>CM038682.1:3857460-4457460 GCA_021605205.1 Aegilops longissima | reverse complement strand
GCGCCCGGCGGCGCCCGGGCGGCGAGGAGAGGGCGAGGGAGGGAGAGGGCGAGGGCGAGGGCGAGGGCGAGGGCAGGCGGCGGCGGGCGGTGGATCGAGAGGAGAGAACTGGCGAGGGGATCGGGCGAAGGGGATCGGGCGAAGGGGGATCGGGCGAAGGGGCCACAATACTAATGGCGCACCTCACCGCGGTGCGCCATTAGCATGTCCACACTAATGGCACACCTCACCGTGGTGCGCCATTAGTATTTTTTTTATTTCCACTCAAGCCAAAAGGTTATGTACTACCAGAACCTATCCATGTCAAGCCAACTCTACTAGCTCGACTGGTCAGCCTCCAGTTCTCACACCAGGAGGTCCTGGGTTCGACTCCTGTGCTCCACAATTTTTTTTAGCATTTAAAAGCTATTTGATACTTATTTATGTTTAAATATGTTCAAACTTGTTTAAATAATAACAGTAATATTTTTTATAAGACAGTAGCATTTAAAAAGCTGTTTGATACTTATTTTTTATAAGACGTCTTGCTGAGGTGCGGGGGTCGGGTGGCGGTTGAGTAGGGGAATCGAGGGTGCGGGGGGTGGCGGGCGGCCGGTGGACTGGGGGTGCTCGGCGAGGGGACCGGATCTGGCGAGGTGGGACAGCGATCGAGATGGAGGGGGATCGAGGTGGGCTCCACAAATTTTTTTAGCATTCAAAAAGTTGTTTGATACTTATTTGTGTTTAAAATGTTCAAACTTGTTTAAATAATAACAGTAATATTTTTTATAAGACAGTAGCATTTAAAAAGTTGTTTGATACTTATTTTTTTATAAGATGGTGCTGTGAGGTGGGGGGGTGTGGCGGTTGAGTAGGGGAATCGAGGGTGCGGGGGTCGGATCTGGCGAGGTGGGATAGCGATCGAGATGGAGGGGATCGAGATCGAGTGTCCATGAAATTTAAAAATATTCATGATAGTTCAAAAGTACCCATGAAATACAATCGAGAAATGAAGGCTACGATTTAAATACAATCGATCTTAGCTAGCTATCTGTTCACAATCTTCTTGCCCTTCTTTTTCGCAAATGGAGTTCTTCGTGGAACGGACGCCTTTAGGTAGGGTGGTCCTGCTTCTTCTTGTGGTGTATGCTGCTACTTCATCATCGTCGTCATGTTCGATCCTCGGTCGCCGATTTGTCAAGTCTTGCTCATTGGCTACTCCATCCATTCCGATGATCTTCCTTTTGCCTCTCCTCACGACAACACGACTGGGCTTTGGCGGGTCGGTAATGAAGAAGCATTGGTCCACTTGGGAAGCCAGTACCCATGGCTCATTTGTCGCGGTGACGTTTGCGCGGATTTGGCTTCGGGTATAACCATGGTGGTGAAATACCGGTCTTCTTTTATGACGTTCTTGGCCCATCTGACACGGAACATCGGGACCTTCTCTCCAGCGTAGCTCAGCTCCCAGATCTCCTCGATCCTTCCGTAGTATCTGTCCTTGTCGTTACCGGTGTAGGATTCCATCATTACCCCGGAGTTCTGATAACCATCGCTCTTCATGTCCTTGGCCTCGGTGTAGAATGTGTAGCCGTTGATATCGTACGCCTCATAGGTCATCGAGGTTGTGCTCGCGCCTGTGACAAGGCGAATATGAGTTGTTCTTCCGCGGAAGAATCCTCATGTAAAAGGTACGACAGAAGCTTATGCTTGAACCAACGCGTGAAACATGAGTTGTGCTCTTTGAGTGTATCTCCGTCCGTCCTCTGTTGGCCTCGGTCATTGTACGCCTTTTTAATAAAGGTTTTGTGCTCTACCACCCAAGGATCGACCACGCCTATGTGTTGTAGCGCGACTAGGTTTGCTCTTTCAAAGTCGGCGAGTCGACCCTCAAGTCGACATGCATTTCAAGGGCGACCCTCACGGTGACCCCATCCAGCGAGCCTGCCGAGGTGCTGCTGACGGCAGACCAACGGGTTCTCGATGCCTAGATAATTCGTGCAGTAGGAGATGCACTCTTCGTCGAAAGCCCTGGCTATGCTTCCTTCGGACGTGACATGTTGTGAACGTATCCTTTGATGACACCATTCATCCTTTCGAACGGCATCATGCTGTGCAGGAACGTCGCCCGAGTTGGATGATATCCTCCACTATATGGACCAGCAGATGCACCATAACGTCAAGAATGCGGGCGGAAGTACATCTCAAGCTTGCATAGTATCACCACGATCTCTTCTGTAGCCTTCGAGTTGCCTCACGCCAATCGACTTCCGAGAGATGACGTCAAGAAGTTGCATAGGCCAAATAGCGTTTCACGGACGTGCGCGCCCATGATCCCATGGATTGCAACCGGAAGTATTCTGCGTCATCAGCACGTGACGGTCGTGAGACTTCATCCCGCTGAACTTCGCTTCGCTGGGTCTAGGTATCTGCTTATCTTCCCAGCAGAATCAGAAGGAAGTTTTACTCCTAGGAGGCAGGTGAAAACTGCTCGATCTCCTCGACTTAGAGTGAAGCACGGGAGGGTAGTCATCCCGGTCTTCTTGGCCTTTTTGCCTTTGCGGCGACTTTTCGTGTCCTGCTTCTCCTCATCATCATCATCATCATCATCATCATCATCATCATCATCATCATCATCATATATAGCGTGAAGCTCCTGCCCGATGCCCATTGATTTCAAGTCTGCCCTTGCTTTCGCCCATCTTTGGTCCTCTCCGCATGTTGAGCAGGGTACCAAGCAGACTCGCACACGCTCTTCGTGATATGCATGACATCAAGGCTGTGAGGCACACGGTGGATCTTCCAAGACGGCAAGTCCCGTAAAACAGACCTCGCTTTCCATACCTTCAGCAGCTGCTCTGGCGCTTTCGCTTCTTTCCGGCTCGCGCCTTTTGCTTCTTTCGGCGGTGGGCAGTCTTTCCAATTTTCCAACAGCTTGTCTATTTCTCGCCGCTCCTCGTGACATCGGCGTTTTGGGTTCGGTTTCACCATCGAACAGATCCTTGCGTTTCTCCACGGGTCATCGTCGCGAAGCCACCTTCGATGTCCCATGAACACGGTTTTCAAGACCCGGATCTCTATCTAGCTGGCGATACGTGTCATCCATGCACCTTACGATCCAGAAAATCCGTGGACTACCTGCCCGCGACATATCCGAATCGAGATAGTCGTGGCACCGCCGTGAGCAGGCGGCTCTCATAGGGAAATATTCTTTCTCTGCGGCGCCCCACGATTGGCTGGCGTTTTCCACAGCGTGTCAAGCTCCTCTTTCAGCAGCCCCGGATACTGATTGATGTCGTTCCCTGGTTGTTTCGCCCTTCAATTAGCATACTCATGTGAATGTACTTCCTCTTCATGCACAACCAGGGGGGAAGGTTGTACATCCACACAAACACAGGCCAGGTGCTATGTGTGCTTCTCTGGCTGCCAAACGGATTGACTCCATCGGTGCTCGCGCCCAGCACGATGTTCCTTGGATCGCTCCCAAATTCGAGTCTTGAAGTTCAACGCTGCCACTGGCTCGCATCCTTAGGGTGACTCAGCATCTTGTCTTTTTTATCTATCTCCGGATCATTTGCGTCATCTTCCCGCTTCTTCTCCTCCCTATCCGCGTGCCAACGCAGGAGCTTTGCTACCTTAGGGTCCGCGAAATAGCGCTGCAGACGAGGAGTGATCGGAAAGTACCACACCACTTTTTGAGGAGCTTTTTCCTCTTCTTGTATCGAGTGACGCCGCACACGGACATATGGTAGACTCGCGTGCTCGTCCCGATAAATGATGCAATTGTTCATGCACACATGGTATTTCACGCGGTAAATCCAGAGGACACACGATTTTCTTCGCCTCCTCCAAACTGGTCGGGCACTTGTTCCCCTTGGGAAGACGTTCGTGCGAATGACATGTTCTCGTCGAAGCACGCGCCGGTCATTTTGTGTTTTACCTTCATCTCCGGGCCATGAGCGTTACTTTCAAAGCGGGTATCCTCGGCCTGCATCCTTCATACAATGGAGTAACCGCGTCTAACTCAAGTTGATCCATCTTGGCTTTTCTCGGCGGCAGCTCTTGTGTTATCCGTCCGCTTGAGAAGCAGCTCTTGAATATGAGGGTCCTGCACCCAGCCCATCGATGGTCCAGCGTCGTCGCTTCGCTGGCATCATCATCTTCATGATCATGCCCGTCGCCTGCTCCGCATCTTCCTCATCATCATGTCCTGCATCTTCTACATGATGATCGTGTACAGCATCACGCCGTGATCATCTCCGGGATTCTTCGCCTTCTCGCCTCCCGAGCCGCGGTGGTTGTCTTGCTGCCCTTCCTCATTTCTTGCCCGCCCGCATGGACGACTTCGTAGTCATCTTCATCACCTTGCCACCGATAGCCATCCATGAAACCACGCAACAGCAGGTGGTCCCGCACCTGCCCGAATCCGGTCCGCAATAAGGCTCTTCACTTGCATCTTCGACACGGACATCTTATCTCCGCCTCGTTCTTTTGAAGCATCTCGCCTTCGCGGACCTCAAAAACCTATTCACGATGCCTTCGGTCATCGTGCGGACTATGGTCGTCATGGGTAGAGCAAAACGATATTTTAGAACCAAGAAAAATTTGGCATGACTTTCCTAAAAATAGGACCAAAAGGATGCTTAATGCCAAAATTCTCGCTAAACGGAAATGAATCAACATTCCGCAAAATATTGGCAACTATCGCATTTCAAATACCGTACACCTCCAAACACAAACACATATGCAAACACCACAAACATATGCAACACCACTAACATACATAGATCTAGCTAGGCCGTAAAAAGTGCATGTGCACATTGTTGTAAGGAGAACAACCTAAATATAGCTTCCCCCCTTACTTACCTATTAAAACAAGGTAATTTAACCACTTAATTTGAATGAATCTATGGTGGAAATGAGGTGAAAAAGAGGAGGCACCCGAGACAAGGAGGAGGTGGAGAGAATGAAGTGGGGAGAAAGTGAGTGTGTGGGTAGGAGAGGCTGTCCCAAATATCTTGTTGCTGCCCACTTACTAATGGCGCACCTCTTGCATGGTGCGCCATTAGTAGTTACCACTACTAATGGCGCACCTAAGCAGGATGCGCCATTAGTATGTTTGGACAAGCGCACTAGTTCAAAAAAAGTTTTATACTAATGGCGCACCACACCCTGGTGCGCCATTAGTAGTTATAACTACTAATGGCGCACTGGGCAGGATGCGCCATTAGTATGTTTGGACAGGCGCACTAGTTCAAAAAAAAGTTTATATACTAATGACGCACTCACACCTGGTGCGCCATTAGTAGCTACAACTACTAATGGCGCACTTGGGCAGGATGCGCCATTAGTATGTTTGGACAGGCGCACTAGTTTAAAAAAAATTGATACTAATGGCGCACCCAAAGCATGGTGCGCCATTAGTAGTTTAGACTCTAATGGCGCATCGGATGGTGGTGCGCCATTAGTATATACTAATGGCGCACCATCTTTCCGGTGCGCCATTAGTGTCATTTCCATCTATAGCCCTTTTCCTAGTAGTGTAAGTTAAAAACATTCCGAGTGGAGAGCAATCCTCCCACTCGGGGGCTTAGCTGCACTGCACTCGCCTAAGTTAAAACACTCTGAGTGGAGAGCAATCCTCCCACTTGGCAGCTTAGCTGCACCTGCATTGCCTAAGTTAAAAAATTCGAGTGTAGAGCAATCCTCCCACTCGGGGCTTAGCTGCACCCTGAATCACCTGTTAATAACATTCCGAGTGGAGAGCAATCCTCCCACTGGGGCTTAGCTGCACGACCCGTAATCGCCTAAGTTAAAAACACCCGAGTGGAGAGCAATCCTCCCACTGGGGCTTAGCTGCACCTGTAATCGCTTAAGTTAAAAACACACCGAGTGGAGGGCAATCTCCCACTGGGGCTTAGCTGCAACCCCGTAATCGCCTAAGTTAAAAACACTCCGAGTGGAGAGCAATCCTCCCACTCGGGGGCTTAGCTGCGACCCCGTAATCGCCTAAGTTAAAAACACTCCGAGTGGAGAGCAATCCACCCACTCGGGGGCTTAGCTGCGACCCCGTAATCGCCTAAGTTAAAAACATCCCGAGTGGAGAGCAATCCTCCCACTCGGGGGGCTTAGCTGCGACCCTGTAATCGCCTAAGTCACAAATATCCTCTGAGCTACACCACAAATACGACGTACGCTCCGTCCCTATCCGCTAGGATGACGAGGTGTCGATTGAACATCACCTCTGAGCTACACCACAAATACGACGTACGCTCCATTCCTATCAGCAAGGATGACGAGGTGTCGACTGAACACCACCTCTGAGCTATGCCACAAGTACAATGTTCCATCCCTATCCACAAGGACGACGAGGTGTCGATTGAGCACCGCGTCTGAGCTCCGTCACAAGTACAATGTACTTTTGATTCGGCTCAGGGTGAGAAGATCAAGTCCACTCGGCACCGTAAGACAATTAGAAACAGTTCGAAACTAGAACAAAAGCCATGATGTTCAAAGGAATTCAAGTTTGGGTAAACCCTGAAAAAGCTCAGAACCGCAGCAGGCAGAAGTACTTAGGCATCAAGCCTGAAAGAGTTTAAACGATTACATAATCACTCGGCTTTCTGAGGCAAATAAGGGTGGAGCATAATGTTTTTGGTTACTCATCGGGAGAAGGACTGGCTGGATCGCAGAAACTGTCAAGATCAATGTTGTCTGCGATGTGAGTGGCAGCGTCAAGGAAAGTGTCCATGAAGGACTGGAAAGTGTGCTTCTTGGTGTTTGCAACCTTGAGGTCCGCCAGCTTGTCTTCTCTGACATCCTTGCAGTGCACTCGGACCAATGACAGGGCGATGTCAGCGCCGCAGCGAGCGGACGATTTCTTCCATTCTTGCACTCGGTCAGGTATATGATTCAGTCGAGCCATCAAAGACTCAAGATCTTGTGAGAGTTCCGCCTGAGGCCAGAGTTCAACATCAACCCGAGTCATCGCCGCCTTCAATCAGGCAAGATACGCAACAGCGCTGTCCATGCGTGATTCCAACCGCAACATGTTCACCGCAACATCGTCTTTGATAGGACAATTGATGGGGTCGAGAACCGTCTCGACCCGCCCAGTCTCTATTTCAAAGTCCTGACAAAGTTCTGCACAATCGGAAAAAAATAGTGAGTCGACAGTATGACAAGACGTGTCAATCGACAGCAACAAATCAGTCGAACGGTTATACCTTCAAGCTTCAGGACCAGTTTTGCAGCAAGCTGTCCCATATAAGACTCTAGCTCTCCCTTCTTGGCCTTAAGGTTCACTACTCCTCAGTCAAGTTGTCCTTGTCTTTCTTCAGTTGCTCGAACTCCCGATTGGCTTCAGAGACAATGGTCTTCAGCTTAGAGTTCTCCTCTTCTAACTTCCTGACTGAAGCCAGCTTCTTGTTAGCAAGCACTGTTTTCTCTCACGCCTCCTTCTAGGCAGCAGCAAGATCCCGATCCTTCTTCTCCAGAGCCTGCTTCATTTTCTCTAAAGAAATAACATTCTTCAGACGAGCTTGAAGTTGACGGGTTTCACTATGCACATCTGTTCGAGTGAAATCACTCGGTTCAAAGAGACTGAAAGAAAAAACACGGAGAAATGCGAGTCACAAGATGGACAGTTGACGATTGGTTACCTCCCATGATAGCTGCTTCGTCCTGGGTAGTCTTGAGGTTCTTCTTGGCCAGTTCAAGAGAAAGATTGAGGCTGATTTGCTTCTTGTTCAGTTCGGAAAGTTGAGCCCCAAGATCACAAGACCTCTGCAGTCAGCAAATGAGATATATCAGTCGACAAAAACAAAATACAATCGCAGTGAAAGTTGCTCTAAGACTACCACCGAATCAAACATTCAACAGTAGTCTCGGGGAGTACACCCAGTGGGTGCACTTAGCGTGCCCCCACTGGTTTGGTTTAACACCCGACATGGTCTGCCCAGCGTGATTAAAAAAAAGAGGAGATTCTTAGACCCCGGCCGACTGCCAGCAGTCGACCGTGGTCTCGGGGACTACACCTAGTGGGTGCACTCTGCGTGCCTCCACTGGTTCGGACAAACACTCGACTCAACCTAAGTCGACTGAAGTGGAAGACCTATACAACTTTAAGACAGACACACCCCAGTGGGTGATTGGATGTGAAACACAGACCCATGATAGTAGATGCACATAACAGGTTCCAAGGCACTCATCTAAGAGCACCATATGAGCAGCGAAGCGACATCGGCAGTTTTCATTATTCAAAAGATCAGTCGGGAATCAACTAACCTTGACGTTGGTTTGCAGAGCGGTGCTGGCATTATAAGCCACCTGACTGGCCTCATGCACCACCTTCATCTGCTCCATCACAAGATTCACCTGAAGAAGAGCCTCCCTGGCAGCACTCGGCGAGTCGTCTGGAGTTTGGTACGCAGTAAAGAGCGATGATGGCAAGGCAGTCGAAGCAGCCACTGGGTCGGACGCATGGAGTTGTACTGGAGTAGCAGGGGTCAGAGTAGTCGACCCTGATGGGCGATCAGTCGACAGCGGGTTAGCGAAAGTGACGTTGGTCCGAGCCGGATCAACAGATCGCTCGACCACCGTCTCAAGCACCAGTGTCGACTGAGGGACCTGAACCTCAGGCGCTTTCCCGCTTGATCCATTGGCCCACCTCCTCTCCCTTAGACGCGCTTCTTCTTCTTCATCATCTGGAAGCACGACAACGTCTCGTGGAGCTGCAACAAAAAGAAACGTCAGAAATTCAACCGACCAGCAATTCAATCGACAGAATAAATTCAAGTCCAGCGGACTTACTAGCTCTGGAGGTGGCTGCGTCATTGTCTTCCTCGTCACCTGGGGCCTTGTCGATGTCCTTGTCAGTCGCTGCGGAGGCTGGGCTGGAAAAATTTACGATCCATTCGGTCAGAACAGAAGAGTCAGTCGATGGAAGAAAATACAGAAAGAACACTCACCCAGAGGCAACAGGAACATCCATCTTAATCCTGGGCAAAGTCTTCCGAGCTTTTGAGGGGACGACCTTGGGCTGTTTGGCGACTTTCTCCGTCGGCTCCGGAGTCGAAGTCCAAGTACGCTTCTGAGTTTGGGTCCTCGGGGCACGGTCTTGTCGCGCCCGCCTACTGTGTCATGGATTAGTTTTGATCGACGTTCGGAACGAGGTGGTGAGTCGACCATCTCTTCGTCGTCCGACTCATCGCTCTCCTCTTCATCCTCGTCGTCTGGAGATTGCCAATCGCTGCTCTCCTCTGCGCTCTCCTCTCCCTCCTGGTCTTGCTCTAGAACTTGTTCGCCATTGGGCATCGAGTACATCTCAGTATAAACCTACAAGACAAGAAGTCGAGTGAAAGTCAGTCGGATTCAAAGAGAGTCAGAAGATGTACCCAACATACGGTGGCGTAGACCGAACCTTGTCCGCTGGTTGTCGCCGCCAAGGGGTCGACTTCTCCGGCGCCACTGGGTTGTGCTTGTTTCTCGTGATACTCCTCAACCATCGGGCCACCGCCTTGACCGGTACTTCCTCCGGATGAACCCGAGCGTGTCGTTGACCTGCATACATCCACATAGAGTTGTCGCGAGCCTCGAGCGGCTGGATCCGTCGACTGAGAAATACCTTCAGCAAATCCATGCCAGTGACACCTTGATTGATCAACTGAACCACCCTCTCAACCAGCATGTTTGTTTCCACCCTCTCCGCAGTGGTCACTTTCAGCAAGGAAGGGGTCTGAACACGATCGAAGGCAAAAGGGGGAAGTCCAGTCGACTGGCCTGGAGTTGCAATGTCCAGGCAGTAGAACCAGGTCGACTGCCAGCCCCTGACCGACTCAGGAAGGGTCATGGAAGGGAAAGAGCTCCTCTTCCTCTTCTGGATACCCAAACCCCCACACTTCTGGATAACGTGTGTTTTCTCGTCACTCGTGTTTGCTTTCTTCACCGACGGGGAGCGGATAGTGAAAATGTGCTTAAACAACCCAGAAAATTCTCGCACATGGACACGAACGCGGCAAGGTATGTGATGGTGTTGGGAGAAAAGTGATGGAGTTGGGCTCCGAAGAAGTTCAAGAAACCCCGGAAAAAAGGGTGCGGAGGAAGCAAGAAACCACGGTCGACATGGGTGGCGAGCAGAACGCACTCACCCGGTCGCGGCTGCGGCTCCGTCTCCCCCTCCAGCAACCGTGCAGCACCATTGGCGATCAGTCCGGACTCAGCTAGCTCGTCCAAATCATCCTGCCGGAGTGGGATCGGATCCAATCACCCTGGATCCAACCCGGCGGCAACGCCGACTGCGACGACGACCCCGATCCGCCTTTCTGTTTTCGCCGCCTGCCGCCTTCTTTCGCTGCTCCAAAGACCGCCATCTTGTCCTTCACCATGGTGGCGGAGCGACAGCGTCGAGAGCGGTGGAGCCGGATGTGGTGGAGAAGCATAGGAGAAGGGAAGGAATGGCGCAAGACAGCTGCATGCGCCTCGCCCTGCCGCTTTTAAGGACCCGCTTCGAAGCGGCCGACGCAGGCCCAGCGATCCTATCAAATCCCCGCAACAAGGCTACTGGGTACGTGGCGAAAAAGGTGGCGCGGGGATCGAGGTGCTCCTGTCTATCCATCCCGCTTACCACGGTGCGCTCCGCCCTGCGTGCTTCCCCGAAATTTCGAATCCTGTGAAATCCGGGATAGGCCGTAACCAATCGCACCAAAGATTCCGCGTCAAAAACAACACTCGACGGATGACATTATAAATTCAATCGGCAACTTTTGAATCGATCAAGGCGACTGAAACGAAGCCGAAGTTCCAATATGATCCTCCCGTTCAACATTAGTACTTGTGAAGCACAAGGGTCGAAGCAAGATCAACTTCAACCTTCTTTCCACTCGGACCTCAATCCATTCGGGGGCTAATGATGATGATATAGACCTGGGGTAGGGTCATAGGCCTGACCTATACGCCCTATCCAAGGTCACTACCCTAGAAGCAAAGAAGCTCAAGAGACAACAGGGAGTGCCCAATAAAGGCATCGAGTGCGATCCACTCGACCAATCAACCACTGTACCCTCCTTCCCAAGTCACACGACCAATCAATCACTCGACCATACAAGAAACCACTCGACTCCATCAAGACCAGGAGTCACTCGAACAGCAACGGGCAAGCATTCACTCAGAGTCTTTAAGGTCATCTAAGGCACTTAAGGCTGGCTATCAAGAACGCCCTTCTTTATGTACATTGAACTCTTTGTAACAGGGATTGCTGGGGTCCTGGCGCACCCTATATAAGCCACCCCCCCTCCTCTGGCACAAGGGTCCGCACGCCCTCTAACACACACTCATATAATCCAGTCGACCGCCTCCGGGCACCGAGACGTAGGGCTTTTACCTCCTCCGAGAGGGGCCTGAACTCGTAAACACTTGTGTACAATCTTGCCGTAGCTAGGACCTTGCCTCCTCATTCGTACCCCCTATACTTACTGTTAGACTTAGTCCCACGACACTGACCTCTTTGCGGAGGCTAGGTAGAACTATGGCGTGTCAATTATCTGAGTGCGGCCATTATCTAGACAAGTGTGTCTGGCCAGATGTAATCGAGTGTGCTAGGTAACCGTGGTGCACCCCTGCAGGGAAGTAATCCATTCGAATAGCTGTGTCCGTGGTAACAGGATGCTCGGAGTTGTATCTTGATCCACTACAACTAGAAACGGATACTGTTACAATATTAAACT
This sequence comes from Aegilops longissima, assembly GCA_021605205.1. NCBI lineage: Eukaryota > Viridiplantae > Streptophyta > Magnoliopsida > Poales > Poaceae > Aegilops > Aegilops longissima. Next base: position 4,445,758 of record CM038682.1, on the reverse strand, counting down.
GCTACTACTGCTCCAGGATTGCTTTCTCGTAGGGTAGTCATGAGGGGATTGTCGGTGTCAAAACCGGCGGATCTCGGGTAGGGGGTCCCGAATTATGTGTCTAAGACTAATGCTAACAGGAGGCGGGGGACACGATGTTTACCCAGGTTCGGGCCCTCTCAATGGAGGTAATACCCTACTTCCTGCTTGATTGATCTTGATGATATGACTATTACAAGAGTTGATCTACCACGAGATCGTAGAGGCTAAACCCTAGAAGCTAGCCTATGATTCTGATTGTTGTTGTCCTACGGACTAAAACCCTCCGGTTTATATAGACACTGGAGGGGGCTAGGGTTACACAGAGTCGGCTACAGAGAAGGAAATCTACATATCCGAATATCCAAGCTTGCCTTCCACACAAAGGAGAGTCCCATCCGGACACGGGACGAAGTCTTCAATCTTGTATCTTCATAGTCCAACAGTCCGGCCAAAGTATATAGTCCGGCTATCCGAGGTCCCCTTAATCCAGACTCCTCAAGAGTCCCTCGAACCAGGCTTCAATGACAATGAGTCCGGCGCGCAGATTGTCTTCGGCATTGCAAGGCGGGTTCCTTCTCCGAATACTCCGTAGGAGATTTAGAACACAAGGATCGTGTCCGCCTCTGCAAAACAAATTCCACATACCACCGTAGAGAGTACAATGTTCCACAAATCCAAACTGCTGACAGCATGACAACACACCACGGTCCGGTCATTATTCAACTGCTTTCACAACCAAAGAATCGCACGTAATGCGAGGCGGTTTCTCGACACGCCTTGTCGGGCAGAGATCATGTCCCCTTATCACGGATTCTCATCAATACGGGTATGGTAACCCAACCGCGCCATCAATCGTGGCGCTTTGGGAAATAAGAGATTTTAACGGCAAGGGGAGGCGCACAGTTTCTACCGCCTTTATAAAGAGATAAGGATTCTTCTTTCACCCACGCCCTTCCTTCTTCGCCATCCATTCTCGCACGCCGAGCTCCAGCTGCCCAGTTTCACCTTTCTCCGACAGCCAAACATGTCCAAGCGGAGGTTAGTGGATGGCCTCCGTCAAGGAGGAGGACATTACGAAGCTCCGGGCAGCCGGATACTTGGCCGCAGACATAGCGCACCGGCTCCCGGGCGCAGGGCAGATCATTCCGACTCCGGGACCCCATGAGAGGGTCGTGTTCCTCGCCCATTTCATCCGCGGACTGGGATTCCCCCTCCACCCATTTGTCCGCGGGCTCATGTTCTATTACGGGCTGGATTTTCATGATCTGGCCCCTAATTTCATCCTCAACATCTCGGCGTTTATCGTCGTGTGTGAGGCCTTTCTCCGCATCAGGCCCCACTTCGGCCTCTGGCTAAAGATCTTGAACGTAAAGCCGAATATAGTGGTCGTCCAGCAGGCCGAGTGTGGAGGCGCCATGGTGGGCAAGATGCCCAGCGTCACCTGGCTCGAAGGCTCCTTCGTGGAGACCGTGAAGGGGTGGCAATCTGGGTGGTTCTACGTCACCGAGCCGCGCGACGCCAACTGGGTGGCGGCCCCCGAATTGCGATCCGGCATCCCCATGCGGCTCACCTCCTGGAAGAAGAAAGTCCTAACCTGGGGCGTGTCCGCGGAGCTGACCGGACTCCAGAGCTGCGTCAAAAATATGACAACCAAAAAGATCAAGCTTGTCAATGTAGTCCAGGTCATGCTATTCCGCCGGATTCTCCCATGTCAAAGACGTGCATTCGACCTGTGGGAGTTCGACGCGGCCCAACACCAGACACCGCAAGAGCTCTTCGACACGACGCACAAAGACGTCTGGAAGGTGTTGTTCAAAGCCAGCGAAGTTCCTCCTCCCACCACCGAGGACCGCGGACTCAGCGCCAAGCGCCACGCCAATGCGGTAAGCATTCTACATTTCGCAAGATGTGCCTTTCCTCAGTATATTGGTGGCAGGAACTTAAGCCACCGTACTGATCTAACAGGATTATGTGGCGACGGCAGAGCGGATCGACTGTCCGGCTCTGTTGCCTGAAGATCCAGCAACCGCTCTCCTAACGGAGATGCTAGTTCCGGCACCCTATGAGGTGCCGGAGAAGAAGGCCAAGAAGAAGGCAACGGGGACCAGGAAAAGTCTCCGGCACCAGGTGGTGTCAGACTCATCATCCGAAGACACCGAGGCGCACTCCTCCAACGACAATGAGGAGGAGGAAGAACAAAACCCTCTCCCCCAAACCGAGGGGGAGAAGAAAAGGAAGGCCGCCCCTTCCGGGGAGGCCGAAGGGTCCAAGAAGGGAAGCACCCTCCCTCCGGACCACTCCACAACCGCCCCCTATAGCGAGGACGAGTGGCTACCCAGGGCCAAGCCCCTGGCGAAGTCGTAAGTGTTCGGATGCCATAATACCTCTTGCATGTTTTTAGCTTTATGGCTTCTTATTATGTCAAGATTTGCTGGTGCAGTCCGCCCAAAGCCCACATCGACTTGCCCTCCTCGGATGGGTCCTTGAGCTCGTCGGAGATGAATAGCTATTCGCTCCCAACGGCTTCTACTCCCCGGCCCGCGGATGACATCGAGGTGTTATCTCAGAGGATACCGGCCCAGGAGGAGGTAGTCTTGGGGACGCCTCGGGGGCGAGACTCCCGATGCCGGGCTCATGGGGGGAAGATCTCCATGGATTCGGACGAGGGGGCCGCAGCAGGCGTGGCCCCCAGCCGGATACTGCATCGGAACCTCCAGTGGTTCCAGATTCAGGCAGGCAGCCACCCGCCAAGGGGAGCGAGCCGTCCGTGCCGATGACCTCTGTCCACCCACAGGCATCGGATAACTTGGTGGAAGTGCTTCGGAGCGCTTCCCTTGATGAAGGACACCGTACTCTTATGAGTACGGTGATTGCGAAGGTTCAGTCCGCCAATAGCAGATTGACCGAAGCCTGCGCCAGCTTCTTGACAGGCTTTGAGGTAAGTATATTAAATTATGAGAAAGTATCACAATGTAGACAGTAGCCCCTGATGCTCTGTTTGGTGTTCGGGAAGAGAAGCCGAACAGAGGATCAAATATTATTCCCAAGAGTCTAGTCATATATATTATGTCTATGTGAATAAGCAGGCTTCGCTGGTCGCCGCCATCGCCATCATGGAGGTCTCCTGACCGAGGCAGAGCTCGAAGGGTCAAGAAGAGCTCGGCCTTGTGAAGAGGCAGCTGGAGGAGAACAAAGGTAAGTGATACCCCGTCTAACTGTTATATAAAGGAAAAAAATCGTTGGTGCTAATAGAGGAACGATGAATTTTACTAGGGGCCACGACCGAAGTGGAGGCCCTTAAGAAGGCGCTGTCCGAGGCTGAAAACAAAGCGGCCGAGGAGCGCACCGAGCGCGACAAACAAGAGGCTCGGGTTGATGAGGTCCAGCAAGAGCTCCAGGATTTCGTCAAAAAATTCGAGTCCTTGGAGCGTGACTCCAAGACGCAAGAGTCGGAGCTTGCGAGGGCCCGTCAGAGCGCACTAGACGCCAAGGCCGAAGCCCAGAAGGCCCTCCAGGAAATTGAGGTGGCCAAGAAGATAGCTGCGGGTAAGGCTTTCATTATGCAAAGTAAGCATGTGAAGGAGACTTTTCTTTTACTTACCCGAATTCGGAGCTCGCCAGGAGCATTCATAGATCTGCCGCGTAGCATCTCTGATGCCGCAGAGTTCTACTGGGCTGAGGAGGGGAGCTCGATGAATAAGTTGTTTTGGTCCCAATATATTGGGGCCGAACATCCGATGCCCTTGAGTGACCTGCTTAAGCAACTGGTCGAACTTCACAAGGTGGCCGAACTGGCCATGAAGGACTTCATAGTCCGGCTGTGGCCTGGCGAGCCCCTGCCTAGCAGCTACTTCGGCTTTGTCAAGCGGATGGTGAATGCCTCTCCACGGCTTGAAGTCGTTAAGCGGTCCGTCTGCATTGAGGGTGCACGCAGGGCCTTGGCCCGTGCGAAGGTGCACTGGGGGAAGATGGACGCCGAGAAGCTGGTGACTGAGGGGCCGCCGAAGGGCAAGGAGCATCGCCACCCAGAACAGTACTATGACAATGTCCTTAAGGGTGCCCGCCTTGTGGCGGATGAATATACCAAGGATGTAATATTTGAATGAATGTACTCACGTCATCATGTACTATGAAAACGAGTTCATGTGCGCTATATCGCGCTTGTTAATTTAAAATATTACCTTCTGCGCGGCCGTTTATAAATTCTTGAGAGTTGCCAGTCGTGGGCTTCTGCCCCCATGTAACTAGTACTGGGGTGTTCGGGATAAGTATAAACACTCTTTATCCAAATTTTTGGTCCTTTTAAGGAGGTGTTTAGCGCCACGAACGAGGCAATCGGACTATATGGCTTTATCGCTCTCACTTAGCCATAGAAGTCTACAATTTTAAATTTCGCCAAGCCCCTAGTATCCGTAGGGTCAACTCGGGCGCTATACACGCCTAAATCGGACGAGGCCAATTCTCATGAAGCGGAAAAAATCTTTAAGGATTTGAGACCTCTCGAACAGCGACTAGCTCTCGCTTTATCATGACAATCAGTTTTCGCTTTCATCGAGGTGCTCGTCCCGAAGAACTGGACACAATCGCAGAAGTTCTCCCGCGCTACCTTAGCCGATATAGCGGAACGTAAGGTACCAAAACATAGGAGCCGGGCAAATCCAACTATTGACCCAAGACATGATTCGGAGCTGATGCATATAGTGCTATAAGTTCGGGGTGCGGCACTGTCGAAAGTGTTCGGACTTTTCTTGCCAGGTTATGGGGTACTGAAGCCCCTGGCAAACTGGTCGTGCCAAAATGCACGGGTATAATAAATAAGCAGTAAAGGAAAGGGGTAAATAAACACAATAGCAAGCTGACACTGTATACTATTTTCCCTTGTTATTCAAAGGATACGTCAAAGCGTACGTATACAAGTAGTGCGATAAGCAAAATAGGACTCATTGACACATCCTGACTAGGAGCGGGCAGTATGCGGGTATGTAAAACAGGTATAACGATCGTTATCAGAGACCACCTGAGGATTCCCATGTACGCCAAAGCTTCTTGTCCTCCTGGTGTGTCCGTCCCGCTATGTGTCCGATAGTCTGTCTATCGGAGGAGCCTTCTGAAGATGAGGACCTGAAAGAAAAAAGGTGCAAAGATGCGCGGGTCCTGGAGCAGTCGAACCGCATTGTGGACCGTGTCGTAGTCGTGCCTCCGCCTATGCCCATGGTATTTTAAGTGTGTAATTATCTACGCGCGACACAAATTTCGTCACTTGTCTGGGACTAGGACGGAGGCCGGATTGCTAGTCGAGCTCTGGACGTGCCGGATGATCCTGTTGTGGAGTACTCCAGACTCGCTTGACGGTATCCGGGTTCTTTATCGCCGAATTGGCTGTTTTCCTAAGAAGGCTGTTTTGTACTTCTGCTGCGAGGGCCGCAGTGTGCTCCTCCGTGCGGAGCGAGCGCTCTGTGTTTCCATTAACTGTAATAATCCCGCGAGGTCCTGACATTTTGAGCTTGTGGTATGCATAATGCGGTACCGCATTGAATTTGGTGAATGCGGTTCGTCCGAGCAGTGCATGATAGCCACTGCGGAAGGGGACGATGTCGAAGATTAACTCCTCGCTTCGGAAATTGTCCGGAGATCCGAAGACCACTTCTAGTGTGACTGAGCCTGTACAGCAGGCCTCCACACCGGGTATGACACCCTTGAAGGTGGTTTTTGTGGCCCTTGAGGGGTCGATGCCCATTTTGCGCACTGTATCCTGATAGAGCAGGTTCAGGCTGCTGCCACCGTCCATGAGGACTCGTGTGAGATGGAATCCGTTGATGATGGGGTCAAGGACCAATGCGGCCGAACCGCCATGACGGATACTGGTAGGATGGTCCCTGCGATCGAAAGTGATCGGATAAGAGGACCATGGGTTAAATTTTGGGGCGACTGGCTCCATCGCATAGACGTCCCTTAGTGCACGCTTCCGTTCCCGCTTGGGGATATGGGTTGTGTATATCATGTTCACTGTTTTCACCTGAGGAGGGAATTTCTTCTGTCCTCCCGTATTCGGCGGTCGGGGCTCCTTGTCGTCGTCGCTGCGCAGCCCCTTTTCCTTGTTTTCGGCATTCAACTTGCCGGCCTGTTTAAACACCCAGCATTCCCTGTTGGTGTGGTTGGCTGGTTTATCGGGGGTGCCAAGAATTTGACATGAGCGATCGAGTATGCGGTCCAAACTAGATGAGCCCGGACTGTTTCTTTTGAATGGCTTTTTCCGCTGTCTGGATTTAAAGCCTTTGAATCCGGCATTGACTGTCGTGTCTTCAGCGTTGTCGCCATTATTGCGACGCTTGTGTCTATTTCGTCGTGGCTTGCCGTTGCTGTCCCTGGCGTCTGAATCGCCTGCGTTTTTGGGTGTGATGTTGTTGCGAGCCAGCCAGCTGTCCTCGCCCGCGCAGAAGCGGGTCATGAGTGTCATGAGGGCTGCCATGGACTTTGGCTTCTCTTGGCCGAGGTGTCGGGCGAGCCATTCGTCGCGGATGTTGTGCTTGAAGGCCGCCAAGGCTTCGGCATCTGGACAGTCGACAATTTGGTTCTTTTTAGTTAGGAATCGAGTCCAGAATTTCCTGGCTGACTCTCCGGGCTGTTGGGTTATGTGACTTAAGTCATCAGCATCTGGAGGTCGCACGTATGTGCCCTGGAAATTATCGAGGAACGCGTCTTCCAGATGCTCCCAACTGCCAATGGAGTTTGCTGGCAGGCTATTCAGCCAATGCCGAGCCGGTCCTTTGAGCTTAAGTGGTAGGTACTTTATGGCATGTAAGTCATCGCCGCGCGCCATGTGAATGTGGAGAAGAAAATCTTCGATCCATACCGCGGGGTCTGTTGTGCCATCATATGATTCAATGTTTATGGGTTTAAACCCTTCTGGGAATTCGTGATCCATAACTTCATCAGTGAAGCATAAGGGGTGTGCGACGCCTCTATGCCGGGCTACATCCCAACGTAGTTTGAATGAACCCGGTCTATTGTATTCGGCCCGGCTGGACTTTGGTTTATTGTATCCGTCGTGACGGTTATCGTCACGTCTTGTGGCGCGCCCCCGTGATCCGTAGATCGATCTTGACTGTCCTGCTTTGTTTTCCAATACATCTCGCAGGTCCTTCGTGTAGCCCCGAGCCTTAGTATCAATGTTTGATTGGCGATGGGGTGCGGTCTGGACTTCGGGCTGGTATGCCGCTTTGTCTCGGCCACGGGGTGGTCGGTCAGTCGCATCATGCGTTGGTAGTGTGGGCTTTAAAGCCTCTTCCTCCAGTTGAGGTAGTAGCCTGCGCTTTGGGTAGCTTTTTCTAGGGCGCTCGAGTCCGTATTCCTCGGCAGCCAGGACCTTGGTCCATCTATCAGTTATCAGGTCTTGATCAGCTTGAAGCTGTTGCTGCTTTTTCTTCAGGCTTTTTGCAATGGCTATAAGCCGGCGTTTGAAGCGCTCCTGCTCGACGAGATCCTCAGGCACGATGAATTCTTCGTCGCCAAGGCTCACTTCGTCTTTGGAGAGAGGCATGTAATTATCGTCCTCTGATTCTCCATCAGTTGCCTGTTCTTTAGGGCTAGCTTGACCATCCTCTTGCTCGGCCTGCTCGAAGCCTTGCTGGGCAGGATTGTTTTCGTCTTTGGCACCATCCGGATTGTTATCTCTTGTGCCGGTATCACTATTTTTGCTATGGCGGGGCTTGGAGCGGCGCCGATGACGCCGGTGTCTAGATTTCTTCTCCAAGGGGTTATCTTCCGTTGCCTCATCGCCATTGTTTTCTTTAGGGGTGTCCACCATATAAATATCATATGATGAGGTGGCTGTCCAGCGCCCTATAGGCAGTGGTTCCTGTTCTTCTCCTGCATCGTCGTCCATACCGTCGATGTCTTCGGAGTTCAACTCAAGCACGTCGGTTAGGTCATCGACAGTGGCTATTAAGTGGGTGGTGGGTGGGGAACGAATTTCTTCGTCGTCCGCTTCCCACTCGAGCCGGACATAGTTCGACCAAGAATCTCTTGACAAGGAAAGAGACCTTAATGAGTTCAGCACGTCACCCAAGGGCGAGTGCTGAAAAATATCCGCGGCGGTGAACTCCATGACCGGTGCCCAATCAGATTCGATAGGCACGGCCGCACGCGGTTTGGATCCTGTGGCCGGAGACGAGTCCAAGGGTCCGATGACACATCTCTCATGGGAGGTGGAATCAGTGTTCGGCTCCGACGCCGATGGGTGTGCGGCTTCTGTTTTGGGGTCCATCCACTCGCCCTTGGAAGGCACGATCTGCTCCGGATTGATTCCCGGCGCCACCGCGGGTACGATCTCCCGAATACTGTCCGACGGCAGATCAAGGTCATGCCCGCCGTGGCCGTTCGGCGCACCTGGCATGGGCTCGAATCCGTCGAAGATCAAGTCTCCGCGGATGTCGGCAGTATAGTTTAATCTTCCAAAACTGACCTGATGGCCAGGGGTTTAGCTATCGATCTGATCCAGATGGCCAAGCGAGTTGGCCCGCAGTACGAAGCCGCCGAATACGAAGATCTGACTGGGAAGGAAAATCTCCCCCTGGACTGCATCGTTGAAGATGATTGAAGGGGCCATCAAGCCTTATCACGACGACACAGTGGAACTCTCAATGAAAGCACCAATGTCGGTGTCAAAACCGGCGGATCTCGGGTAGAGGGTCCCGAACTGTGCGTCTAAGACTAATGGTAACAGGAGGCGGGGGACACGATGTTTACCCAGGTTCGGGCCCTCTCGATGGAGGTAATACCCTACTTCCTGCTTGATTGATCTAGATGATATGAGTATTACAATTGTTGATCTACCACGAGATCGTAGAGGCTAGACCCTAGAAGCTAGCCTATGATTCTGATTGCTGTTGTCCTACGGACTAAAACCCTCTGGTTTATATAGACACCGGAGGGGGCTAGGGTTACACAGAGTCGGTTACAGAGAAGGAAATCTACATATCCGAATATCCAAGCTTGCCTTCCACGCAAAGGAGAGTCCCATCCGGACACAGGACGAAGTCTTCAATCTTGTATCTTCATAGTCCAATAGTCCAGCCAAAGTATATAGTCCGGCTGTCCGTGGACCCCTTAATCCAGGACTCCCTCAGGGATCTCAAGGCATTGCTATGTATACTTGTTTCTATATGATATTACACGCCACTCTCTTCTGATGCTGCAAGAGGCTAGTCTTTGTTAGGCTAGGCTTCTACCCCTCTACACTGGTATTTCTGCAGTATAGTCCAAAGATATAGCCCATTCCTTTGATACCGATGCATACTTACTATAGTTCTGTTGTAAGTCTTGCGAGTACTTTGGATGAGTACTCACAGTTGCTTTGCTACCTTTTCCCCCTGACGGTTTGCTGCGATCAGATGATAGAGCCCAGGAGCCGGAGATCCCCGCCGGTGCCTAAAACTATGTGGAAACCGACGATCAGGAGTAGTTCGGAGGACCTAGGCAGGAGGCCTGCGCCTTCTCGATCAGTTGTCATTGTTATGCTCAGCCTTCTTAAGGAAAAACTTGTCTAACTATGTCTGTACCCAGATAATATTTTCTTCGATAACTTATGTATTCGGGTCCTCGTGACCCTGGAGTGAAATATAAAGGTTTATGTTTATATTTGTGTCTTAGAGTTGTATTGTTATATCTTCCCGTGAGTCTCTGATCTTGATTGTGTATGTTCGCGTGTATGATTAGTGCACAATTGAGTCAGGGGCATCACAGGTGACACTTGCAGTTGCGTGCCTGATGGTAGACATGCAACTGACCTACTCCCTACCGACAAAATACCACACGGTTTGCAATCACGTTGAAGACACGCAGTTGTAGTCGAGGGTGACACTCGCAGTTGCGTGCCTAGTGGCATACATGCAACTACTCCTGCCTCGGCAAAGCATCAATGAGTTGCAGTCCTACCGAAGACGAGCAGTTGCAGTCAGGGGTGACACTTGCAGTTGGGTGCCTAGTTGTAGACATGCAACTGGCCTACTCCCCCTGACAAAATACCACATAGTTGCAGTCATATCGACAACATGTTGTTGCAGTCCTATCGAAGACATGAAGTTGCAGTCAGGGGTGACACTTGGAGTTGCGTGCCCACTGATAGACATGCAACTGGCCTACTCCCGCGACACAACACCACATAGTTGCAGTCCTATGGAAGACTTCCAGTTGCAGTCAGGAGTGACACTTCCAGTTGTGTGTGTAGTGATATGCATGCAACTGGTCTACTCCTTCCGACAAAACACCACATAGTTGCAGTCCTATCAAAGACATGCAGTTGTAGTCAGGGGTGGTACTTGTAGTAGACATGCAACTGGCCTACCCCCGACGACACACCACATAGTTACAGTCGTATCGAAGACACGCAGTTGCAGCCGGGGGTGATACTTGTAGTTGTGTTCCTTGTGGTAGACATGCAACTGGCCTACTCCTCAAGAAAACACCACGTAATTGCAGTCCTATTGAATACATGCAGTTGCAGTTCGGAGTGACACATGCAGTTGTGTGCCTAGTGGCACAAATGCAACTGGCCGGCCTACCACCCCCCTCCCCGACAAAAACACCACATAGTTGCAGTCCAATCAAAGACATGCGCTTGCGATCGAGGTGACACTGGCGATGCGTGCGGTGGTAGACAAGCAACCGGCCTACCCCGACAAAATATCACATAGTTTAGTCCTATCAAGACATGCAGCTGCAGTCTAGGGTGACGGTTGCAGTTGCGCGCCTAGTGGTAGACATGTAACTGGCGTACTCCCTGAGAAAACACGAGATTGTAGTTGACGGTGTCCTGGACTAGGGGTACTCACCACGACGTCTCCCGATCAGTTGGATTGGGCCGAGGATCCCCATGGCTGTATACTCATGGGCCAGTCCGGACAGTTGCCGCATACAAGGAAGATTCCACAAGACTTGGCGATCAAGACAAGGACTCCTCCCCCACCGGTGTATTTGGCTAGGACTCTTGTTATCCTAGGCCTCTGGTGCATTATATAAACCGAGGCCAGGCTAGTCGATAGACAACATACATTACAACAATCATACCATAGGCTAGCTTCTAGGGTTTAGCCTCCTTGATCTCGTGGTAGATCCACTCTTGTAAAACATTGTGTCCCTTGTCTCCTGTTATCATCCGCCTAGACGCACAGTTCGGGACCCCCTACCCGAGATCCACCGGTTTTGACACCGACATTGGTGCTTTCATTGAGAGTTCCTCTGTGTGTCCGGCAAAAGGTCGATGGCTCGGCCGCAGATCAACTGCGACTTCGGCATATTCGTCACCAGCTCGACTGGTCACCTTGGTTCGACCAAGGGTTGCGCCCTACCTCCGATCGTCATGCTCGGATGAGGGCCTTCATCAACATCAACTCCGATCTCTATCAAGATCATGGAGGAATCATCCAGGGAGCCCGGGGGCTCAACGTCAACATTGCCCTCGGGCGACCGTACTGTTTTTCTGGATAGCGGACTCGTGTCCGCCGCCACCGTCTTCTCAAGTGTCATTTTAAAGATTTCTTTGGCGGAATTGTGCGGAATTATGTCTACAACAACCCTGGAAAATTTCGTCGAGTTCCGATGGAGGAATCTCTCGCAATCTCCGATATACCGGAGCCGCATTGAATCTGGACGAGAATCCGGACGAGTTTAGGGCGTGGTGTCCAGCTTTTAGCTCGGACTTCCTTTGGAAGATCCAACCATTGATCGGCTGCGGAATTCCTATATCTACCACCCCTCAAAATTTCAGCTCGATCCGACCGTCCAAACTCCGAGAACCTTCCGATTAGTGCATCACTTTTCAGACTGTTTCTGCGAGAACGAATCCGACCCGAGTTCGTCTTTTTATAAACGGGATTTCAGACATCCTTTTTGAAGGAAGTTTTGTATGGGGTATTGTGTTTTGTTCCTGAACACATCCCACTAACTTTAAGATCTTTTGAACATGATCTTCAACATCATGATGGTGTCAAACCAGTCCGGCAATATTGCTCCACGGCTGCCAACCTACGCTGGACACGTCGTCACTTTGTTGAGCCGAGCTCAACTTCTTCGGATCATCATCTCGGCAAGCCGATCAAGAGTCCGGCATCGCGAAGGATAAATCATCACAAACATCGCCGCCCCACGATTACACGGAGCGGGCATACCGGCATCGCCGCACGGTCGCTTCATCAAGCCGGCATCGACCACGTCACAACCTGCATCGGTAGGGCCGCACTATTGCTTCTTCAAGCTGGTGTCCATCGCGCCGACCTACTTCGACATCTCGGCTGGACCGGGGGCTTCGCCATCTCTTCATCAACCTACTCCGGACACTTCGGCGTCACTAGCCGACCAGGCAATGGGTGCGCGGATCGAGTCCCAATTTTGGGAATCGCCTTCCTCCGGATTACTACAACAAATAAACCAGGTGCTATTAATCCTAGTATTTTCTGCTTGTTTGGGTTCATTTTTTCCAACGAATTATTACTCTGGTTTGTCCATCATATGTACGCAGGTCTATCAAATGATGGCCGCATTAACGACGGTTGCATGATGGTTCGGTCAGTTTCCGTACATAGTCCGGCGAACGCCACATCCGGAACTCGAACCGACCTGTGAATTCAGGCATTGCCATGCCTTTACCGCATCACGCCGCCGCCCTGCATCGACATTGACTTCGGCGCCAGGCCATATTTCTCACTTTGCATAAATTATTTATTATGCAACGTTTTTTTTATTTACTATTATCTCTGGTTTGCACTATTTTTTGTGCACAGGAAAATGATCCAGCCGGACTATATCCTTTGACGTCACCTCGGCCGGACGGGGGGCTTCGTCAACACTTCATTACCCCATGCCAGGGACTTCGGCATCACTTTGCCGTCCTGCATTGACCGTGCTGCGTCACCACTTCGGAGTGCCGAGCTCTTTGCTCCGCCACCTCGGGACCGGCTTGGGGGATGGAACCTTGCCTCGCATCAAGCTCGGACCGCATCGTCAATACCGAACACATTAACCAGCTAAGTTGCCTTCATGCTCAAAGTTTTAAATTTCTAACTTGTGTTCGGTTCGACCAAGCATTATACTTTTTTGGAAAAAAGTTGCTTGTAAAAATTTTCCTTGTCGAAACTTTGTTCGCACACACTTGACGCGCTACCCGCGCTCATTATACCTGGGGGCTTCTTTAACAGAAGCTTATTAATTCGGGCTTTATGCCCAACACATGTGTCACACTTCCGCATGTACCTTTTATTCACCATTATATGCATCGATATGACTTAAGTTTTGGCCAAGCTGGGTTAACTGGCTCCTGTGCTTACCCCTACGTTCCCGATTGTTCGGCTAGGTGGTAAAGGGAGCACCTCTGCGATTGTTACTGCCGGGTCAGCCGGATGTGTACCTCAGACTGGGTGAAGCCGAAAGCTAGCGTTCTTAAGGGAATACTCGGTCGGTGAACTAAAAGATGATTTCTTACCTATTTATTTACCTGCCCCAGATGTTTTTTCTGCTCTTTTCGCAGTCCGGACATGCACTTTAGGGCATGCCTCCTGTGAAAGGAACCCCTAACGGAACTATACTCCCGGAAGATGTTTCTTACTAACCATGTAATATAACATAACTAGTTGGGCACTTGTCCGATAAAGCACTAATGACCCCTACGCCTGGTCTCCACGCATGCCCGGTTTTTATAACCGCGAGGGTATTCGGACACACCTGCACTATCGGGTCCAGAGGTTGAAGCGAAAAGGTCCGCTACGACAAACGATCTACAATCCGGCTAGAAGGCATCCTACATGTCACCTTACATTTTATAGTCAACTTTTACCCAAGTCACTTGGGGGCTCTTATGTTTATTTGAGCCATTTCATACTAAGTGTTTTTCTTCTTAGTCGTTGCAAAGTTAAAGCACGGCAGAAGCACTTTTTTTTCTAAAGTCCAATTTTCGGATTGGCACCGAACACTTGATCTTGTTCGGACGTCATGTTTTTGCTGACGTTTTTTGGTTTTCCAAACTTTTGGCACTTTTAAACTATTTGTGTGTTTTCAGCACAAGTCTCGCAGTGCAACGCCGGACACCTTTAGAGATTTGGCGAAAACATTCTCGGATATTGCTATGTATGCATCAGTTTCGAATTGTGTCTTCGGTCAATAGTTGGGTTGCCCGGCTCCCGCGCTTGCCTCCTACGTTCCGCTTTGTTCGGCTAGGTGTGCAAAGGGAGGACCACTGCGATTGTGCTTCTAGCTCGCATGGTCAAGCACCTCAGTGGAGAAAGCCGAAAACTGACTGTCACAACAGGTGTAATCTGGTCAGCGATCCGATGACTATATTAAATGATGGGCCATTCATAACATTGGCCGAAGTGTTTCCGGCTTGACCTCGACTGTCGCCGAACACTACCGGGGGCTAGTAACTGGCCTCCCAAACTAAATCCTCAATATTTTGCTTTTACATTGGAGCTGAGGTTTCATGATCATGCTTAGCATGACAACCCAAAGAAAGGAACCGATAGCGGGACTATTTTCTTTGGAAGACATTTCTTCTGTTAAACAGTAATATAACATATCTCTCCGCGTACCTTTGTTTATAGAACCGTATGGCCAGATTGCCTTGTTTGTTGTAAATCTTTGCCCTCATAAAGGCTTTATAAAGTAGGACAAACACTCCTCGACTATTGGCCGAGGAGGTGGAAGCCGATGGTTGGTCAACAAAATTTTGTACAATGCGGATCCGAGCATTAATGACGTAAAGTACTTGGATACATTGAGTCATTACACATAATTTGTGATTTTACTATGGATATCGATCCTTAATTCGGCCACCCGTGCCCGCATTAAGGCTCGGGGGCTACTGGGCTTCGGGCTTATTATTTACAAATATTAAAGGGGCACATCAATCCCCTGATCTGGTGTTGCCACCCGACCAGTGTCTCGGGGGCTACTGCATTGCCTGTTCTATGCAGAAAATTTTAAGTGCAATACAGTTTCCGAGGAGATTTTGATCCTCAGGTTGGTCGGCCGCACCCAACCTGAGTCTTGAGGACTGAGCACGCCGCTTTTTGTGTCCCGAAGTATTCTGCCGAGCTAGGACTTGATCCTCAAACCGATTTTGCAAATCAACCTGAGTCTCAGCGGCTACGTGGATCAGCGGTCTTATGTCATCCTTCATGTGCATCTCGGGTTTTAGACCGATACCCACCTTGAGGGCTACTGGCTATATATCTCGGCAGAGAATAAATTGCACCGATCAAAAATATTGACAAAAATTGGCCCACATTCGGGGTGGTGCACCACCTCGGAAGCAGTTCGGCATAAAGCTCGAACGCTAGTGGCTGGATCCATAGAGGGCATTTCCGGCATTAAGCTCGGCTAAACTCCTTCAAACTTCTTTGAACCAAGGTGATTTACGACATCTCGGATACAATCCGGCATTGGAGCTCGAATACAGTCCGGCGTTGGAGCTCGGATACATAGTCCGGCGTTGGAGCTCGGATACATAATCCGGCGTTGGAGCTCGGATACAGTCCGGCGTTGGAGCTCGGATACATAGTCCGGCGTTGGAGCTCGGATACATTCCGGCGTTAGAGCTGGGAAGCGGTCCGGCGTTGGTGCTCGGCTGCAAAAAATACCTCGAATGCACTCCGGCATTGGAGCTCGGACGCAAGAGGACGCTGCCGCCCGGGAACAACTTCAACCCCGAGGCGTGGCATAAAAATAACAAGGCATTGATAAAGGCCGGAAACTTAAAGGGGCTCCTCGGATACCCGACGTGTAAACTCGTCGAATGCATTTCGGCGATCCTCAAGATCGAAGATGAGACGATTTGTTGAACCAGTTTTCAAGACCGACGATCAAGATGAAGAACAGTTCGAAGAATCGAGGAGTCCCTAACTTGAAGACCGGTTCAGGGGGCTACTGACGGTGTCCTGGACTAGGGGGTACTCACCACGTCGTCTCCCAATCAGTTGGATTGGGCCGAGGATCCCCATGGCCGTATACTCATGGGCCAGTCCGGACAGTTGCCGCATACAAGGAAGATTCCACAAGACTTGGCCATCAAGACAAGGACTCCTCCCCCACCGGCGTATTTGGCTAGGACTCTTGTTATCCTAGGCCTCTGGTGCATTATATAAACCGAGGCCAGGCTAGTCGATAGACAACATACATTACAACAATCATACCATAGGCTAGCTTCTAGGGTTTAGCCTCCTTGATCTCGTGGTAGATCCACTCTTGTAATACACATCATCAATATTAATCAAGCATGACGTAGGGTTTTACCTCCATCAAGAGGGCCCGAACCTGGGTAAAACATCGTGTCCCTTGTCTCCTGTTACCATCCGCCTAGACGCACAGTTCGGGACCCCCTACCCGAGATCCGCCGGTTTTGACACCGACAGTAGTCCTATCGAAGACATGCAGTTGCAGTCAGGGTGACACTTGAAGTTGCGTGCCTAGTGGTAGACATGCAACTGGCCTACTCCCCCGGACAGAACACCACACAGTTGTAGTCGGGGGTGACACTTGAAGTTGCCTGCCTAATGCTAGACATGCAACTGGCCTACTCCCACCAGACAAAACACCACATAGTTGCAGTCGGGGTTGACACCTGTAGTTGCATGCCTACTGGTAGACATGCAACTGGCCTACCCCCATGCCCCAGCCCGACAAAACACCACATAGTTGTAGTCCTATCGAAGACATGCAGTTACAGGAGTTGCGTGCCTAGTGATAGAAATGCATCTGGCCTAATCCTTCCGACAAAACATCACATAGTTGCAGTTCTATCGAAGACATGCAGTTGCAGTCGAGGGTGACACTTGAAGTTGCGTGTCTAGCGGTAGACATGCAACTGGCCTACTCCCCCCTACAGAACACCATATAGTTGCAGCCCTATTGAAGACATGCAGTTGCAGTCGGGTGTGACACTTTGAGTTACATGCCTAATGGTAGACATGCAACTGCCCTACCCCCCCCCCCCCCCCCGACAAAACACCACATAGTTGCAGTCGAGGGCGTCACTTTGCAGTTGCGTGCCTAGTAGCAGACTGCCCCCCTTCTCTGACTAAACACCACATAGGTGCAGTTGCGTTGAACACATGAAGTTGTGATTGAGGGCAACACGTGCAGTTGCATGCCTACTGGCAGACATGCAACCCCCCCAACACACAGACAAATAAAAAATAAAAAATGTACGCAAAGGCTAATCCTTCACTTGTTGCACACTGGGTGAGACACGTGTAGTTTTGCATGGGTAGACAAACATGCAACATACCATTAATTTTTTACTCAAAGCTAAAAAATTTAAATAAAATAAAAATGATGTATGCAGTTGCAGATGGATTGACGTACATGCAAATGATAGTTTGTTTACAAAATAATAAAATAAATGTAAAAAAGAATTAATAAAAGCCAAAAAGAAAAAAAAAGAAAAAAGAAAAGGTATTTGGGTGGAGAAAAAGAAGGAGCTGTCGGCGTTGAAAAATGGGTGAGAAGAACATGAGGAGACAAGGGAATAAAATTTGCGGTCCAATAAAAAAATAAAGGCTCAACAGACAAAAGAAAAAAATCACTTCCCTACAGCCCACTGCCAAAAGGCCAGACCGACAAGAAAAAAACAAGAAAGAAAAGCAGCTCACCCCAGTTCCTTCCCTACGCGGGCCAATTCATAATTAAACACAGGCTGCACGCATCTAAAAGCAGCACATAGTTCTAGCGGTGAGGGAATTGACTGAGACTCTCAGTCCACTGAGGTTTAGCAACACTGAAAAAGAATTTATTAGCCGGATAATCAGCCTACAATGTTTTATACATTATAGACTCTTGTTTTCACGGTGGTCCTCGACGTGCTACCATGCAAAAATTAGATGGAGAAGCGTCGTACAAGTTCACAGTTCAAATGCAGTGGGGGTAATTCCAGACCTTCAAGATCATAGTTCAAATGCAGTGAAGGAATTCGTATGCAGCTCGATCCAACTCTTATATGATTGCGGTGTTATTGCTGGTAAGCCAACCTTTCCATATCAATTTCCAGGACTCCTATATCATATGCCCTCTCTAGTAGCCAGTTACGTGCGAAAACACGTGTGAAAACAAGCCTACATAATGTAAATGTTCTCGGTTAGAACTATTGGTCAGGCAGAAAAAAATCATAGAAGAAAATAGAGCTCAAAACAAAAATGTCAAAGTGCAATTGGTTTTACCCCCTCCGAATAGTCTATTAAGGCCCGTCTAGTGATTGCAAGTTTCTAAAATACTCTTGTTTAACCTCTGTCAGGGTTATCGGGAATTCCATCAGCATGTTAGTTGCACTATATATTTACTGCAAAATTCATATGTGCATGTAATTCTTCTATTTTAAACACATTATTCATAGAACAACTTGTCTAGGCGTGGGGGAGGTATATATCAACTTGAGCAAAAATTACTTTATTTAGACGCAATTAGTTTTAGGGTTAGGGTTCAGAATTTCAGACACCCAAAAATTACTGCTATAAATAAGATATGTTAATATTATAGATGTACTTACAAAAGTAATAGAACAATGAATTACCTTCTTGTGCCCACAAATTGGAACGTTCCAAACCAGGTGAACGCCCCACTGGGAATGAGTTTCACAAGACTGCAACCATAAGAATTCAATGATTACTTATATCCTTTAACTAATATAATAGGCTAAAATAAAATTATGAGCAAGTTCCTCAAATCTACAGATCAAGGTTTATACTGTAGTTATCACAGCAACTATTTAGAAGAGTATATGCTGGCGTCTAAACATCCAAAGTGAAGATCCAAGATTAAGTAGTACGCGGCTTAAAAAAGAGTAAATGGTATGATTAATATGAGACTGTTACATGTCTTGTGTGATCCTAGATATCTCATAAATACTATTCCAATTCGGCCCTTAAATACTTTTGTCATGCCTCGGTTGTCACCTAGATAAAGGATGGGTTTTACGATAATTCATTAAAGAAAAGATTGGTAGAATATAGTTTGGTCATGGATATGTGGATTATGCTGATGGAACTTGGGCTTGTCTGAGCATGCTGATATTTAGTTGTGGATAATGATTGAGCATGACGTAGACATCCTTGTATGAGGCAGTTGCTGCCAATAAGACAATACATGAACTGAGACGAGTCATCTTATTTTAGTAGGACTGATAGAAATAAAAAATATTTTTTGCAAGTTAACTCATGAGTGTCCCTAGCATGTTTGGTTCATTCACACCTTTTCATAATGTGGTTCTATGATATGATATTGAAGAAATTATTGCTTCTACTTTGTTTAAAAAAAATTGATGGGTATTGCACCCAAGAAGTGGAAGGCTTGGTATTCCGTCACTGTTGTGACACCCTGGCATGCTGTACAAGTCACGCTTATTGGTAAGAGTATCTTATCTAAATGTGATCATTCTGACCCAATGGTGGTGTTAATTGCTTATACAGCAGTCACACCGCACAAGTATGGCTTTTCTATATGAAGGCCATATGCAGACTCCACAGTCGAACACACGCAATATGGTTGTGCTTGCAGAACCGCCACATCTTTCACACTCTGTCTCTCATCTAAGATAAATTCTATTTTTTTCATGTATTCACGATTGACAATATATATGTGGCGTATGTGCTTGTAGAACCGCCACCTCTGGTTTTTTCATATATCCATAGCATATCACTTAAGGTACCCTATGGACAGGGAAATTATATGCTAGTATGTGGGGAATTACACAGGAGCTCTTGGGTGCTCCACACCCCTATATGAAAAATAATCGTTAAAATTTCCCAAAAAATAAAAAAAACCTGAAATTTAGGGATAGCAAACCTGGGTTCCCAATCTACTCCCGTGTGAAATGACGTGAAAAAATACCAAAAAACGCATCCGCGGCGAAGGAAATACTGTCCGAACAAAAATCTACCCAAACAGTGTTTTTCTATACATAGGAAATTTTTGTCTTGTTTCCCACGAATACGTTTTCTGGTATTTTCTCATGAAATTTCACATGGGAGTAGATCGGAAACCCATGTTTGATATTCCAAAATCTCAGTTTTTTTTCAAATTTCTCGGTATTTTTTTGAATTCAATGTTCGCATAGGGGTGTGGAGCACCCAAGAGCTCCAATCCTCATCCCTAGTAGGTGACGCTGCCTCCCCTTTCCCCTTTCCTCTACTACAGTAGAGAAAGGAGAAGTCGAGGGCGACCTGTCTGCCTCCCCCGTCTGCCCGCGAAGCGGTGGGTTCCTCCCCTCTCCGGCGGCCGCTCCGGCAGCGGGAGGGTGGAGGAACACCGAATCTTCGTCTTCGGCATGTACATAGGTTTGGGCTAGGTGTGTGTGGCGTCTGTGCTTCGGAGGAGATGGCGGCGGCGTCTTTTCTATTTCTGACGGAGTTCCCTTCTCCTCTCGGCGCTCCTGCCATCCATGCTACGCGGCGAGGCCAGGTTTTGGTGTTGGCGGCGGCGCCAAAGTCTTTTGCTCTAGATCTAGTTCCCGCGAACTGGTGCGTAGTTGTCGTCGGCGGATTTGCTTGTAGGCTGCTTATTCGAGGCTGGCGCAGTGGCCTCGGAGTGATTTTTGTGCTTGGGCTTCGCCGTGACAGTGGCGCGCACTCCGGCATCGCTGTCGAGCTCTGGAGCTTCTGCAGGAGTTGTGCTCTGCCGGCGAGGTTTGGAGCGCGCTGGCTCGATTGCCGGCTTGTGGATGGTGGTTTGGCGGCTCCGCCTGCTTCTCTGCGTCGGCCACAGCGGGAGACAACGGCATCGTGCCAGTTCGTCTAAATAAAGTAATTTTTGCTCAATTGACCCCAATGAAATTAAGAAATCCTTCACTAACTTAGTACTAATCACTATCTATTTGCAGAAGATGACCCCACTGTCATAGACACGACCCCATCAAACATTTTTTTCTAGCTTTGTCCCTGCGTCGTGCTCGGTAAAGTTGTGGGGTGTGGGCCCACCAGTGATCCCTATCTCCGACGTGCTCTGCCGGCTTCGGCAGGCCTCAGGTGAACGCCACAAAGCAGCTGGACTGCGAGGGACTTCGTCGGTGCTTGGGCTTGCTGGACATTCGTTGCTCTCTGCGTTGGCGGGGAGACGGCGGACGGTCGCGGCGGGCAGTGGAGCTGGTGTCTGCAGGGTCCTCTAGGGGCTTTTCTTGTATTATCTTTTCTCCAGGGTTGTTTCTGCTATTGTTCCTTCCTCTCGGCAATGCTCGATGCTTCGCGGGAGTGTTGGCGTGTGTTCTTACTGTAGCTTGCTTTCTATCTAATGGGCACGTCGATATTCCTCTAAAAAAAAAATCCATAGTAGGTGTGCCTATGAAATATGGATACACACTAAATATAAGAAGTAGAATTTTACCTGTAGTTGGTGGAGTTCCAAAAGGAAAAGGCTGTCGTTGAGAATTCCTTGGTAAGTATAACTATCAACGGAAGTGTTGGGTGGCACGCGGCTGCTATAATTTCATAACCAGTAAAGTAAGAAAGTGTATGAACCTTGCTCATTGTCTGCAGGTCCCATATCTGTTTCAGTAGAACAAAAAAGGAAAAAGCATTACAAGGCCTAATGTGTATATCACGACTGCACACAAGAATAACAATACCACAGTTATTCAGTGGAGATGCCATACATATGCTCTGTCTTTTGTAGTTGTAGCCGTATTCATACACCGCCGATCACTATCATTCGAAAGATAATCAACGGGTGAGTGAATATCACACGACCTGTTTGACTGCTCCTCATATAGTAGCTTGGCAGGATGATCGGGATCATCAACCGACCAGACCTGCGGATTTCAGGCATACATCGTAGATCAAAATTAAACTGATTCGCATATAGTGTGTCATAAGAATTAACAAGTGAAACAACATGACGTAAGGGAAAGCCAAACCTGTACTGGGGCACTGTTTTGAGAAGTAGCGAAGGTTGTCTTAAACACGATTTTACTAGGGCAAGCAGAATCGTAAAATGTTTGAGTACAAGTCCAATCATTGTCCCAGTCCCATAGCTTGATCGTGCCATCTTTATCCACCGATAGCAGGAGTGGATGGGTTGGGTGAATCACCAATGAGACGATAGCTATGCCTTTGTCAGCTTTTAATGACCTTATTTCTTTTGCTGTATCAAACCCGAACACGTGGATGTAACCTGACTTACTCCCCGTCACAATCCAATTCTTTCTGTCGATAAATTTAACCGGTCCAACCTTTTCGACTTTCCACCATCGCTCTATTATCTGTGGATTAATAAACACGCTTTTGCTCATGTGCTCAATAAATTAGAAAAAGCAGGTTGTATACGAATCACGTGTGTGCATAATAAATATGTGCAGTACCTCCTTCTCGAAGTTATACATGAAAACATACTTATCTCTCTGGCTCATCAAAAGCCTAAGTTTTGAAAAAAAAAATTGTATAAATACGCGTGCAGGCATCATTTTGGTACATCGATCCAAGTAAAAGACTAGCAACCGAATAATTCTTGTTTACTCACCAGGGTTCCGTGGGATGCCCATCTTTGAAATGAACTGACTCAACATCAGTCATTACTTGAATCTGACACAATAAAAAAATCGCTGTTAGTACCCTAAATAATTAATAATGTCACCTACTTCTTAATTGACCAACTAAACTCACCGTGTGTTTTACTGTGCCACTTGATGATGGGGAGATGACCGAAGGCAGCTCCGCCGTATGCACCGTGCCCTCCAACTTTTTGACTTTCTCAATTGAATTATCATCAATTTTATGCTTTTTTCTGATGTATGGCATCAAGTTTTTGAGTATCTCTTTGCTCCTCATGGCAACCATCAGTATCTTGAACACGCCTGTGTCCACAGGCTGTATACTGAAATTTGTACTTATCTCCACGACCATAGTCTCCATGGGACTCATAACTCTTTTTTGGTCGTCCATAGTGTCCATGATGCTTGTGCTAGACGAATCATACAGCTTTGGGAACTGCGGTACAATGCAAATGCCGACATAACGATCTGTCCTATTGGTTAGATTCAGTAGGCAACTGCGTTCCTTTAAGAAAAAGCAGAGTACAGGTGGGTGGATATCGAGTAGCTCAACCTCCGTTGACCCTGCGCTTATCTGTATGTACACATATATCAAAACCATGGACATGGCGGACTGGGAAACATTTCTTACATCGTAAGTCGTAACTACAGGATTTGGATGTGACTTGTGTTTTACAGGACCTGTACGAACTCAAATACTAGATCATATATATTCCGCACTACTTATGAAGTTGAGTGCAGCAATGTGTAGTGATTAGGACTGTAAATTAGTTCCTAAAACAAGGGTTTAATCTATCCGCCAAAAAATTAAGGTGCCCGCAGATATGATTAAACAGAAATTACTTTTCATAAATACACTATCGTACCTGCCCTAGTGATGACGAGTTTGAAATTTCCGTTCCGCGAAGCCTACCAAGTATATCAGACGCCGACGGTCTATCGTCTGGGAGCCTTTTTTGTTTTGAGCTTGAGGCCGTTTCCTGCGACATAAATGAAAATGTAGATGCCAGATATCATCAATGATGTTACTTGAAGGCAGCACGCGATTGTACCTGGCCAACCAATGACGCATTTGATAGTATTTCTGGTTCATAATTCTCATCCATGGCTTCAGGTGAAGAACACATATTTACTGGCATCTCGTGCGTGCATTCTGCATTATCGCTAGGATCAATGTCCATGCATTCCATGGCTATCCCAGCACATACTTGTACTTGATTCCATAGTGTATTGTGTCCCTCTGATGTCCCAATCTTTTCCCTCCATGTTAGAAGTAGCTCAGATACCTGTGATTTTTACAACCATGATGAATTAGCGCATTAGCGGTTGAAGAAAAGGAGCAGTGTTATCACTTATCAACATGAAATGAAATCATATTTATGTGTAAACCACATCTCTACTCCTATAAAAAAAGACAGTTGGTGATGACGGTGTGTCTGCCATCAGGCGTTCCCGACCGTCCGATCTGCATCGAATGCATGTGAGTGAAGCTTCAGAAATTTTGCAGGAAAAAACCCGCCACTGCGCCCTACATTTACACAAACACCTTAGTCTCCCTCTCTAGCCCCCCTCCCCCCATCTTATCCAACCAGGAGAGGAGCCGTCCGCGGCCAACGCTCTCCTGCCTCCTCTTTTGCCGTATCACCTCACCGCCCACCACCACCACCTCACCTTCCTCCTCGCGTCTCCTCCGCCCGCTCCCTTCCGCGACGGCGCCCCCCACCTACTACTCCTTCCCCCTCCCCGCTCACGCGCTTCACAAGAAGGCTCTTCCCATTCAAGTAGGAATCTCTCCCCGAGGACCTCCACGCCGTCTCCAACTGGAGCGACACCCACGGGCTCCACATTCCCACCCCCCGTCCCACCACAAAATTGCCGACAAGCTTCCTTGCATGGCGTAGCCCTAAATGGTCGCCGCCGCCGCCGTTCGCTCCTTCCCTGCTGCCTCTTCATCCCTCATTCAGATCTCTCCTCTATCTAAATGGTCTCCCTCTCCACACCCACCCCCCTTGTCCGTCCTGGACCGAGCCGCCGTTGTCTCCCGTAAAGGCCACCACGGTCGTTCTTTCCCCAAGCCCCTTTCTCCGTCTGAGCGCCGCCGTCACAACTCTTCTTCGTGGCAGTGTTTCTCTTATAGGTCTCCATCTACCTACAAAGGTCGCCATCCACAGTCTCACCACCTGCTACAGTATCGTCATGCCCGCCACCTCCAGGAAGGACATCGCTGCTGCTTCTCTGCAAGGTAGTCAGCCTCCTCTCTATATTTTTGGCATTGTGCGGATATGTTTGATAGTAGATTGATGACTATTGTGCTGGTTTTCGTAGAATAGTTTAAGGTTTCTGTTATCATGCATGGTGTATGTGCATGATCATGGACTCTGTATTGGAATGAGTTGCATATCATTTTCATTTGCTTTGTTGTGACTATGTTGGCAAAAGATATTTTTCCAATTGTTTGTTATGGCTATTGTAGGCAGAAATAGTTTTTAATTGTTCTATAACGGAAATTGTTGAATGTGGCTATTTCTAGAGCTCTTCTATCCATTACTGTTTGCAAAATTCTCTTCTATTTTTTGTCTATAGTTATATGTTGGATTGCTATGTAGCTCTAAATTGTTAGATAATCATGCAATTAAATAACCGAATGATGGATAATTAACCTTCTTTTGACAAGCTTTAAACATGCGTGTGTTGTGATCTTTACATCTACTCAACACATTATTCCAAAAGCCTAGGGTTGATCAATTCACATAAAAAGAGCCTAGACATAATTGTCACTTTCTTTGGGCCAACAGGTAACCTTTCACTTCTCTGTGTGTTTCTCTGCCTTGATTTGTGCTTGCTCTGCTGAAGTGCTGAAAGTGTGCTTGGCTGCTTGCAACTTGCACTGATCAGAGAGGAATAGCAGCAAGGGAGTGTCGCAGTGGGCAGGCTTAGCCTAGGACTTGGAGTCTGTAACTTAATTGGTTGGATACCATCGTATTGGATATTCTACTGCTATAATAGCTTATTAAAATGCTATGGCATGACTTATATTAATAGGCAAACATCACGTGCAAATTTGAGATTTTTCATATCTGCTGCATGTCCCCTTTCATCATTTATCAAATTATTAACCTTGACCTTGGTCATCCTAAGGATGTGGAAGTTCAGTTTACTTCTCCAAGGACCGGTTTACTTTTCTAAGTGACTATATTAATTGATATGGTGCTTGCAAATTAATCTTATAATGTGTTTATTGTGAAGCTTCTGTTGTTAACCTGAGTTGTTATTGTATTGGTATCTTGGAATGTTGTTAATCGAGCAATGTAGATGAATCTGTCCACGACATGCTACTCTTGTTCTTTGCTACTTGTTCAGAAATGGTTTGCTTTGATGCTTGAGTTGCAATTGCTATTGTTCCCAAAGTGAATCAAGCTGAAAGGGAAACATTCAATTGTTGCATATGATAATAGTTCAATTAGAAGTAGAGGTCTACTATTTTTACACTACATTCTTTTAGGTACTAGTACATGCTTCATTGTAATAGACAACTTTCAAGCTTTTCATACAATTAGAAACATATCAAAATGTATTCTTTCTTCAGGGAACATTGATTGTTTGTTAAGAATGAATTGCATATCGAATGTATTCTTTCTTCCAGGCTCTAAACATCATCTCTGAATGATTGGAAAGTCGAATTACTTTCCGCTGGGGAAGACTTATTTTGATCAACACAGTACTCATGAATATGGTTCTCTCCATGCTCTCATTTTTCAAAATCCCCAAAGGGGTACTGCAGAGGTTGGACTTTGTCAGGTCCAGATTCTCCCGGTAAAATGGAGTGAAAAAAAGTATAGGCTGACCAAATGGGACGTGGTTTGCCATGTAAAAGATCACGGTGGTATACCAAGACCTCCAGGTCAAAAAATAATGTCCTACTAAGCAAATGGATTCTTAAGCTTTTGACTGAGGATGGCATTTGGCAAACTCTCTTGCGCAGTAAGTATTTTGGATCGAAAGCCCTATCCCAGATTTGTTGGATAACCGGAGACTCACATTTTTGGGCCGGTCTGATGGCGAAAAATAAACATATCTTTCGCTTCAGATACTTTGCCATCAGGGATGGCTCAAAAATTCCTTTTTGGGAGGACAAGTGGTTGGGCAATGCCACCCTCCGGGAACAATATCCAGCCCTATACCACATTGCTCGCGGTAAAAGTGATATAGTTGCAGAAGTCATGACTCATGAGCACGTCAACACCTAATGTATCATTTAGATGGGATATTGTCTACCCTTGTCTAGTGTCGTGGCATGCCCTTTTGGGGCGGTTGGCATGGGTCCAATTTACACAAGGCCAATACAAGTTTCTCTGGAATTTGACTCAGAGTGGTGACTTCTCAGTTGACTCTATGTACCGGGAGCTCACATATACTCTGAGGTACCAGTGGATAATAACAACACAATTCAGAAAACGGAAGTACCGTTGAAAAGAAAAGAAAATCTTGTGGTACCTTCGCTGAGGTGTGATCCTCACAAAGGACAACCTTGCCCACGGCAATAGGCCTAGAAGTAAACATTGTTGTTTTTGTCACGATGATATAAGACAATGAAACATCTTTTCTTCCAATGTAGGTTTTCGTCAGCTACATGGTTAGTCATCCAAGTCGTGCCTAATTTGTAACCGCCGCAGGGTTGCCAACATGTTAGGTACCTGGCTGCATAAGGGTGGGAGCATTAACCTTAATTTGGTTCATATGGCTATGTACAAGCGATGTGGGTGTTAATGATAAAATAACTTTCGAAATTTTGAAGAAGCGCGCGGGACGGGGAGTGGCGCAATAAACGGAACGA
Organism: Aegilops longissima; assembly: GCA_021605205.1. Taxonomy (NCBI): domain Eukaryota; kingdom Viridiplantae; phylum Streptophyta; class Magnoliopsida; order Poales; family Poaceae; genus Aegilops; species Aegilops longissima. Next base: position 4,418,384 of record CM038682.1, on the reverse strand, counting down.
GCAGATAGGGACTCCTCGATTTTCGCGCCGCCTTCTTCACCATGTATCAAGCAAGCGCTTCTGACGGGATGCGATAAGATTGCTCGGGCCCACGGGTCAGCCGCTCGGAAGCAGCCCCATAAAAAGCGCCGAGGCCGATGCGAGGCATTGTGCATTCCATTCGATCCCATTTCTCTCTTCTTCTCCTCCTCGCTTCTCCCTGCTCTCCACGCCTCCGCTCGGCCCTCTCAAGCTCCGCCGCCATGGTGAAGGCCAAGACCGCGGCCCTGGAGCGCGCGAAGAACGCGACGACGATGGCGAAAGGCAAGAAGAGGGCGAAGGGGTCGACGTCGTGGTCTGGTCTGCCGCCAGGTTGGATCCAGGGGGACTTGATCTGTTCCACCGTTGTGAAGGAAGATCTGGAGAACCTTGCCGCCGATGGTCTGATTGTCCATGGGTCCTGGAGGCTCTCAACGGGAGAATCCGAGCACCAGCCGCGCGAGGGTGAGTGCGTCCTTCTCACCACCCATGTCGAGCGAGGTTTCTCTTTGCCCCCGCACCCATTATTTCGGGGCTTTTTGAATTTCTTCGACGCTCACATCCACCACTTTTCTCCCAACACGATCTCGTATCTTGCCGCGATCATCTCAATGTGTGAAAACTTCCTGGGTGCCAGCCACACTAGGGTCTGTTCAAACACATATTCACCTGTCTTTCTCAGACGGTGAAGAAAGCTAACCCGGATGATGAAAAGACACATATGATCCAGATGTGCGGGGGGTTAGGGATCCAAATGAGAGGTAGGAGTTCTCCCCCATGACCTTTCCTGGGTCAGTCAAGGGATGGTAGTCGACTTGGTTCTACTGCAAGGACATTCCGACTCCTGGTTAGTCGACTGGCCTTCACCTTTTACTATGGAGAGACCCCGCACCCCTCGTTCACTAGTTGTAGCGCCGGAGGAGAACGGGGAGGTGCGAATGTTAGTCGACGCCGTCATTGCGTTGGTTCAAGGTGGAGTGACGGGTATGGATCTGTTGGAGGTATTCCTCAGTCTACACATTCAACCCTTGCAGGCCCATGACCATCCTATGTGGATGTACTTGGGTCCAGAGGACACCGCTCGAACCCACCCGGAGGAGGTTGACGAGGAGACGGTGGCTCAGTGGCTCAAGAGCATTACTGGCAACAAGGATAACCCAGGGGGTCCAGGAGGATTCTGCCATTCAACGCCAACAATGCTCCAGAAGAGGTCAGGCTCAATTTTCCGAGTGTTTTTTCCTTTCAATCTGCAATTTTTTTGAATCCGATTGATACTTGTAACTTCTGTCTTGCAAATTTTCACCAAGATGTACTCAATGCCGAACGGAGAGCAGTACCAAGATGGAGTTGAGAGTGATGGCGGGAGCGGTGGTTAACAGTATGCAGATGATAGTGAAGACGACAGTGAGGACTCGGGCAGCAGCGAAGAAGTCAACTCACCGCGCCGCTCTGAGCGTCGTTCCAAACAGTCGCAAGACCCTGTAGGGGAACGTGGCAAAGCTGCTGCGTCGAGTGCAAAGATTCCAAAACGCACTCAAACGTCGACTCCGAGCCATCAGAGAAGGCCGCGAAGCAGGCCAAAGTTGCCCCGCCCAAACCTCGGAAGGCCCTGCCTAGGATCAAGGTGGTTGTGCCTGTGGCTTCAGCGCAAGAGTTTCTTTCCTTTGTTCTTCTGTGTTATCATGGACTCGTTCGCTTGCTTGACCGAGTGAACTCTGGAACATTCAGTGCTGCTACTTCTATGACATCGACGGACATCAAGAGGAGCGTGGTGATGCGGAAACCGCGGATGCGGCCACCTCTCGGGCAGGTATGGTTCTATAGCCGCGCCTATGCTCTGCTAATTGACTTTCTGGCCGACTGAAATTTCACTGTCGAATGTTTGCAACACCAAAAGATATTATCCAGCTTCCCCACGATGATGACGAGGATGTGCCTCCAAAAAATGCCGGGAGGAGATGCAGAACTTTGAGCAAGAGGGTGCCTGGAGCCAGAACGCCTCGCTCGGCATCTGATCATGTGGTCCAATAACTCAACGATCCAGTACGGGCTTCGGTCTCTTTTGTCAATCCTCTATCGACTAACCAACGCTCAGCATCGACTGCTCAAGCTCCAGATTCGTTTGCGCAACTTCAGGCTTCTACTCCACCGGCCACGTCACCTGTTCCATCATCTCTTCTATTTTCTACGCATCACGTCGCAGAGGACCAAGTAGGGGCTTCCAAAGAGGCCATGATTCAGGCTGGTCTGATGATGGACCGATTGAAGGTGGTGTATGATACCAGCAAGGCCGCCTATGACGCCAGCTCTGCTCTCCAAGCTAATGTCCGAGTAAGTGGGATTGTAAGTTGATTTCCAATTGGTTTTTCTAGCTTGACCCTTGTTCTGATAGGATATGCTTCCTGCAAACTGCTACTTTATTATTCGTAAGATGTCTGTACATCTATCATGATTTTGCACCTTGCATGTGTTCACCCAGGTGTTTCTCTTTTACTTTGTAGCTCTTTCACTTGAGTCGACCAGGTCGTGTCGAGTGAGATCTTGCTCCAGTGGGGGTACGCTGAGTGCACCCACTGGGTGTAGTCCCAGAGACCGCCGTCGAATGTTTGATTCGGCGGGGGTCTTTGCGAAATGTCTGCTTGTAGCACTTCCACTCGGCCTAGACAGATCGTGCCGAGTGGGAACTGAACCAGTGGGGGCACGCTTAGTGCACCCACTGGGTGTAGTCCCCGAGACTGCTATTGGATGTTTGATTTGGCATCAGTCTTAGAGCTCTTTTGCTATACAATTTGATCTTGCACTTTTCCATTCAGAAGTAACTGTCGATTGACTTGTCTTGTTGTTGTCTGCAAAAAATCTTGTGAGCTTGGGACTCAATATGCTGCTTTGGCACAGGAGAAAATCCAACTCAAGCTCGACCTGGATCTGGCCAAGGAGAACTTGAAGAAGGCTCAAGATGAAGTGGCAATCATGGGAGGTAACGACTCGTCGACTGCATGCCTTGTTATTTTTTCCTTTCCATCCTTTGAACTGATTGATTCCACTCGAATAGATGTGCGTAATGAAAGCCGTCAACTTCAAGCTCGTCTGAGGAATGTTATTTCTTTAGACAAAATGAAGCGGGCTCTGGAGCAAAAGGACCTTGATCATGCAGCGGCGCAGAAGACGGCGCGTGAGAAGACTGAACTTGCCGACCAGAAGCTGGCTTCGGTCGGAAAGTTGGAAGAGGAGAACGCCAAGCTGAAAACCGTTGTTGAGAGGCGAATAAAGAGGCCGTGCAACTGAAGGAGGAGAAGGTGGCTTTGACTGACAAAGTGGATGTTCTCACTCGGAAGAGGGACGAGCTGAAAACTTATCTGAGTGGTCTCGCCAAGAAGATGTTCCTCATGCTTGAAGGTACTTTCCTTTATCCGACTGATTGCAGAAAACTTTTTCACCATGTTGCTGCCAATTCACCACCTTTCTGTGCGTGTAGAGTTATGTCAGAATTTCAGAGGAAACTGGGTGGATAAACACAGGACTGGACCCCATCAATTCTCCCATCAAGGATGAAGCTGCCATGAACGTGATGCGACTAGAATCTCGTCTTGCCAGTGTCTTGGACTACGTCGCCCGACTGAAAGTTGCAATATCTCGGATCGACAAGGAGCTCTAGCTAGAGGATGTGCTTATGAATGACCTCGAGTCACTGATGAATCGACTCAACAACATCCCTCACCGAGTGCAAGCGTGGAAGAAGTCAGCTCCGTGCTGCGGTGCTGATGTAGCTCTATCACTCGTCCGCGTTCATTGCAAGGACGCCAAGGAAGAGAAGCTGAAGGCTCTTCAGGTGGCTAACACCAAGAAGCTTCAATTTCAAACTATCATGGAGACCTTCATCGACGCGGCCACTCACATCCCAGACGGTATCGACCTGGACACTTTCGTCGAGCCAGCAAGTCCTCCTCCTGCCGAGTGAAAAAACTTGATAACTTGATTTTATTTGCCTCGGAATGCCGAGTGATTTTGTAATCATTAAACTCTTTCGGGCTTGATGCCCGAGCACTTCTGCTGGATTTATCCAAACATGGTTGTTTTATTTGAATGCGGTTGCTTTGTCTCTATTGTCTTCAGATTTTTTGACTTAGGCGAACCTAGGATCGCAACTGAGTCTCCGAGTGAGAGAATTGCTCTCCACTCGGAATGGACGTTGTACCTGTGAGCAACACAGAGTGCATCCGAACGTTGTACTTGTGGCGTAGCTCAGAGTGCTCCTCTTTGAAACTTAGGCGAGTCAGATTTGCGGCTAAGCCTCCGAGTGAGAGGGTTGCTCTTCACTCGGAGTATGTTTTGAAACTTAGGCGAATCGGGTTCGTGGCTAAGCCTCCGAGTGAAAGGGTTGCTCTTCACTCGGAGTATGTTTTGAAACTTAGGCGAGTACGGGATTGCAGCTAAGCCCCCGAGTGAGAGGGTTGCTCTTCACTCGGAGTGAGTTTTGAAACTTAGGCGTGTACGGGATCGCAGCTAAGCCTCCGGGTGAGAGGGTTGCTCTTCACTCAAAATATGTTTTCAAACTTAGGCGAGTACGAGATCGTAGCTAAGTCCCCGAGTGAGAGGGTTGCTCTTCACTCGGAGTGTGTTTTGGAACTTAGGCGAATCGGTTTCGCTGCTAAGCCTCCGAGTGAGAGGGTTGCTGTTCACTCGGAGTATGTTTTGAAACTTAAGCAAGTACGGGATCGCAGCTAAGCCCTCGAGTGAAACGGTTGCTCTTCGCTCGAAGTATGTTTTTGAAACTTAGGCGAGTATGGTTCGCAGCTAAGCCTCCGAGTGAGAGGCTTAACGTTGCTCTTCACTCGGAGTATGTTTTGAAACTTAGGCGAATCGGGTTCGCGGCTAAGCCTACGAGTGAGAGGGTTGCTCTTCACTCGGAGTATGTTTTGAAACTTAGGCGAGTACGGGATCGCAGCTAAGCCCCCGAGTGAGAGGGTTGCTCTTCACTCGGAGTGTGTTTTGAAACTTAGGCGAGTACGGGATCGCAGCTAAGCCTCCGAGTGAGAGGGTTGCTCTTTACTCGGAATATGTTTTGAAACTTAAGCTAATCTGGCTCAAGGCTAAGCCTCCGAGTGAAAAAGTTGCTCTTCACTCGAAGTTTGTTTTGAAACTTAGGTGAGTACGGGATCGTAGCTAAGGCCCCGAGTGAGAGGGTTGCTCTTCAGTCAGAGTGAGTTTTGAAACTTAGGCGAGTACGGGATCACATCTAAGCCTCCGAGTGAGAGGGTTGCTCTTCACTCGAAATATGTTTTGAAACTTAGGCGAGTACGGGATCGCAGCTAAGCCCCCTTGTGAGAGAGTTGCTCTTCACTCGGAGTGTGTTTCGAAACTTAGGCGAATCGATGTCGCGGCTAAGCCTCCGAGTGAGAGGGTTGCTCTTCACTCGGAGTATGTTTTGAAACTTAAGCGAGTACGGGATCGCAGCTAAGCCCTCGAGTGAAAGGGTTGCTCTTCGCTCGGAGTATGTTTTTGAAACTTAGGCGAGTCTGGTTCGCAGCTAAGCCCCCGAGTGAGAGGGTTGCTCTTCACTCGGTGTGTGTTTTGAAACTTAGGAGAATCGGGTTCGAGGCTAAGCCTCCGAGTGAGAGGGTTGCTCTTCAGTCGGAGTATGTTTTGAAACTTAGGCTAGTACGGGATCGCAACTAATACTCCGAGTGAGAGGGTTGCTCTTCACTCGAAATATGTTTTGAAACTTAGAAGAGTATGAGATCGCAGCTAAGCCCCCTGAGTGAGAGGGTTGCTCTTCACTCGGAGTGTGTTTTGAAACTTAGGCGAATCGGGTTAGCGGCTAATCCTCCGAGTGAGAGGGTTGCTCTTCACTCCAAGTATGTTTTGAAACTTAGGCGAGTACGGGATCGCAGCTAAGCCCCCGAGTGAGGGGTTGCTCTTCGCTCGGAGTATGTTTTTGAAACTTAGGCGAGTACGGGATCGCAGCTAAGCCCCCGAGTGAGAGGCTTGCTCTTCACTCGGAGTGTGTTTTGAAACTTTGGCGAATCGGGTTAGCGGCTAAGCCTCCGAGTGAGAGGGTTTCTCTTCACTCGGAGTATGTTTTGATACTTAGGTGAGTACGGGATCGCAACTAAGCCCCCGAGTGAGGGGGTTGCTCTTCGCTCGGAGTATGTTTTTGAAACTAAGGCGAGTACGGGATCGCAGCTAAGCCCCTGAGTGAGAGGCTTCCTCTTCACTCGGAGTGTGTTTTGAAACTTAGGCGAATCGGGAGCGGCTAAGCCTCCGAGTGAGAGGGTTGCTCTTCACTCGGAGTATGTTTTGAAACTTAGGTGAGTACAGGATCGCAGCTAAGCCTCTGAGTGAGGGGGTTGCTCTTCACTCGGAGTATGTTTTGAAACTTAGGTGAGTACAGGATCGCAGCTAAGCCTCCGAGTGAGGGGGTTGCTCTTCGCTCGGAGTATGTTTTTGAAACTTAGGCGAGTCTAGTTCGCAGCTAAGCCCCTGAGTGAGAGGCTTGCTCTTCACTCGGAGTGTGTTTTGAAACTTAGGGGAATCGAGTTCGCGGCTATGCCTCCGAGTGAGAGGGTTGCTCTTCACTCGGAGTATGTTTTGTAACTTAGGCGATTACGGGAGCGCAGCTAAGCCTCCGAGTGAGAGGGTTGCTCTTCGCTCGGAGTATGTTTTTGAAACTTAGGCGAGTCTGGTTCGTAGCTAAGCCCGCGAGTGAGAGGGTTGCTCTTTAATCGGAGTTTATTTCGAAACTTAGGCGAATCGGGTTCGCGGCTAAGCCACCCACTGGGGGATTTGGACACACATTTATGTGAAAATGACTACGGAGTGAACTCCTGATCGTTGCTATCCTGGGGTGGCTTTAGATCTTCTGTACTCTGACTGAGTGATTCTTCGTATGGTCGAGTGACGCTATTGTGGTCGAGTGGAATTGGGGTGTCCGAGTGGAATCTTCTGTCGAGTGGATTGCACTTGAAGGTGATTTCGGTCGGTGCCTTCTGTTGGACTTTGAATGTCTTTGACTATAGGACAGTGTCCTTGGGTAGGGTGTATAGGTCAGGCCTAAAACCCTACCCTAGGTACTTGTCATCGTCACATGTAATAGAAGTTGATTGTCATCCTAATATCTCCATTGCTTATCGCATCTTATTTACCGTGCTTGTGACCGGCTTCTCAAAGTTGAAATTACTAAAGAACTATCTGAGGTAAACAATGACTCAGAGAGGTTAAATGGTACGGCAACATTATGCATCAAGAAGAAATTATTCGATGATATTAATATGGACACATCATAATTGACGTTGCATCAAAGAAAATTTTAAGGTAATATGATAAATTATTTGATATGCATACTGATTTTGGATGCATTTAAGTGTTATCGATAATATTTCGTATATACATATATTCATTTTTATTTTTATGGCATCTAAAAAGGGCCTCGAGTTTTAGTCTCGCCACAGGCTCCCAAAATCTCAGGACCGGGGCTGTGATAATGATCATCACCAGCCAGGAAGGGCAGTTGACGCCGAGATCCAAGATAACGTATGCTCGGATGAGCCACACGACGAGCTGCTGCGAGGAGGGCGAACGAGGCATGCCCATACAAGCGAATCAATGAATGCACGCGGATCATGTAGACGACCGGCGACTGGATGAGCGCCGGGCTGCGCTGGGCACTCTCACCTGTTGACACGGCGACGACGCCGGCATGCGACGCTGTGGGTGGAGGCGATTTGGAAAAACAAAACCACCCCTACGGTAAATCAAAATACCCAGACATCGAAAATGACCAGAATACCCACGTAGTCGGCGGTAGATCTAATCGAATACTGTCCCCTCGTAGCACTAGTAAAATGCACCGTAAAAAGCCTCCAAACCAAAATCTAGACGGGTTCCAATTTTTCCAACAAAACTGTGGTTCGGACTAGGTATGCTCTGTTTTTTAAGTACTTGGCGTACAGACAACAGAAAATAATTTGGCTATAATAGTAGCACTATAATTTGATCAAAGTAACGAGTGTTTAACTTAGGACGAACCCAGAATGCAGTAAATTATGAAACAGAGTGAGTAGATGGTTATTACTCTCTCAGCTTTTTTGCGTCCCCCTGTTAGGACCATAATCTCCGCGCGTTGCACATGTCCGACCAGAATCTCCATGATTATGAGACCCAAACAATATATGTCAATTTTGGGTGTGACTAATCCGTCCTTATCGAACTCTGGTGCCACAAATCCCCTACAAGAAAATTCATGTATTTCATCAGTTAATGATCAAAATGGTATATATACACCACATATGCAGTAGTTGATGTTCAACAAAAACGACGGATTTGTGAAACAGAATTTGAAAGCCTACGGCGTATAAACAATGTGTGTAGTAATGTGCTGGATTTGATCTCCATTCAAGCGCTTTGAAAGACCGAAATCAACAATTTTCGGAACCATATTTCGATCCAGTAGTATATTCGAGGGTTTGAGATCTTTGTGAATAATAGGCTTATCTTGCTGGTGAAGATAATCTAGACCCTCACAAAGCCCCTTGATAACTTTATATCGAGTGCTCCACTGCAATCTGCATTTATCATCTGTGGAGAATAATAATATATGCATCATGTCAATAATTTTAATAAATATAAAAGTTCAAAGAAATTTGGGGTTACCATGAAAAGCAAATGTATATTGCTGATCCTACCTTTTATGTAGTCGGCAAGGGTACCATTTGGTAGGAACTCATAGCAAAGAAACATTTTGCGCGTTTCGTCTTGCCAGACTTCTTCGTCAGGTTCTTCTTCGTCAGGTACTAGTTCGTACTGTGCCTCATAACAGTACCCCAAGAAACGTACTATATTTTTGTGCTTGACCTTCATCAGATAGCTGACCTCCCTCTGGAAATCTTCCTTCTGCCTCCTAAATTTCTTGTCACGAATTTGCCCTTTAACCCATTTAATTTCAGAAAGCTTCTTCACTGCAACTGTGCCATTTCGAAGAATCCCCTGTAGCCCGCATCGTTTATTACTTTTTTTTAAAGAAGGCAAAAGATTTGTTATTTTCATTGATTAAAAAGAAGAGAATTGTCCGTTAATTGGCGGAAAACCAGGCTAAAACGGATACAACTCAACCCACATGACATGGGCACCATCGGCTAACCTGGCCACCGACATGGGATACAAAGCTGTAAAGAAGAAAGGCATTCGCCCAGGAGTCGCAAGCGTCATCGTCATCACCGGCTGCCTCGAACGAGCGACTCCGACTTCATCATAGAGCCCCAACCTCGAAGCCAACCCGCAAATAGCTGCATAGAAGCCACGACCGCCCATGCCACCAGATGGACACACGCGCAAGCAACCGACAGCTCCGACTTTGACGACGAACCTCACCAAGGAAATATGCAGGACTTGCGCCGACCGTGCCCACAGAAGAGCACCTCGGACATGCCGGGAAGAACCGACTACCGAAGTCCACGCTGTGACCCGAGCTCCTCAAGACGACATCATAAACCACGCGATGAAGATGCCGCCATCCACGGCGAAGATGCCGCAATCCACCAATCTCCCGGTCGTGGCCGGCTCCGAGACGATGCCCCAAAGGAGAAAGACACGAAGACACCTCCATCGCCCGACCGCACGGATCTAAGGTTTACCTCCGGAGCCAAAGCCGTAGGGAGGAGGAGCACACCTCCACGACAACGCTTCCAAGAAAGATCACGGCACCCGCGGGCACCGCCGTCGCCGGCTCAGAGAAAGGCCGGAGCAAAGATTTCTCTCGGAGATGCGCCGACCACTGCCCACCATCTGCTGAGGCCGACCTCATTCTGGCCACGGGATCCCACGATCCACCGCGACCAGACACGCACCACCCACTGGCCGAAGCCGCCGTCCACAACGGAAGCACCACCGTAGGCACCACCACCGCAGCAACCAACGCCGCATCGCGAAGCGCAGCACCCAGATCGTGCAAGCTAAGCAGCTGAGCAGGAGCAGACTGTCCACCCGCAGCACACCTCACGCCCTGGAGAATCCAGCCAGTCGCCGCGCCCGACGTGCGCCAGCCGCCGCCGTGCCCGGGTGTCGATCCGCGCCCCACGCACACATGCAGAGCCTCCGGCCATGCCCGTCATCCACGACCATGCCCGTTGTCGACACCCAGGCCACGCCAGGAGCTCGGTCCGAGGCCGACGCCTCGGAGCCCCACCCACCACATCGAGCCACCAGCACAACCGCCAGCACCACCACGGTGCCCAACAGCCGCCGAGGCCCGGCGCCACCACGCCTGCCGGCAGCCACGGCCGAGACCCTACCGGTCAGAACAAGATCCAGATCGGACTGGACGAACAGGGCAGGGACCTCGAGCCGCCGCTACCGCAGGCCACACCACCGGACGAAGCACGCCCGACCACCGCAGCCAACGCGCCGAGCCGCCGCCAGAGGTTCACCGCACCAAGCCGCCAAGAGCCCCGTCGGTGGAGCTCCACGCCACCGAAGAGGGGAGGGGGCCGCGTCCGGGAGAGACCCCGCCGCCACCGGCACTGCACGGGCTTCGTCCGGCAGCGGCCAACGGCGTCGGCGAGGGGAAGGGGAGGGAGGTGGGGTGGCCGGAGGCGGGGTCCGGGGTTCCCCCCGTGCCCCCTCGGAGAGGGACGCGGGGGTCGGGAGGCGAGTTTATTACTTGGATTACTAGGAGTATTTCAGAGTGGATGCAGCTGAGGGTTACTTGTGTACGTACCTCGTAAACCACCGAATACCCCCCTCTCCCAATTTCTTTAGCAAAATTCCTTGTGATGTCCTTCAAAACCGACAGAGGAAGAGAGACCGGTTGAGCGTTGTCATCTCGTAGCGCATTCTCCAGGGCAAGAAGCTTGCTGTTGTGTTGGTTGGGGTCCATCCAAGAACTTGCGATGTTCGAGCGAAGTTTTTGAGCAAGACGATGCCTGATAATAAATCCCCTTTAGCAATTAACACGGATACATAACAAAACTAGGGAACCGAAATAAAATTCGGAGATGGAGGATCAGACATAGGCTAAAACATAACAGATCACTCTCGAGCATGGACCAAGTCAATTTGCAGGAAAAAGATGCGGAATTAAGAGAGGTCAAATCACCGTCAACATTAATTAGCTGTGATACTTACCAGGACAGGGAAGCCGAAGTTGTTCAGAGAGAGGAGTGGGATCGAGTATTAGGGACTAGGAAGTGGATCCGGAGAGCGCAAGTAATTAGAGAGCTACTGCACCTAGGTGCGGGGGCACTGAATAAGTATGGAAAGCACTGCACTTTACACGGCATCTGAAGATAATCAAGGACCTCACCTATTTTATATTCTGTCGAGCACGTTAGATCAAGCCGAAAGCATACATCATGCCCACCCACCCACCCGCACCAAGCCTGAAATCACGTGGCTGGACAGTCGCTTTTGCAGTGCGGTTAAGTAAACTTCCAAAACTCAAAAAAGGTCACACACAAAAAAAAAACTCCTGCTTTCACACTCGCCTTCCGCTAAACTTGTTAATCCCTTCTGTACTACTATTAAAGGAAGATCTATTGTCATTTCATATGGTTAGAGCATTTTCACGCCGGACCCTTAAACCGGCCGCAATCGTCCGGACTCACTTGTCCGGACCCATTCTAGTTCTATTCGGGAGTCCGGATCACAACACGTAGTACGACACCCCTGGCCTACTCAAATACTTATTCGGTCTCATTCTCTACCACTCCGTCCTTGCCCCCATTGCTTTGCATCTGCGCCCTCCTCCGAAGTCGTCGATGTACCACTTCGGCCGCCACCAAGGCATTGTCGGACGCCCAAGGCCACCACCCACATGCCCGCTGCCTTGTACTACGACGTGGTTCACCCAGGATCCATCTGCAGCTAGGTACACTCCACCCCCTTTCAACGCTGTCCATGAAGGACACCACACTCGGCAGGTGTTTGATCAAATGCCATTGAGTTTGTTTTCGAACTTCATGTCATTTATTAGAGTAAGAAGGATCGCTGGGTACTCGACCATGAACAATGTGTGGTTGGTCGTATCTCCGGAGTTCGTAGGCAGGAGAGCAAGGGGGCAGGGTCTTTTGATAGTGCGTGCATGGTTCGCTTCATGCGCGAAAGCATATTATGCCCTACGACATGCACATCATCCATGAACACGACGTGAATTCGTTAGCGTATCGATGATACACAATCTAGAAATCCGTAACGAAGTTCTCTGTCGCGGTTGATTAGTTGGAGGCAATGTGGCCATTGCGCGCGGCAACCATGGAGATTGTAAGTTTTTCTTCTTCTTGGTCAACTTGTTGATTGATTTATTCGGTCACTCAATGTTGCTCTACATGTTGTGTAGCTTATACGAGCTGCCGTGATGTACCACAGGACAGAGGGCGGACTATTTATGCACAACATTGTTGGATGATGCTCAAGGGGCAGTATGTGTAGGACAACATGATCCATCCATGAAAAACTTGTTGAACCTCCAATTAATCTGGTTGGATTTGAATTATTAATCATTGAATTCGAACTATTGTTGTACTATACTTATTTGCATGCTATGTATGGCTGATTTGTGCTATTTTCTACCCGAACTTTGATGAATTTCGTCGTGTTTGATACAAATTGTTCGGTTAGTTGAAACCTGGTTTGAAACGTATGCGAATAGCTTTGCATGGCCGACACCCGCATCCGTGTCCGTGGAGTGGTCCACCACACCCCGGTCCGCGGACGGATGCGATGTCCAGTTTTCCATTGAGCTTATTTTGTTTCATGGTCAAGCCAAATTTTTCTGAGATTTCTCAGATGGCGAAGTACAATTAACACTTACAGGAAAAACACACATCGCGAGTATCAACATGTAAGCCAACAGTCTTTTATCGCGTACTCAGCTTCAGGGACAGTAAGCCGAGTACGAACTAAAGAACGCACGGCAAATAATTTGCACTCGGCTTAGCTGCCAGTAAGCCGAGTAGGGCTCTAAAATCCACTCGCCTTATATATGCTTCTCGCCATATAGCACAAAAAGATCTTGACTTACAGAAAGACTCGGTACAGTTTCCTATCATGTGGCCATCACGAAGGTGGGTGATGACATACCCTATAAGCCGAGTGTAAGCCTGACGGTGCTCAACTTACACTAAATATAAGCCGAGGGGACCATAAAACACACTAGGCTTGCAGAGTGTGACATCTCCTTGTAATATGCTACAGTGATGACTTGGGGGGCTCACAGTGCAGCAGGGAGATCCGGGTGAGAGGGATAGGGATGGCGACTGCGGGGACGACGCCGGGGACAACGCCGGCCTCCGCCGCCTCTCCCCCGTCCCCCTCCTCTCCCGCCGTGCCCGCCGGTGCTCCGCGCCTGGCCGGTGCGGTCGCCTCCCCTGTCTCTCTCGCCTCGCCTCCCCTGATCTGCCCCCGTCCGCCCCTGCTGCGACGCGCGCTTGCAGTTGGGCCGACTTGGCGACCGAGGAGGACCGATTGGACGCCGACGCGGTTGCCGCCGGGCTGCCACAACCTCCTCGCCGCTTCGGTGACCGGCTGGCGGCGGCGGTGGCGGCCGACGAGTCCATCTCCGCCCTAGTGCCTTCCCCTTCCCTTCCCCTCCCTCTACCTTTGCGGGTGCGGCCGGAGGCCCACCACGCACCACCTTCCCCTCCACCACAGGGCGCTGGCCGTCCGGCTGGTCGTCGTGGCCGAGGGGCCCGAGCGCGAGCTTGGGGGGTGGCCGGCCGGTCGGAGTTGGGACGGGCGGCGCTTTCATGGCGCGCCTCCTCGGCGGTCGTCTCTTCGTTCCCTCCGACGTCGGTTGCGGGTGGCTTTATTGGCGCGACCTCGTCCGGGGCTGTCCCTCGCGGCCGCAAGTTTCGGCCTCTCCGGCCATCGGCGTCTCAGGTGGGCGATGCCTCGCCGCCGCCGGCGCCCTGGTTTCCTAGGGGGGAAACCCTATTCCCTCCCCTCCCTCGGTCGGGTTGTGGGCTGGGTCTAGGTGGGCCGTCGATTTCGGTGGTTCGACCTTCCTGTGGCCCGCTCTCTGGGCCTGTGGGGGGAGGCGGGGATCCTGGGCCGTCCCGGGCCTCTGCCGTTCGGCCTGCCCTTGCTGGACTGCCTCTTTCCCTGGCCCAGGCGGTCGGGAAGCGCTTAAAGCTCGCCCCTGCCCTCTCGCTAGGGCTCGACCCACCTCCTCCCCTCCCCACTCCTATCCCATCTCCGCCGCCATCCCCTCCCTCCCCGCCCTCCCGCTCGCCCTCTCGGGTCCCTTCCGCCATGGCTCGCGAGCAAGGTGACGGCGCCCCTCGGCCCAAGCGGCGTGCCGATGGCCGCGATAGTGGGGCGACCCAAGCCTCGCGCCGTCCCTCACCGGATGGGGCTCGCCGGGAGGCCGAGCTCCGCGACTCGATGCTCAAGGGCAAGGGGGCGGCGTCCGCGTCTGATGGGGGGCGGCGTGGTGCTGACCTACGGGACCGCTCGCCGGAGCAGTGGCGCGGACGAGGCCATGACCGGGACCGCTGGTCTCCACCTCGCCGTTCCCGCTCTCCAGCGCGTTCCGGCCGCTCTGAGGCATCCCCCCTGCGGCGCTACGATCCCCCGCGTCGTCAGGCGCACTTTCCGCCTTCTGGCCCCAACAACCGCAATGGTCGTGGTGCCTTTGCGAAGAAGAAGAAGAAACGCGCCGCGAATTAGCAAGCCGCGGCCGCATCCGCCCCGACATCCTCCATCTCCAACCCCCCCATTGCGCCTACGGCGGGAACTCCCCGTCCACCGGCCCCGGCGGTGACGTGCTTCAATTGCGGGGAGGAGGGGCATTGCCAGGGCGACTGCACTCGGCCGCCCGCTTGCTTCAAGTACAAGCGCGCCGACCACCCCGCCGCGCTCTGCCCTGACCATCCTTCAACTGGGGTCCTTGGCCTCTTTGGCTACGCTCTTGATGATTTGGGCTTCTTCCAGATGGATCTCCCAGTGCCGGCAGCTTCCCCTTCCCCGACTGCTCGCATCTCCGTCCTTGACGGCAAGACGGCGTCCCCGGGGATCATTGATGAAGAGCTTCGCCACATGTTCAAGCCGGATTGGGACTGGGAGGTGGTTCTCATTTCTGATCGGGAGTTCACCGCTGTCTTCCCTGATCCTGTCAGCCTTCGCTACGGCACTCACAGTGCGGAGTTGACCCTAGCTCTTCATCAACTGAAGGTGCGTATATCGGTGCCGTCAGTGGATCCCCTAGCCGTGGCCTCCCTCTCCATCGTGTGGGTTCAGATTCGTGGGCTTCCTCCCATCGCTCGTGTGGAGGGGGCTATCCGGGGCATGTCCCGGCTCCTAGGCAAGATTGTGTCGATTGATCCTCTCTCGCTGCTCAAGGGGCCGGCCATGCGTGTCCAGCTCAAGTCCCCGGACCCATCCAAGCTCCAGATGACCTTCAGGATGTTCTTCAACGATGCTGGCTACGATCTCTGCGTCTCCGTCGAAGAGGCGCTGTCTGCTTCCCCTGTGGACCCTGTGGATGGTTCCGACCCGGAGGACGACCCGGGCCGTGAGGGTGATGGTGACCCCCCCTCTGGGCGCGGTCCGCGCCGCCACCCCCGGAGCCGTTCCCCGGCGTCGGAGCGCTCGGACGAAGAATCCGAGGAGGACCGTGGTGCCTTGCCCCGGACTGATGCGGCAGTCCCTCCGGCTCGCACCAAGACCACCACATAGGTCCTCCCCGCGGATGCTTCGGTGAGGGGGAGGAGAACATCGCGGCAATCGCTGCCATGCTTGATGAGGCGGCTTCCATACCCCCTGGTGCCATCATCCCAATCTTCATGGAGGCGCAGGTATCCTCCTCGGACGGTGGCGTCAGCGACACGAGCAGCATGGGCATGGAGGTGATCCCGGCATCTTCGCCCCGTCCCTCCTCTCCTGCCCCGCCCCAGGAACTGTCCGGCGCCGTCCTCATCGTGCCCCCGACCCTGCCCGAGCTCTGCGGACCGGTGCCGGCTTCGGGTCCCTCGGCGCGGGTCGCCCCTCCCCGCCCTCCCACGGCCAAGCGGCGCCCGCGGTCGACTTCCACTCCGGCGACGTTGGCTCAGAAGAGTGCGCGGCTCGGGTCGGCGACCCCCCTGGTGGGTTCTTCCCCTACCGCTGTGGAGAAGGCTTCCCGCCGTGCCGCAGCACGGAACCTTGATGCAGGTCCGTCTTCCCACCCTACACCGGCTCCTTTCTGCAATGAGGATGTGGTGTTTGAGGATACTTCCTTTTCGGCCCTTGCGGGCGTTCCGTTGGGTCACTTAGCGAAAGTCGCAGCGGATTCCGCCATAGTTTTCCATGGGGAGAAAGGTCCCCCCTTAGAACAAATTGCCTACCTTCAGGCCAAGGAGGTCTTGGAGGGGCGGCTCGCGGCAGCTCGGGCTCGTGCGGCGGCTGCGGCCGATGAAATAGCACCCCCGACTCCGTGCCCGACGCATAGTTCCTCGACTCGGGACCTAGCCCCCGAGAAGGTCCGTGGCCGGACCCGTTCGCGGACTGCTCAGTTACGTCGTGCCCTGAGTGCCAACTCCACAGTTGGGTCCCTGGAGGACCCTGTTTGCGAATAGTTATGCGTGCGTTATTCTGGAACCTACGGGGTTTCGGCCATGATGGCCGCCGTAGGCAACTGATTGATTACATGCGCGATGAATCTATGGATGTGGTTGCGATTCAGGAAACGCTGCGGCTGGATTTTTCTTTGGCCGAGCTTGAGCGCTTGAGCCGTCACTTATTCGCCTGGCATTGGTTGCCGTCTGGTGGAGTGGCTGGACACTCCGGTGGGATCCTTCTAGGTGTGAAGGATGCCACCTTTGAGGTGGGATCCATGGATCGTGGATCCCACTTTGTTAGTATGGAGCTGTGGGAGCGTGATGTTAACTTCAAATGGGAGCTTATTGTGGTCTATGGCCCTGCCGATCATAGTAGGTCGGCTGCCTTCCTGGACGAACTCCACACTAAGATTGCCTCCGCGACGCTTCCGTTTGTGGTTGGTGGAGATTTCAACCTCCTTCGCTCAGCGGAGGAGAAGAGCAACGCAAGGGTTGACCTCACGGAAATCCGTCGTTTCATCGACTGGTTAGCAGACTTAGGGCTGCTCGAGTTAGATAGGGTTGGGGCGAGATACACCTGGACCAATAGACAGGTTAACCCAACCCTTAGTGTGCTTGATCGGGTATTTGTCTCCCCCGACTGGGAGTTGCGGTTCCCCCTGGCCTCTCTCCAGGCCATTACGCGCATCGGGTCGGACCATGTACCCCTTCTCTTGTCCTCTCGTGATGAGAGGCCTCGCCCCCCACCGCGGTTTCGTTTCGAAACCTTTTGGCTTCGGCAACCGGGCTTCATGGCCACCGTCCAGTCCCACTGGGCCTCGGCTTTAGTGGAACCCCATAGGGCGATGTCGCTCCTTGATGAGTGGCATCACCTGTCCAAGCGCTCTAGGCAATTCATGAAGGGATGGGGTGCCAATGTTGGGCGGGACCTTCGGGTCCAAAAGGCTTCCCTTCTCGAAGAAATCCACGCGCTGGACCTGCGCGCTGATACCTCAGGGATTTCCGCTGAGGAATGGGCCTATAGATACAACCTGGAAGAGTCCCTCATGGAGATCTACTCTAAGGAAGAAGGATTTTGGCGCCAACGCGGATCCATAAAATGGGTACTGTTTGGTGATGCCAATACAGCTTACTTCCAGGCGATCGCCAACGGCCGTAGAAGACGTTGCTCCATCCCCCTCTTATGGGAGGGCGGCCATCTGTTTCAGGATCCACCCGCGCCTTGGTGGATGACTTTTATAAGTCGTTATTTATGGGTTGTGCCAGGGGCGGTGTCGCTCTGGCAGACCATATTTGGTCACAGGACCAGCTAGTTTCCCCGGTGGAGAATGCGGCATTGTTGGGCCCGTTTGATGCCGCAGAGGTGGAAGCGTTCGTCAAATCGATGAACCCGGCTTCGGCCCCAGGCCCCGATGGGCTTCCAGTCCGTTTTTTCCAGGCCTTCTGGACAATGGTCAAGGAGATCATCCTGGAATTATTTAGGGACTTCGCCAGGGGGACATTGGACATGTCTCGTCTCAACTATGGGATCATCTCCCTGATTCCTAAAGTCCCCGGAGCTGCCGACATTAGGCAGTTCCGCCCCATCACCGTCCTTAATGTGATATTTTGGATTCTGGCCAAAGGGTATGGCACTAGGGCGGCCCTGATTGCTCCTCGGATTCACCACCCGAACCAATCGGCCTTCACGAAAGGTAGATATATTCTTGACGGGGTCCTTATCCTCCATGAAATCATTCATGAGGTCAATACCAAACACCTTCGTGCGGTGTTCTTCAAGATCGACTTTTGCAAAGGATATGATACCGTCCATCGGTCCTTCCTTCGGGAAGTATTGCTTAAGCGTGGCTTCGACCCTCATTGGGTGGCTCGGGTGATGCAGCTTGTGACGAGCGGTCGTACTGCCGTTAATATCAATGGGGAAATTGGGCCCTATTTCACTACGGGACAAGGTGTCCGTCAAGGGGACCCGATCTCTCCCTTCCTTTTCAACCTTGTGGTTGATGCGTTAGCCTCGATTCTTGATTTGGTAAGGCAGGCAGGCCACATCAGGGGGATTTGCCCCCATCTTGTGGCCAATGGAGGCCTGACCCATCTCCAATATGCTGACGACACCATTATGATGGTAGAGGGTTCGGATGAGGATATCCGGAACCTCAAATTTCTCCTCCTTTGTTTTCAGGAGATGTCGGGCCTCACGATCAACTTTGCCAAAAGTGAGGTCATGGTGCTCGGGTACTCACCGTCAGAAGCCCAGCACATTGCCAACCGCTTGAATTGTCGGTTGGGGTCATTTCCGACTACCTACCTTGGCTTGCCGGTTAGTGATAACCGTCTACTAGAGAAAGATTTCCGCCCTATAGTTGCCAGGCTCCAACCACGGATGGAGCCTTGGCAGGGGAGATGGCTATCCAAGGCCGCTAGAGTGATTCTGATGAATTCCTCCCTTATTAGCCTCCTGATGTATCTCATGGGTTTCTATAGTTTACATGAATCCCTCCATCAGGAGGTAACCAAAATCCTCTCTCGGTTCTTCTGGGCCGGCGAGAATAATAAACAGAAATACCACATGGTGAAGTGGTCTGAAATCTGTAAGCCTAAGGACCAGGGTGGTCTTGGGGTCATCTCATCCAAGCGGATGAATATCGCCCTCCTCTCGAAATGGCTCTGGCGGATCCAGACTAAGGAGGGCGGCCTTTGGCTGGAGATTATCCGCGCTAAGTACCTTCGTGGTCAACCTTTGGCCTTTGCCTCTCAGACAGGCGGGTCCCAGTTCTGGCAGTCAGTGATCCGTCTGATGCCGGTCCTACGCATTGGGACCGCGATCTCTGTAGGGTCTGGTGCTGGTACCCTCTTTTGGCTAGATCGATGGGCAGGGCCCCGCTCTTTTGCGATGCGCTTCCCTTCATTATTTTCGATCTGCACCCGCCCACTATTATCGGTTGCGGTCGCCCTAGTAGACTTGGGGGTAGTTACCTTCTGCCGCACCTTTGGGGTGGCGGAACGCGAACAATGGGACGAGCTAGTCGAATGGATTGCACTCCGCTCTCCTTCCCCCGAGCCGGACTCGCTATCTTGGCATCTTGAGCTGAATGGTCGCTTCTCAACTAGGTCCCTTTATCAGGCAATCGTTCCTACTCCGGGACCGGTGGAATTATCCGTACTTTGGGAAATCAAACTTCCCCTGAAGATCCGCATCTTCCTTTGGCAATGGGTTCGAGGTCGATTACCCTCGGGCACGGAGGTCCACAAGCGTAGTGGCCCTGGGGATGGCCTTTGCCCCCTCTGTTTGGTCCCGGAAGATTGCAACCACATTTTCTTCCGTTGCCGTGCAGCTCAATTCCTATGGAGCTGCTTCCGGGAGGTCGTGGGTGGCAACTGGTGCCACGATAACCTCCCGGACTTGTTTGGGGAGGCATTTAGCCTCCCGGGTCCCCGGAAAGCCGCCACTTGGGTGGCTTTGGGGACCCTTGTTTGGACCTTGTGGTGCTCCCGCAATAAGCTTGTCATTGAGCATGTGATTCCCAACCGTGCGACTGACGTGATTTATAAAATGTGTGGCCTCTTACAGCTCTGGAGACCGCTTAGCAAGCGGCGTGATCGGGACATCCTTGACAGCATCAGCGCAGGCCTTCGATCTTCGGCCGCTGCCCTCTCGCCAGCACCTCCTCCCCCGCCACCCCCACCCGAGCCGGATTAGCTTTCTTTTCTGCCTTTTTCTTTTGGGGCTTGTTCCGCTATGCCCCCAGCATGACTTGTTGACTTGTTCGATGCTTGTACTCTTATGTTGGATGCTTGGTCGTTGGCTTTATAATATAAAGCGGGGGGAAACCCTTTTTCGGATAATATGCTACAGTAATCACATGTTGATAATGCCAATTCACCATGATTAACTATGTCTGATCATCATTTGCATCATATCTCATTTCAAATTCCAATTCAAATTGCATTTCAAATTTAAGTGCAGAATAAAAATTGTTCCAATTTGGAAATAAAAATGTTCATTAAATAGCAAATAATCTGTAACTAAATATGTTCAGGAAAACAACATCACCAAAGTTCACTTAGTAACTCTAACAATCCAAAACAGTAACAAACATCACCCATTTAGTCTCTTTTATTTAATCCAAATTTCAAATGAAATCATATTTTCTCCAAAACCAGTTTTTGGTGGTAGATAAAAGTGCACTGTAATATATGAGCTAAGTCACATATTTTGTAAAAGTCATCTGGCGGGTTAAGACTTTGCAAAACAGTAGCTAAGAAAAGAAATAGAAAAAGAAAAAGGAAAAGTCTTACCGCTTACTGGCGCACTGGGCCGTCAGTGCACAATGTAGTGCTGCCCAGCCCAACCGCGCCTTCATCCTCCTCGGGCAGGTGTTGCTTGGCGCGCGCATCCTAACGCCAGGTGTCGCGCTGTCGGCCATCCGCCGGCTCCCCGACGCCCATAAGAGCCTCCCCGAGCTCCCCTCTCTCCCCCGCGAACACTAGAATTCCCCAGATCCCCCCTCGCCCCCTCCCTCGCTCGCAAACGAGCTCGGCCCGAGAGGCCATGGCGGTGCCTCCGTAGAACCGGTGGCCACCGTGCCCCACTCGCTCCGTCGTCGCTCCCGGTCGCCTCCCCTTCGTCGACAATGTCTGCTGCGCCGACTGGATCAAGCCCGGAAGCCCCCACGCCGCGCCATCTTCTTCTCTTTCCTCGGATCGCCGCTGTCTACCGTCGTCGATTCCGGCTAATCCACGCCTCCCCCGAGCCCGCTTAGCACCTCTTCAGAACCGCGGTGAGCCTAGCCGCGCTTCTCCCCATGCCCTGTGCGCGTTTTCCAGCGACCCCCGCCGCGTGAAATGCTCACCGGAGCGTTCTCCGGACGGTGATGACCTGGCGCCGACGTGGCGCCCCCTGGGTCGATGACATGTGACCCAGTGGGTCCCCCTGCCCTGGGTTGACCTAGTCAAGCCGCTGACTGGGTTGACTAGTCACTCACATACGGGCCCCGCAATATTTAAATGATTTTATAAATATCAAAATGTTAATTATTCGGTTAATTAAATCATTTTAGTTAATCACTCGTTGATAGTAGGCCCCACCAACTAATTAACCTATTCAGTTAAGTTAACCCTTGTTAATTAAACCATTGTCGCTGACATGTGGGTCCAAGTGGACCCACCTGTCAGGTTTGACAGCCGTCCTGTTGATTGCTAATGTCACCCCTATGACATGCTGACGTCACCAGGCTCTGTTCTGGATAATGTTGATTTGAGTAATTAAATAAATTCAAGAAAATATTTAAAACTTTAGAAAATCATAGAAATTAAACTGTAACTCAGATAAAAATAATTTATATATGTAAAATGATCAGAAAAATATGAAGAATCCGAATATGTGATCAAAATGCCTGAACATCACTCCTATCTAGATGAACACGAAATTTTTTGCCCGGTTTCGATAAGTGAATAGTGCATGACTTTAATAAAATAAATCCAAATAAATTCCTAAATTAACTAAAACACTTAGATAGGCAATATGTCACACCTGCATGTCATTTAGGCATATCATGCATAATGATTGCATTTTCTTGCTTGCATTTATTGTTTCTACCTCTCTTCTTCCCCGATAGACCCCAAGACCGCCGACAACCCTGCAGAGCACGACTACGTCGTCGACGACCCGACCCTTGCAGCAGAGCTTCCAGGAAAGCAAAACCTCTTTGATCATCCAGATACCTCCTATTCTTTCCCTCTTATACTTGCATTAGAACTGCTACCCTTGTTATTCCGGCAACACCTATTCTGATGCATAGCCTGATTTTGTAACTGTTGTCGATACCTTTCCAGTTATCCTAAGTTGCTTAGTATAGGCTGGACAAAACCCATTTGTTGGCCCTACACTACTAGGGAAAATCCTAGCAGTAGCGTGGGTTATATGCTTATCAGTAGCGCGGGTGGCCGCGCTACTGATACGGCGCTACAGCTAATGCTTATCAGTAGCGCGGCCTTACCAGCACTACTGCTAACTAGCGATAGCAGCAACATTTGTCTGAAACATAAGTTGCTTATAATAGCTGCAGTGCCCTTGCGCAAAGAGTGCTACTGCTAAGAGCTCGCTGCTGCTAATGCCATACCCCGCGCTACTGTTATTAGTTTTTGAATTTTTTTTCTGCTCCACATTTTGTGCCGCCGAATTTTGTTTTGGGCTTTATACAATAATCTCTAGCATATCATACACATACAAATGTAATCGTAGCATATACATAGCGATACAAGGTGGTCATCATCATAATCATCATCCAACAAAAAGTGGTCTCTCGTCATCATTTCGAAAATAGCAATACAAGTCTCGAATACTTGCAACTACATCGTCATCCATCTAAACAATGATATACGCAAGAAGAGCTATCACTATGAGTGAGAGCGGAACTATGCAGTACATGAGGCGGCGGTTACGAGTCCTCTCTCGCGCTAGAGTGAACCTCAAGTAACTAGCTTCTACTTCTTGTCTGCTCTTGAAGCCTTTATGGCTGGCGCCTGAGACCCCATTCACTTGCGCCTGATACTCAGGCCACTCGTCGTATACCCCCGGAACCTTCCCTTTGTACACGATATAGCACTGCTTCCTCGCCATCAAGAAGCTAGGTACCTGTTAGAGATGCATCTTCATCAAGAGAATGTACAATCATATGCACCAAATTAATTAAGTAGAGCAACACGAAAAAGAAAGGGTTAGCAACTAGATGCAACATATGGTACGCAAACTAATTAACAAGAGGTACGCAGGTCATCGTACCCAAACTAACAAAGTAGCATTAGGCAAGTTCGGCAAGGACCGTGGACATAACAAAGTTTCATCGATACAGAAAAGTATACAAGTTCAATCGACACATACCATCATCAGCAGCATCGTAAATCACTAGAAGTTCCATCCTTCCATATCATCGAGGATGGACCCTAGCTTCTTCAACGGCGTGAGGTCATGACATTGCATGCTTATGCGAGTTCGGATGTCAGCTCGCGATATAGGGCCGTGGTGGAACATCCCCTTCTCATCGACGACTTCTTTCATGATGATCATCGCAATGTCCTTTTGGATGCGAAAGTAGTCATCTCTAAGTTTATAATCCGCTTCTCCATGAGATTCTACCCACTTGCAGATATGATCATCATTTCTGTTTGTGATGCGAAGCTTTTGGTGATCCTGCCGAACTCAATCATGAGATGGAGGATGTAGAATCCATCTTCTTGCTTGGTTTTCGGACATGGATGCGGCAGAAGTTAGTTTTATGCGTGAAACCCATCTTCTCATTCTTTTGTTTCCTGGTCTGCACGTGGCCACCCTAATGCTGAAGCCTTGGAGAGCATCATCTATAATATTCATTATGTGGGTGTAGTCATTCTTCTCGTAGTTTCTGGTAGGGTCCAAATACACGGTGTGGGAGACTCACGGGTAAAGAACGATAAGGACGGCACGCCCGTTGCTGCGGGGAAAAAGACACCTCAAATTATTCTCCATATGAGCAAGAAGGAACGATTGAAATGTACGAAAGAGTTGTCCGAAACTGACTTACTTTGGATGATAAGGCAGGAGGACAATTTGCTAGTCCTTATTCTGTACCATGAAGTTTTGGAGGTACTCCCTAGCAGTTTCACGCTTAAAGTCGCCGAGACTCTAGTACAGACCCGCCACACTGATTTTGCGAGACTTCTTCTCTCTTCATGATGGAGCTCATATGTAGCGCAAAAAGGCGGACGATTGTAAAATCGAGCCGCCTTGTCAGAAACATCTTGAAGATATGGTCAAACCGCATGAAGAACACCTCCGCGGGCCGTGTGTCGACGTAGCACTTCCCCTTAGGCACACGAGCCGCGTATGTTGGATATCCTGGATAATTCGAGGCTAGTAGGCTTTTCTCAGTCGACATCACATGGTCGTGCAGTCTCCTGAGATCCACTGATAGCTGATACGTCTCCAACATATCTATAATTTATGAAGCATTCATGCTATATTATTATTATCTGTTTTGGATGTTTATGGGCTTTATTATACACTTTTATATTATTTTGGGACTAACCTATTAACCGGAGGCCCAGCCCATATTGTTGTTTTCTTGCCTATTTCAGTGTTTCGAAGAAAAGGAATATCAAACAGAGTTCAAACGGAATGAAACCTTCGGGAGCGTTATTTTTGGAATGGAAGCAATCCAGGGGACTTGGAGTGCAAGTCAGGGAAGCTTCGAGGAGGCCACCAGACAGGGGGCACGCTCACCCCCCTGGGCGCGCCCTCCACCCTCGTGGGCCCCTCGTGGCTCCCCTGACCGACTTCTTTCGCCTATATATTCCCATATACCCTAAAAACATCGAAGGCAACAATAGATCGGGAGTTCCACCGCCGCAAGCCTCTGTAGCCACCAAACACCTCTCGAGAGCCCATTCCGGCACCCTGCCGGAGGGGGGATCCCTCACCGGTGGCCTTCTTCATCATCCCGGCGCTCTCCATGACGAGGAGGGAGTAGTTCACCCTCGGGGCTGAGGGTATGTACCAGTAGCTATGTGTTTGATCTCTCTCTCTCTCTCTCTCGTGTTCTTGAGGTGATACGATCTTGATGTATCGCGAGCTTTGCTATTATAGTTGGATCTTATGCTGTTTCTCCCCCTCTACTCTCTTGTAATGGATTGAGTTTTCCCTTTG
Organism: Aegilops longissima; assembly: GCA_021605205.1. Lineage (NCBI taxonomy): Eukaryota > Viridiplantae > Streptophyta > Magnoliopsida > Poales > Poaceae > Aegilops > Aegilops longissima. Next base: position 4,393,157 of record CM038682.1, on the reverse strand, counting down.
AAGTTATCTTGTCGGATTGAGTCTTTAAGGATTTGAGAACACTTGATGTATGTCTTTCCGTGCTTATCTGTGGTGACAATGGGATATCACGTGATCCACTTGATGTATGTTTTGGTGATCAACTTGCGTGTTCTGCCCATGAATCTATGCATAGGGGTTGGCACACGTTTTCGTCTTGACTCTCTGGTAGAAACTTTGGGGCACTCTTTGAAGTACTTTGTGTTGGTTGAATAGATGAATCTGAGATTGTGTGATGCATATCGTATAATCATGCCCACGGATACTTGAGGTGACAATGGAGTATCTAGGTGACATTAGGGTTTTGGTTGATTTGTGTCTTAAGGTGTTATTCTAGTATGAACTCTATGATAGATAGAACGGAAAGAATAGCTTCGTGTTATTTTACTCTGGACTCTTGAATAGATCGAGCAGAAATGATAACTTTGAGGTGGTTTCGTACCCTACCATAATCTCTTCGTTTGTTCTCTGCTATTAGTGGCTTTGGAGTGACTATTTGTTGAATGTTGAGGGATAGTTATATGATCCAATTATGTTATTATTGTTGAGGGAACTTGCACTAGTGAAAGTATGAACCTTAGGCCTTGTTTCCTAGCATTGCAATACCGTTTGTGCTCACTTTTATCATTAGTTACCTTGCTGTTTTTATAATTTCAGATTACAAAAACCTATATCTACCATCCATATTGCACTTGTATCACCATCTCTTCGCCGAACTAGTGCACATATACAATTTACCATTGTATTGGGTGTGTTGGGGACACTAGAGACTTTTGTTATTTGGTTGCAGGGCTGTTTGAGGGAGACCGTCTTCATCCTACGCCTCCCACGGATTGATAAACCTTAGGTTACCCACTTGAGAGAAATTTGCTACTGTCCTACAAACCTCTGCACTTGGAGGCCCAACAACGTCTACAAGAAGTTTGTGTAGTAGACATCAAGCTCTTTTCTGGCGCCGTTGCTGGGGAGGTGAGTGCTTGAAGGTATATCTTTAGATCTTGCAATCGAATCCTTTTGTTTCTTGTTTTATCACTAGTTTAGTTTATAAAAGAAAACTACAAAAAAATGGAATTGAGTTTGCCTCATACGCTTCATATTTTTAGTATCTTTCACGAAAATGATGGGAAGGAAAATTGTGCTCAAGTGCTAGAAGAAGACGTCTATAAAATGATTGATACTAAATCTTTGAATAATGAGCATGATTGCAATTTTGTTAGTATGAACTCCTTGAATATCCATAGTACTAATGATGGTTGCACTAGTTATGATGAAATTGTCTCTTATAAGCATGTCGATTTTTGTGGAGAGCATTGGGTTCGCATAGATACACAAAATAGAGAAGATAGATATTGCAAGAGGCATAAGCATTTAGAAATGAAAATGTTGCAAGAAAGGCTATGTGTGAGTGCTAAATAATTATATTTCCTTTGCCGTACTTGTGAACTTTGCAATGAAAGTGGTCATTTACATCTTCGATGCAAATTGTTTCATGATCGAATCATGTCCAAAAATTGTGATGATTTGATTTCCCTTGCACATTATAATGAACTTAGCTTGCTTATGGGTTATGAAGAAATGAAACGTTTAATTAAGCACCTTCCAGAATTTGCCCGTTATATACTTCTTGATTTTGATCTAGAGATGATTTATATGTTTTGTGCGGTGAATTGCATTGAAAATCCTTATATTGCCAATTACATGAAGAAAAAAAAGCAAATAGAAGATTAAGAGAATACTAATGAAAGGGAAAAGACTTCCCATTTGTTGGAAATATGCCCTAGAGGCAATAATAAAATGGTTATTATTATATTATATTTCCTTATTCATGAGAATTGTCTATTATTCATGCTATAATTGTATTAACTGGAATCCGTAATACATGTGTGAATACATAGACCACGACATGTCCCTAGTGAGCCTCTAGTTGACTAGCTCGTTGATCAATAGATGGTTATGGTTTCTTGACCATGGACATAGGATGTCATTGATAACGGGATCACATCAGTAGGAGAATGACGTGATGGACAAGACCCAATCCTAAGCATAGCACAAGATCATGTAGTTTGTTTGCTAAAGCTTTTCATGTCAAGTATCATTTCCTTAGACCATGAGATTGTGCAACTCCCGGATACAGTAGGAATGCTTTGGGTGTGCCAAACGTCACAACGTAACTGGGTGGCTATAAAGGTGCACTACGGGTATCTTCGAAAGTGTCTGTTGGGTTGGCACGAGTCGATACTGGGATTTGTCACTCCGTGTAACGGAGAGGTATCTCTGGGCCCACTCGGTAGGACATCATCATAATGTGCACAATGTGACCAAGGAGTTTATCACGGGATGATGTGTTACGAAACGAGTAAAGAGACTTGCCGGTAATGAGATTGAACAAGGTATCGGGATACCGACGATCGAATCTCGGGCAAGTACTATACCGGTAGACAAAGGGAATTGTATACGGGATTGATTGAATCCTTGACATCGTGGTTCATCCCATGAGATCATCGTGGAACATGTGGGAGCCAACATGGGTATCCAGATCCCGATGTTGGTTATTGGCCGGAGAGTTATCTCGGTCATGTCTGCATGGTTCCCGAACCCGTAGGGTCTACACACTTAAGGTTCGATGACGCTAGGGTTATAGGGAATGGATATACGTGGTTACTGAATGTTGTTCGGAGTCCCGGATGAGATCCCGGACGTCACGAGGAGTTCCGGAATGGTCCAGACGTAAAGATTTATATATGGGAAGTCCTATTTTGGTCACCGGAAAAGTTTCGGGTGCTATCAGTAACGTACCGGGACCACCGGCCGGAGGGTCCCGGGGGTCCACCAGGTGGGGCCACCGGCCCCAAAGGGCTGCGTGGTCCGTGTGGGAGGGGACCAGCCCCAGGTGGGCTGGTGCGCCCCCCACCAGGGCCCAAGGCGAAGAGAGAAGGGAAAAAGGGGGAACCCTAGGCTCAGATGGGCCTAAGGCCCACCTAGTGGTGCGCCCCCCCTCTCTCCCCCTTTGCTGCCCCCCTAGATGGGATCTAGGGCTGGCAGCCACCCCTAGGGGTGGAAACCTATGTGGGGGCACAGCCCCTCCCTTTCCCCTATATATAGAGGGGGTTTGGGGCTGCCATAATCATGAGAACATCTCCCTCTTGGCGCAGCACTACCCTCTCCCTCCTCGTCTCTTGTGGTGCTTGGCGAAGCCCTGCTGGAGTGCCACGCTCCTCCACCACCACCACGTCGTCGTGCTGCTGCTGGACGGAGTCTTCTCAACCTCTCCCTCTCTCCTTGCTGAATCAAGGCACGAGAGACGTCACCGGGCTGCACGTGTGTTGAACGCGGAGGCGCCGTTCTTTGGTGCTTAGATCGGATTCGGCCGCGATCTGAATCGCTTCGTGAACGAATCCACCGACCACGTTCTTGTAACGCTTCTGCATCGCGATCTTCAAGGGTATGAAGATGCACTCCCCTCTCTCTCGTTGCTAGTATCTCCAGAGATTGATCTTGGTAATGCATAGAAAATTTTGAATTTCTGCTACGTTCCCCAACAGTGGCATTATGAGCTAGGTCTATTGCGTAGATTCTTTGCACGAGTAGAACACAAGTAGTTGTGGGCGATGGTTTGTACAATTTGCTTACCGTTACTAGTCCTATCTTGATTCGGCGGCATTGTGGGATGAAGCGGCCCGGACCGACCTTACACATACGCTTACGTGAGACAGGTTCCACCGACTGACATGCACTTGTTGCATAAGGTGGCTAGCGGGTGCCAGTCTCTCCCACTTTAGTCGGATCGGATTCGATGAAAAGGGCCCTTCTGAAGGGTAAATAGCAATTGGCATATCACCGTTGTGGCTTTGCGTAGGTAAGAAACGTTCTTGCTAGAAACCCATAGCAGCCACATAAAACATGCAACAATAATTAGAGGACGTCTAACTTGTTTTTGCAGGGTATGCTATGTGATGTGATATGGCCAAAAGAATGTGATGAATGATATATGTGATGTATGAGATTGATCATGTTCTTGTAATAGGAATCACGACTTGCATGTCGATGAGTATGACAACCGACAGGAGCCATAGGAGTTGTCTTATTTATTGTATGACCTGCGTGTCAATGATAACGCCATGTAATTACTTTACTTTATTGCTAATCGTTAGCCATAGTAGTAGAAGTAATAGTTGGCGAGACAACTTCATGAAGACACGATGATGGAGATCATGATGATGGAGATCATGGTGTCATGCCGGTGATGATGATGATCATGGAGCCCCGAAGATGGAGATCAAAAGGAGCAAAATGATATTGGCCATATCATGTCACTATTTGATTGCATGTGATGTTTATCATGTTTATGCATCTTATTTGCTTAGAACGACGATAGTAAATAAGATGATCCCTCATAATAATTTCAAGAAAGTGTCCCCCCCTAACTGTGCACCGTTGCGAAAGTTTGTTGTTTCGAAGCACCACGTGATGATCGGGTGTGATAGATTCTAACGTTCACATACAACGGGTGTAAGCCAGATTTACACACGCGAAACACTTAGGTTGACTTGACGAGCCTAGCATGTACAGACATGGCCTCGGAAGACAAGAGACCGAAAGGTCGAACATGAGTCGTATAGTGGATACGATCAACATGAAGATGTTCACCGACGATGACTAGTCCGTCTCACGTGATGATTAGACACGGCCTAGTTGACTCGGATCATGTATCACTTAGATGACTAGGGGGATGTCTATCCGAGTGGGAGTTCATAAGATGAACTTAATTATCCTGAACATAGTCAAAAAGGTCTTTGCAAATTATGTCGTAGCTTGCGCATTAGTTCTACTGTTTAAGATATGTTCCTAGAGAAAATTTTAGTTGAAAGTTGATAGTAGCAATTATGCGGACTGGGTCCGTATACTGAGGATTGTCCTCATTGCTCCACAGAAGGCTTATGTCCTTAATGCACCGCTCTGTGTGCTGAACCTCGAGCGTCGTTTGTGGATGTTGCGAACATCTGACATACACGTTTTGATGACTACGTGATAGTTCAGTGCGTAATGTTAAACTGTTTAGAATTGAGGCAGCGAAGACATTTTTTGAAACGTCGCGGAACATATGAGATGTTTCGAGGGCTGAAATTGGGATTTCAGGCTCGTGCCCACGTCAAGAGGTATAAGACCTCCGACGAGTTTCTTAGCCTGCAAACTAAGGGAGAAAAGCTCAATCATTGAGCTTGTGCTCAGATTGTCTGAGTACAACAATCGCGTGAATCGAGTGGGAGTTAATCTACTAGATGACATAGTGATGTTTCTCCAAAGTCATTGCCACCAAGCTGCTAGAGCTTTGTGATGAACTATAACATATCAGGGATAGATATGATGATCCTTGAAATATTCGCGATTTTGACGCCGCGAAAGTATAAATCAAGAAGGAGCATCAATTGTTGATGGTTAGTGAAACCACTAGTTTCAAGAAGGGCAAGGGCAAGAAGGGATACTTCATGAAATGGCAAATCAGTTGCTGCTCTAGTGAAGAAACCCAGGGTTGAAACCAAACCCGAGACTAAGTGCTTCTGTAATGAAGGGGAACGGTCACTGAAGCAGGACCACCCTAGATACTTGGTAGATGAGAAGGCTGGCAAGGTCGATAGAAGCATAGTGGATATACATTATATTAATGTGTACTTTACTAGTATTCCTAGTAGCACCAGGGTATTAGATACCGGTTCGGTTGCTAAGTGTTGGTAACTCGAAATAAAAGCTGCGGAATGAACGGAGACTAGCTAAAGGTGAGATGACGATATGTGTTGGAAATATTTCCAAGCTTGATGTGATCAAGCATCGCATACTCCCTCTACCATCGAGATTGGTGTTAAACCTAAATAATTGTTATTTGGTGTTTGCGTTGAGCATAGACATGATTGGATTATGTTTATCGCAATACGGTTGAATCACTTGAGACATGCAAATCATACCACATGGGCAAGATGACTCAAAGCCTCGTTCTCAGTAAAATGGAACAAGAAAGCAACTTGTTGGAAGTAATACATTTTGATGTGTGCAGTCCAATGAGTGCTGAGGCACGCAGTGGATATCGTTATATTCTTACTTCACAGATGATTTGAGTATATACTAAGTATATTTACTTGATGAAACACAAATCTGAATTATTCAAAGGTTCAAGTGATTTCAGAGTGAAGTTGGAGATCGTCGTGACGAGAGGATAAAATGTCTATGATATGACCATAGAGATGAGTATCTGAGTTACGAGTTTGGCACGCAATTAAGACATTGTGGAAATTGTTTCACAACTAATACCGCCTGGAACACCATAGTTTGATGGTGTGTCCAAACATCACAACTGCACCCTGTTGGATATGGCGCATACCATGATCTCTCTTATCGAATTACCTTTATCGTTTATGGGTTAGGCATTAGAGACAACCACATTCACTTTAAATAGGGCACCACGTAATTCCGTTAAGACGACACTGGTTTAGAGAAACCTAAGTTGTCGTTTCTTAAAAGTTTGGGGTTGCGACGCTTATGTGAAAAATTTAGCCTGATAAGCTCGAACCCAAAGCGGATAAATGCATCTTCATAGGACACCCAAAACAGTTGGGTATACCTCCTGTCTCAGTTCCGGAAGCAAAAGGGATTGTTTCCAGAATCGGGTCCTTTCTCGAGGAAAAGTTTCTCTTGAAAGAATTGAGTGGGAGGATGAGACATGATGAGGTTATTGAACCATCACTTCAACTAGTGTGTAGCAGGGCACAGGAAGTTGTTCCTGTGGCACCTACACCAATTGAAGTGGAAGCTAATGATAGTGATCATGAAACTTCAGATCAAGTCACTACCAAACCTTGTAGGTCGACAAGGATGCGTACTCCTGTCTTGGAGGTCATGTTGCTAGTCAACAATGAACCTACGAGCTATGGAGAAGCGATGGTGGGCCCGGATTACGACGAATGGCTCGAGGCCATAAAATTCGAGAGAGGATCCATGTATGAAAACAAAGTATAGACTTTGGAAGAACTACTCGACGGTCGTAAGGCTGTTGAGTACAGATGGATTTTAAAAGGAAGACAGACAATGATGGTAAGTGTCACCATTAAAAAAGCTCGACTTGTTGCTAAGATGTTTTCCGACAAGTTCAAGGAGTTGACTACGATGAGACTTTCTCACTCGTAGCGATGCTAAGAGTCTGTTGGAATTATATTAGCAGTTACTGCATTATTTATGAAATATTGCAGATAGGATGTCAAAACATTGTTTCCTCGACGATTTTCTTGAGGAAAGTTTGTATGTGATAGAACCAGAAGGTTTTGTCAATCCTGAAAGATGCTAACAAGTACGCAAAGCTCCAGTAATCCTTCTAAGGACTGGAGTAAGCATCTCGGAGATGGAATATACGCTTTGATGAGATGATCAAAGATTTTGGGTTTATACAAAGTTTATGAGAAACTTGTATTTCCAAACAAGTGAGTGGGAGCACTATAGAATTTCTGATGAGAATATGTTGTTGACATATTGTTGATAAGAAATGATGTAGAATTTCTGGAAAGCATATGGGGTTGTTTGAAAAGTGTTTTTCAATGGAAAACCTGGATTAAGCTACTTGAACATTGAGCATCAAGATCGATAAGGATAGATAAAAAACGCTTAATAGTACTTTCAAATGAATACATACCGTGACAAGATTTTGAAGGAGTTCAAAATATATCAGCAAAGAAGGAGTTCTTGGCTGTGTTATAAGGTGTGAGTATTGAGTAAGACTCAAGACCTGACCATGGCAGAAGAGAGAAAGAGTACGAAGGTCGTCCCCTATGCTTTAGACGTAGGCTCTACAGTATGCTATGCTGAGTACCGCACCTGAAGTGTGCCTTGCCATGAGTCAGTCAAGGGGTACAAGAGTGATCCAGGAATGGATCACATGACAGCGGTCAAACTTATCCTTAGTAACTAGTGGACTAAGAAATTTTCTCGATTATGGAGGTGGTAAAAGAGTTCGTCGTAAAGGGTTACGCCAATGCAAACTTTGACACTAATCTAGGTGACTCTGAGAAGTAGAACGGATTCATATAGTAGAGCAGTTATTTGGAATAGTTCCAAATAGCGCGTGGTAGCTGCATCTAGGAGACGACATAGATATTTGTAAAGCACACACGGATCTGAAAGGTTCAGACCCATTGACTAATAAACCTCTCTCACAAGCGAGATATGATCAAACACCATGGGTGTTGGATTCAATGCAATCACATAATTATGTGAACTAGATTATTGACTCTAGTGCAAGTGGGAGACTGTTGGAAATATGCCCTAGAGTCAATAATAAAATGGTTATTATTATATTATATTTCCTTGTTCATGATAATTGTCTATTGTTCATGCTATAATTGTATTAACTGGAAACCGTAATACATGTGTGAATACATAGACCACGACATGTCCCTAGTGAGCCTCTAGTTGACTAGCTCGTTGATCAATAGATGGTTATGTTTTCCTGACCATGGACATAGGATGTCATTGATAACGTGGTCACATCATTAGGAGAATGATGTGATGGACAAGACCCAATCCTAAGCATAGCACAAGATCGTGTAGTTTGTTTGCTAAAGCTTTTCTAATGTCAAGTATCATTTCCTTAGACCTTGAGATTGTGCAACTCCCGGATACCATAGGAATGCTTTGGGTGTGCCAAACGTCACAACATAACTGGGTGGCTATAAAGGTGCACAACGGGTATCTTCGAAAATGTATATTGGGTTGGCACGAACCTAGACTGGGATTTGTCACTCCGTGTAACGGAGAGGTATCTCTGGGCCCACTCGGTAGGACATCATCATAATGTGCACAATGTGACCAAGGAGTTGATCATGGGATGATGTGTAACAGAATGATTAAAGAGACTTGCTGGTAACGAGATTGAACAAGGTATCGGGATACCGAAGATCGAATCTCGGGCAAGTACTATACCGGTAGACAAAGGGAATTGTATACGAGATTGATTGAATCCGTGCCATCATGGTTCATCCGATGAGATCATCGTGGAACATGTGGGAGCCAACATGGGTATCCAGATCCCGCTGTTGGTTATTGGCCGGAGAGTTATCTTGGTCATGTCTGCATGGTTCCCGAACCCGTAGGGTCTACACACTTAAGGTTCGATGACGCTAGGGTTATAGGGAATAGATATACTTGGTTACCGAATGTTTTTCGGAGTCTCGGATGAGATCCCGGACGTCACGAGGAGTTCCGGAATGGTCCGGAGGTAAAGATTCATATATGGGAAGTCCTGTTTTGGTCACCGGAAAAGTTTCGGGTGCTATCGGTAACGTACCGGGACCACCGGGAGGGTCCCGGGGGTCCACCAGGTGGGGCCACCGGCCCCAGAGGGCTGCGTGGGCCAAGTGTGGGAGGGTACCAGCCCCAGGTGGGCTGGTGCGCCCCCCCACCAGGGCCCAAGGTGAAGAGAGAAGGGAAAAAGGGGGAACCCTAGGCTCAGATGGGCCTAAGGCCCACCTAGTGGTGCGCCCCCCTCTCTCCCCCTTGGCTGCCCCCTAGATGGGATCTTGGGGTGGCCGCCACCCCTAGGGGTGGAAACCTAGGTGGGGGCGCCGCCCCTCCCTTTCCCCTATATATAGTGTGGGTTTGGGGCTGCCATACACATGAGAACATCTCCATCTTGGCGCAGCCCTACCCCTCTCCCTCCTCGTCTCTTGCGGTGCTTGGCGAAGCCCTGCTGGAGTGCCATGCTCCTCCACCACCACCACGCCGTCGTGCTGCTGCTGGACGGAGTCTTCTCAACCTCTGCCTCTATCCTTGCTGGATCAAGGCACAGGAGACGTCACCGGGCTGCACGTGTGTTGAACGCGGAGGCATAGTTCTTCAGTGCTTAGATCGGATTCGGCCGCGATCTGAATCGCTTCGTGAACGACTCCACCGACCGCGTTCTTGTAACGCTTCTGCATCGTGATCTTCAAGGGTATGAAGGTGCACTCCCCTCTCTCTCGTTGCTAGTATCTCCAGAGATTGATCTTGGTAATGCGTAGAAAATTTTAAATTTCTGCTACGTTCCCCAACACCATTATCCTCCTATTATTTTTTATGATGAATCAGGTAGCGAGGAGGAGATTTCTATTCAACCAATCCCGTCAATAAGGAGCTCAATGAAGAAGGTTGAACCCACACATAATGTGAAGAAGAAAAAGAAAAGAAGGAGCAACAAAGGTAGAAAGGTATCTCTCCCAAATGATGTTGCTCCTACTACTCATTGTGATGATGATAATTGCTATACTATTGGTGCTATCCATACTATTAATGATGGGAATGATTATGCTTATGATATGAAAAGGCCCAAGCTTGGGGAAGCTATGTTTGACGAGGATGAAATATTTGAGAATATATTTGCTGAAATTAATGTTTGTCCCAAGCTTGGGGATGCTATGTTTAATGAAGATGATATTTTTAGCCTCCCCAAGTTTTGATATGCAAAGTTGTTATGATGATAACATGCCTCTTACTTATGATTATATTGATGAAAGTGGGTTTGGAAGAGTGTCAACTTTAGGAAGTAGTGATCCCACTATTTTGGAAGATGTTGAATCTTATTGTGATGAATATGAAAGTGGATTTGAAAGAGTGTCAACTTTATTTAGTGATGATTCCACTATCTTGGAAGAGGTTTCTATCGATTATGATGAGAACGAAGTTGCTACTTATGATGATTATTGTGATGAAACTTATGCTATAAAAAGTAGTGATGATTATATTTATAAAACTTGTCATGATTATGATTACCCTTTTTCTGAACATTACTCTTTTAATGAGGAAACAATTTATAGTATTCAAATCTCTTATGATACTCCCACTATTCCAAATGAGAAGAATTTTTCTTATGTGGAGAGTAGTAAATTTTCCATGCAAGTAGATCATGAAAAGAATGCTTTAGGTGCTGGTTATATTGTTGAATTCATTCAGGACGCTACTGAAAATTATTATGAGGGAGGAACCTATGCTTGTAGGAATTGCAATAATATCAAGTTTCCTTCCTATGTGTTGAAAATTTTGAAGCTATGCTTGTTTTACCTACCTATGCTAGTTGATTATTGTTCCAATAAGTTGTTTGCTCACAAAATCCCTATGCATAGGAAGAGGGTTTGACTTAAATGTTCTAGTCATATGCTTCAAGATGCACCCGTTATGCTTCAATTCTTGTCTTTTATGTGAGCATCATTGTCATCATCATGCCTAGCTAAAAAGGCATTAAAGAAAAGCGCTTGTTGGGAGACAACCCAATATTTAAATTTACTGTTTTTATGTGTTCACATGATTATACTACTGTAGTAATCATGTTTCTATGTGTTGTTTGCTTATTTTGATGAATCTGTGAGTAGTATCGGAGGATATGAACCATAGAGAAGTTGGAATACAGTAGATATTACACCAATATGAATTTAGAATGAGTTCGTTACAGTACTTAAGTGGTGGATTTATTTTCTTATACTAATGGAGCTTACGAGTTTTCTGTTGAGTGTTGTGTTGTGAAGTTTTCAAGTTTTGGGTAAAGATTCGATGGACTATGGAATAAGGAGTTGCAAGAGCCTAAGGTTGGGAATTCCCAAGGCACCCCAAGGTAATATTGAAGGACAACCAAGAGCCTAAGCTTGGGGATGCCCCGGATGGCATCCCCTCTTTTGTCTTCGTTCATCAGTAACTTTACTTGGACCTATATTTTTATTCACCACATGACATGTGTTTTGCCTGGAGGGTCATTTTTTTTCTTAGTATTTGCTTGATGTTATTTATAATAATGTTTTGCATCTATATTTTCAATAAAAATGTCAAGGATAACCCTTACCATGCTTATTTTGCTAGTATACATGTTGCTGTTTGAAAAGAGAAAGTTTACCGCTGTTGCAAAAATTGCCTAGAAAAGTCAGATAATGGTATAATGTTGAACCTTTTTTCATTTTGAGATCTGATAAATCTTCTACAGTGAGGTATTTTTATCATAATTTTTGGAGTTAGGTAAGTATGATGAATCTTACATTCCTTACAGACTATACTGTTTTGGCAGATTGCTGTTATGTTTGCATTGTTTGCATATGTTTGCTTGTTTAATGATTCTATTTGAGGATAGGAGTATTAAATATGCAGAGGCATTTAGTATGCAATGTTGAATAATAATTTTATTGATTTGTTACAATGGAAAATGATAAGGTTTTGCATTGGCTTATACTAACTTATCTCACGAGTTCTTGTTGAGTTTTATGTGGATGATGTTTTTGAGCAATAGAGAAACCATGATATGAGAGGAATTAAGGAAACACAAAAGTTCAAGCTTGGGGATGCCCAAGGCACCCCAAGATAATATTCCAAGAAGTCTCAAGCATCTATGCTTGGAGATGCCCCGTTAGGCATCACACCTTTCTTCTTCGACAACTATTGGTTAGTATCGGTTGAGCCTAAGTTTTTGCTTCTTCACATGAGTTGTGATATCCTTGCAATGCCATTTTATTTTGCTTTGCTTGCTGTTTGAATACAATACCAAGATCTGAAATTCTTAAATGAGAGAGAGAGTCTTCACATAGTTACATAATTATTTAGCTACTCATTGATCTTCACTTATATCTTTTTGGAGTAGTTTGTCATTTACTCATGTGCTTCACTTATATCCTATGTGTAAATGGTTGAATGAGTTGATTGTCATAAATCTGAAATTATATATGTTTCATATGCTTACCCTGTTGGGAGTAATGACTTCACATCTAAGAACTAGAGGTTGTAAATTTATTGAAGGTTAGCAAACATTGTATTGGTCATTTGAACAATTCATGAAAGAATATTAAAGGTAGAGAGATTTCACATATAAATATACTATGCTAGACATATTTTATAATTGTGAGCACTCATTAAGTATGAAATGCTAAAGAGTTGATGTTGGACAAGGAAGACAACGTAATGGGTTATGTTTTCTCACATCTCAGTTAATGTAACATCCCAAATTTTCAATTTGGAATGTTATATATTAAGTCATCATGCATATCATATTTTCTTGCATTTTTGCCGATCCTAGAAATTTCACGCAACTCAAGGACCCTCGGAGAGAGTTGGAGGTTTCAAAATTTTCATATTTGAGTTTTCTCAAATTTTGAAAATAGGATCATTTGGATTTATTTATTTTATCTTCAAATATTTTCCAATAAAAAAATTAAAGAGAGGGAATAATATGACTTTCCCAAAATTTAGGAAAAATGAAGATTTACTAAATAAATCAAATTTTGGAATTTTCGAAGTTTATTTGCCTTAGGAAAAAAATGCGTATTTTAAAAATTTGCATTTTGGCCCCGTATTAAAGTTCATTTTGTTCGACTCATTTTTAGGAGTCGGGGAAAATTTATTTTATTAAATTTGGTGTTCGTTTAGATTTTCTTTTATTCGTTTTTCTGCGCAAGATTTAAAAAAATGCGCGCCCGCTGGGCTAAGGGCCCAGCTGCCTAACCGCCACTGCCCAGCCGCCCCCCTCTCTCAGGCCTGCACAAGAGTCCCGCCGGGCGAGGCGAGTCCGAGGAGGACTCCTCCTCCCCCTTGCCCCTCCCAAGCAACCCCCCCTCTTTATATACTCCCCACCCCCCTCTCCTCCCCAACCAGCGCGCCGCCCCAACCAGAGCCCCGCCGCCGCCTGTTAGCCGACGCCTTAGCCGCCGCCCCGAGCCCCGCCCGCCGGAGCCCGCCGCCGCCCGGTGCCCGCCGCCCCTAGTCGCCGACCCGCGGAGCCGGTGCCCCCCGGGCGACCTCGCCGGAGGTAGCCACCGCGCCACCCTCCCCGGTCCGGTTTTGTTTTAAAAAAAACGTTCCGGTTTTATTTTTGTTGTTCGGTTTTAAAAAAAAACACTAGATCGGTTTTATTTTTTTTCGGTTTTGCTACTTAGTGAACGTTCACCGATCCGTTCGTTTTAACGAACGTGTTCACCAGTTAGTTTCTGTTAACGAACGTCCATTCGTTTAACCGTTCGTCGTTTTTTCTTTTAATCAGATTTAATCCGTTAATTTCTGATCTCGATTTCAGATCCAATCTTCGATCTAGTTTATCTTCTCGCTCGTTTATCGGAATCAGGTGATTCAAGCGCCTGGAGTTTCGTTACGAAACCGCCGTTCAGACTAATCCACTTAAACAAAGTTTTGCTACTGTCAAATTTGACCTAGTTTCAAATTGCTAGAACCGAGTCGTTTTCTTTCGACGTTTGACTTTCGTTGCTTTATTTGATTCGATTCTTTTTGCAACCAGGGTTCTTAAGTTGAACTTTCTGGTTAGATCTTTTATTCGAGTTTTACCTATGCATTAGATGAGTACTTATTGTATGCTTGTTGTTTGTCTGCGATAGATCACCCGGAGTGCGCCGCTTGTTACTTCGAGTCTCTAGGTTTCGCGGATCGTCAGCAAGGCAAGTAACACTTGATCATACCTTTTCTACTACCCAGTTTTATGCATTAGATCTATTCCTCAAACACTTGCATGATTAGGATCTAATTAAATTGGGGGTTATGGGAAGTAGTTGAGGTAGTACCTATTACTTGTTTTACTTATGAAACCTTGGGAGTTACTTCTACGTTTGCTTATTATGCCATGCTATGCTAGTAGACGTGGATTGGGTGAGTGAATATCCATGACAGATGTGAGATTGTAATTAAAGGTTTATTTAAGGTGGCAACTTAAACACACATCTGGGTGGATTGAGGCACCTGGTTTCTATCAGGACTTGCCTGTTTTTCTTCGGACCGCCACCCAGGCTCAAAGGGATCATAAGATTATTCAAACTAGAAACTTCCGTGTGCAGCCACAAGCCATTATGGGCTCTGGCATAATTGAGTAAGTCGTGCGAACTCTTATAGTGGTGGACTAGCAGATGTAGGGAATGTAGGTGTACCGGTCCACCCATCGTAAGGTGCTAGCGCTTCTGAAAGACTGTGTCTCGGTCATCCGTCTCTCAAACACCATGTAGTGCGAGAAACCAAACGGAGGCGATCGAGTCTTGTGGGGAAAAGTGCGTAAACCTCTGCAGAGTGTATAAACTAATCATGATTAGCCGTGTCCCCGGTTATGGACATCTTGAGTATCTAGTACTTGAATATCATGTGAATCTCAACATGTTACTCTAATTAATGTTATTGGGTTTTAATGAGTACTTTTAATTGGGATTGAGGATGCTGTCAACCATTCTCAATGTTTAACAACCACCATGATAGTTAAACAAATTTATTCCTTTGCAGTAGGGAAAAATTGGCTTTATGCAAAAACTGTAACCATAGAGCTTTCCACCAGACATACATGCATGTAGTATAGCTTATTCTTTCATCACTCTCTATGTGTTACATTGCCAGCATATTCCATGTGCTAACCCGTTTTCGGGCTGCAACGTTCATGTTGCAGATTTTTCAGACGACGAGTAAGGTGTTTTAGGTCGTGGTTCTATACTCAGTGATGCCGATGGAGTTGATGGACTCACTTATCTTCCAAGTCTTCCGCTGTTATCGTTATTAGATGGCCTTAAGCCATATTTATTGTAATAAGTCCTCTTTTGGACAACGCTGTAATAAGTGTGTGATTGCCACTCTGTTATAAATCCTTCGAAATACTGTGTGGTGTCAGCATTACTGATCCAGGGATGACACCTGAGCACAGAGACTTGATCCATTCGGGTCGGGTCGCTACAGAGATGGTATCAGAGCACACGCTGACTGTAGGACACGACCACTAAGTTAAAGCCATAGATCACTACTCTCTTCTCATTTTCTAACTCCTCATCTTTTCTACTGTTTTAGGATGAAGGACGCGAAGATCAAGTACACCCAACCAGATGAAGGCACACCTTTTGGATTTCACTTGAAGGAAGTCACCAAGTACCTGAACATTGGACTACCAAGTTTCACCGGAACTTTCAACGCCACTCTGGCTGAAGAGGAGCGCTGGAAGATTCAAGCTCACGTTCCGGGAAGGACATTCGCCCCAATCACCAAGCCTATAGATAGTGTTTTCAGTGCACCAACCTGGAGTCTGGGAATGAGCATGGCAGCTCATATCACCATGGGACGCATTGGAGAAGTTTACCAAGAAGACCTCAAAGACACCATCTATCAGATTTGTGGACGCCGAGATGAACAATGGGAGATAGTCAACACCAAGAAGGATAGATCCATTGCAGCTTTCATCCAGGAGTTAAACCAGCACATTCGACGCCAGGAGAACCAGATGTGCAATGATATGATCGAATTGAAGGATGCGAAGGGAAGGATCATTGAACTTGAAGGAGAACTGAAGTCTACACGCAAGGACTACATGGACGAGATCGTAGCTCTAGCAAGACACAATAACGATCTTAAGTATGAGATTGAAGAACTCAAGAAGAAATTGGCGCTGAAGAATGAATACCAGTACGTCGGTTGTCCAAGCGACTACATCAACATCGACGACACCGATTCGGATCCAAGTGAACCCGACTTTGAAGATGAAGCTGGAGCAGACATCATGGAATCTTCCACCGGTTCAAATTAATAGATGACCCCACATATTAGTAGTATTCCCTCCATGTAACATTTTTAGTTCACGCACTTTTGCGATAGTTAGACCGTTGTAAGCCCTTTGTTTGAATTGAATGAAGTGATTTTGTGTGCATTTGCTCATATACATTTGGGTAGTGTTTCTCCTTAGACCCCACTCTATTCTTAATTTCTCGTCTTTTCTAAACCCATCAGATGCCTCCGAGACGCGACCCCGGGTTTGTTTTTCCGCCGGAGATCACCCAGTTGATTCAGCAGCAGAACACTTAGATCCAAACACTAGTACAGAATCAAGGCAACAACAACAACAACAACCCACCGCCCCCACCACCACCTGCGGATCACTTGACCCGTTTCTTAAGGCTGAACCCTCCAGTGTTTTCTTGTAGCACCGAGCCGATAGTAGCAGATGATTGGCTCCGTAAGATAGGAAGGGAGTTGACCACTGCAGGATGTACAGATGGACAGAAGGTGAAGTTTGCTGCGCACCAGCTAGAGGGACCAGCAGCAGCATGTTGGGAGAATTTTACAGCCACTTATCCTGTAGATACTGTCACATGCGATCAGTTTCAGCAAGCTTTCCGCACTGCCCATGTCTCAGCAGGAGCTATGGCCATGAAGAAGCGTGAGTTTCGCAATTTACGCCAAGGAGGAAGGACTGTTGGCCAGTATGTGGATGATTTTAGTAAGCTAGCACGTTATGCCCCAGATGACGTTGCCACAGATGCAGCTAAGCAGGAGAAGTTTCTGGAAGGATTGAATGATGAGTTAATCATGCAGTTGATGGTAGCAAGTTTCAATAACTACCTGGAGTTGGTAGACCGTGCCCTCATGATTGAAGGAAAGCAACAGCAAATTGAGAATCGCAAGAGGAAGTATGGACAGGGGAAGTATAACTCTGGAGCCCAGCAGAAGCCCCGTTATACCCCTAAACAGGGAGTTCAGTTTCAGCATACCCATGGAGGAGGTAATTAACACAACCATAATGGCACCAAGAATGGGAACGGAAATGGAGGAAGCAATGGACAGAACCGCACCACACCATCAACCCCAACCAAGAAAGACCTAAGCCATGTCACCTGTTTCAAGTGTTCCAAGACCGGACATTATGCAAATGACTGTCCAGAAGGCCAAGGTGGCAATGGAAGCTCTGGAAAGAAGCCCAACCCTTTCAACAGGGGACAGGTGAACCACATTGATGTGGAGGAGGTTGAAGATCAGCCCGATGCAGTAATCGGTAAGTTTTTGGTTAAGTCATTTACTGCACTAGTTCTTTTCGATACTGGTGCATCGCATTCATACATATCAAGGGGATTTGTAGAGAAGTATAGTCTACCTACTCGGATTCTTAGAACTCCTTTGCTAGTAAGCTCACCAGGAGCGGAGTATATGGCCAGACAAGGATGTTTTCAAGTGCCATTAAGAATAGGAAGGCATGTGTTCCCGACGGATTTGATCATTCTGGAATCCCAAGGATTTGATGTGATATTAGGCATGGATTGGCTGTCGATGTATGGAGGAAACATCGATTGTGCAAGTATTTGCTCACAACACCAGAAGGAAGAAGGATTAAGTATGTATCACGGCATCAGCCGAGGAGAGCTCATGTAAATTGCTTATCAGGAGTTGTGCAGGAAGAAGTACCATTAGTGAAGGATTACCCTGATGTATTTCCGGAAGAATTGCCAGGAATGCCACCAGATAGAGACATTGACTTTTTGATAGAACTTTTGCCAGGAACAGGCCCAATATCAAAGCGACCATACAGGATGACGAGGAGGGAGTAGTTCACCCTCGGGGCTGAGGGTATGTACCAGTAGCTATGTGTTTGATCTCTCTCTCTCTCTCTCTCTCTCTCTCTCTCTCTCTCTCTCTCTCTCGTGTTCCTGAGGTGATACGATCTTGATGTATCGCGAGTTTTGCTATTTTAGTTGGATCTTATGATGTTTCTCCCCCTCTACTCTCTTGTAATGGATTGAGTTTTCCCTTTGAAGTTATCTTGTCGGATTGAGTCTTTAAGGATTTGAGAACACTTGTATGTCTTGCCGTGCTTATTTGTGGTGACAATGGGATATCACGTGATCCACTTGATGTATGTTTTGGTGATCAACTTGCGGGTTCCGCCCATGAATCTATGCATAGGGGTTGGCACACGTTTTCGTCTTGACTCTCCGGTAGAAACATTAGGGCACTCTTTGAAGTAATTTGTGTTGGTTGAATAGATGAATCTGAGATTGTGTGATGCATATCGTATAATCATGCCCACGGATACTTGAGGTGATAATGGAGTATCTAGGTGACATTAGGGTTTTGGTTGATTTATGTCTTAAGGTGTTATTCTAGTATGAACTCTATGATATATTGAACGGAAAGAATAGCTTCGTGTTATTTTACTACGGACTCTTGAATAGATCGAGCAGAAAGGATAACTTTGAGGTGGTTTCGTACCCTACCATAATCTCTTCGTATGTTCTCCGCTATTAGTGGCTTTGGAGTGACTCTTTGTTGCATGTTGAGGGATAGTTATATGATCTAATTGTGTTATTATTGTTGAGAGAACTTGCACTAGTGAAAGTATGAACCTTAGGCCTTGTTTCCTAGCATTGCAATACCGTTTGTGCTCACTTTTATCATTAGTTACCTTACTGTTTTTATAATTTCAGATTACAAAAACCTATATCTACCATCCATAGTGCACTTGTATCACCATCTCTTCGCCAAACTAGTGCACCTATACAATTTACCATTGTATTGGGTGTGTTGGGGACACAAGAGACTTTTTGTTATTTGGTTGTAGGGTTGTTTGAGAGAGACCATCTTCATCCTACGCCTCCCACGGATTGATAAACCTTAGGTCATCCACTTGAAGGAAATTTGCTACTGTCCTACAAACCTCTGAACTTGGTGGCCCAACAACGTCTACAAGAAGAATGGTGTGTAGTAGACATCAATAGTACCTCCAGCGGTTTTGGCGGTAGCATCGGCTCGCCTGTGACATGGAACATGGACGCACCTTTGATGGGCACGTCTTCAGAATCCACCGTCTAGCTGCTATGTGCTCTGGCTTGTTTGCGGGTAGATGAGCCTATCTTCCTCAGTCTCTTCCTCTCCTTTTTCTTGGGCACATTTCCAGACCCTTCCTTAACCCCTGCCCCAGTGTTGCCGGGCTAAGCACTGTACGACCCCCGGCTAGTTGAGCTTGTGTTGAGGCGGCATCTTCAGGCGTGTCCTGTGAGGATTTCATGAAGAGAGACTCCTTGCAATCCCTGCTAGGACGTTCCTGCCCGGGCAGATCATCCATATCCTCATCAGCATGCTGATAGCCCGATTGGTCATATGGCTAACTCATCATATCTAAGTCACCGTCATAGGCTCATGTATTGAGGAAACCCATTGGGTCCTCTGTCTCCTCCATCGCATCATCCATTCTTTGTTCTACGAGGCAGATTACATCAACCACTATTGGACCCCCTTCGTCACGTCGTCCGCCGCTCTCGCCCGGCACTACAGGAGTTGGTAATTGCGTAGGCGGGGTGGTGGTCTCCATACATGCTTATTGATGTGTGGTTATTGGTGTGCTCTCGGCCGGCTCTAGACGAAGAAGATTCTTCGGCCATAGGAGCACCCAACCCTTGCAGCTTCCAATCCGCAGTGGGGTCTCGTTGTCCTCTCCCCTAGCCTTAATGGAGGAGGAAAATCCTCGTGCCCCGATTTCACACTGGACAAGTTAACCCCGAAGTGCCCAGCCGGCATTGGCTGGTTGTGGAACGTGAGTTGCAAGGGCTTCGTTATCACCCCCTTTCCCACGTCCACCTTCTGGCCTTTGATCAAGTAGAGTATGGTGCATGGGGTTTCGTCGGCCTACAAACACATGTTTGCGGCGTAAAACATTCGAAAGGCAACGAAAATGGAATATTCTAGATACATATGTTGATGCGACATGTAATTACCATGAGGGCGTCGAGCTCAGCCAAAGATGAAGGCCCGCCGAGCGCACCAGATATTGAGGACGGGCTGCTATGAGCGGGTGCGGGTGCGGGTGCCAGAGCAGGCCCGGTTGCGTGAGTAGGTGATGGTGCGGTGGTGTTGTTCACTGAGTTGCTCCCGACGAAGCTGGGCATGGGGAAATCATGTACCATCTTGTCTGGATTTTCCTTCGTCCAGTTGATGATAGCCAGGACCAAGTTAGTAGCGAAATAATTTATGTAGGCATTTTACAGCTGCATCTACTGCCTCCTTTAGAAAATATTGTTTCTCCTCGGCTGCTTTTTGCGCGTCCTCAACTGCTTTTTTCTCGACCGCAAGCTTCACCTTCTCGTTGATATCCACCTGACTAAACTTCTTTTTTTTGCTTCTTGGCCTCTGGGCCCTCATTGTAAAATACCTTCCACGTGGCACCGTCTCCGGCGCCGTGCACACGTCCATATTGCGGCCGCTGGCCCAAAGGGAGTCCCTTAAGTTCGTTCAAGGCACGGTTGAGAGGGGTGTACCACTTGGGCCTCATCGGGGAAGTAGGGCTTTCGGCTGCAAGCTGGTGTTGCTTCACCTGTAGAAAGAACGTGAACCATTTACGAATGTGTAGTCGACTTGATCAGGAGCTAAATGTAAGGTTATAAAATAATAATTACCAGTAATCTAATCAATCTCCTTGTGATCTCGTCCATGTAAAAAACCTTCTTTTTCTTGTCCCACTTGTAGCGGGCCCTAATGAAGTCACGCTCCAAGGGATGGGTGAACTTCGCGAAGTGGTCAGGGAGACCCGCAGCTTCACGTTTCGCGTCCTCCTTATCCCATGTGGGCCTTTTGCCAAGGTAGCCACGGCTTCCAAGGCGGTGCTTCCCCTGTGTTCCTTTGTTGAAGGCTCTTGAATTTCGCAGCCTTAGCCTTGGCTGTCTCGGTAGCGCAAGTGTCCTTGAACTTTTTGAACTCCTCTTCTGTAAGTGTCGGATTTTCCTCCAGAATCTTGGACAGGGGTTCCTCAGCGTCAATAGCTCGTTTCACCCTCCCTTTCCAAGAGGCCAAATCATTGCAGAACATTCCCATGGCATGATTGTTAATCTTTTTCATCTTCGGATCATCCCACGGTTGCTCTACGCTATCATCCCGGTCGGGGAACATGAATCTCTTGGGCAACTTCGTCAGGAGCAACTGCCTCAAATGTTCTTTACTCCTCAAGTCATCGTCGTTGATGCTTGCGCATTCCCATAGGATGCATCCTACTTGGTTCCCATAGAACTTGCGGGGTTCTTCCGGCTCTAATGGCTCAAACTTGCCAGGTGCCATCTTTGTGATCACCAGTCGTCCGATGCCGAGTTTGTTAGGTTTTCGTATCCTCTGCTTCTTCTGCTTCTTATCTCCAGTAGCGGCATCGGCGCCAGTATCTTCCCTGCTGGTACCTTCCCCGCCGGTCTCGGCACCGCCATCGGTGCCGACGCCATCGGTGTCGATGTCGGCGTCAGTACCATCATCGAGGCCAACCTGCAAACCTTTACTGTTCTTAGCAGACAAAAGTTCGAGGTACTCTTGTTCACCCTCATAATCCATCTCGTCTGCATCTATGTCAGAAGGCCCGGTTTCATCGTTGTTCGACATGTTTCGTATGATTAAGTCTCCTCGTTTAATTCTAAAAGTATAAAAAAAATGAGAAATGACATAAAAAAATATCTATGTTTGCCGGAATGCCGTTCCCAGCAACTCCCGGCACTCGATATGCCTAGTTTCTAGCACAAGTCATGCCAAAATTCACGGAAATTTTTGGCATGACCTTTGCTAAAAACTGGACATATTGAGCACTTTAAATTCACCGGAACGGAAATGAATCAACATTCCAGCGAAACATAGGCCACTCGGATCATTTACCCTGCGCATCATATGTCCTTGAAATAAGGTCCAAGTTATGAAAATATATTAGTCGATGAACTGCTCACTTTATGTTAAGATGGATGTGATATTTTATTGTTAATTGGAAGAAATTTGAAGTGGTATTTCAACGGGTTGTCGTTTGTTTCCCCAACGGATTCAGTCTTGTTGAGAATTATATGACTATGTGAATTAACATTTTGAAGTAATGTTTGCGAATGCACGGTGCAAAAAAAGGGGTTCTCTGTAGATGACAATGTGAATGACGGGCTCTAATGCACATTCGCCAGTACTAACATGGCACCAGTGGCTGGTGAGACATGGCTCTTGTGGCGGGTAGTGAAGAACGCTCGCCACTGCAATCTATTTACAAGTGGCGAATGCTGATGCCATTAGCAATGGCGGGAGGTCATTGAAGGGCGGCCGAGAACCACAAGGTATTCCTACGGTAGTGAGGGGTTGTCTCCCAATAACTAGGTTGCATTGCGCCAGCTAGTATGCGAATCACTAGGCGATCAAGAAATGCTCTCCTCCCGCATTCATCATTGACGATGGGGTTTCCTCAGCTCCAACCATACATTCAAACCTTGTAGGGCTTTTAGGCTAGCCACAAGCTCGCGATTTGCTTCTTGGACCATTCTGCCTTATGGAACATCTCAACAATGTTGCCTAAAATATAGTCATCAGCAACACGTTCCCAAAAAATAGAGAACCGACACAATCTGCCAGGTCATTCATGGGCCCTTGTGTTGCTGAAGCTGCCCGCTTGTCCAACAACTTGTACACTTGATCGCCACATTCCAACAAGGATGTGTACCGCTTCAATGTCTTTCTCCAACACAATCTATCTACTGACTTCGATGATGTTTTGACAATATCTTTCAATAAGGCCATGTTTGGCAGTACCTCCAAAAGTAATATTTGTTGCAATATTACGCAAATCCATATGTAATTTCAGTAGCACAATGATGAGTAGAATAATAATTAGCATGCAACAACCTAGCACACTAGTTGAACACAAAAAACATGCACAGGAGCATTGCACATATAGGAGCAACTACAAATAAAGACATAAACACATGATGATGTACGGACTGTTCATTAGTAACCGTAGCTGTTGTGGGAGCGATGTTGCTAGTGATGATGTTGGTGGCGATATATTGCTTACTGCATTGAAAACGGCGATGAGTGGCACCGCTAGACTTGGACGGAAGATGACCCGTGGTGACAAACTTGAGTTGTCATGCAGGGCACTTTCCAAAAACCTAATTTCTCCTCTCTCAGTGCAGGATCTTAACTACGAACATTTCCATTGACCTGCTCTTCCACGTGCCAGTGCACGCTGTCATTCGGGATGGAGTAGAGTATGATGCCATCGCAGGTTGTGAGATGAGGCAAAAACCTAGGTGTTTGGATGTGTCTTTTGCGTCAATCAGTAAGTAGTATATATAGGACTACCAGAGGTGGTATTGCTCCGCAATCACAATCTCAAACCAACTTCAATTCCAAGAATATACTTACCTGACAAGAAACAATCAACTTATCTGCCAAGACATCAAAAATAAATTGACAAATGGAAGTTGCCGCTGGACCCCTCCGGCTTGACCTTGTCGATGACAGCTGGGAAGTGTTTGTGCATGTTTCTGGAGCCACAATCATCATGGTCCATCCCATGAATAGATTTGAAGCACCCGACATAAAATCTCACCAAACGAAGAGAAACACTAAACTGATCGCCCCAATAAGATGACCAGAGCTCCACGACTACGTCCAGCATGATAAACTTGATCATGGAAGACAAGCTCAATGATGAAGCGCTACCATACATTCGAACATCGCATCTGGAAGGAATTAAAAATCATAATTTAAATTACTAACCAGAACGGAGGCACCGGAATTCCCCTCCCATCCAATGGCTGCCGAAGCGGCAAGTAGTGAGGGGGCGAATCCACGGGCTCGCCGGTGACGTCTGGAGGGAAGAGTTTATCCAAGTCGCTGGGTAGGGGGAGGGAGAAACCCTAATGTGAAGGAACCCCCTTTTGAGTTGCACGGATTTAGAAAGTGTTGACACCAGATTTTGGCATGGTCGAAAACATAATTAAGAAGGCTCAAATGGAAAAGTGCTCAAAGTGACAAAGTTCGGTATCGTCAAAAGGAGAAACTTTGATATTTGGGCCATAGCCATCCGATCTCATCTCTAAGGCCGAAGTTGTGTTCGAAGTACTAAGATTTTGTATCCAGAACACTATTCGGCTGATTCCGCTCTCAAGACGGCTTCTTATGAGAAAACTTTCTAGGTGATTCCGCTCCCTATGCCCATGAAGATCCATATTCATCATGGGGCAGGTATGATACAAGGGCACATTATCCATCTTATTTTAGACCATCTCACCGATGTTATGCAGCTCCGAGAAGATCAACATTTGAAGAATGACATGTTAAAGACCGTTTCAATCATAAGGAATCAGTCCGGAGCTCAACCACGAAGAAAGAGGTGGTCAAGCAAGTTAACCGTGTTAAAAAAGATGGTCGTAAGAGTGCAACTTCAGATTTGATCTCAAATGAAACAGAGCTAATTAAAGTATTGACATTGGCTACTAAAGGCAATGAGGCAAGTCAATCAAGTTCCGAATCTGAAGATAAGAAGTTGAGAGTGCACAAGGTAAAACAATAATTTTCATTATTTCAAACAAAATCACAGTCAAGGTGCCCACTCGGCTTATCGTATTGGCAAAAGAAGGAATTACAAAAGCTTTGTGCACAAGAGCTGAAAAAGAAGAACATGGCATGGGTTCCCAAGAGGAGCAGTCAAAATAAAAATGATGTGCAACCTTCTATTGCAACAAGTGTTACAAAAGTGAAGATAGAGAAGGATGGAAGCCAAAAACAATTAAGCCAAAGGTTTGCATCACCCCATCAAAATCTTCGGTTAGCACATCATAAATATTCACCAAACATGCCATTGATGTCTTTGCCATGGAATTCATCCCCAAGTACGATTGGTCACCCTCCATGGGCTTATTTAGATCCATGAATGCAATATAATTACCTATATCATGAAAGGCTATTACCAAATCACTATATATATTTCATTAGCTACAAGGTTGTTGCTGATCCAAATTGCCGAAATACTTGATTTGTCATATCATTTGTTTATTTCGGTTATACGTGCTTTGGTAGATGGAGTTTGCATGGACCTTATGGTAATGGCCGATATTTATCTATCACCCTAACAATATGTCAAAGCATGGCCGGTGTAGTATTCTAACATCGCCCTAACAATATGTCAAAGCATAGTCAAAGCATGTTCGCTACTTTGATAATTTGATATGTGGGTACCGGTGCTCGGAGAGCGAGACAAGGCCAATTCATAGAAAAATTGGTTATTGGGCTATGCTTTGATTTAATATGATTTGGCCTACAAATCTTTCAAATTTACAAGAGGCCAAATCATTGTCGTTTTGTTATTAGGTATCATATTTATTACATGCATAATATAGATATTAGCCTTGTCTCTCTAGTACTAGGAGATTATGTTTTGATGGTTGAATTCATCACAATGGACAAGGTGTTGGTATTGTTTATATATCTCCTTATGGTGCTATATTGTGAAGCCTCATGCCGCTCAAAATATCTTTTTTGCACAATAATCAAAGCCGAAATATTCAATATTATTTGGTTTGGAGCTTTTTGTTGTCATAGGTGCTGCACACATTGAGGCTTTCAGTGATTCGTTAAGATAGTCCAACAAATATCCAAGGGTATGTCCAGATATAGAATTTACCTTGCGTTACTTTAATATTTCTCATATATTTAGACATGACAATTGAAGAGCAAATGAGTTGGCATAACAATCATCCAGCTGCCTTGTTGATCATGTTGTATTGCATACCTATCAATTGCCGATGCTTGGTCTCACTGACATAGGTAAGGCCGAATCAAAATCCACCGGTTCGGCCACTAATCATTTTTTGTTATGCAGGTGAAAGCAAGGATTA
Source organism: Aegilops longissima (assembly GCA_021605205.1). Lineage (NCBI taxonomy): Eukaryota > Viridiplantae > Streptophyta > Magnoliopsida > Poales > Poaceae > Aegilops > Aegilops longissima. The sequence goes on along the minus strand of CM038682.1, from coordinate 4,366,737 downwards.
GAGGAAGTTCATTCTTTATTTTCTATAAAATCCTATCGCAATGGTGAACAATATGGTCCGGGGGATGGCTTCGAGATATATATCTATGGAACTTTGTCACCGGATTGTTAATGACGTTGAGAAGGTTTCACCCAAGTTTGCATCAAGAGGTTCAAACAAGCAATGGATGATATATAAAAATCGCCCTTAGCATAAACATGGTCGATACATAATTATCACCATGAGAAATATAAATGGCCGATGGAGTGTTGACATCATCCTTAGGACAAATACATTGCAAATTATTTTTCGGCACGCAAGTTTTGCCGAAAAACAGGGGGGCTTGTGTTGACACCAGATTTTGGCATGGTCGACAACATAATTAAGAAGGCCTTAAATGGAAAAGTACTGAAAGTGAGAAAGTTCCGTATCGTCAAAAGGAGAAACTTTGATATTTGGGCCATAGCCATCCGATCTCATCTCCAAGGCCGAAGTTGTGTTCGAAGCACTGTGATTTTGTATCCAGAACACTATTTGGCTATTTACACTCTCATGACGGCTTCATATGAGAAAACGTCCTACACAAATTTTTTTCATCTTGTCGAAACGGTTGATTTTGATATAAAAACCGTCTCAATCCGAGATCGTATGCAAAAGTAAAAGCAATCTGAATATGGCCCTGTCATGAGCCAGAAGTGGCGCGCCCCATCAGCCATGTGTCTGATGGGTAGCGCGAATAATAGCCTATTTTGCAAGAGCGATTTGGCCATCAAGATGACCTCTTCTCAAAACATGTTCAACATGAAAGTTGTTCGTTTCCATCCGAGATCGTTTACTACCTCAAAAAAGACACGCAAGGTGTAGCCAGTTTTAGACCGAACAATTTTGGAAAGTTTGGACAAAACCATCAGAATTTGAGTAGGGTTTTGGACATGAATCCAAGCCTTTTCCCTGCACAGGAAATCTAGCCGCCTCTTATATACCTAGGAAGTGACGGCCGATTGAACAACAACGCACAATCAAACAAACACATCTACTACTTTTTCGTGTTCATCTATCCCCTACCCTTGTATATTTCTTCTCGTTCTTCGTCGTTCTTCAGCAATGAAGGGCTGCGAATCCGCGAGGCTATAGGGTTAGTCAGGCCGACCTAGGGCAGCCCATAGCCTCTGCGCGCCTAGACGGGGTCCATCCCAGGCGTGTGAGGTTTCGGGTCCTCAATAGCGCCCGCCCGATTGCTTGCGTATCGCGCTTCCAGATGGGTCTCCTTCGACGTGAGCTATGGTGAATCACCACCGGGGTCAAGGGTACATGGTGACGTGTTTGTGTGCGAACAGAAAGGTAGTATTTTTAGCACTCGAAAAAAGATTTTTTTTCTTCACTCACCCACTCAGTTATCCTCGATAGCTCAACCGAATAACATGGTGACACGTGTTGGCTAGTATGTATGACGAAGAATGATTTCATCTTCAAGGGAATGTCTCCCAAACATTAAGCAATGCAATGTCATAGCAACACCAGTCTTAGAGCATAGTGGATACTAGGTGATAACCCACAAGTATAGGGGATCGCAACATTTTTCGAGGGTAGAGTATTCAACCTAAATTTATAGATTCAACCCAAGGGGAGCCAAAGAATATTTGAAGGTATTAACAACTGAGTTGTCAATTCAACCACACCTGGAGATTAATTATCTACATCAAGTAATCAGAGCAAAGTAGTTTGATAGTTTTGATAACAGTGAGAGCAGCAACGGTAACAGTAACAGTGATAGCAGTAGTTTCGTAGCAAGTGTAACAGTTATGATAGCAGTAGTAACTTAGCAGAAACCATATAAAATAAATTCGTAGGCATTGGATCGGTGACTTGTTGGATGATATTCATCATGTGACAGTTACAACCTAGGGCGATACAACACTAGCTCCAGTTCATTGATATAATGTAGGCATGCATTCCGTAAATAGTCATATGTGCTTTCTTGAAAGAACTTGCATAACATCTTTTGTCCTACCCTCCTGTGGCAGCGGGGTCCATATTGGAAACTAAGGGATATTAAGGCCTCCTTTTAATAGAGAACCGAAACAAAGCATTAACGCATCGTGAATACATGAACTCTTCAAACTACGATCATCACCGAGAGTGGACCCTGTTGTTGTCACGCCGGGGTTGTTGGATCATAACACATAGTAGGGGACTACAACTTGCAAGATCAGATCTAAAACAAGGATATAATGATGAATTCCTAAACGGTTCATATCTGAGTTCATGGCACCCGGGCCCAAAGTGAAAAGCATTAAGCATAGCAAAGTCATAGCAACATCAATCTAAGAACATAGTGGATACTAGGGATCAAGCCCTAACAAAACTAACTCGATTACATGATGAATCTCATCCAACTCCTCACCGACCAGCAAGCCTACAAAGGAATTACTCACTCCCGGTGGGGAGCATCATGGAATTGGCGATGGAGATGGTTTGGTGATGACGAAGAACGATGATCCCCCTCTCCAGAGCCCCAAACAGACTCCAGATCTGCCCTCCCGAGGAAGAACTGGGCTTGGCGGCGGCTCCATCTCATGGAACGTGATAATTCTTTCACACTGATTTTTTCTGGAATAATGCGATTTTATAGTATCAGGGGGATCGTCTGCGGGGCCACCAGGTGGGTACAACCCACCTGGGCACGCCAGGAGAGGGGGGCGCACCCTGGTGGGTTGTGCCCAACCAGGGGCCCCTCTTTCGTGGGTCTTGGCTCAAGTAATTCTCTTTTATTCCATAAAAATTCCTCACGAAGTTTCGTTTCATTCCAAGAACATTTATTTCTGCACAAAAACTACACCTTGGTAGTTCTGCTGAAAAAAGCGTCAGTCCGGGGTTAGTTTCATTCAAATCATCCAAATTAGAGTCCAAAACAAGAGGAAAAGCGTGAGAAAAAGTAGATACGTTGGATAGGAATCAACTCCCCCAAGCTTAAACCTTTGCTTGTCCTCAAGCAATTCAGTTGATAAACTGAAAGTGAGAAAGAAAAACTTTTGTGAACTCTTTTGCTCTTGTTTGCATAAATAGGCTTAAACAACACCCAGGTTTTCAGCCAGCATAATAACTAACCATGTCGTCAATAACAGTTAAATGTTATATTAACGCATATCAATGACATAATCAGCTAGCGAGTGATAATAAGAGATCTCAAACAGCAACACGTTATCAAAACAACCATGATATAATATGACAGTATTGGTATCTTGCTAGCCCTTTCTGAGACCACAAAACATAAATGCAGAGCACCTCCAAAGTTCAAGCAGCGAATAGACATTGTAATTCATGGTAGAAAAGATCCAGTCATGTTGCACCCAACATTAGCTACACACAATGCATAAGTTATGACTGTTGTGCTCTCTCAGTTTCTAGCGCTTGATTTAGAAGGTGATGATACAACATAAAAGTAAATAGAAAGTCCCTTCACAGATCGAAGAAGTGATTTGCAGAGGTGCCAGAGCTCAATTTATAAAAAATAGAGATAAATGATATTTTGAGACATGCACCCTTCTTATTCACTTCGCGACCATCAGTTATCAACATCTTCCATGCTAAGCACGCTAGTGGCGGTTCCCAAGCGATAAAAGTAAATGTTTTGACTCCATTGGGAGTTTTTGTTTGATTATTCAAGAGATGAACTCTTTTTTAAGTTTGCAGTTTGGGACTGGGCATCCCTATTCCCGCCCATTTTCTCGTGCGATGGCGAGTGAATAAACACTCGACCTGAGAATAACCCACTTAGCATTGAAGATATCGACCACCTCCTATCGTTCCATGAACAAACCAGGAACACAAAAAGGATAATATTTTAGAAGTTTTTAGAGGTGGCACATGCAAATTTACTTAGGACGGCAGGGTAATACCGTATATAGGTAGGTATGTTAGACTCATCTGGAATAACTTTGGGTTCAAGGTTTTTGATGTACAAGCAGAGTTCCCACTTAGTACAGGCGTAGGCTAGCAATTAGATTGAGAAGCCGCCAGGTAGAGAGCAACAACGGTCATAACCATGCATTATGCATAAGTAACATTGCACACTAGCATGAGTAAGATATGAACACCATGAACATAAATATCATAGAGGCTATGTTGGTTTTGATTCAACTACATGCATGAACATGTGCCGAGCCAAGCCACTCGAACATTCAGAGGAGGATACCATATCAACATACTACATCACAATCATTTTAACCCAATGTTGATATCCAAGATAAATCATTATCAACTCCCAACTACTTATGCATGGCGTGAGAATCTATAATCTCTAATTGTCATTGCAAACATGTTTAATCATAATGGGATGAAGCCTGGCTACTAGGTTAAACATATTTACATGAAAAAGAACAAGTCGAGTTCATACCAGTTTCTCTCTGCCACGGCCAGTTCATCGAATATCGTCATTATTGCCTTTCACTTGCACGACCGAATGATATGAAAATAATAATAGTGCAAGGGTGCCGTGGACTAAGCTGGAATCTGCAAAATATTTTATTAAACACGAGAAGACAAGGTAAAATGTGCTCTTTATTAGTTCAATAGTTATCCATATGAGAGCCACTCATCATTTTCATCGTGGTCTTCTCCTCGGTAAGACTCGAATAAAAATAAAAGAAATTCAAAGAAACACACTGAATTTTTTTTGGAGTTTTTTGTTTTCTTGAACAAGCAAATAAAAGGGAAAGGCAAAAACGAGAAAAACTATTTACACGGGAAAGCTCCCAACAAGCAAAAGAAGAACAAGGAAATCTTTTGGGGTTTTCTTTTTTAAAACTACTAAGTATGCATAGAAAGTAAATTACTACAACTATTTTTTTTGGTTTTTCAAAAGTTTTTCAAACACACAAGAAGAAAGCAAGAAAATAAATCTAAGCACGGATGATACAATGAAAAAGTGTGAGCACCGACAAATAGAATGATATGTGAACATGAATGTAATGTCGGTGAGAAACACGTATGCTAGATCTTGAGCACTGCGTTGGATTTCCCCGAAGAGGAGAGGATGATGCAGCAAAGTAGCGTAAGTATTTCCCTCTGTTTTTGAGAACCAAGGTATCAATCCAGTAGGAGACCATGCACAAGTCCCTCGTACCTACACAAAACGATAGCAACTCGCAACCAACGCTTAGGGGTTGTCAATCCCTTCACGGTCACTTACGAGAGTGAGATCTGATAGAGATAATATTTTTGGTATTTTTGATAGATAGATGCAAAGTAAAAAGTAAAAGCAAAGCAAGTAAATAAAGTAATATAGATTGATATGATGAGAATAGACCCGGGGGCCATAGGTTTCACTAGTGGCTTCTCTCAAGAGCATAAGTATTCTACGGTGGGTGAACAAATTACTGTTGTGCAATTGACAGAATTGAGCATAGTTATGAGTATATCTAGGCAATGATCATGTATATAGGAATCACGTCCGTGACAAGTAGATCGAAACGATTTTGCATCTACTACTATTACTCCACTCATCGACCGCTATCCAGCATGCATCTAGAGTATTAAGTTAAAAACAGAGTAACGCCTTAAGCAAGATGACATGATGTAGAGGGAGGAATAAATTCATGCAATATGATAAATACCCCATCTTGTTATCCTCGATGGCAAAAGTACAATACGTGCCTTGCTGCCCCTTCTGTCACTGGGTAAGGACACCGCAAAATTGAACCCAAAGCTAAGCACTTCTCCCATTGCAAGAACTACCAATCTAGTTGGCCAAACCAAAAAGGATAATTCGAAGAGACTTGCAAAGATAACTCAATCATACATAAAAGAATTCAGAGAAGAATCAAATATTTTCCATAGATAATACTGGATCATAAACCCACAATTCATCGGTCTCAATAAACACACCGCAAAAAGAAGATTACATCGAATAGATCTCCACGAGAGAGGGGGAGAACATTGTCGTGAGATCCATAAAGAGAGACGAAGCCATCTAGCTACTAGCTATGGACCCGAAGGTCTGAAGTAAACTACTCACACTTCATCAGAGGGGCTATGGTGATGATGTAGAAGCCCTCCATGGTGGATACCCCCTCCGGCGGAGCTCCGGAACAGGCTCCAAGATGGGATCTCGTGGATACAGAAGGTTGCGGCGGTGGAATTAGGTTTTTGGCTCCAGTTCTGATCATACGGGGATACGTAGGTATATATAGGAGGAAGGAGTACGTCGGTGGAGCTCCGAGGGGCCCACGAGGTAGGGGTGCGCGCCCAGGGGGGCGCCCTCCACCCTCGTGACCTCCTCGGAAGCTTCTTGGAGTAGGGTCCAAGTCTCCTGGATCACGTTGGAGAATCACGATCCCGAAGGTTTCATTCCGTTTGGACTCCGTTTGATATTCTGTTTCTTCGAAATACTGAAAAAGGCAAAAAAACAGCAATTCTGGGCTGGGCCTCCGGTTAATAGGTTAGTCCCAAAAGTAATATAAAAGTGAAAAATAAAGCCCAATATAGTCCAAAACAGTAGATAAAGTAGCATGGAGCAATAAAAAATTATAGATACGTTGGAGACGTATCAGGCATCCCCAAGCTTAATTCCTACTCGTCCTCGAGTAGGTAAATGATAAAAAAAAGTATTTTTGATGCGGAGTGATACTTGGTATAATTTCAATGTAAATCTTCTTAATTGTGATATGAATATTCAGATCCGAAAGATTCAAGATAAAAGTTCATATTGACACAAAAATATTAATACTTCAAGCATACTAATCAAAGCAATCATGTCTTCTTAAAATAACATGGCAAAAGAAAGTTCATCCCTACAAAATCATATAGTTAGGCTATGCTTCATTTTCGTCACACAAAGATGTTCCCAACTTCTATACCCCCGATGACAAGCCAAGCAATTGTTTCATACTTATATAATCTCAAACTTTTTCAACCTTCACGCAATACATGAGCGTGAGCCATGGATATAGCACTATGGGTGGATTAGAATATGATGATGGGGATTGTGTGGAGAAGACAAAAAAGGAGAAAGTCTCACATCAACGAGGCTAATCAATGAGCTATGGATATGCCCATCGATTGATGTCAATGCAAGGAGTAGGGATTGCCATGCAACAGATGCACTAGAGCTATGAATGCTCAACAAAAGAAAACTAGTGGGTGTGCATCCAATTTTCTTGCTCATGAAGACCTAGAGCATTTGAGGAAGCCCATCGTAGGAATATACAAGCCAAGTTCTAGAATGAAAAATTCCCACTAGTATAAAAAGACAACTTATGAGACTCACTACATGAAAAACTTGGTGCTAGTTTGAAGCACAATATATGAGACTCACTACATGAAGAACAAGGTGCTACTTTGAAGCACAAGTGTGGAAAAAGAGATAGTAGCATTGCCCTTTTTTTTTGGGCCTTTCTTTTTTTCTTCTTTTTGGCCTTCCTCTTTTTTTTTTTTGATTGGGCAATGCTCTAATAATGATGATCATCACACTTCTATTGATTACAACATAAGGATTACAACTCGATACTAGAACAAGATATGACTATACGAATGCCTCCGGCGGTGTACCGGGATGGTGCAATGAATCAAGAGTGACATGTATGGAAAATAATGCATGGTGGCTTTGCCACAAATACGATGTCAACTACAAGATCATGCAATGGCAATATGACAAAAGTAATGCATGTCACGATGATGATGGTGGAAGTTGCGTGGCAATATATCTCGGAATGGCTATGGAAATGCCATGATAGGTAGGTATGGTGGCTGTTTTGAGGAAGATAAAAGGAGGTTTATGTGTGATAGAGCGTATCGTATCACGGGGTTTGGATGCACCGGCGAAGTTTGCGCCAACTCTCAAGGTGAGAAAGGGCAATGCACGGTACCGAGAGGCTAGCAAAGGAGGAAAGGTGAGAGTGCGTATAATCCATGGACACAACATTAGTCAGAAGAACTCATATACTTGTTGCAAAAATTTAGAAGTCATCAAAAAATCAAGTACTACACGCATGCTCCTAGGGGGATAGATTGGTAGGAAAAGACCACCGCTCGTCCCCGACCGCCACTCATAAGGATGCACAAGCCAGGTACACTTCATGTTTCAAATTTGTTACACAACTTTAACCATACGTGCATGCTACGGGATTTGCAAACTTCAACACAAGTATTTCTCAAATTCATAATCACCCAACTAGCACGACTTTGATATTATCACCTCCATATCTCAAAACAATTATCAAGCATCAAACTTATCTTAGTATTCAACGCACTCAAAAGAAAGTTTCACATATCTTGAATACCAAGTATATTAATATTAGGCAAATTACCATGCTATTAACGACTCTCAAAATAATCTAAGTGAAGCATGAGAGATCAAGTTTCTTTAAAACAAAACCGCCACCGTGCTCTAAAAGATCTAAGTGAAGTACTAGAGCAAAAATTATCACGCTCAAAAGATATAAGAGAAGCACTATGAGCAAAACTAGCAAGCTCAAAAGATATAAGTGAAGCACATAGAGTATTCTAACAAATTCCAATTCATGAATGGCTCTCTTAAAAGATGTGTACAGCAAGGATGATTGTGGTAAACTAACAAGCAATGACGCAAATAATACAAGACGCTCCAAGCAAAATATATATCATGTTGGTGAATAAAAATATAGCTCCAAGTAAATTACCGATGAAAGTGGATGAAAGAGGGGATGCCTTCCGGAGCATCCCCAAGCTTTGACTTTTTGGTGTCCTTGGATTATCTTGGGGGTGCCATGGGCATCCCGAGCTTAGGCTCTTGCCACTCCTTGTTCCATAATCCATCAAAAGAATTCACCCAAAACTTGAAAACTTCACAACACAAAACTCAACAGAAATCTCGTGAGCTCCGTTAGAGAAAGAAAACAAAAGACTACATCAAGGTACTATAATGAACTCATTCTTTATTTATATTGGTGTTAAACCTACTGTATTCCAACTTATCTATGGTTTATAAACTACTAGTCGCCAACCCGTGCGACTGCATGGGCTAGCTATTAGAGATAAACATGGTGTAACTACAATAAAAATGGACTTGTGATATGTCTTGAAATTATGCAAATGCTTACTATCACTATGGCAACATACACGCCATCGTACTAAAAGTAAATACCATATACTTATTGGATCCATAAGGTATGAATTACAACATGCACATCGGCTTTGTTGTTTTATGGATGTAAATTAAAAAAAAACATATAAGCATCTTCATATATGATTGAACTCTTGATACACATCTATATACTTTGGAATTAGAAGAACAAAAATACAGTGGTAACTCATCTCAATTAGTAACTGTTAACTTACATAATATAGCGATGTTAAAAGTGAAATAGCATGTCAGGCGTTAAATGCTCCACTACCCTTGCATTCTCACCGATAATTAATTGCGATTCAACAAATAAAAAGGGGATAATTGACAGAATTAATGTGTTTCAAAGAGCAGGTGAGAAAGATACATAGCCTTAGCATTATTGATCTTCTCTATTTGGATGTTTGTTGTATACACTTGCGCCACTTAGCAACCCTTGACTCCTAATGTCTGGTCGTGTGTTTGAGGAAAAAACAGATATATAGTAAACATAAATATAGGAAACTGTAGCCTATATAGAAAAAAATAGATTAAATAGTTGTCAGCCTAGAATGAAGTGAGCGTGGAATCTTTAAAGCTAGCTACATCAATAAAATTCTACAAATTAATAATGCACAAACAGACTGAACTGATCTTTGCACAAAAAAAGACTGAAGTGATCTACATACATGAATGGCCGAGAACATGAAGCAGCTTGCAGCCAAAGTAAATCTCCTTCAACAGTGTTTGGATATCCATATATTGGGACATCAACGAATTTACAAACAATTGCGAATAGAAATAATACTTGTTGATCACCACAGTACATGCTCTTTGACTTGACATCATTTTTCCATACAACTCTTCTTAAATTGTTGTAGTAGTAATATTTAGTTTCGATTGGAACAAGTTGGAATGTCTGATCTAACTAATCCTGATTGAATTGCACCATTTTGTTCTAGATTAAATATGGAAATAACATGAACCACATACGCATGTTTGGGTAACTTATAAATAAAAAAAAATATTAGCATATTGTAGAAGTTATAACCGTCTGCAATGGTTATATGTGGAACTATGGAATTGTACTCCTTTGTTGTGTACTAATTGGAAGTTTGCTTGCTTATGTTAACTTAGGTTTTGAAGCTGTCACAAAACTATATATGCTTTTAACAATGCACAACTGTACGTATGGTTCATTCTTGGACTACTACAAATCAAGAAAAACACGATCAAGGCATATCTGTCTTAATTCAATGAAAACAGTTTACACTGACAACATGTAGACCAAAATTAATCAACCTATTTATCTCACTGTTATTCATGATGGAAGAGGAATTGAAAATCGTTTTTGTTGCTCATTACTGTAATTGAAAATCTTTTTCTATGAGTAGCACTTCTAATTGTGAATGTTGGAATTATATGAAGAGGGATAGAGGATGTTGTTGGAAACGGGCATGAAAAATGTGACCTCACAGTCACAATTGTAGGAATCATTCATTGGAGAGTTTTCTTTTATACTTCAACAACCCAATACATAGTCCTTTTGATATCCAACATAAAAAGAATTGAAATGAAACTTGTGCAACTCAGGTAGTCCGTGTAGCTTGCTTAATACAGCAAACACTCTACCTCATAGAACACAACAAAGAAACAAGGTAAAACAACATACCAGATTCTGCCACATCATGGAAATTACTATGACCTCACTACCATGCCCTATCACATCAGAGACTACTAAGTGGAGAACCAAAGGAAACGTTAAGGGCCAAAACCTTTCTATCTTTTTTATCTCTGGAAGATCTTCACTAACATACAATTTGCATGCTGTTATTCCATTCAAAGTATATTCTCATGAAGAGATTACTCTTTCAAGCATGGTTCTGTCAATGTGAAATGTACGGAAAAATATGTACCTTTTTCTAATGCAGCAAGGCTGAATAAGAATATATACAACGCAGGATAACTGAAGACTTAGTGCGTAGCTAGAAGAAACAGTATATTCAACTTCAGAATCATGTACATAGGAAACAATAAATAAATCCATTACCTAACATTGGCTGACATGGAAAAACACCTATAAATTTGAGCCTTCTATAAGAATTAACGTGAACTTGAACAAATTGTTACTATAGTGATTTCATGATGCTCCTACAAGTGATGCGGAGAGCACTACCTGGCTTCCATCAGTTCCTTACAGCCCTTATAAGGTTGCTCATAGATGGACATGTACAAAAATGAATTTTTCTTTACCAAACGTAATAAATCAAGCCTATTTATTGTGATTTTTTGATGAATTTAGGAAGCAGGAGAAGATCAGGAATTTTTTGGCATGGGCTTACATGCCTGCTAGGAGTAACGGGTTGCAGGATCGAAGGGTGTAGACGAGGTGAACCGCTACACCACCAGCACACTGTCGTTCCTCCCCCCATCATCCGTCAGCAGCCACATGGACGACTACAGTCGCCCAACCTGCTGCACACTATCGTCGATACATCTCCAATTCAATGATTGTCCCAAAATTAAACCTTGGCTTTCAGCATGGTTAGTTGATGGAACCTGGGAAGATTCATAACTTGGAAAGGAAGGCGGTGATGGAGAGGCTAGAACCTGAACACGAAAAAAAAAGAAGCTGCATCAATATGGAGGATTAGAATGATCGGCTCTAGGGGTTGGCTGCCCCATACCAAGGGATGAGTGATAAGTGGAAGGAGATTGGTCCGGGATTGTTTATTTTTGAGAAGTTGATGCTTCCGCCCGTGTGCGCAATCAGCACAATTCTAAGTCACACCACACAGATGAATATCGCTCAGAGAAAAATTAAGATCGAGAACAGGTTCTTTTTCAGATTGAAGCACCAATGAAGATGGAGGCCAGGACTTTCTTTCTCATGGATTTTTAATTAATAGATCAAAGCATCAGATGAAGCAGGTTGTCTCTCAAGGGGAACAGAGAGAGGAACGAACAGGAAGAGCCTCACGTATGTCAAATCTATGAGGTGATGACGCTCAGTATTTTTGGGAAGCCTAGAGAGTCCAAGAGGAAGAAGATTCCCATACTTTCTTTCTCATGGATTGTTAATAGATGAAAGCATCAAACAAAGGTCATGATTTTCGATCAAGGGGAATAGAGAGAGGGACGTACAGTAGGAGCCTCACGTATGTCAAATATATGAGGTGATGACGCACAGTTTTTTTGGAAAGCCTAGAGAGTCCAAGGGAAGAAGATTCCTGTACGTGGGATAGGATAGCAGGTCTCCTCTTGTTTCATCCGACGGCTATACAAACATTATATATTGATCATATGGCTAAAATTATTAATTCTATGGATTAACGTGGTGCCTCGTATGGTGCCTTCGATTAGTAAATATAAGATTTTACTAGCCATAGATTCATCAAAATAAGCAAACAACACACGAAAAACAGAATCTGTCAAAAACAGAACAGTCTGTAGTAATCTGTAACTAAGGCAAACTTCTGAAACTCTAAAAATTCTACCAAAATAGGAAGTCCTGGAACATTTGTTTATTGATCAGCAGAAAAAAGAATCAATGCAAAAGCACGTTCCTGTAATTTTTCATAGCCAAATTCGTGCGTGCAAAGTTTCTGTTTTTCAGCAGAATCAAATCAACTATCATCGTAGGTTATCCTATAGGTCCTACTTGGCACAAACACTAGTTAAAACATAAAACCACATCCAAACAGAAGGTAGATGGATTATTTATTCCTAAACAGAAGAAAAAACAAAAAACACAAAATAAAATTGGGTTGCCTCCCAACAAGCGGTATCGTTTAACGTCCCTATCTAGGCATAAAAGCAAAGATAGATCTAGGTATTGCCATCTTTGGTAGGCAATCCATAAGTGGCTCTCATGATAGATTCATATGGTAATTTTATTTTTCTTTCTAGGGAAGTGTTACATACCCTTCTTTAAGGGAAATTGGAATCTAATATTCCCTTCCTTCATATCAATAATTGCACCAATCGTTCTAAGGAAAGGTCTACCAAGAATAATAGGACATGAAGGATTGCAATCTATATCAAGAACGATAAAATCTACGGGCACATAATTCCTATTTGCAACAACAAGAACATCATTAATTCTTCCCATAGGCTTTTTAATAGTGGAATCCGCAAGATGCAAGTTTGGAGAGCAATCATCAAAACCACGGAAATCTAGCAAATCACATAAAGTTTTGGGAATAGTAGAGACACTAGCACCCAAATCACATAAAGCATGAAACTCAAAGTCTTTAATTTTAATTTTAATAGTAGGTTCCCACTCATCATAGAGTTTTCTAGGGATAGAAACTTTCATCTCAAGTTTTTCTTCATAAGATTGCATCAAGGCATAAACAATGTGTTCGGTAAAGGCCTTATTTTGACTATAAGCATGTGGAGATTCTAGCACGGATTGCAACAAGGAAATACAACCAATCAAAGAGCAATTTTCATAATTAAATTCCTTGAGATACAAAGTAGTGGGTTTAGTAACATCACGGTTTCTATTTATTTCAATCCCACTTTCATCAATTTCATCATCAAGATCTAGAAACTCCGAATTCTTAAAACGCCTTCTAGGTAAAGGAAGATAATCTTCAGATTCATCAAGATTCATATTGCAAAACAAAGATTTAATGGGGGACACATCAATAACTTTTAGATCTTCATCTTGATTTTCATAGTAATTCGGTTTAGCGGCCATCTTATTGACTAAGGTAGCTTGCATATTCGAAATTTCAGTGGTCATCTTTTCAAGACGAGAAATTTGGGCCCTTATACCATCAAATTCTTTAGACATATCATCGAGTTCTTTATTCATAAAGCTCATAAAACTTTTTTGTTCCTTAAGTTCGTTTCTAAAGAAATTATTGTGCTCAAATTGCAAAACCATAAATTTTCTAACATTGCTTTCGATCTCCTCAAGCCTTTTAAGGTGAAGGTCACCAAATCTAGGTAGAGCCATCGCAACAAATAGGCAAACTAACACACGAGCAAGCAAAAGAACGAGGAAAAGGCAACGGAAAGAGAGGAGGAGATTGGGAAAGAGAGGGCGAATAAAACGGCAAGGGTGAAGTGGGGGAGAGGAAAACGAGAGGCAAATGGCAAATAATGTAATGCGAGAGATAGGGATTGTGATGGGTACTTGGTATGTTGACTTTTGCGTAAGCCTCCCCGACAACGGTGCCAGAAATTCTTCTTGCTAGATCTTGAGCACTGCGTTGGATTTCCCCGAAGAGGAGAGGATGATGCAGCAAAGTAGCGTAAGTATTTCCCTCTGTTTTTGAGAACCAAGGTATCAATCCAGTAGGAGACCACGCACAAGTCCCTCGTACCTACACAAAACGATAGCAACTCGCAACCAACGCTTAGGGGTTGTCAATCCCTTCACGGTCACTTACGAGAGTGAGATCTGATAGAGATAATATTTTTGGTATTTTTGATAGATAGATGCAAAGTAAAAAGTAAAAGCAAAGCAAGTAAATAAAGTAATATAGATTTATATGATGAGAATAGACCCGGGGGCCATAGGTTTCACTAGTGGCTTCTCTCAAGAGCATAAGTATTCTACGGTGGGTGAAGAAATTACTTTTGAGCAATAGTATATGTAGGCAATGATCATCTATATAGGCATCACGTCCGTGACAATTAGATCGAAACGATTCTGCATCTACTACTATTACTCCACTCATCGACCGCTATCCAGCATGCATCTAGAGTATTAAGTTAAAAACAGAGTAACGCCTTAAGCAAGATGACATGATGTAGAGGAATAAATTCATGCAATATGATAAATACTCCATCTTGTTATCCTCGATGGCAACAATACAATACGTGCCTTGCTGCCCCTTCTGTCACTGGGTAAGGACATCGCAAGATTGAACCCAAAGCTAAGCACTTCTCCCATGCAAGAACTACCAATCTAGTTGGCCAAACCAAAAAGGATAATTCGAAGAGACTTGCAAAGATAACTCAATCATACATAAAAGAATTCAGAGAAGAATCAAATATTTTCCATAGATAATACTGGATCATAAACCCACAATTCATCGGTCTCAACAAACACACCGCAAAAAGAAGATTACATCGAATAGATCTCCACGAGAGAGGGAGAGAACATTGTATTGAGATCCAAAAAGAGAGAAGAAGCCATCTAGCTACTAGCTATGGACCCAAAGATCTGAAGTAAAATACTCACACTTCATCAGAGGGGCTATGGTGATGATGTAGAAGCCCTCCGTGGTGGATGCCCCCTCCGGCGGAGCTCCGGAACAGGCCCCAAGATGGGATCTCGTGGATACAGAAGGTTGCGGCGGTGGAATTAGGTTTTTGGCTCCTGTTCTGATCATTTGGGGATACGTAGGTATATATAGGAGGAAGGAGTACGTCGGTGGAGCTCCGAGGGGCCCACGAGGTAGGGGCGCGCCAAGGGGGGGGGGGGCGCCCTCCACCCTCGTGACCTCCTCGGAAGCTTCTTGGAGTAGGGTCCAAGTCTCCTGGATCACGTTCGGTTGGAAAATCACGATCCCGAAGGTTTCATTCCGTTTGGACTCCGTTTGATATTTTGTTTCTTCGAAATACTGAAAAAGGCAAAAAAACAGCAATTCTGGGCTGGGCCTCCGGTTAATAGGTTAGTCCCAAAAGTAATATAAAAGTGAAAAATAAAGCCCAATATAGTCCAAAACAGTAGATAAATTAGCATGGAGCAATCAAAAAATATAGATACGTTGGAGACGTATCAACGTACTCCCCCAAGCTTAGGCTTTTGGCCTAGCTTGGTAGTCGATCAGTAGCCTGGAGGGTAGTAGTCGGAGTGGTAGCTCACAGAGGCTCTCGGTGCCGAGGCCTCCGCATGCCGTGCCGACACCACTGCTGCGTTGTGAGCTCGGGCCTCGCTCTCAAGAACAAAATATCTTCCCTTGCTGTTATAGTCAAAAAGAGCAGGCGCAGGCAAATATGTGTCCACAACAGATGTTTGGTTAAACAATAGGTTATAAGTGAAGTTATCTACCTTTCCCTTGAGAATCTTATGCTCGTTTAAGGTGTCAAAATCTAAATACTGTTTGGGTAGGATAGGATCAAAGGGTAGAGGTGAAACACCCAGCCCTCATGCTAAACGCGTGGCGTAAATTCCACCATAGAACCAGCCACTATTAGAGTTAGGCTGAAGTCTACATGCAACAATCGCTCCAAGGTTATAATTCCTTTCACCAGTGACAACGGTGTGAATGAGGCTCAAGTCTGGCGCACAAAGTATGCTACAGTCTTGCTTGCCTACTATGCATTTCCCGTTAAATAATGCAAAATACCGAATTACGGGAAAGTGAATGCTCTTTACTCTTCCTTGTGTCACTCCCCTATTTTCACCGTAACAAAAGCTAGTCAAGAAAGACTCAAACTCAGCCGTTGGTGGCTCATCAAGTGAACCCCAAAATGGAAGTTTACAATGGTAAGCAAAATTCTCTAGTGGAATAGTAAATGGATTATCATAAAGCATAAATGACAACCTAGACTCACGTGGAAAATATTTAAATCTTTGACAAATGATTCAGTGATAAATTGGCGTTGCTCACACTTATCTGAAAGGTAGGTACCGAGACCGGCATTGTGAACATATTGCTCAAATTCCTCCTTGATGCCCACTCACATCATATACTCTTCGCAAGGCCATAAGCATGTTTCGGTAGCGGCACTCCGTGTGGAACTTTCACTTGGTTCAACATAAGACCGTCGAGCAGAACTGTCACTAGAAGATGCCCCCGAGGATCGTGTCCTCGGAGAACTCCTTCCAAATAGGTTCATCGTGTCCGTGGACAATTTTCTGAAAATAAATTTTTTTGGGGTGACAAAAATTTGTCAACAAAACTTTATAAAATTGATAGCAACTACTCATAGGGATACATAGAGGCCATAGCAAGCATTCAAACTACTTAGAATACTAAGAATTCAACATGTAATCCCATCTACAGCAGCACCAAGAGTAGCTAATTATTCAAAGTATAAACCACTAAAACAAAAACTAATTAGACAAACGGTGGAGTCACATACCAAGCAACAATCCCCGAAACAGTTTCGGAAACGGAGCTTCGAGCAAAGAGATCGAAATCTGCGGGTTTGAGCTCAAGAACACGGGAGAGAGAGCAATGGAGATTTTTTTCTGGACCTAAGTGATGATGTGGGCTAAAGAGATAAGTGAGGGGGCCCACGTGGGGACACAACCCACCAGGGCGCGCCTGGGGGTCCTGGCGCGCCTAGGTGGGTTGTGCCCACCTGGTGCACCTCCCTCTGGGATTATTTGCACCAAAAATTCAGAAATATTCAGAAATAAATCGTATAAAATTTTCAGGGCATTCTGAGCACTCTTATTTTTGGGTCATTTCTTGTATTGTATGGGAAACTCAAAACACAAACAAAACGTGGCATTTTATTTTATTTGACCAATAAAAACAGAAAACAATAAGGTAGGGACAGAAGGTAGTTCTTACTAAATTCATCAACTTCATACCGCTAAAAATGATTCATTAATAAGGTTGATCAGGTCTTATAAACAACCACTTTTGATTAGCATGAAACCAAAGAACTTTCATAAATCACCAAGTTACCTCAATGGGGATATGGATATCCCCAACAATAAGAATTTCATATTTCTTTTTGACAGTAGGTAGAGGTATTTGAAAACTTCCAATAGTGATTGTCGGAGATTTTTTAATAACATTAATACCATTCACTTGGAATTGTTTCTTCAGAAAGTGCACCATATGCTCACTACCATTAATATGAAAAGTGACCTTGCTTTTATTGCAATCAATAACAGCCCCTACAGTGTTTAAGAAGGATCTACCAAGGATAATCGACATGTTGTCGTCCTCGGGCATCTCAAGTATAACAAAGTCATTCAAAATAGTAACATTAGAAACAACAACGGGCACATCCTCACAGATACCGATAGGTATGGCAGTTGACTTATCAACCATTTGCAAACATATTTCAGTAGGTGTGAGTTTTATTCAAGTCAAGTCTTTTATATAAAGAGAAAGGCATAACACTAACACCAGCTCCTAAATCACACAAAGTAGTTTTCACATAATTCTTTTTGATTGAGCAAGGTATAGTTGGTATACCCGGATCTCAAAGTTTTTTAGGTACCCCATCTTTGAAAGTATAATTAGCAAGCATAGTGGAGATTTTAGCTTCCGGTATTTTTCTATTATTTGTGATGATGTCTTTCATATACTTTGCATAAGGAGGCATTTTCAGGATATCAGTCAAGCGAGTACGCAGAAAGAGTGGCCTCAGCATTTCAGCAAAGCATTCATCTTTCTTTTTAGTTGACTTGGGAGGAAAAGGCATAGGTTTTTGAACCCACAGTTCTCTTTCTTTATCGTGTTTTCTAGCAATGAAGTCTCTTTTATCATACCTTTTATTTTTGAGTAGTGGGTTATCAAGATCAACAGGTGGTTCTATCTCAACATCATTATCTGGTTCCTTATCATTTGGTTGAGCATCTTCATGAACATCAACATTATCTTTTTCATTATCATTAGGTGGATGTTCATTACCAGATTGGGTTTTAGCATTAGAGATAGAAATTTCATTTTCATTATCAGGAGGTTTTTCTATTTCAGGTTCACTAGAAGCATGCAAAGTCCTATCATTTTCCTTCTTCTTTTTCTTTTTAGAAGGACTAGGTGCACTAGTGTTATTTCTTTGTAATTCTTGTTCAATTATTTTTGGGTGTCCCTCAGGATAAAGTGGTTCCTGAGTAATTTTACCTCCTCTAGCTAGTTGCAACTCTAACAACAAAGTCATGTTCATTTCATCAAGCAATTCTCTTTGTGATTTAGCAACTTGTTCTAACTGGGTTTGTACCATAGAAGCATGTTTTCCGACACCTCTAACATCATTTGAAATTCTAAATAACAAGTCACTCAAGAGGGCAATCATATTAGAATTGTATTTCAATTATTTCATAACATTTGCATTGAAGTGATCTTGTTTTCTAATTTAGTTTTCAAACTCATAAAGGCATTGACTAGGATGCATATTGTGAGGATTATCATTTGCATTGAACTTCATTAGAGAACTTACCTCTACCACCTTAGGCAATGATGGTGTATTAAGCCCATATATTTCTTCAATAGGAGGTAAATTTTTAACATCCTCGGCTTTAATACCTTTTTCCTTCATAGATTTCTTTGCCTCTTGCATATCTTCAGGACTGAGATATAATATACCCCTCTTCTTTGGAGTGGGTTTAGCCGGTGGTTCAGCTTGAGCAATAGTTCGTTCCCTAAAAACACAACCAGCACAACTATCTAGGAAGTCCCAAGAAGCATCGGTTAGTCCATTACAGAAGATATCAAGTACTTCATTTTTCTTAAGAGGATGATCAGGGAAAGCATTAAGTAACTGGCAAAGCCTCCCCTGAGCTTTTGGGAGACTATCTTCTTTAGTCTGCACAACGTTAAATATTTCCTGTAAGGCAGCTTGTTTCTTATGAGCAGGAAAATATTTTTCAAAAAAATAATAAATCATATCCTGGGGACTATGCACACAACCAGGAGCAATAGTATTGTACCAAGCTTTAGCATTACCGTTGAATGAGAAAGGAAATAATTTGAGAATAAAATAATAGCGAGTTTTCTCACCATGACTAAAAAGGGTAGCTATATCATACAACTTAGTAAGATGTGCCACAACAGTTTCAGTTTCATAACCATGGAAAAGATCAGATTCAACCAAAGTAATTAACTTTGGGTCAACAGAGAATTCATAATCCTTATCAGCAATAAAGATAGGTGAAGTAGCAAACTTAGGATCATATTTCATTCTAGCATTCAAAGAGTTTTTTTATACTTGCATAGTAATTTCTCTAGATCATCTCTATCCTTACAAGCAAGAATATATCTAGTTTTTTGCTCATTCAGAACATAACTTTCCGGTACCTTAGGCAATTCATATCTAGGAAGGCTAGTTCTAGCAGGTGTTTAAGGAGTTTCAGTTTCAAGCTCTTCATCAGATTGAACATTATCATGTTGTATTACTCTTGCAATTTGTTCATCAAGAAATTCACCAAGTGGCACATCATCATTATCAAGCAAGGTACTAGCATCATCATAAGCATTATCCATAGCAGAAGTAGCATCATCAATAACTTGCGCCATATTAGAATTGATAGCATGTGGTGGTGGTGCAAGTTCACTCAAAACAGAAGGTGAATCGAAAGCAGGACCGGATGTCAGTTCCTTACCTCCCCTCGTCTTTGAGGGAAATATCTTAGTATTTGGATCCTTCAGATTCTTCATAGTGATAATATGATAATAATCCCAAGTGACTCAACAAATATTGCTATGCTCCCCGGCAACGGCGCCAGAAAAAGGTGTTGATAACCCACAAGTATAGGGGATTGCAACAGTTTTCGAGGGTAGAGTATTCATCCCAAATTTATAGATTCGACACAAGGGGAGCCAAAGAATATTTGAAGGTATTAGCAGCTGATTTGTTAATTCAACCACACTTGGAGTTTAATTATCTGCATCAAGTAATCAGTAGCAAAGTAGTTTGATAGTTTTGATAATAGTGACAGCAGCAACGGTAAAAGTAAGAGTGATAGCAGTAGTTTTGTAGCAAGTGTAACAGTGATGATAGCAGTAGTAACTTAGCAGAAACAATATAAAATAAATTCGTAAGTATTGGATCGGTGACTTGTTGGATGATATTCATCATGTGACAGTTATAACCTAGGGCGATACAACACTAGCACGAGCTCATCTATATAATGTAGGCATGTATTCCATAAATAGTCATACGTGCTTTATTAAAAGAACATGCATGACATCTTTTGTCCTACCCTCCCGTGGCAGTGGGGTCCATATTGGAAACTAAGCGATATTAAGGCCTCCTTTTAATAGAGAACCAGAACAAAGCATTAACACATAGTGAATACATGAACTCCACAAACTACGGTCATCACCGAGAGTGGGCCCCTGGGGTTGCCGGAACATAACACATAGTAGGTGACTATAACTTGCAAGATCGGATATAAAACATGGATATAATGATGAATTCATAAATGGTTCAGATTTGAGTTCATGGCACCCGGGCCCAAAGTGACAATCATTAAGCATAGCAAAGTCATAGCACCATCAATCTAAGAACAAAGTGGATACTAAGGATCAAGCCCTAACAAAACTAACTCGATTATACGATGAATCTCATCCATCTCCTCACCGACCAGCGAACCTACGAAGGAATTACTCACTCCCGGTGGGGAGCATCATGTAATTGGCGATGGAGATGGGTTGGTGATGACGAAGAACGAAGATCCCCCTCTACGGAGCCCCAAGCGGACTCTAGATCTGCCCTCCCGAGAAAGAACATGGCTTGGTGGCGGCTCCATCTCGTGGAAGGCGATAATTCTTTCTCCCTGATTTTTTTCTGGAATAATGTGATTTTATAGTATCAGGGGGATCGTCTGTGAGGCCACTAGGTGGGTACAACTCACTTGGGTGCGCCAGGAGAGGGGGGGGGGCGCCCTGGTGGGTTGTGCCCACCCAGGGGCCCCTCTCTGGTGGGTCTTGGCGCAACTATTTCTCTTTTATTACATAAAAATTCCTCGCAAAGTATTGTTTCATTCCGAGAACTTTTATTTCTGTACAAAAACAACACCATGGTAGTTCTGTTGAAAACAACGTCGGTCTGGGGTTAGTTTCATTCAAATCATGCAAATTAGAGTCCAAAACAAGATGAAAAGCGTGAGAAAGTAGATACATTGGAGACGTATCACTAGGCATCAAGCCATAATATATTAACTTGATCACATGATAAATCTCATTCAACTCCGTCAGCATCCATCAAGCCCACAAAGGAATTATTCACTCCCGGTGATGAGCATCATGAAAGTGTTGATGGGGAAGGGTTGATGATGACGACGGCGAGAAATTTCACCCTTCGGAGCCCCAAACGGACTCCAGATTAGCCATCCGATGAAGATCAGGAGGTGGCGGCGGCTCCGTATCGTAAAACGCGATGATTCCTTCTCTTTAAATTTTTTCCTCCGCGAGACGGTATTTATGGAGTTAGTCTTAGGGTCAAGGGAGGTCCAGGTGGCCTACAAGCTCACCAGGCATGCCCTAGGGGTGTCGGCGCGCCCCCTGAGCTGGTGGCTCATGCATTGCTCCCCTCTCGTAGTTCTCTTCGCCATTCTTTTATTTATTCTGGAAAATTCTCTGTAAAGTTTCAGGCCAATTCAAGAACTTTTCTTTCTGGACAAAAATAGCACCATGGAAATTTTGCTGAAAACGACGTCAGTTCGGGTTAGTTCCATTCAAATCATGCAAATTAGAGTCCAAAAATGGAGCAAAGGTGTTTGGGAAAGTAGATACCTTTGGGATGTATCATGGTGCTACTGATCACCGCACTCTGGTGATCGGTATCACCAAACCGGCGTGGAAGCTGACTCCCTCCACCGCCCTTGCCACCTCCGCAATCTCCGTCCGTGGGTGTCTGGTGCAGCAGCTTGGACATTGATGGTGCTGCAGTGCCCTCGGCATTCTTCGGAGGCATGGGTGATGATGATGATGAAGTTGACGCACGGACTACTGAATCAGGTTCGCAAACGGGATCCCCCTACCTATGACGCGCCAAAGATGTCGTGGTACGGCAATCTATGGACCGATAACGGCCCCTTTGTTGGTCGGCTATGGGGATCGGCGCACACAAAGAGCAGAATCAGCAATCAACACAAGGGATTTACCAGGTTCAGGCCACCGTGAGGTATCAAACCCTACACCTATTCTGGTGGATTGATGTATGCATGAGCTCAAGTTACAAGGAGCATAGCTTGCCGGCAAGGTGCGCGAGAGGTTCAACTAAACACGTAATTGTGCAAAATGTCGACCATTGTAAAGGTAGCGATGGGCATCCTTTTATAGATCAAGGGGCCATCACAGTGGGGGAAAAAGTATTTACATAAGGTAAATAGCGGCTACAGTGTCAAATACCTAACTCTGACGGACTAGGACAAATGCATTAAATACGCTATGAGGTGTCGCGATGGTGATGTCTCTCTGCAAGGAATGTCTCTCCTTCTGTGTCGTCCGTTCAGCTACCTCGTATTTCTTCGCCACGCCACTGGGACAGATAGCCATGAAGTTGGTCTTCGGCGGCATGCTGACACGTGACCCCGACAAGCTTCACCTAACCGCCTGCGCAATCGACATCTGTTGACAAGCGACTGGCGTGTCACTGAGGTGGAGCGGTGGAGTTGTTAGGGGAATCTGGCGGGCACGGAGCTTGCGGGGTCCTTGCATGAAGGTCTTCTTCATGGCTTCAATAACCAACTCTTGCACTTTAATTAGGATCTTTCTTCGGCATGCCCTGTCATCGGGAAGGCTACTACTGTCTATGCATAAGTCATAGTAGGCGGGCAAGAAATCCTCTCCTCATACACTCATGGTCGACGACAAGGTTTTCCTAAGATCCAACCATAAATTGACTTAGGCGAGCCACAAGCTCGCGTTCTGCTTCTTGGAGCCATTCCGCGTCACGGGACACATCAACGATGTTGCCTAAAAGACAGTCACCAACAACAGGTTCCGAAAAATAGAGAAACGACTCGATCTGCAAAGGTCAATCGTGGGTGCGTCAATTCCATTTTCAAGGACAAATAACGGAATGAGGCATGCACGTCTTTGTTCCTGCTGAAGCTGCCTCCTTGTCCAACAACTTTCACACTTGATGGCCAATAGAGTTCCCACCTGACCTCTCTCGCAATTTGTTACCTTTTCCTCCGAGGAATAATCTCACGTTCTCACCCCCGCCTGCATGCTCATGCATGCCATCCAGCTCAACTTTGTGCTGGCCTTCACATACATTTACTTTAGTTAAAGAATGAGAGTGGTTCTTCTACACCCACTCTCGGTGCACCCATGGATTGTTCTATTATTGATGAAATTGGCCCAGATCCTGTCAGTATAGAGTATGTCGTTATTCTCACTAGACATTATTCCCGACAAATTATCTTCAAGCATAGGTGGAATCTGACTTGTTTAGGCGTGGGTGGGTGGCTTCGTGGAGGGTAAAGAGTAGCGTCACATCGATTACAACCCTAACCATACTCTAACAGCAGTGTGCTATGATTGGCTTTACGCCGAGCAAAGGACGGAGGCTAGGTTGATATATAATCAAAAACTACTACTACTCCGTACCACTGGTGTGTACAGATCACCACGCTCGCAATTTCTCGCATGCATCCAGCTATCCTTGGACAGGCTAGGTTGGTACCACGTGAACTTTGGCTTTTTTACTCACCTTTTCCTAGGAGGAATAATATCACGCTGTCGCCACCATCTCCATGTCCCCGAGCGCAGCTTTTCACATGTATCACCATGTGCTGCTGTTCTATCTCACTCTTCTTCTTTGAGGGATTCTCAACAACTAACTTTTTTCTACGGCATCTTGCATAAATCAATCAGTATGTACCGTTGCAACAAACTGCAAGGAGATATTATTATCACACTATCTGAGCTTAAGGTGTACTTCTCGCCCTCATTCTATGACACCATTATAAATCTACTAGTCCATGTTGTCTTGGATATTGTAGACCATGGGCTGGTATTCCTTTACAACAAGGTCCTTTTCGAATGGTTAAATGCATAGCATTAAATAACCAGCCTTTTAAGTAGGATGCCGTTAAATGATCGCCTTCATGAAAAGCGCGCTATAGCTCTGTTATAGCTCATTTGAAGGCTCGCCGCTATTTTCCATAGCCCGCTATTTAAAATATTGGTTAAATGAGATACTCAGGCGATACATTCATAACAGGTCCCATCCAAACCGAAGCATCGTCTAGAGAATTTTAACCCCGGAGGTAATCTCGTTCTGCACAGACTATGTGCAAGTCGACAATCCTTTAGGCATGCCCAAAAATAAGCACGTTGACAGGCTGGATGGCGTAGGTTATGTTGACACACGAACACGTCACGTGTACCCTCGACGCCGGGGGTGCTGCACCGCAGCTCACGTCGAAGGAGACCCGACCGACCGCGCGATACGCAAGACAGTCGACGGGCGCTTTTGCAGACCCGAAAACCCCACACCTCCGGGAGGGACCCCGTCAGGGAGTGCGACGGCTATGGGCTGCCCTAGGTCGATTCGCTCGCCCCTAGAGCCTCGAGATTCGCAGCTCTCAAACACGAAGAACAGCGAAGAACGAGAGAGAAAAACGGTAGAGAGATCAAACCGTAGATGAAAAAGTAGTATATTGATTTGTTCGATTGTGTGTTGTTTAATCGGCCGTCACCCCCAACATATATAAGAGGCGGCTGGACTTCCCGTACAAGCAAAGGATTTATCTAGGATTTCCTTACAAGAAAATTACATCAATTCACGTCCTAGAGTCCTAGTTCTGGTCCCACTCGGATTCAGCCCGAATTTGGTCCAATCTTCTGTCTAGCTCCTTGCGTGGGCCGTGGAATCTGCATATGGCTTCCGATGGAGATGGTTCAAATATCAATTTTGTGTGCTTTGACGAGGCCAACAATCCGTATGTTGATCACTTTTCCAAATAAGGCCATCTTGAATACTCCACGGGGTCATCTCTAATTTCGAGTCGGACTCGTTCATGTAGCTGACCAGACCGTCCGACTCTTGCAGCGTCTCTGCAGGTCATATACTACGTCGGATGATGATGACTCCAAAAGCAAAGTTGACCGTTTCGATGTTACGAACAACTCCCGTGTTGAACACTTTTTCATCCGAAGCCATCTAGATAAGTATTTGAGCCCATCTTCAGCATCTGGTCGGATTGGCCTCGACAGTTTCTACTGTTCACGGCGGCAAGCTTTCCCGGCAAGGTTACTGTTCATGGCGGCAAACTTTCCCCATCAAGGTTACTGTTCATGGTGGCAAGCTCTCCCCCGGCAAGGTTACTGTTCACGGCGGCAAGCTCTCCCGGCAAGGTACTGTTCACGGCGGCAAGCTCTCCCCCGGCAAGGTTACTGTTCACGGCGGCAAGCTTTCCCCGGCAAGGTTACTGTTCACGGCGGCAAGCTCTCCCGGCAAGGTTACTGTTCACGACGGCAAGCTCTCCCGGCAAGGTTACTGTTCACGGCGGCAAGCTTTCCCCGGCAAGGTCTTTGAGGCAGTAAACGACCTCGGATGAAAATGTGCCCAAAAGCAAAGTTGTCTGTTTTGACGAGACGAAAAACTTTTGTGTTGAACGTTTTCCGATTCGAGGCCATCTTCTGGGGCAAAACACTCACGCATTACGTCAGACACTTGCCAAGACATGTCTGGTCTCCCGCGTCATATTTCGCCTCTTGACAGGGCTGCATTCAGATAACTCTAACTTTTGCATACGAACTCGGATTGAGATAATTTTTTTATAAAAATCAACCGATTTGACGAGACGAAGACAATTCATGTAGAGCATTCCTTCATCCGAGGTTGTCCTGGAGGCTTAATTGACCAAAAAGCACTCAGAACACCTAAACATGACAATCTGAGTGTAGTTTTGGTCTTTGATATGATGCCGAATAATTATGGTCCAAACATTAAAGTTGTTCCATTCGGCAATGTGAAATTTCTCATTTAGAATATTTTTTCATTTGAGGCCATCTCCATTGCATTCTGCGTTGTGCCAAAATCAGGTGTCAACACATGCCCCCCTGTTTTTCGGCAAAGCTTGCATGCCGAAAAAATAATTTGCACCATGTTTGTTCTAAGGACGATGTCAACACTCCATCGGCCATCTATTTTTCTCATGGCGATAATTATGTATCGGCCATGTTTGTGCTAAGGGCGATAATCGTATATCGGCCATTGCCTACTTAGGCTTCCTGCCACACACTCGGGTGGTACTTCTTCAAATATTTTCCGTTGAGAGCTCGGGTAACAATGCCCTTGTATTGATTCCACCAAATATGAATTTCAGGAACAACCCTTGTAATTCTAAAAGGACCTTCCCAACTCGGAGACCACTTCCCGAATTTCCTATCTCTTGAACCAATCGGCAGAATCACCTTCCAGACGAGATCACCAACTTGAAAATTCTTCAACTTAACTTTCTTATTGTAAGCTCTTGCAACCCTCAACTTGTCTCTCTCTATGTACTTCAAAGCAACCAAACGTTTATCGGCAACTTCATCAATATTGTCCATCATCAAGTTATAAAAGTCTACTGCCGATAAATCATTTTGTTTGGCTATTCTCAAAGCATTCAAATTTACTTCCACTGGTAAAACAACCTCTTGGCCATATACAAGCTCATATGGAGTCACCTTGGTAGCACCATGCCTTGAAATTCTATGTGCCCACAAAGCTTCAGACAACAACTCATGCCATCTCCTCGAATTATCCTCAATCCTCTTCTTGATGAGCTTGATTAAAATTTTATTGCTAGACTCAGCTTGTCCATTAGCTTGGGCATAATACGGAGAGGAATTGAGCAACTTTATGTTATAAGATTTGGCAAACTCTCTGACTTGGTGTGACATGAAAGATGAACCTTGATCCGTAGTTAACGTTTGAGGAATACCGAATCTATGAATAATGTGCTCGGTTATGAATTGAATTACCTCCGTATGTGTCATGTTCTTGAGAGGTACTGCTTCAGACCATTTAGTGAAATAATCAGTTGCCACCAATACGAACCGATGCCCTTTTGAAGAAGACGGGTGGATTTGCCCAATGAAATCTTAACCCCAACCTCTGAAAGGCCACGGTTTGATAATAGGATGTAACATAACAGCAGGAGCCAATTGAATATCACCAAACTTTTGACAAGCTTCACATCCTTTATAATATCTGAAGCAATCATTAATCATAGTCGGCCAATAAAACCCAGCACGTCGCAATAACCATTTCATCTTGGGAGCCGATTGGTGAGTGCCACAAATACCTTCATGTACTTCTCCCATAGCAACTCTTGCCTGGTCCTCATCCAAACATTTTAGAAGAACATCATCGACTGTTCGGGGATAAAGATTATCATCTCTCATTGTATACTTGAAGGCCATACGCCGAACAGCCCTGTCCACCCTTTCACTCGGATTGCACAAGTAATCAACAATGGGCTTTCTCCAGTCGGAATTATCACCTGCACTAGATTTTTTGTTAATGGCCGAATCAGTGAGTTCAGGTTCAGCCTCTCCCATATTGGCAAGACAAGACATCGGTCTTTGAGAGATATGAAACATGCCATGACCAACATGATATCCAGATGCTTGTTGTGCCAGATCATTTGCTTTCCAATTGTCATGCCTAGATATATGAGCAATGCTAAAACAATCCAAAGTAGAAATTATATCTAGACATTTATCAAGGTAAACATTAAGTGATTCGTCCAAACACTGAAAGACTTTGGATACTTGCTGCACCACTAGTAACGAATCACCATAAGCCTCAATATGGGTAACACCTATAGCAAGCAACATCTCTAGGCCGAATAACAATGCTTCATATTCGGCTTGATTGTTTGTGCAAATATATTCTAAGCGGCATGATGCTTCAAAAACAGCACCATGAGGAGATATATAAACAATACCAACACCTTGGCCATTGTTACAAACTGAACCATCAAAGTATAATCTCCATGGCACTAATGAAACAAGGTTCATATCAACATCATGCTTGTCATTAATCCGATGTTCAACAATGAAATTAGCAACAATTTGGCCTTTCATGGATTTTAGAGATTCATAAGCCAAATCATATTCAATCAAAGCATAAGCCCGCTTGCCAATTCTACCACTAAGAATTGGCCTATGCAACATGTACTTAATGACATCGGTTTGACAAGCTACTACACAAGCACTCGGCACTAGGTAATGTCTCAATTTTGTGCAAGCATAATATAAGCATAGACATAGTTTTTCAATAAATGTATACCTTGTCTCAGCGTCTAATAAGCGTCTGCTCAAATAAGTAATGGCATGCTCTTTTCCTTCGGTATCTTGAGTCAGAACAGCACCAATAACATCTTCCTCTGGTAGCTTAAAAGGCTCTCTATGCTCGGGTGCTTTCATCACCGGAGGAGTGCACAAATAATTCTTGATCATATCAAAGGCTTCTTGCTGTTTTGCCCCCCAAGTGAAATCAACATTATTCTTTAACCGAAGGATGGGAGTAAATGCATCAACTTTCCCTGACAGATTAGCTATGAACCTTCTCAAATAATTGACCTTGCCAAGGAACTTTTGCATATCTCTCTTGCATGTTGGAGCCTCCACTTTCTGTATGGCCTCTATCTTTTTGGGATCAATTTCGATGCCATCTTCATGAATAATAAAACCCAAAAATTTCCCAGCTGACACGCCAAATGCACATTTCAAAGGATTCATCTTCAGCCCATATTTTTTCATTCTTTCAAAAGCTAAACACAAATCGGCCAAGTGAGATTCAAAAGCATCCGATTTGACAACAATATCATCAATATAAACTTCAAGTATGATACCGAGTAAATCATGAAAAATCAATTCATAGCCCTTTGATATGTGGCACCAGCATTTTTTAATCCAAATGTCATCACTGTCCACTCGAATAAACCAAGGAAACCAGGACATCGGAAAGCCGTTTTGTACATGTCCTCTTCAGCCATCAAGATTTGATTGTATCCGGCATTACCATCTAGAAAGCTAATAACCTTATGTCCAGAAGCATCATTAATAAGCATATCGGCTATTGGCATGGGATACTCATCTTTGGGTGTAGCCCTATTCAAATCTCTGAAGTCAATGCACACCCTCAACTTCTCGGATCCCTTCTTCTCCACTGGGACAATGTTAGAAATCCACTCGGCATACCTGCAAGGTCGAATGAAATTAGCTTCAAGCATCGACCGATCTCTTCCTTGATCCGGTCATATGTTTTGGATTAAACTTTCGCCGATTGTTTATAAGGTCTAAAACCGGCCTTTATAGGCAACCGATGCTCCACCAGCTCTCGGCTCAACCCTGGCATCTCATGATATTCCCATGCAAAGCAACAAACATATTCTTTCAATAGCTCGACTAATTTAGCCTTACAATCGGCTTTCAAATTTTTGTTTATAAATGTCGGTCGAGTGACTGAACCATCTCCAATATCTATCTCTTCTAATGGATCAACCGATGTAAAACCTTGTCCAAGTTTATCCATGTCATCCAACTCCTCTATAGACTCATACATATTGTCCTCAGTGGACCGATATTTTACAAGACGTTTTTGTAACCACTTGGAATTAGGATCCATTTAAACATATCATACCTTGGAGCCGATTGTATTCAGTCGGCTTTAAAGACACGGGCACAAAACCATTCTTGGTCGCACTGAGAAAATCAAACTCTGATAAGTCACGTCCCGTCAAGCAAGTAGCATTGGGATGTTGCCAATCCACCGATGCATCGGCCAAAGCAACACAGGCCGAGTTATCTGCATGAATGACTTCCACTTCATCATCAACCCACTGAATCAAAAACTGGTGCATAGTGGATGGCACGCACTGGTTTGCATGAACCCAATCACGGCCTAGTATAACGTTGTAGTTACCTTGCACCTCAGCGACAAAGAATGCAGTAGCCAAAGTTTTGCTTCCGACTGTAAGCTCCACATACATCACACCTTTGGCTTCAGTTCTCTCTTTGCCTTCAAACCCGTTGAGCACCATCTTGGTCTTGATCAATTCTTCATCAGGCAAACCCAATTTCCTGAAGACCGAATAGGGCATAAGATTTACCACAGCACCACCATCAACAAGCATTCAACTGGGTGGCGATCCATTAATATGACCTCTGAGATACAACGTTTTCAAATGTGTTACTGGTTCTTTTGGCTTCTCGAATATTGCGTTTTTAGGGCCAAAATCCAGTTGAGCCACTTCCCCTTCCTCATCTACAGCACGAAACTCAGCAGGTAAGTAATATACCATATTGATATCCATACCTTCATGGACCGGTGTAGACTCATAGTCTAACATATCAGCCTCTTCTTCAAGTGGATCGACCGATTCTGAAATCTGGTCGAGTGCAGGAGAAGTAAGAAGTGTTGCAGACGATGTAATAACTGTCGCATCGTCCTCCTTGGGTGGTGTAGGCACTCCTATGATAGATGTAGAAACTGATGTATCTTGTATTTGTTTAGGTCTCCACACTTGTTTTGCTGGAACCATGGGCCGAGTGTCATTGAACAACTTATCCCTTTGCTTCTCGGCCTCCTGCTCCGCCATCTCTTGACTCCTTAACCTCTGTAGTTTCCTCTTCTGTGTCTTTGTTAGCCCTGGAGGACACCACTTTGGTCGAGTGTATTTAGCATCTCTCACCTTTACTTGGCTGGTGCTTGCTTCATGTTCATTAGCCGAGTGCTTTGGCGCGATAGCAAGTATCGGCTCAGTCGAGTGATTATGCAAAGTCGGCTGTTGTATGGGGAATGTTTCGGTGCCCAAGATAAGTGAGTCGACATCCATTTTCTCCTTGCCTTTTCCCGACTCAACTGCTGCAACACTTGGTGACTTAATACGCCATTCTTTTCGACTTTCCAGATGCATGAAATTTCCATTCGGGCGCACCTTTTTACTCAAATGGAATCCACTCGGATGGGCGTCACTCTGATGGAATCCACTCGGATGGAACTCACTTGGATGGGTTTCACTCGGATGAAATCTACCCATCCATATTTTTTCATTTGGATAGCTTCCACCTGGGTGCATTCTTACACTAGGATAGTTTCCACTCGGTCGCATATGTTGACCAGCCGACTGATAGTCACCAATGTTCAGTCGGCCATTATATGAGTAATCAAGTCGATTCCATACAGATTGCCTCTGCTCTTCTGAAAACTGTGCCCTTGGTCCACTCGGTTTGACATATTGACTGAATATATCATCTGATGGTGACCTTGGTCGTTTCAAGTATGATGGCCGGTTAGAGCTGGAACCAGCCGACTGATTAGCATATTTGGACAGCAACATATCAAAAGTTGGCTTGATCCGCTTGCGTTGCACTTTAGCTTCATTCCTCTTCCATTTGCCAACTTCTGGCCTCTTGGGCTTGACAAATTTAACTCGAGTGTCCTGCTGCACCTGTGTTTGCCCCCCGAGTGTAGGATTCTTGATGGTGATCTTGATCACTTCCTTGCCATCAGGTTTCTTATCAAGCACAACATGTCTCCCCAAAACCTTGTTGCCCTCTTTGTCTTTCCTGGGCTCACCAACAATGACATTAGCTTTATTAGCAGATTCGGCTACCTCCGGCCGAATGAGCAGCTTCTTCCCTTCTAAATCCATGGTGTTCATTGCAAAGGGCTGTTTATCAACTTGCATCTCAGAAAAGTTCAATCGTCCGTCATTAATGGTCGATTGTATCTGTCGTCGAAAAACATTGCAATCGTTAGTAGCATGAGAAAAAGAATTATGATACTTGCAATAAGCACGCCGTTTCAGCTCTTCAAACGGCGGTAAAGTATGAGATATTCTAATAATCTTA
The DNA here is from genome assembly GCA_021605205.1 of Aegilops longissima. Taxonomy (NCBI): domain Eukaryota; kingdom Viridiplantae; phylum Streptophyta; class Magnoliopsida; order Poales; family Poaceae; genus Aegilops; species Aegilops longissima. The sequence goes on along the minus strand of CM038682.1, from coordinate 4,334,220 downwards.
GCCTGCAGCAAAGCATCAAATATTCTATCACACTTAGCAATGTTAAAAGTAAACTTCATATCTTCATCACGATTCTTATGAATCGGTTTCAGATCATTGCAAGTAAAGGGTTTGGCCTTAGATGGCCGAACAAATTCAGTAGCAAAAACATCACCCTCATCGTCCGAGTGATCACTATCGTATTCCACCATATTCATCTTTGGACGATCGGCTTTGTATCTATGCACTTCTTTGAGATCTTTGCTTCGGCTTTCCTGAGCCAAAGCCCTTTGTTAGACTTGGTTAATATTTAAGAACTCATAGCCCTCTAACTTTTCTCTAATGGGAGTTCTCAAACCACTCAGCACTAGGTCTGCCAAGTCTCTCTCGGTTATCACCAAACTAAAACATCGGTTTTTTGTTTCTCTGAATCTCTTGACGTAATCGGAGACCGATTCATCATGCTTCTGTTTAACCGATGTTAGATGTGACAACTTGAGTTCATTGTCGCCGATGTAAAAGTGATCATGAAATTTCTGCTCTAGCTGCGACCAAACTCGAATGGAACCATGTGGTAAAGAAGAAAACCATGAAAATGCGGTACCAGTTAATGATAAAGGAAATAAACGCACTTTCAACTCATTTAGTGAACCTGCTTCACCTAATTGTGCCAAGTATTGACTAACATGCTCCCATGTGGTTTTTGTGCCCTCTCCATTGAACTTAACAAAATCTGGAATTTTATATCCTGGAGGGCACTGGATGGCATCAAAGTACTCGGGGTACGGCTTTTGGTAAATCCGATTCCGAGGTAACTCAACCCCAAAATTCTCTCGAAGAATCTTAGCCATCTCTTCTCTAAGATTAGCTAGACCATCATCCATAGTGGACGATGAAGCTTGTGGCAGTGGCATAGGAGGAGTATGATTACTAGCTGTAGGTAGGAATTGTGACAGGTATGTCGACCCACAATTTGCTAGTGGTCGAGTGGTTGTAGCTGTAGGTAAGGTTGGGTTCGGCGTTGCCACCGAACCTGGCATGCTCATAATAGGATTAATGGGTGCAGCCACAATCTGATCTGTTTGGGTAGGATAATAAGCCATCGGCACGGGAGGCGCCGATGCAATAGGTAAAGCCTGATTAGGGTTTTGCACACTAGCAGCTACACCATTATTACCACTAGTCGATTGAGATGTATTCTTCTGAGCATTAGTATTTTCTATGAAAGTTTGATAGACTAGATTGTTACCATCAGCAATACGACTTTCAATCTCAGCCCACTGCTCAGGAGAAAAGGTAGTACCCACAGAAGGTTTAACCTGCTCGGTTTGAAGATGAGGGAACTTGATTTCTTCAATCGGAGTGATGTTGCCTTGGCGATCCTTCTTGAACTTTGCAAGGAACTCCTGCAAATCCTTCTCTTCGCGCGCCTTCTTGTACTCCTCATAGACTTGGCGATGATCAGCCGATATCTCATCAAGACTGGGCTTAATGATGTTATCGGCGTCTACCTCGGATGGCTTGGGAAGATCGGACATGGTGGATGATGATGATTGATCTTCGTGTCCCCAGCGTGGTCGCCAAAAAGTGTGTTGACACACGAACACGTCACGTGTACCCTCGACGCCGGGGGTGATGCACCGCAGCTCACGTCGAAGGAGACCCGACCGACCGCCCGATACGCAAGACAGTCGACGGGCGCTTTTGTAGACCCGAAAACCCCACACCTCCGGGAGGGACCCTGTCAGGGAGTGCGGCGGCTATGGGCTGCCCTAGGTCGATTCGCTCGCCCCTAGAGCCTCGAGATTCGCAGCTCTCAAACACGAAGAACAGCGAAGAACGAGAGAGAAAAACGGTAGAGAGATCAAACCGTAGATGAAAAAGTAGTATATTGATTTGTTCGATTGTGTGTTGTTTAATCGGCCGTCACCCCCAACATATATAAGAGGTGGCTGGACTTCCCGTACAAGCAAAGGATTTATCTAGGATTTCCTTACAAGAAAATTACATCAATTCACGTCCTAGAGTCCTAGTTCTGGTCCCACTCGGATTCAGCCCGAATTTGGTCCAATCTTCTGTCTAGCTCCTTGCGTGGGCCGTGGAATCTGCATATGACTTCCGATGGAGACGGTTCAAATATCAATTTTGTGTGCTTTGACGAGGCCAACAATCCGTATGTTGATCACTTTTCCAAATAAGGCCATCTTGAATACTCCACGGGGTCATCTCTAATTTCGAGTCGGACTCGTTCATGTAGCTGACCGGACCGTCCGACTCTTGCAGCTTCTCTGCAGGTCATATACTACGTCGGATGATGATGACTCCAAAAGCAAAGTTGACCGTTTCGATGTTACGAACAACTCCCGTGTTGAACACTTTTTCATCCGAAGCCATCTAGATAAGTATTTGAGCCCATCTTCAGCATCTGGTCGGATTGGCCTCGACAGTTTCTACTGTTCACGGCGGTAAGCTTTCCCGGCAAGGTTACTGTTCATGGCGGCAAACTTTCCCCGGCAAGGTTACTGTTCATGGCGGCAAGCTCTCCCCCGGCAAGGTTACTGTTCACGGCGGCAAGCTCTCCCGGCAAGGTTACTGTTCACGGCGGCAAGCTCTCCCTCCGGCAAGGTTACTGTTCACGGCGGCAAGCTTTCCCCGACAAGGTTACTGTTCACGGCGGCAAGCTCTCCCCGGCAAGGTTACTGTTCACGGCGGCAAGCTCTCCCGGCAAGGTTACTGTTCACGGCGGCAAGCTTTCCCCGGCAAGGTCTTTGAGGCAGTAACCGACCTCAGATGAAAATGTGCCCAAAAGCAAAGTTGACTGTTTTGACGAGACGAAAAACTTTCGTGTTGAACGTTTTCCGATTCAAGGCCATCTTCTGGGGCAAAACACTCACGCATTACGTCAGACACTTGCCAAGACATGTCTGGTCTCCCGCGTCATATTTCGCCTCTTGACAGGGCTGCATTCAGATAACTCTAACTTTTGCATACGAACTTGGATTGAGATGATTTTTATATAAAAATCGACCGATTTGACGAGAAGAAGACAATTCATGTAGAGCATTCCTTCATCCGAGGTTGTCCTGGAGGCTTAATTGACCAAAAAGCACTCAGAACACCTAAACATGACAATCTGAGTGTAGTTTTGGTCTTTGATATGATGCCGAATAATTATGGTCCAAACATTAAAGTTGTTCCATTCGGCAATGTGAAATTTCTCATTTAGAATATTTTTTCATTTGAGGCCATCTCCATTGCATTCTGCATTGTGCCAAAATCAGGTGTCAACAGGTTAGAAGAAAATAAGAAATAATTTGCATCCATCAACCAATGAACCCTTGGACAGGCTAGGTTGGTACCACGTGAACATGGGCCTTTAGCTCACCCTTTTCTCCGAGGAATAATATCACACTGTCACCACCGTCTGTATGCCCCCAAGCGCATCTTTGCACATGTACTCTTTGTTTTATGGTGAAAAGTACTTCCTGTTTGAAAATTGCTAGGTTCACCCTCCTTGTTACGTTGAAAAGGAGAAAATCACAGGTCCCGTTCTCATTCAACATGACGTTGTTCTCACTGCTTTCGACTGTGCATCGCTCACGTGGTTGATGGGCGCGTTGGAGAGATTGATTTTAGTTAGTCGAACAACACAACTTTGAGATGGACTCTTCTCGTTGCTGACCCCGCCGGCCATATTTTCAACCTAAGATCATGTACAAGTCGGACTTGGCAAATCTGCCCCCCTATATACCCATGGATGCGCTCCATCGGGCCCAAGGATTGCACCAGACACTCTCATATGTCCTGCCCGGCAGCCACATACCTCAAATCTGAACTCTCGAGTTTATGCAAATTCATGCCCGTCCGTCATACATGTCTATTTCGCATGTAAAACATTTGCTGGCAGAGAAAATACATAGCCCAAACATAAAATTTATTTCAGGTGCACAATTCAAACATTAGCTCTTTGCTTTTCATTGTGGGTCCACATATGCTCCACAAGGTCACTAAGAAGTTGTGTGTGCACCTGATAATCTCGAAGATACAGAGCCCGCTACAGAAAATTGGTAAGTTGATCCGCATCTCTTTGTTCTGGGATGTGGACTTGGTCTCTTGGTGAATCAAAATCGTTCGTTTGGGCTACCCCATCATCATAGTTCATTGTGTAAAAAAACACAATATGTCATCAGCTGCCACAAATTCTCTGATTCCCACATCACTACAACTCCACGAACAATTCCCTAACGAGCTTGGAGCACTTTGAATGCCCTCTCCACAACCTTCTTAGTTGCCTCTTGCATTCTTGCAAACTGTTTTTCTTCGTTGCATTGGGCTTCGTATATGGTCTTCACAAACGTAGTCCACCGAGGATAGATACCATTGGCAAGATTTTAAACCATGTTTTAGTCATGGCCGTCAAAAATGTAGTTGCGCTGTGGTGATTCCCGATTACAAAGTTTCCTAAACATGGGTGTCGGTATAAAAACTGGTAGACCTTGGGGTAGGTGTCCCGAGGTGTGGATCTCGGATCGAGGGTAACAGGAACAAAGGAGACGGTATTTGCCCAGGTTCGGGCCCTCTTAATGGAGGTAAAACCCTACGTCCTGCTTTTGTTTATATTGATGAAGATGCATCAAGTACAAAGTTGATCTACCCCGAGATCGTAATGTGTGGTCTAACTATAGGGCTAGGCTAATGATTTTGTGTTGATGTTCCCCATACAGGCTAAACCCTATGGCTTATATACACGCCACAGAGGGTATCTAGGGTTAAAAGGTCGGTAACTCAGAGCTAGGCGGCGGCAAAGATTTTAGAGCACACGTCAAGTCTTCGGGGGAGACAGCCTTGGTCAAGCCTCCTGCGTATAGCTTCCGGAGTCCACCCTGATCACGAATGAAGGCAAGTCAGCGCAACCCGCACTACTAGAAAAACCACTACTAATGGCGCACCTAATTTGGCTATTAATGGCGCATCTGTGGTGCGCCATTAATAGCACGCCATTAGTAATTTTTACTAATGGCGCACCAGGTGGTGCGCCATTAGTATCTGGTATACTAATGGCGCACCACCTGGTGCGCCATTAGTATATGCGAGGGTGCGCCATTAGTATGCCTCCCAGGGGGCATGTATACCCAGGTGCTTTGGCATACTAATGGCGCACCACCTCTGGATGCGCCATTAGTAACCGCGGCATACTAATGGCGCACTACCCAGTGATGCGCCATTAGTAACCATGGCATACTAATGGCGCACTGACAAGTGATGCGCCATTAGTATGCTTTGTCATACTAATGGCGCACTGTCATGTGATGCGCCATTAGTATGAATATTAGGTTTTTTTATTTTTTATTTTCTGTTTTTTGCACAGGTTACAAAATGTATAATTTGACAAAATATAGACGGCACACATCAACAATAGATTCATCAGATACAATAGAAGATTAGTCTTTGAATACAATTCATCATATTAGTCTCCGAATACAATTCATCATATTAGTCTCCGAATTGAAAAGACCGAACAAAGATAGAACATTATATTACAAGTCTTGAGACCGCGAGTAGCGAGTTTGTCTTCACATTACAAGTCGATATCGATCATCTAAACTACCATCACATAGAAGAGAGCTGCGGTCATCACGATGAGCATCATCACGATGAAACTCGTCTTCATCCGGTTCCTCAACGCTCCCTCCCTCTCTCGCTAGATAGCGGGCGTATCTAGATTCGGCCTCGGCCCTAGTGGTGTACCCTTTGTAACTGTTACCGCTGAATCGGTGAACCTGTCTCCGACACTCCTCCCAGTCGTCGTAGACTCCGGGAACCTTACCCTTGTACACGACATACGACGGCATCGCTATGCACTAGCCAAAGCGAAGCGTTAGAACCAATTCTGAGACAATACATAAGCAATATATAAGTATGCAACAGAGCGATCGGAAGAGAAAAGCAAGACATTAATAGCATCGATTACATCTAAGTTGAGCGACTCTGAAACCAAAGAGACATACTACAAGTTCATTAAAGTTTAATTACAACATGAGCCAATCGATGTTTCAGAACTAGACAACTCGACTCAAGGGACGGGCGTGGATGAAGCCGCCGTCTATCGTGGGAGTCATGAAAGAGCAGGCGTTGTCATCCTGCATTTGTAGCATTGTGTCGATGTCACTGTTGGACGGTTGATTTCTGAGGTAGAACTGCCCGAGGCGAAGGACATCTTGATGGATGATTTCCGCAAAATCCATTTGGATGCGAAAGAATTCTTGTCGGAGGTCCGCGTCCTGGATTGCCGACACGCTCGCGGCCCAATCTTGGAGTTTACTCGGTAGCAGAAGTTGATGATGGTCCCGTACGATCGCCCGCATGTGATGGATGGCGTAGTAGGCACCCTTCTGACCGCCAAAGCGGCTGCTTGACGCAGCGAGCGTCGTATTGTGGGAGAACACGTGCTTGCCGTACTTACGAATAGGCCTGGTGAAGGTGCCTCCAGATTTGGCGTAGCCGGGGAGAACATCATCAAGAACCTTCTTGACATTTGTGTAGTCTACGTTCGACTGACGGTCCGGGTCGAAATCGTGGCCATGGAATATTTGGGGCTTAGGAGGATGGCGTGCAACGTGTGTCACTGCAGAAAACACGGAATGTTAAAAGAAAAACGATCGAAATGTAAGAATTCATATGTTACGGGCGGTTGAGGGAGGACTTACTCGGGAAAGTAAGGCACGAGGAAGTTATCCTTATCTTGGTTTGCGAATGGCGCCTTCGAGGTAAGAACTTCGCGACTTGCCGGTCCCAGCGCTGCCCAAGAACTTGCACGCATGTAGAAGGGGTCGACTATCGCGATGTCCGGGTCTTGTCGCGAATGATTCGCATCTCCATACTCAGCGAAAATAGCGAGCGAAGGTGTAGTGCAGCGGATGAAGGTTCAACATAGCGTGGATGTCATCAAAACGCAGGACGATCGTGACGCCCGATGGAGTTATCCACAAAGCCCTTGCCCTCGGCACCTTGGCGCGAAAACGGGTATGCCACATCCTTCTCCCCGAGAAGCAGCTTCTCCAAAGAAAGAACACTGTCATGCAGACTCCGCATAGCACGGTTGCAGCATTGAGCATATTTGTCGGTAGCATCGCCCTACCGCCACATGCACCCTCCTCGAGATATCCTGCGGTGAAGGTGGCCCGCCCCGAGCACGGATCGTACTCGGTGCGGCTGGCTCGCACCCTTCTTAGTCTTTCTTTTGCGTGCCTTCTTCTTCTCCTGTAATGGGACCGAGTTTTGCTCACAGACCGCCTTCTTGAGTGTGTTGGGGCTGATAATATTTCGCACCTCGCCTATCTGAGGCTCGGTGAATCCGGCAGCTGAGGCGTCTCACGAGAGCTGAACGCATGGCGGGCGCTGTTGCAACAGCTTCTCTGCGGTACGAGCTAGATCGCACACGTCTTTTGTTGGGTTTGGTTCTTGAGAAGGAGGCCCCATGAAGTCGCCATCGTACCCATGCTCGGCAAAGTACTGATCGACGTTGCCAAATGTATCATAGTCGTCGTCGTCGTCGTTCTGATCCTGTGCCATATGCATGTTTGGATCCAGTGGCATAGGGATGTCCGGCACCGTTACGGCGGTCTTGCCATGGGGCCGACTTGGCGCCGGCACGACTGGCGGTGTTGTCTTTGGGGTGGTGTCCCCCGCCCCCAAACGAATCTGGCTCTTCGGCCAAAGCAGGGGCCAGCTCAGGCAGGCGCTGAGGGTCATCACGTCATCATCGTCGGCCCCGACGGGTCGATTCGGAGGTAACAAGTCGTCGCAGCCTGGCAGCACCTGAACCAGTTGAACCCTAAACAAGTTGGGTGGCATCTGGGTACCGTGGAACAAGGGGTTGCCCGGTTGAACGATTTTGCCCTTGGCGACATCGACCAACTCGTTGTTCACGTAGTGGAGGAGAGTGCACGGCGTCGGCGGCGCCTGCGAAAACATGTAGGGCGTCGGGGATGCCCGATCAAAGGCAAGGAGATGAAGTCCTCGGCGAGAGAGGCAATTAGTTACCGTGATGATGGCGTCGAGCTCGGCTAATGTAGAGGCACCGCCAGCGGCGGGCGTGCGATTGACGGAGGGCCGCTTGCTGCAGAGGTGCTGCGGCGTACACCGGGTGCATTAAGCTCCCGTGCGGCGTCGAAGACACCAATGCCGCCTCCGCCGGGCACCAATAGCCCGCCATCGCATTATGCGAGTTGCTGGCCGTGAAGCTAGGAATCGGGGCGGCCCTGTTGGCGCCGCAATCCACGCACTCAACCCGAGATCAAGGTAGGCACAAAGGCGGTGATCGTCGCTCGAGTCGTTGTTCCACTTGCTTTTGGACAATCTCCGGAATCCGCGCCACCTGTGCCTTGAGTTCTTGAACCTCTCGCGCCTGGCTTTCCGAGCTGGTCTTTTTCTCCTTCCGCACACCAGCTGTATAGTATGACCCCATTTTGTCGACAAGCCTTTGCGGCCACACGACAGGTGGCGTCGACTTCATCGAGCTTATCCTTGTTCTTCATTACATTCAACCCCTATTTAGAGTGGTGTCCCAAGGGTTGCTCTGAGTCGACCCAGCGCTCTGCTTTCGATCGCTGCGGAAGGAATGTGAACCATTTAGAAATTGGCTTCATTAATTAGAATGCTACCATATGGAGCTAATTACGCGGGGTGTATTCCTTACTGAACAAGCTGAAGCTGCCTGGTCTTCGGATCCGTGGTAAGCTCCTTTGTTTTCGGGTCCTTCTTGTGCGGGCCACGACAAAGTTCCTGGTCTGCTTGTCACCGTATGTATCGAAGAGGCGGTAGGCCTTGCTCGGCACGCTCCGCCTCCTCCTTGTCCCATATAGGCTCCGCCACTCTGTAACCGCCGGGACCGAGTGTGTGTTCCCCTATGTTCAGCTCCCGCATTTGTTTCCCCCACTCACTTGATTGGGAGCTTGCGGTGCTCGAGCTATTGATCTTGAAGTCGTTGTAGTCATCTTCGGTGATCGAAGGATTTTTCTCCTTGATCTTCTGATAACTCTCACCTTTCTCGATCATTCTCTTCACATTGCTTTTCCAAGTAGACAGGGCCTTGCTCATCTTTGTGAGGGCAACATTGTTCACTTTATTCCCTTTGAGGCTTGTGTTTTCAAATTCAGCGGGGAACTTGTATCGTTCGTGCAGCTTCGTGAAGAGGAGGTTGCGCAAATTCCCTCGGTCAGGATGCCTCAGGTTCTCGGTGTTGATCAAGGCGGTGCTCGGAGAATGCACCCGAGCTGAAGCGAGTACCCTTGACTATTCGTTCGGGCGCCGTTGGATTCCGTTGGAGTCCACTTGATAACTTCCTCCTTGAGGTGCGAGCACGATCAGGCGCCGTCCTTCCGTTGCCTCTTCGGTTGGCTGCCATCGTGCGTGCGCCGCCATCATCGATGGTGGCATCCTCGGCGGCACCATCGGTGGTGGCATCGGTGGGGTCATCCTCGGCGGTACCATCGGTGGTCTCGGGATCGGTGGGGAAAGCGGCGGCCTCATACAAGTGAGGTTGTTCCTCCATCTCTGGGACAGCTCCTGAATGCCTTGCCGCCCAACCCCGGCCTCATCGTTGTGGGCCATGTTTCTCTCTAAATAGAAACAAAGTTTGGTCAAAAGTTGGTTATTGTCAAGGAACAAGATCATGGTCTCATCATTTAGGGTTTGTCGACACGAGGCATCCTAAAATATAAGCTTTTATCATTGAGGGTTTTTCGACGCCGAGGCACCCTAAAAGCCTAAGCTTTCATCATTTCGGTTTTATCGACACCGAGGCACCCTAAAAGCCATGCATTAGTCACAAGTACGCCGGGCAGTTGATCCTACTTAATTAACTACTAAGATACCCGGCCCATGCATTAGTCACAAGTACCCCATATGTCCTATTTTTAGCAAAGTCATGCTAAAATTCACGGAAAATTTCAGCATGACCTTTGCTGAAAATAGGACATATGGAGTACCAATTGCCGGAACGGAAGTTAATCGACATTCCGGCAAACTCAAGAACCTCTCGGGTACCTGCAAAATCATTATCCCCGCGTAATGAAGTCGCCAATGGGTCATTTCAGAAGATCACAATGAGACTACCCCTTGACAATTGTACTGAACCCAACTCAAGACTTTTGTCATGGGATTCCACAAGCCCACATTGGTAACAATTGTACTTCAAACATGCTGTTACCGGCCAACAACAACTCCAGAACGGAGTTAGCAGAGAAGAAAAAGCACTATAGACATTCATCTAAAAACTCTTAAACGGCACAGTGCAGAATCGTAAGCAAGATAGCAGGTGAAGCAACTACATCATACATTAGCAGCAGTTCATAGCAAAACTAGATGAATGTTTGGCCTCTTGATAAAAAACCATACATCAGCAGCATCACATACATCATACAGGATACAGCAGCAATTGATCAGCAGCATGTTGATGACTTCTAATTTAACAAAGTATCCTATTATTTTACCCTAATGAGACTAACCAACTGTTGAGGAGTTTGGCATATCTTCATTTTGCACCACAAATATATTTGAAAAAAAAACTTTTACACGTGTGAAAATCTTCTCTACAAATATGAGAAAATAGATATAACTTGGGTCGCCATGTATCTCTGCCATTGATCATCAAAACTAAATCAATATAAGAAAATATGGTGAAAACTAAATCAGACAAGATATTTGAAAACATTGCATTGTTTCAAGATGAACAAAAAGAGTCAATGCAGTGTTTAGTATTAGCAATGACTAAGCCAACATTTTCCCCCAAACAAATGTATGGTAAGTTGTCAGCATTCCTCTACATCACATTGTGTCCATTTGATGTTCCAATATTGTTAGAATGCACGTTTCTGTACTGGTGTAGTCAAATATACTCTTTTTTACCGCAGTTTAATCATTGAACAGCAGAGGGGTAGTGCAGTATTAGATGATATACCTGTAATCGATGACCTTCCCCTCGCGCTGACCTTTTGAATTTAACCTATTACGCAGGTCCAAGTGATTTCTTGGTTTCTCCTGCATTAAGAGAAATTCAGGACAGTGGACAATCAATGAATGGCCCTGGTTACAAGAAACTGGAAGAAACACATAACCATCAAATAATACTAGCAGAAATCAAGCACCTAAACAATGGCAACTGAAAGACAGGATTTTTTACTCACACTTGATATTCCAATCTCTAGCTCAGCCTCCAAAAACAAGATCGAACGACACTCAGATCTTCTGCTACTGCAATGTGCCTGTGAAACACAGACCGCTGAATCTACTACGTCTGCACTAAATCCATGTGATGTAGAGGAATGCTGACAACTTACCATACATTTGTTTGGGGGAAAATGTTGGCTTAGTCATTGCTAATACTAAACACTGCATTGACAAGATACTAAACACTGCATTTGAAAATATGGTTCATGTAAGTCTGAATCTAGTCAGAACTACCCCTCTGCAAGCTTCAGCATAGTCTCCAAGGTTTATCTCAGTTCTCATATCACAAGTGTGACAAAAAGTGGATACAAATTGCACAACAATCGCAAAATAAAATTCAGCTACAATCCCCACATCTGAAACACTTCTTGCTCTTACCACAGAACTCAGTGAACTTCGATGCTATCTTCCTCCTAGCAATGAAACTGGTAGTAAGCGCACCAGCATATCTCCCAGGCTTTGATAATGGGCTTAGATTAAGTGGGGAAAAAAGAGAGCATAATCTATGCATCATTTATACCAGTCAATTCGATCACTGACACATGGGACACATCTGACCATCTACGACAGTAATAACTCCATAAACTTACTAATCAACCATAAGTCTGTCTACAAACTAACCAACCAAAAAATTTACGAATCAACAAGAACGTCTTGCCAGGCCTGTGACAGGCCACACGATTTAACTCAAAAGAGCAGCCTACACTTTGGAACAATAGGATTTATTTATTGAAAGGAAATCACCTTGGAGGCAAAGAATGGCAGCTCTGTTACGGTTGATTGGACAAAAGAGCACTCTACAATGTCAGGAACACCGTTGAGCCCCTTCAAGCATGCATCTCCAAAAACTGCACCAACATATCTGGAAAAACAAAAGATAAAATACTTATCAGCCAAAACCAAATAATGCAAAAGAGTCCAGTCTAAAACCACTTGATATCTTCTCTGTTTTTCTAAATAGCTGGCAGTCTGTATGGTTTTTGCTTTCAATTTTAGTGAGTTGGTTTCATCAATGAAATCAAGATTCAACTTCATTTCATCAAAAAAGAAAAGAAAATCTTCCTGAAAGCATGCTGACACAATAAAGTTATGCACACTTCTGTTGCTCTGAACTTAAATTGATGCCATCATTGCTTAAGACCATGATCTTTTGGTACCATTTTTGGGAACACAGGCATGGATAATATCCTTCAACTAGGTTGGTAGTATGGACATTCTGTCTAAAACTGACTTTTGGAGATCATGCTTGCTTTATCAGTCACATTTTCGCACAAGACTAGACTTAAGATGTTGTAGTAACTAGGAATACTAATTCTTATCCGATGAAAAACCCCTTCTGTTCTGTCCAATATAAGAAAAAAGGAAGCTTCGCTCTGTTAACAAGAAAATGAGAGGAGGGGAGGGAGGAGGGGAGGAGGAGGGGAGCTCAGGGGTGGTGGTGCTCGGTGACGGTGGTCGGGCGGGTCGAGGTGGGGCAGCGTCGGGCGGGTCGAGGCGGCGTCTGGGCGTGCGGGGCAGCGTCAGCGGAGTCAGGCGTCAGGCGGCGGGTCGCGTCAGGCGGCGTCAGGGGCGGCGGGTCGCGTCGAGGCGGCGTCGGGCGTCAGGCGTCGAGTGGCGGGACGGTGGCGTCGAGGGAGGCGGGCGAGGGAGAGGAAGGCGAGGAAAGGGCGAGGGAGGAGAGGGCGAGGCGAGGCGAGGGTCAGGCAGCGGCGGCGGCGGCGGTGGATCGAGAGGAGAGGAACTGGCGGGGGAGAGGAAGGGGGATCGGGCGAAGGGGAGAGGGCAGGGGATCGGCACAATACTAATGGCGCACCTCACCGTGGTGCGCCATTAGCATGTCCACACTAATGGCGCACCTCACCGTGTTGCGCCATTAGTATTTTTTTTTATTTCAACTCGAGCCGAAAGGTTATGTAGTACCAGAACCTATCTATGTCAAGCCCACTCTACTAGCTCGACTGGTCAGCCGCCAGTTCTCACACCAGGAGGTCCTGGGTTCGACTCCTAGGCTCCACAATTTTTTTTTAGCATTTAAAAAGCTGTTTGATACTTATTTATGTTTAAATATGTTCAAACTTGTTTAAATAATAACAGTAATATTTTTTTATAAGACAGTAGCATTTAAAAAGCTGTTTCATACTTATTTTTTTATTAGGCGGTGTGCTGGGTGCGGGGTCGGCGGCGGTTGAGTAGGGGAATCGAGGTGCGGGGTGGTGGCGGGCGGTGGACTGGGGTGCTCGGCGACGAGGGGACGGATCTGGCGAGGTGGGATAGCGATCGAGATGGAGGGATCGAGGTGGGCTCCACAAATTTTTTAGCATTTAAAAGCTGTTTGATACTTATTTGTGTTTAAATATGTTCAAACTTGTTTAAATAATAACAGTAATATTTTTATAAGACAGTAGCATTTAAAAGCTGTTTGATACTTATTTTTTTATAAGGCGGTCTTGCTGGGTGCGGGGTCGGCGACGGCGGTTGAGTATGGGAATCGAGGTGCGGGGGTCGGGGCGGCGGTGGACTGGGGGTGCTCGGCGGCGGGGACGGATCTGGCGAGGTGGGATAGCGATCGAGATGGAGGGGATCGAGATCGAGTGTCCATGAAATTTAAAATATTCATGATAGTTCAAAAGTACCCATGAAATACAATCGAGAAATGAAGGCTACGATTTAAATACAATCGATCTTAGCAAGCTATCTGTTCACAATCTTCTTGCCCTTCTTTTTCGCAAATGGAGTTCTTACGTGGACGGACGTCCTTTAGGTAGGGTGGTCCTGCTTCTTCTGTGGTGTATGCTGCTACTTCATCATCGTCGTCATGTTCGATCCTCGGTCGCCGTACTTTTCAAGTCTTGCTCATTGGCTACTCCATCCATTCCGATGATCTTCCTTTTGCCTCTCCTCACGACAACACGGTGGGCTTTGGCGGGTCGGTAATGAAGAAGCATTGGTCCACTTGGGAAGCCAGTACCCATGGCTCATTTTTAGCGGTGGCGTTTGCGCCCGTGTCTTGATTTGGCCGGGTATAACCATGGTGGTGAAATACCGGTCTTCTTTTATGACGTTCTTGGCCCTTCTGACACGGAACATCGGGACCTTCTCTCCAGCGTAGCTCAGCTCCCAGATCTCCTTGTCGTTACCGGTGTAGGATTCCATCGTTACCCCGGAGTTCTGATAACCATCGCTCTTCATGTCCTTGGCCTCGGTGTAGTATGTGTAGCCGTTGATATCGTACGCCTCATAGGTCATCAGGTTGTGCTCGGCGCCCTGTGACAAGGCGAATATGAGTTGTTCTTCCGCGGAAGAATCCTCATGTAAAGGGTACGACAGAAGCTTCTGCTTGAACCAACGCGTGAAACATGAGTTGTGCTCTTTGAGTGTATCTCTGTCCGTCCTCTGTTGGCCTCGGTCATTGTACGTATTTTTAATAAAGGTTTTGTGCTCTACCACCCAAGGATCGACCACGTCTATGTGTTGTAGCGCGACTAGGTTTGCTCTTTCAAAGTCGTGAGTCGACCCTCGAAGTCGACATGCATTTCGCGGCGACCCTCACGGTGACCCCATCCAGCGAGCCTGCCAAGGTGCTGTTGACGGGCAGACCAGCGGGTTCTCGATGCCTAGATAATTCGTGCGTAGGAGATGCACTCTTGATCGAAAGCCCCTGGCTATGCTTCCTTCGGGCGTGACATGTTGCGAACGTATCCTTTGATGACACCATTCATCCTTTCGAGCGGCATCATGCTGTGCAGGAGCGTCGGCCCGAGTTGGATGATATCCTCCACTATATGGACCAGCAGATGCACCATAGCGTCGAAGAATGCGGGCGGGAAGTACATCTCAAGCTCGCATAGTATCACCACGATCTCTTCATGTAGCCTTCGAGTTGCCTCCGCCAATCGACTTCCGAGAGATGGCGTCGAAGAAGTTGCATAGGCCAAATAGTGTTTCACGGACGTGCGCGTCCATGATCCCACGGATTACAATCGGAAGTATCTGCGTCATCGACCGCGTGGCGGTCGTGAGACTTCATCCCGCTGAACTTCGCCCGCTGGGTCTAGGTATCTGCTTATCTTCCCAGCGTAACCGTAAGGAAGTTTTACTCCTAGGAGGCACGTGAAAAACTGCTCGATCTCCTCGACTTAGAGTGAAGCACGCGGGAGGGTAGTCATTTCCGGTCTTCTTGGCCTTTTGCCTTTGCGGCGACTTTACGTGTCCTGCTTCGCCTCATCATCATCATCATCATCATCATCATCATCATCATCATCATCATATATAGCGTGAAGCTCCTGCACGATGCCCATTGATTTCAAGTCTGCCCTTGCTTCGGCCCATCTTTGGTCCTCTCGGCATGTTGAGCAGGGTACCAAGCAGACTCTCGCACACGTTCTTCGTGATATGCATGACATCAAGGCTGTGAGGCACGGTGGATCTTCGAAGACGGCAAGTCCCGAAAACAGACCTCGTTTTCCATACCTTCAGCATGGCTCTGGCGCCTTTCGCTTCTTTCCCAGCTCTGGCGCCTTTTGCTTCTTTCCCGGCAGTGGGCAGTCTATCCAATTTTCGAGGAGCTTTCTTTCTCTTCTTGTATCGAGTGACGCCGCACACCGGACATATGGTAGACTCCGCGTGCTCGTCCCGATAAATGATGCAATTGTTCATGCACACATGGTATTTCACGTGTGGTAAATCGAGAGGACACACGATTTTCTTCGCCTCCTCCAAACTGGTCGGGCACTTGTTCCCCTTGGGAAGACGTTCGTGCCAGAATGACATGTTCTCGTCGAAGCATGCGTCGGTCATTTTGTGTTTTACCTTCATCTCCAGAGCCATGAGCGTTACTTTCAGGCGGGTATCCTCGGGCCTGCATCCTTCATACAATGGAGTAACCGCGTCTAACTCAAGTTGATCCATCTTGGCTTTCTCTCGGGCGGCAGCTCTTGCGTTATCCGTCTGCTTGAGAAGCAGCTCTTGAATATGAGGGTCCTGCACCCAGCCCATCGATGGTCCAGCGTCGTCTGCTCCGCCGGCATCATCATCTTCATGATCATGCCCGTCGCCTGCTCCGGCATCTTCCTCATCATCATGTCCTGCATCTTCTACATGATGACTGTGTACAGCATCACAGTCGTGATCATCTCCTGGGGATTCTTCGTCTTCTCGCCCGCCCGAGCCGCGGTGGTTGTCTTGCTGCCCTTCCTCATTTCTTGCCCGGCCCGCATGGACGACTTCGTAGTCATCTTCATCACCTTGCCACCGATAGCCATCCATGAAACCACGCAACAGCAGGTGGTCCCGCACCTGCCCGGAATCCGGGTCCGCAATAAGGCTCTTCAGCTTGCATCTTCGACACGGACATCTTATCTCCGTCTCGTTCTTTTGAAGCATCTCGGCCTTCGCGGACCTCAAAAACCTATTCACGATGCCTTCGGTCATCGTGCGGACCATGGTCGCTCATGGGTAGAAACAAAAGCGATATTTTAGAACCAAACAAAAATTTGGCATGACTTTCCCTAAAAATAGGACAAAAAGAATGCTTAATGCCAAAATTCTGCCAAACGGAAATGAATCAACATTCCGGCAAAATATTGGCAACTATCGCATTTCAAATACCGGTACACCTCCAAACACAAACACATATGCAACACCACAAACATATGCAACACCAGAACATACATAGATCTAGCTAGGCCGTAAAAAAGTGCATGTGCACATTGTTGTAGGGAGAACAACCTAAATATAGCTTCCCCCTTACTTACCTATTAAAACAAGGTAATTTAACCACTTAATTTGAATGAATCTATGGTGGAAATGAGGTGAAAAAGAGGAGGCACCCGAGACAAGGAGGAGGTGGAGAGAATGAAGTGGGGAGAAAGTGAGTGTGTGGGTAGGAGAGGCTGCCCCAAATATCTTGTTGTTGCCCACTTACTAATGGCGCACCTCTTGCATGGTGCGCCATTAGTAGTTACAACTACTAATGGCGCACCTAAGCAGGATGCGCCATTAGTATGTTTGGATAGGCGCACTAGTTCAAAAAAAAAAGAATTTCTATACTAATGGCGCACCCACAGCTCGGTGCGCCATTAGTAGTTACAACTACTAATGGCGCACTTGGGCAGCTTGCGCCATTAGTAAGTTTGGATAGGCGCACTAGTTCAAAAAAAAATTTCTATACTAATGGCGCACCAACTGCCTGGTGCGCCATTAGTAGTTACAACTACTAATGGCGCACTCTGGCAGGATGCGCCATTAGTATGTTTGGATAGGCGCACTAGTTCAAAAAAAATTTCTATACTAATGGCGCACCCACAGACTGGTGCGCCATTAGTAGTTACAACTACTAATGGTGCACTTGGTCTGGATGCGCCATTAGTATGTTTGGACAGGCGCGCTAGTTAAAAAAAAATTTTTTTTGATACTAATGGCGCACCCTTTGCCAGGTGCGCCATTAGTAGTTTAAACTCTAATGGCGCATCAGATTGTGGTGCGCCATTAGTATATACGAATGGCGCACCAGCTTTCTGGTGCGCCATTAGTGTCAATCCCATCTATAGCCCTTTTTCTAGTAGTGCCGAGAGCAATGGCCGTCTGGGTTAGTACCCCCATATACCGAACACTGTCAGTAGCCCCTGAATTGGTCTTCACACCGAGGACAATTCTACGCCGGATTTCGGATCCGAAGTCATCGGCTCGATAGGCGAGTCCCCCCTTTAAGGAGTCTTCGAATACCAACGGTCCTACCAGGTGGACTTGGAGCCGCCGTACGCGGCACCAATCCCCGGTTCTGGAAACCATATTTTTTATGGGGAAGTGAATAACATAAAGGCGACACGTTGACGTGTCGGCCTCTTTCCCTTTTTATACATAGGCCACTCACGTTGATTTGCGGTTTTGGCCCAATCCGCCAAATCATTCACTTAAGCACCCACTGCTCCCGAGTCCATCGTCCATAGCCTCTCATGGCGAGCAATGCGGGATCCCCCAGGCGCCCTAACGGCCCTGTCAGAGGTTATTGGGGCAGCTCCACGGTCTCACGCCTTCATCTAGAGCGTTTGGCCAAGCAAGACTACTTGCCAGATTCTCATCTAGAGTGTTTGGCACGCAGGATTGATATCCATGAACTACCAAGTGCACACGGAGAAATACCCATCCCCTCGAGAGGGCGAAAGGCTGTGGTTTGTTTCTTTTCTGTTGCGTGGATTAGGTTTTCCAATCCACCTCTTCCTCTGAGGTCTATTAGAGTTTTACGGGTTACAACTCCACCATCTTAGCCCCAACGCTATCCTTCATATCGCGGGATATGTTGCTTTTTGCGAGATGTACCTCGGGTACGAGGCACACTTTGAGCTGTGGTCGAAGTATTTCTCTGTAATGCCCTGTTCTCCAGCTAAAAAGTTATACGAGGTTGGGCCAGCCGAAGTCTTCCGCATCGAAGGACCAAACTACCCACCCTGTTCCACTAGAGAGGATGTCGATATCTGGCCAACAGAATGGTTCTATACAGAACACGTCCCACTATGGGAGCCGGTTCGGTCAGGACTCCCCTCATTGTCTAGAGAGCACCCAAAGAGGTGATACAGCTGGAGGCCGAAGAGACCATCCTCAGAGGAAAGCGCCGAAGTAATCAAACTGGCGGCTCGGGTGACACAGCTGATACGCACCGGTCTGAGCATCATCAAGCAAATTCATGCCCGTCCATCATACATGTCTATTTCGCACGTAAAACATTTGCTGGCAGCGAGAATACATAGCACAAACATAAATTTTATTTTAGGTGCACAATTCAAACATTAGCTCTTTGATTTTCATTGTGGGTCTACATATGCTCCATAATATCACTGAGAAGTTGTGCGTGCACCTGATGATCTCGAAGATACAGATACAGCTACACAAAATTGGTAAGTTGATCCGCATCTCTTTGTTCTAGGATGTGGACTCGGTCTCTTGGTGACTCGTAATCATTGGTTTGGGCTACCCCATCATCATCGTCCATTGTGTAGAAAAAACACAATATGTCGTCAGTTGGCACAAATTCTCCGAACAATTCCCTAACGAGCTTGGAGCAGTTATAATGCCCTCTCCACATCCTTCCTAGTTGCCTCTTGCATTTTTGCAAACTGGGTTTCAGTTTTGCATTGGGCTTCGGATACTGTCTTCACAAATGTAGTCCACCGAGGATAGATACCATTGGGAAGATAGTAACCAATGTTGTAGTCCCGGCCGTTGAAAATGTAGTTCGGTGGTGGTGACTCCCCATTACAAAGTCTCCTGAACACGGGAGATCGCTAAAGCAGATTGTTTTCTTGTGAGAACTAGGCATTTACAAGGAAACCATGCCAAATTCACAAGTTGTATGATGCCAATGCTTCTAATATGATGGTGGTGTCTTTGGTGTGACCTTGGTACATCCCGCGCATGGGCTATGCATGCTTGCTAAGTTAACATAGAAGACATTCTTCATATGGACATATATATGTTGCTATATGTTTGATACCACTGATCTGTGATGATATTTTCTCTGTTCATAACAATATTTCACACATTCCTTGACAACAATTTCAACAGTGTCGAGTCACCGCCCCGCAACAAAGCAACCATACTGAAGTTAAACAATGTGTTTTAACCATTGCACATGTCAAATACATGCTTCTAATTCAACCAGATTGATGTGTATGTAAAAATGTTTCGCAATTTGGATATTTAGTTAATGTAAATTTGATACATAACGTTAGTTGTGTATACCCTTCTCGTATTGATATATGTAAACAACATGTTTGTGCGACCTCAGAATTTGCATCTTACCTCGGATGGGGATGACCCCAAAGGCAAATTTATACGTTTTGAAGCATAAAACATAATGTTTACTATGTTTCAATTTCACGTACTCTTGATGATGTTCCAGTTCGTTCTATAACTGGTGTAACTGAAAAGCGCGAACTATTGGTCGGACGACGCCCGGACCGTCCTGCCCTTTGTCCGGCCACCTTTTTAACCTTTTGATGTTTCCTAGCAGTTTGCAAGACAATTGCCCTTGTCCGGCCTGTTGTCCTTATTTGGGCCGGACAATCTGGCCATTTTCAGATCCTGCTCCTACAGTGCACTACATTGTATACCCTCGGATGTGAATGACAAAGAAATCAAACTTGTTTGCTCCGACGATATGAAGGAGTTGCATGTTCAAAATTTTTACAGTTTAGGCCATCTTAATTGTGGTTTTTGCCATTCAAAATCCGGTCTCGACGCCATGGTGGCTTTGGCCTGCGGCGGCAGGGGAGAGAAGGGGGCAGAGGGGAGTTAGTACAAGGAGACGGCTCTCGCACCACTTGCGCGTGTAGGGGAGGACGAGGGGGCTAGGGTTGATTGTTTTGTTCATTGCACTATTTATTCTTCTCCTTCTATGCATGGCCTTTGAGATTTACTGGAAATTATTGAATATGCACATGGGCCAAAAAAGTTGTCACTCTCTCCTACGCAAATTAGTTGATGCAAGTTTAATACTCCCTCCGTTCTATAATGTAAGACGTTATTTGATAATAGAGTAGTGTTAAAAATCATCTTACAGATAAGACGGAGAGAGTAGAAAACTAGTACCACTTTGTACTATGCCAGTGTCAATTAATATTAATCGGAGCGAGTATATAAACTGGACTTTCTCTTGATGAGATTTTGTGATATACTGCACACTTTTGTTGGAACTTTTGATTAATAAGATGACTGCATGCATCACTTTGATGCAGAGTCCAAGTGTCATTCTACTTTTCTAAAAAGAAAAATATTAATTGGACGGGCTGTGGATCCAAACAGGATTTTACTTGTCCTTCGGGGACATACAACGACGGGGAACAGCCAGTATGAGGGAGATTTCAAGTATCAGTGGTTTGACAGATCGGAGCGCCGTTTGGGTTGGTACTCGATGCCATCGCCTGTTTTCTAGCTTTTGTGATATTTTATAGTAAGTCCAAGTTGGCATATTTTGCTTTTAAAAGTATTGCACCGCCGGGCAAGGCGAGGATCAATGTTTGGCTCGCTATATATATGTGTGTGTTTTGAGCAGCAGCAAGCTGTGGGTCTGCTGCAGCAGCAGCAGGTTGTGGGAGTTCTAAGCGAAGTCTAAATTTCTCTCCAGGTCAGTATTTCTAATTCTTATTGATAGGTCGTTTATTAAGTCTTTGGTGCGTGTCTTTTATACTTGCATATGGCTGTAGTACACGCGCCACAGGCTGGGGAAATTCGATCTACGCCATTTTCTGTATCTGAGTTTCCAACTATATCGACCCTTGTTAGTTCAAGCTTGATTATAGGACAGCTTTTGTTTGCAATTTGTTCTCTGACCTCCATTTACACCAGCTTCTTTTTAACACCCATTTACACCCGCTTAAAATTTGTTTCATTAGCGATATGATCTCGGGTGTGCTCCGGCATATTAGCAATAAGGGCCGGCCTAGCACATGGCTCTTTCTTCTGAGAATATGCACGAAATCACTAGTTAAGCGTTACCCCTCACAAATGTCACTCACACCTTTTCCGGCGCTGACAAGTGGCGCAGTATGTGTCTCGTAGTTTTTCTTTTTTTTGTTATATTCGTTTATTCAAAATGTTTTATATCCTGAACCGAGGGTCCATATTCTGATCCATTTTTATCCTTGGATTCGTGGCGTCAACGTCTTCGAGAAAGCACTATTTTTTTTCTCATTTTGGTGCTTCTAAGGGAAACAAATTTGTGCCTCCACGAGGAGCAAATTTGTGCTTCTCAAGAAAGCATATATCTTTTTTCTCTTTTTGAGAAACTCAACTGTGTGTCTCGCGAAACAAATAGGTGCTCTCACGGAAATCAAATATGTGCCTCTCATGGAAGCATTATTTTTTTCATGTTTAAGAAGCACGATTGTGTTTCTCGCCGAACCAAATATGTGCCTTCACGAGTGGATGCACATATTTTTTTTCCCTTCCAAGAAGCACAATTGTGTTTCTCACGGATGTCCTCAAGAGAAACAAACATATATTTCTCGTGAAAGCACATTTTTTTTATTCCCTTAAAGAAGCAAATATGTGCCACTACGAGTAGCAAATCAGCGATGATCATGAAAGCACAAATTTTTTTCATGAAAAAAAAAAACCATGATGGTTATCCTCTAAATTTATTTCGTGCAAAAAAACACACCATGATGGTGCCCCTACCGTGGCGCCGCTACTGGCTCCAATAACCTAGGTAAAAACTGGGTGAAAACCAAAAACAGAATAAAAACTATTCGAAAACCCAAAACGCATATAGAAAAATATAAAGTGTGAAGTTCAAAGCAAGCATGTAGCATGCGACATCTGGTGGCAGCAGGACACACCGCTTGACATGATTCCAGGACATAAGAAATGACCCCCGGTGATCCCCCGGTGACATGATTCCACTGCAATTAGTGGCTCTCGAAAAACCCGCATGGCAAATGTGTCGGCCGGCCACCTTTGGCCAGTTTTTGATGCTTTTTGGACATTTAGGCGAATAATTTGGTAATAAATCTGAACGAAAAAAAGGGCGGTGTCATGTCACTACGCTACCCTAGTCCTTGGAATAGCATACTCCTAAGGCGTGGTGCAAACCAGGCATGGTTCATTTAGATGAGTGCCAGGGCAGGCATGTTATGGGTCAGGCGCGCGTGATTCTGGGATGGCCTATGAAGCTCTGAAAGTGCTTTTGTGAGCTCGAGCTTACATGCACACTTGCTACAGTACAAAACCAAAAAAATTCTTAAAAACTTTGAAAAAATATGATTTTTTTTGGCAACGAACAATTATCTGTTTTTCATATGCGTGCAAGTTTTTATGATAAAATGACATTGATGCATGTGTCGGCGAAAAGGAAACAAAATCAATGCTCCAGAATGCTTTCAGAAACAGTTTTTTTGGAGCATGATTTTTTTACATTGTACCTGCGCGCACCGGCGAACGCATGGCACCACGCTCATGGTGCGCCCGGCTGCACGCACGGTCGGTTGCATGCACGCCGGCATGGCTGTACGCACGCATGGCACTCACCATGCTTGTCCTGCTGCTCCTGCAAGACATTAGGAGGTTGACGTCGGCAGGCTTTCGCCTCGCTTTATAGATAAAGCAAATGACCATACAACCGCGTCCCAACCAGAGTCATAAACGAAAAATGTTGGGGCAGCAGCACAAATACGCCCAAATGAAAGAAGAAGAAACATAAAGGGCCTCGAGGAGCAAGCTACGAAGCAGGAGAACGGTCGGATAGCCGGCGCGCGGAAGACAACAGAGCGTTCAGATATAGCTGAAGCCGGTTACGGTCCCTCGGCCTAGTGAGCGGATGCCAGTGCCGCAAGAAGGCAAGAAATCCAAAATCTTCCACAAAATGCACCGATTGATGGCTAGGTTGTTTGAATTTTGCAGAAAATGCTTATCTACTTTGCCCCTTTCACCTACCGTGGTTTAGGTAAGCCATCACGTGCATCCCATACTTATCATCTAGATAGGCGGACTACCCAGGCGGAATCTATCACGTGAAACACCAATACATGTCGTCTGACAATGTTATTTAATTATAACGGAGTCTTTTCTGCTAGGACTTGCTAAATACCCATACAGATCTCAACCCGTCTTGCACCTCTCCTGCAAGCCCAACCAGGTGCTCCAGACTAGTGTTCTTGGCTCTCTTCTACGTACATCTTTCTTGAGTAGTCAGCTGCATCCCCTCAGATTGACCAGGTTAGTGCTCCATCTCTACTTTTTGCTATCGATTAATCAGCCTGCACTTTCACACTCTTTATAAACTTTCCTAATGAGAAATTTTATTGCAAACGATACTTAATTAAGTGAAAGATATTCAATGAAACATCATAATTAGGCAATTTAGTATGGAAGAGCATTTTCTGTCAAGATTTTGTAGAAAGCTAGAGGCACAGCTGGATCTGGGTCTTAGAAAATAGCGATCTGCATCTAGATCTTCCAATCCGTGATGATCACCACTACTTTCTGAGGATCTGGATCTAGAAAGCTAACACGTTAGGATGGAACGAAAGACACAAGACTGTGATTTCTAAATTTACTTGCAAATAGTCTCTGAATAGTTGTCTCTTCTCAAATTTAAAGATCCTGAATATGTTCTGCAATGCTTACAAAGCGCAGTGTTTGTAATTTGATTGTTGTGGCCTTCTTAGTGGAACATTTAAAATTCTCGCAACTAACTGGATTCCATGGTCCTGGCAACGCTACTCTGCTTCCATCATACAATAGGCTCGTTCACCTACATATCTAATTGGATCTATGAACTGTTTTAGCACTTGTAACTTTACCCAGCACATCCAGGGTTGTTCTTTTTCCTCTTGTAATCCTCCTTTGTACTGTAATTATTCTTTTTTTTTCTAGAGAAAGGCAAGAGCCCGACTTTACATATAAAGTCTAACATGGAAAATCTAGCCATACACAAAGATCAGCTGATAACTCAACGTCTGTTTTGTACCATGGTCCAAAATATAAATCTTTCGACAATAACGGAGTAGAATTTTTTGTCTAATAGTTATTGCATAACCAGGTATGGCGGATGAACATGATGAATTGGAAAGGAAGCTAGAGGACCCAGAAGCAACACCAATGCCTCTTCCATATTGTTTTTTGAAAGCCATCACGAAAGATTTTTCCAAAAATTTAAAACTTGGCGCTGGTTCGTTTGGCGTGCTATACAAGGTACGGACTGTTTTTGTAACTCCACTTTTCAAGTGATAGCAATAGTAGCAGCATCCAAATACTCCCCATGCGATTGCATCGGTCCCCCTGCTCTTCCCCATCCTGCAGCCTCATCGGTAGCAAGAGGAGTGGGCACTAGTAGAAAACAGGGCTATGGTTCCGGGCCAATATTCACATTAGTCCCGGTTCAATCACGAACCGGGACTAATGTGAGCATTTATCCCGGTTCGTGCGGCTAAGGCATTAGTCCCGGTTCACCTGTGCGCTTTAGTCCCGGTTTGTGCCTCAAACCGGGACTAAAGGGTGCGATGCCCATTAGTCCCGGTTCATGCCTCAAACCGGGACTAAAGATTAGACCTTTAGTCCCGGTTTGAGGCACGAACCGGGACTAATGGGGTTGAGACCTTTAGTCCCGGTTCGCGCCACGAACCGGTACTAAAGGTCTCATTTTCAAACTCTATCCCCGATCGCCTTTTCAGTTTAAAAAAAAGAAAATGATGGAAATGTGAAAAAAATAAAAGAAAATAAGTTTCCCATGTGATATGTGGTCTAGTTGTTGGAAAAATTTGCAAATGTGAATTTCGACTTTATTTGCAAAATCTCTCTGGAATTTGTAAATATGGGCATAAGTTTTGCATACTAACTCAGATGAAAAAGTTTTTTATATGAAAAATCATCTACTCGAAAAGTTACATTTTGCATACTAACCCCGTTAAACATTTTCAAAATCCTCAAAAACCTAACAGAAAAAAAGTTACAGGGCTTTTAAGATCTAGAGTGGAAAAAATTGAAAAAATTTCAAACTGTGGTCAAACAATGGTCAAACTAATTATTCTAGAATATTAGTGTTACTAAATAATTATTTCAGTTATTTTGAATTTTGGTCAAATCTGGTCAAACTGTGGTCAAAATGTGGTCATAGTATGGTCAAACTATGGTCAAACTAAGTATTCTAGAATATTAGTGTTACTAAATAATTATTTCAGTTATTTTGAATTTTGGTCAAATCTGGTCAAACTGTGGTCAAACTATGGTCAAACTATGGTCAAACAATGGTCAAACTAATTATTCAAAATAACTATTGTTTTCTAAATAATTATTGTTTTTTAAAACAATAGTTTCAAACTCAAACAGTGAAATGTGTCACTTCATGCTCAAGCAAAATTCCTGAGGGTTAATAGGATTGACATCTTACTATTGTCAGGAAAACAACAAGTGCAGACTTGGAAACGAGGGAGAATAGAACCTGGAAGTTAAGCGTGCTCAGGTTGGGGGAGTGGGAGGATGGGTGACCGTTCGGGAAGTTAGATGATTTGGAATGATGAGGGGTTATTAGAGATTAGAGAATAAATTAAGCAGTGATGAGGGGTGCTGATTAGAGATTAGAGGTTAAAATAATTCAGAAATTTGAAAATAAAAAAATTATTCAAAGAAAATTTAGTCCCGGTTCTGGATTGAACCGGGACTAAAGGGGGGAGGCATTAGTACCGACCCTTTAGTCCCGGTAAACCAACCGGGACAATAGGCCCTTTTCCTACTAGTGGGGGACCCGTCCGTCCATTCCCATTTTCTCCTTAGGTTTTGTTTCCCCGGCGAAAACGACGATGTGGTACATGAAGTGTTCAAATAAGGTCTCTCCGGTCTATCCCTGCCTCGAAGTCGTTTGATCCGGCGCTGGTGAAGCACCTGCAAAAGTTTGCGTCCCCATTTCGTAAGAAGAGGAAGAAGAAGGCTAGAATGTTTTCCTTTCTAACTTTATTTTGTATTGGTCAATCTCGTCCAGTTGTCTTACCATTGTATTGGAAATTGTGTTCATTGATAAATATTAGATACAAGATGCCCTTTTCGGTGTCTCTTTCAAAAGAAAGACCTAACAGTAGTAGTTAATCAAGGATACAATGAAGAGTGGTTTAACTTACAACGCAGGGAGTTCTTCGGAGTGGGAAAATTATCGCTGTGAAGAATTTTCGTCAACCAAAAGAGAATGAGCAGATGATCCGCAAGGAAGCCAAATGTCTTATGAAGCTCAAGCACCCAAATATAGTAAAATTAGTTGGTTACTGTTCCGAGGTAAATGGTGAACTGACACCAAACAAAAATAAGGAATTTACTTGGGACGAAATATCAAGAGGTTTACTTTGCTTCGAATATGCAAGTCATCGAAGCCTTCAGGACGTGATGGGAATTTCTGGTATGGTTTCTAAACTCTACCCATATCTTGTTTCTTCTTTGTGTTTATCTTATCGGTCGTTTATTTTGTTAGCACACAATTCGAACAGTATTGTATCATCTACTAGCCTAAGGATGGGCTGTGCCCAAATGAAAATTGATCTTTAGCTCCATGCAGCTTTAAAAAAAAGATCACAATTTAAAATTCAAAACATTATGAAAGAAGTACGCTCCATCATCTGGATGTATACTACATGTGTGTTAAGTTTGATACAAGTTTTAGAGTGGTTGGGCTTTTTTAAAACCGTTCGTTGATGTCGATCTAACGGCAGACAAATACGAAGTACTGGGTAGTACTCCGATGAAAGTACGCGAAAGTACTAGAACGAGTGGGGCCAGTACTCGTGACAAGGTGGGGACGCGTTTTAATCTAGGGGCAGTTTAGTCCTAGGAAAATTTGCACGCGCCGCCCCTCTCGTCGAATGCATAACCGCCGCCATGGTGATTCACATTCCACAATTACTCATCGGCGGCCATCTCCTCCCTCTCCTCCAAGTCCACCTCAGTCATCTCCTCCTTCTTGCCGCTGCAACCCGCTCCACTCAGGCAACCCCCACCCACCCCCACCCCTCTTACACGGCAGATCGAGCTGATGGCGGCGGCGAGAACACCGACCGTGCAGATCGCGGCGGCGACCAGGTCAAGTTGGCCAGGTTGAGGAGATCCGTTCTTGGTTTGACAACACAAGGCAGATGAACTGGGACGGCAATGGCCATCTCAAGAATATGACGAAGAAGGAGAGGGCAAAGCTTTGCCCCGCCCGCACAACCGATTGACAAGATCGAGATCCTCCTCGGGCGATGGAGCAGGCCAATTCGTCCAGCGAGTGGACCAGGCGGAGGTGGTGGGCGTTCAGATCGTGGTAGAGCATCCATTGGATCAGGAACCCACCGTGCACGAGGTGCCGTTGCAGATTGTGCAGCCTCCAACCGAGTCACCGGAGACTCGAGCGCAAGATGAGGAGGACAGTGGTCGCGACCTCGCTTCCCGCCGTTCTCCACGCTTCCCTCGCCGCTCTCTCCTCGTCGAGCGGTGGCGGTAGCTATGTTTAGAGTAAGCTTCCCACTCCTCATCTTCCTCTGCTCGTGCTTACATCGTGGTGATCTTGATCGTAATAGCTCGAGAGGGAATGGTAGATGGCATTTTAATCTCAATGAATTGCATGAATATTTGAGTACATCGATTTGGAGGATGGATTATGATGTATGTGAACCCTAGGCATCATATGAACCCTAGGAAAAATTAGTAATGTTCTAGTGGTAGACACCTGAAATATTTCGGCACACACCGGTAGGCACTTTGAAATATTTGAACTGCCCTAGGCAAAATTTGTAATGTTGTAGTGGTGGACACTGAAATATTTCGGTACACACCGGTAGGCACTGAAATATTTCGGTACTGCCCTAGGAAAAATTTGTAATGTTGTAGTGGTAGACTTTGAAATATTTCGTACACACGGTAGGCCTTGAAAGATTTCGGTACTGCCCTAGGCAAAATTTGTAATGTTGTAGTGGTGGACACTGAAATATTTCGGTACACACGGTAGGCACTGAAATATTTCGTTACTACAATTTCAGTACACACCGATGCACACTGAACTATTTGATCTGCAGTTTCAAATACACACTGAAATATTTCAGTACTGCAAATTCTATACAAAGTTGGCATTTTGTCATTTATGTGTGAATCAATCCATGCATCATATGGCATAACTTTGTACATGAGTTTGGGTCAATTTCATGTCTATTTATTGTTAAAATTATTGTCATGCCATGAAACACAAGACAAGTCACTGACCCAAGCTTGCAAAGATGACATATCAATGTTGCTGATATGCACGTTTTCACCAAGTCTTGTGTCTGAATTAAAACTGAGCATTTTTTCTTGATGGTATCCATGGATTTAGAACTCATATGAATTTGCTCATGTTGGATGTTTTATTCTCCATCATTTGTACTAGCATTCCGTGCGATTAGATGCCATGACAAGACCCTTGGCATATTTATTTTCTTGCCTCCAACATCACATGTGTGTTTTGCTGGAAAAAACCTGGAGTTCACCAGGCTGGCTGAAGTTGTGAGGCTGGGAGGCTGATGGTGCTGCTACTGGCTGATCCTTCTTCTTTCAGTTTTTATTCGTCATTTATCAAGCCGTTGGACGAGGGCTACTTCCCTAGTTGTTAATGTATTAAGTAGTTCATTCGAATTTGTAGTATTAGTTAGTTTGAATGTGGAAGTACCTTAATTTTTGGAACGAAATGTTGCTATGTAGGACCACGGGTTTCATACCTTAATCTTTGGATAATTAATTATGTGAACTGTTAGATGTGGCGCACAACGAAACACCTCTACCATTGATACTATAGTTCAACATGTCGGTCCAATTAGAGACCAGCCACTACCATATAGAACAGTTAGCATTTCATACTACAACCTTGCACGTACAAAACATCACACGGTGGAAGCACATCCCTAAGCACCTTGCATTGTACAAGGTCTTAGAGACCAGCCTCTACCATATATAACAGTTACCATGTCACACTACAGCATATAAAACATCACACGTTGGAATAATCATAGCTAGTAGAGCATTAGGTACCGATTAATAATAGTTGCAATCCATCACAAGCAATAGTACCTAGATATGAGTAGATATAGGTGCGGTAATACACGACAAGTACTGCAAACAAGAGCTGACATAACAAGTTCATTTCACATTGATACATGGCCCACCCAGTTCTAAATGAGGTGGATGGTGATCATCATCCTCAAGTCATGGCGACGGGTGTTCGCAACAGTGAGTAGGATGGCCTGTCCTACCCGAAGATTCTTGGCACGAAGGAACTTCTTCCACCCTGCCCTGCTCAAGACAGTGCGACCGTCCGTGTCCACTGCATAGGCACAACTGGTGATGGAGCCCGTTCTGGTAAGGCGTAGTCCAGCAGCCATGCCTTCTTCGCCCGGGTCGATGCCACAGCTATCAAGTAACCTCTTAGGTAATTTCTGAAAACAGTTGACATGATATATGATCATGTCACGTGCAATTATCAACAAAGCATACACTTCAAGACACATATATCATTAGATTCAACACTGAGCATATAGATCATCACATCACTACACTATACGCCAAGCATCAAATTACTACAGTAATTAGGCATATCATTAGATTACTCCGTACACTAAGCATATCATCGCATATTACTACACTACATGCATGTCATAAAATTCTTCACTAAATGAATTCTAAACTTGGCCTCTCATCACAGTACTACAACATGCATATCATATGAAGTACTACACTAACTAAGCATGCATATCATGTAATTACCACACTAAGTAACATACCATGATATGTCGTTTAACATTCGTCCTTGTGAGGCGGGTCACGAATGGCTTCCCTAGGTAGTCTTCACGTAGCGGAAGCATGTCCCAGAGGTTGCCGATTTCCTCGTCGCCCAGGCTGAGTCCTTGGGCATACAGGTATTCAACAAGTGGGTTCTCATCATCATCTGAATCAGCACCATCTTCGTCCTCGTGAACTTCATCCTCACTATCCGGAATGAAATTTAGATAGGTAACAGAAATCCTGGGCCTATCTCTTCTGAAGGAGAAGCTGATCAATTCACCCCCAGTAAGACGCATGCGGGCGATGAAACGATCCCAATCATCTCCTCCTATCTGGGTTATCTTTCGCCCCTTCTCGACCTGCATAGTGTATGGGCCCCCAAGAGCGTCGAAGGTCACGGTGTCTGCGACGAGCTCATTGAATGCCAATCTCACATTGCATGGTACGATCTGTGTAAGATAAAAACAAATAGCAGACACAATACATTAGTGCAAATAGCAAAAAAACAAAAAGAATGTACTGTCAGAAGGTTCATATAAATTATTACCGCTGCAACAACAAAAGAAGGCTGGAAGTAGATGCCGAACAACGTGGCAGTAGAAAGGCTGGTCCGCACCGTGAGTTGTGGCGTCCACATTGTGCTTCCTCCATTCTACACGAACATGTTGAACTCTAAGTTGAATTGTACATAGTACAATACAAAGATCATACATATAATAAATCATAGTGATAACCTATACCGCAATGGCCAATCAATCTATTTTCTATCATCTATGTAATAAAGCAATGGCAATGACAATGGCAATGCCCGGTTCATCTAAACCTGGGAATAGTTGGGCATCGAAACTTAAACCAGTCCAATCCACGGCACACATCAAAACCAAAGCAATCCAGATATTTTCATTTAGAATCTAGACCAAACCGAACTATACATGCGCGTCATCCAACCCAGTCCAAACCGTGGACAAAGTCATATGCGAGGGCACGTCATGAATCTAGATCAGACATGGTGTCAAAGCTCGAGAGAGCAGACGAGCTCCGGCCGGCAACTGCGGCTCTTGGATTTGAAGCAGTAGTAGGTGGTAGTGGCGGCTCAAACTAATTGATTGATTTGGTCTCAAACCATATAAACGAAATCAAGATCCAATCCAAAAACTAAGTTTCAGTCCAAACCAATCGGCTCAGATCCGCCTCCGTAGGGAGACGCGTTTGGGGAAGGGAATAAGAGTGGAGATCGGCGTACTTGCCGTAGTTGGCGGCGGTGACAAGACCGGCAGCGAAGAGAGGGGTCGTCGGCAGATGGCGGCGGAGGCGGCGGCACTGGTCGAGAAGGGGAGAAAGAAAGATGTGGAGTGGTCGAGACAGAGAGAAAGAAAAATGTGGTACATGTGGTGGCTCGGTTGTGTGGATGACAAGGGGACCCACTTGTGAGACCGATAGCAATTGATGGCAAACCGTAGGAGGTGCACGACCGCGTGCACGACCGCCACGTCCCCACGTGGAATCGGGACGGCCGGGTGGGTGTGTCAAGTCAAATCGGCACCCGCGGCTTCTCGGTAACTCCAAGAGGCAGGAGCAATGCATTTCTTCCCCAAATTGGGTAGAAAACCCTCGTCCTCTCCCGAACCTAACCACCCTCTCTTCCTTCCTCACCACCTCACCACCCTCTCCTCCTTCCTCATCACCCTCTCCTCCTTCCTCACCACCCTCCTCCCTTCCTACGCCTCCCTCCTCCTGTCTTCGACCGACGATGAAGCGCGGGCGTGAAGATGCGGCGGACGAGCCGGAGGCAACCATCGGAGCAGAGCAGTCTGCTGCCGTGGCTGCAGCCGTGGGTGGAGCGGCTGAGTCCGCCGTAGCGGCGGAAGCTGGCGGTGCAGCGACCGTTGTGCCTGCTCCCGCTGCCATCGCAGCCGTCGAGGCACCCGTCGGTGAGCACAAGGTCGGGGAAGATCTGGAGGAGGAGGGGATGAGAAGGCGTAAGCGCAAGGTGCATGAAGAAATCGAAGAGCTCTTCGAGGAGAACGCCATAAAGGAGTTCGACGTAGATTGCAGGAAGGGCAGCGACTTCGACGAGGATGCCATTGACGAGCTATCTGAGGTAGGACTATATTTTTTGCTCTGTTTTTTTTCATGACATTGGGGTTTTTCTTGTTAACTAGATGAGCATCAATTTCAGTTGGGCGTGCTAGTTGTACGTATGTAGGATTGTAGGGATCTAGCATAGATCTTCATGTTGGATGTGGATTTTTAAATCTGATTCACATTCTGATTCCAGCAGATACTCTGGTTTTTTTCATGGCATTGGGGTTTGTCTTGTTAACTAGATGAGCATAAGTTTCACAAGGGATACATTAATGAAAGAAGTGGGGTAATGAACCCAAATACAAGAAAATGTTCATGGCAGGGATACATTAATGAAAAAAGTGGGTTAAACAATGGATATATGGCAGGATTCTCCATTGGCTTCCCCAGGACAGTGACTAAATGCTGCAGTTCCTGATTCATTATAGTTTATTTACATGAATTAATTTGCACACATGTTCATAGATGATTAGTTTGCACACATGTTCATAGATGATCCATTTGCAAATTCTATACAGATTTCCATTTTGCAAAGGAAGTGTTCGCTCCTTAATAATTATGGGCTGACATTACATATCCATCGGATACGAAAAATCAAAACATCTCATCTACCCAATTTTCCACAGTATTTTATTTAGATGATCACAGCCACATCTCTCATCAATATGAGCAGTGAGACACCCCATAGCTCCTTTACCAATTTCCTTCTGAAAGTTATCAGGGTCTAACAATGTTGGAGAAGCAGTATTGCCGCTGTCAGAAAGAATAATTGTTTCTTCATTCCAGTAGATAGAACAAACCCCCCTTGTGTGAAACATGGAGGAGTACAATGAAGCCATTTTTCTGATTCCAATAAGAATTACACCTTTAACAAGTATCAAATATCATTAAACCAAGCCACTTCATGTAGTCTTTCATGTGTTAGTTATGTACTACTTGTGCACTAATCTATAAATGCAACTATTCCACCGTCCATAATTGTGCATGTCAATTTATTTGGCTCAATTATGTATGTGCACATACGCCTTATTTCTAGCAAATAGATAGTTGCCATGTTTCACATGTGTACTTTCAAAACATTGAAATTGAAGTCAATGTACCATAATATATCACCTGAGTTGTTCTATGTGTACTAATTTACTGATTGACAGGAGGATGACGACGACGTGGACTACATCATGGACAGCAGGCACAACAAGAGCCGGTACACCCTGAGGCATCTGATTGCTGGGAAGATCAAGTACCGTTTCTTTGGCAAGATTGGGTGCCCTTTCTGTTGCAAGGTGATCGGTGGCGGCATAGATGGCATGATCCAGCATGCCTTCAACACTGGCAATGGACATGGCAAGAATCGTAGTGCCAGTACTCTGGCTAAACATGCTGCCTACGCACGCTTCCTTGAGATTGTCAAAGTCAATGAGCCGTACAACATGCATTGAAGAAGGGAGAGAAGTGATGTGCTGCTAGAGTGCTGATGCTGCCCCAGGACCGCCGTGTCCTCTTTTGTTATCTATGTTTCTTTGTTGTTGGAGTCTAAAACTGATGTCCTATGGTGTGTCTGAACCTATGCTGAGCGGTGGTTGATCTGCCGTTTATGTTAAGAATTTGCTGCTACTCTGGTTTAGTGTTCCTAGTTGTTAATAATATTTTGGTGATGCATGTTTAAGCCTTGTGCAATGCTAGATGCTTAGGGTGGTGCTTAGAAAAATAAACAGAGTTTTTCTGATGCACCGGTGCATATTTGTACAGGAGAGACGCCTAGTTATGCGTCTACCCTGTACAAATAAGCACATGTGCTTAACAAAAGCCTGGTTTATTTCTATAAGCAACTCCCCTAAGCACCTTGCATTGTACAAGGCCTTACCAACTCAAGTATCGTATGGTGGTCTATGTTATGGTTGCTGTGTTATTCTGCCGTATGGTGATGCATGCTAGGAACTCTAATAATATGACTATGGTAGTTATAGCTTGGCATGACTATGTTTAGTGTATAACTCAGCTTGTTCCTGCCATATCTATGAGCAGTTACAACTGAACTATGCATTAATTTTTGACAAAATTAAAGCATGCAAATGATTGCCGATTCCACCTATTGCCAAATCAAGCTTTGTACTGATGATGCATTAGATATTGCAATAAGTAGAGGATGCTAATGATTGCCAAAAGTACCTATTTCCACTTTCTGATCAGAACTCAACATGTATCAAATGATGCTAAAAGTAGAGCATGGGCATGAGAATGTATCAATGCATTAGATATTGCAATAAGTAGAGGATGCTCATGATTGCCAAAAGCACCTATTTCCACTTTCTGATAAGAAAAACAAAACGTGTATCAAATGATGCTAAAAGTAGAGCATGAGCATGAGCATGTATCAATTAATGATCAATTGATGCTACCTATTTGTGTTTGAATGGGCTCAATAATGCTGGTGCTGGTTTATGCTCTCTGCGTGACCGTGATGGTAATGAAGACACTTGGTTGGCTATGGTCTTGCTGTCAAATTTATGTTTTAGTTCTTTAAGACTCTTTGTTTTTGCTGTTTGCTCAGGATCGACTTGCTTTCTCGGGCGTCCACGTGCTCTCTTCCTTTTGGGGGAGTTGGGTGCACCATTTTCGGGGGAGTTGGGTGCACCGGTATCCTTCTGGGAGTTGGATGTGTCAGGTTCGTTCGAACCATCAGGATTGTTGACTAATTGTACATCCTCTTCTGAAGCATCAGGTAGAACTGCTTGCTGGGCATCGTACACTTCCTTCTGTTTAAGAGAGAGTGCTGCGTTAGTTCTAATCATGAGACTTGTGAAATAAATGATATATTCTTGATGTAGCGCTAACCGTTATGGGGAACTTATATGATTCGAGACGAAGCGCATTGCAATCTGAATGCAGTAAGGCTGTACATATTTTCCACCTGAAAATATCTATCCTTGCCTATATTGGATAACCGACAATGACGTCAGCACAGATTTCAAGCTAAACAAATTACAAATATAAATTAGGCATTCAATTACCTGGTTCAAAATATCGATCATTTCATCCCCGTTCCATGACAACATGTACTGCAGTGTCCAAACCGCACAGGAAGTCCTGCGATGTTTAGTTAAAGATCAGTAATCTTATTCGTGTATGCAAATAATAATTTATGAGGCCATGCGTACCCATCGGTCTG
This sequence comes from Aegilops longissima, assembly GCA_021605205.1. NCBI lineage: Eukaryota > Viridiplantae > Streptophyta > Magnoliopsida > Poales > Poaceae > Aegilops > Aegilops longissima. The sequence goes on along the minus strand of CM038682.1, from coordinate 4,298,495 downwards.
TTGTGGTATGTTCTCATAGCGTTTTTTGGTCCATTCGGCAAAATTGATGTTCTTAGCTGGTGATATCAACCCTTTCTTGACAGCTTCGTCAATGCAGAACTGAATCGAGTCCACCTAGGGTACGACGAGTTATACATAGGGTTACGGTACTTTGGGAGCTCATGTTCCATGCGGATCAAAAGAGGCAGCAAGAGAACACTTACAAGAGAATCTTCCTTGGTCTTGTCGCAATGATAATTCATGGAGTTCAGAGTCTGAATTTCTTTTTTGTCAAAATTAAACATCATTAGCATCCAATGGTTTTGGTGTACATTCAGTGGGACATGCACCTGCAGTAAAATTCGGGTTGGGTTGAGAACCGAAAGTTGTCGTGTACGTAAACTATGAAAGTGTGGAAAACATGTACCTTTCAGCGCCCTACAAATTTTCCTGCTACACGAGCTAACCATGAGGCTGCACGTCCAACAGGAACCACCCCCTTCATTTGTAACAGCTTTTCGGTTTCTTGAGGGGATATGATTGAGGTAGTATCATTCTCAATTTGGCTAATGCTAGCATATGCCATAATAACCTGCCAAATTTTCAATCATACAATAATAAGACAGTTGTTGCAGTAATGATGTAGAATAGAGTATAATGGGCTTACATCACCATAAATGTACTTGTCGTCCAAATTTCGCTTCAGATTTTCTGCTGTGAGGGTAATGTCTCCGATTCTAGCTATTTCAACAGGGTCGTATGTTCCGCGGATGTAAACGGCTGTCTCTATGTCCTCATGCGTGAACTTGTAATCATTACCAAAGACAGGCTTCATCGGAGTTAATTGTGGTTCCTCATTGTTTTCCGTCACATGTCTTGCACTTGGTGTACTCGAAGTCCCTGTCGTGACTTGGCTAGCCCTAGGAGTTCCTGTCAGGGATGAATTGCACACATTGACTTGATCCTACAATGAACAAAGGTAGGTCATCATTAGTTTGTTACTTTTAGATATTAACATGTTGGGCCATATTGATCACCTGCACGCCTCCTTTCTGTGACACTGATTGTCGGTTCCTTGTAAATTCGTATTTTAAGTCCTGTAACAATGCAAACAATAATGAACATGAAGGGACATATTCATAAAAAATACAAAATGCATAGTATGACATACATGGAGTTCCCTCCTTAAGTCTTTAATTTCGTCCTCGGCCTTCGACAACCTAGGATTAGTACCAGTTTTAGTCTTCATGTCGATCAAGTCTTCACCTAGAGTCTGGTATTTGACATCAAATCTGTGCTCAATTTCCATTAACTTCCTGCCTACCTTCTTTTCATGATCAGCAATGCGTGCATTCATGACTTCAACTACCATTTCAATCTGTGTAAACAAAATAAAACCCCGTTGATAACAATAGCTAAATGAATGAGGTTCCATGACACCTATTTGTGATATTGCAAAACAAATAGTCTTTGGAGTACACACTTGCTGGCTACTAAATTGATGTCCTTGTGATGGTGCTCGTCTGAATCATGTTGATGCACATGTTCATCTTTTTTCTTGGAAAATTATTAGAATTCTCGGACGGTCGTTGAGGAGCACAAATTTTCATGACAGCCTATTTTTTTAAAATATAATGAACCATTAGTACCAAATAAAAAATCGGATATAGAAAGTTTAATTGTAGATAGGTACCAGCCCGTTATGAAGACCTCCTTTCTCGTAAGCATCACTTCTTATAGTAGCCATCATTTCGTCCCATCGTGCGATCAATGGAGGGGGTCTAGAAGCATACATTAATCGGCCACTACGCACGTGCTCCCAGTACCAATACTACACAATAAATTAGTTCATCACCATACAGATATGCAATGAACAATAATTAAAGGACATTAAGTAGTGATCCAGCACTAACCTGGAGCAGAATTAGATTTCCTTGTAGATTTACGTGATCTCGATTTCTAAACTTGTGAACGGACTTGAAGAAGTGATTAAGTGTGAAACATCCCATTAAATTTTGAAGGTTTTCAAGATCTGTAACAAGGTTGAGATATTTCGAGTCCACATAATGTTGTGCTGTTGGTGCTAGAACAGTACCAATTGCGCATGAATGAACCGTCTCAGAAATCACTGTCTAGGGCTTTGGAAGCTCAGATCGCCGTTTCAAGGTCAGAAATCAAAATTTGCCCATTGTTTGCATAGGCGGTAAACAATTCTGTGTCGGTTTGATTTTCCAGATGTGGCTCTAGATCCTCCCCTTCTATCGGAATGCCAAATATACCTTGCACGTCCTCTTTTGTTATAGGAATTGGCATTTTACCGATGGTAATGGATTTCGTGTCCATATCTATGCTCTTGGCTAGTCTAACCAACATTATGCGACGTAGAGTCACTTCATGCATCTGGGTTAGTCCGCCAAGACTGGTTTCGATATGATGTACTTTTGTGGTCTTCGACAACAGTTTCATGGTTTTTCCGAACCTTGTCTGTGAGCATACTAACTTCATATGACCATGCTTTTCGGCGAGTTCCTGTTACATTCCATTAAATATAACTGAGTACACATGAATTATGTGTATGAAACAATTGTACACAAACAGTCAATTACTTACCGCATCGGTAGTTTCGGAGATGGGCTTTTCTCCATTATTAAGGTTCGTATCTGAACTGACATTGTTGCCTCGTATGCAATGATAAAATCAGGCTCAATTAATCTGAACAAAAAATTGGAAAATGCATAACAAAATTAGCAGAGAATTAATTTTAACAAAATTAACTGGGTCATTTAACATATGATCCACTTATGGTTTAAGCACAGAACCTATTTGGGTGCAAAACCTATGAGGGTTCAACAACTAAAGCATCGGCGGACAAAGATTATAAAGAGTTATGATCAGCTAATACCTTATCTCGGAGATGGTGCCACCGAGTAGATGGCGGCGGTTAGTGCGTCGGAAATTATAAGTGCCGGTATAGCGCGGTCGACGGCGCTAAGGAAAAACGGCGCGTTCACGCGAGGAGGAGGCGGCGAGAACAACACTGACGTCCGAGCCCTCAGATCACGTTGGCGGTGGGCGGCGAGTGGTGGCCGCCGACTCCTGTATTCCCAGGGCGACCGGCGTCTCCGATCTGATCTTGTAGCGGTCGTGGGAGGTGCGGACGGCCCGGGTGGTTAGGATGCGGAGCTGTAATCGCGGGATTTAGGGAGGGGTTGGCCGCGTGAGTTATGTGAGATTTGGATAAATGATATAAAGAAATAAGAAAATCTTGTGAACTCGGTGTGGGGTTTACGGGGTTTAGGGTTTAGGGGTTTAGGGTTATTAGTGTTTAGGGGTTTAGGGGTTTAGGGTTATCAGGGGTTAGGGTTATCAGGGTTTAGGGTTGAGTGTTTACATGCAAGCCCGGAAATGCGTGTGTCAGAGAACGTACTTGCATGTATATGTAGTAATGATCCCAAACTTTCTTAATGGCATCCCATGACCACATAGAGAATGAATGCATAATGGTTTCCATGTTGGGCAAAATTTTGAATGTTTATACGGTTTAGTGGGGGGTTAGGGTTATCAGGGTTTAGGGTTTAAGGGTTTTAGGGTTGACGGAACTATGTTTGTCTTACGGTGGACGTAGCACACACACCGGACATTGATGGAGCGTTGGTCTACAATGGATTCCCTCCGGTACCATCGATCCGGTCCGTTGACTGGCTCGGCCGACAAACTTCGTGCCACATAGAGCATGCATCCATCCACTGGACCGGATCGATGTTTGGTTGGTTTCATACAGGTGAGGAACCCAGCTAGTGCTTTCGGGGTGTTGACATGCGAGGCCGGAAATGCGCGTGTCAGAGATCTTACTTGCGTGTATAATCCCGAAAATCTTTCATGGCATCCCATGAGACCACATAGAGAATGCATGCATAATGGTTTCCATGTGGGGCAAAAATTTGAATGTTTTTACGGTTTAGTGGGAGGGGGGGTTTAGGGTATAAGGGTTTTAGGGTTGACGGAACTATGTTTGTCTTACGGTGGACGTAGCACACACACCGGACATTGATGCAGCGTTGGTCTACAATGGATTCCCTCCGGTACCATCGATCCGGTCCGTTGACTGGCTCGGCCGACAAACTTCGTGCCACATAGAGCATGCATCCATCCACTGGACCGGATCGATGTTTGGTTGGTTTCATACAGGTGAGGAACCCAGCTAGTGCTTTCGGGGTGTTGACATGCTATGCCGGAAATGCGCGTGTCAGAGATCGTACTTGCGTGTATAACCCCAAAAATCTTTCATGGCATCCCATGACCACATAGAGAATGCATGCATAATGGTTTCCATGTGGGGCAAAAATTTGAATGTTTTTACGGTTTAGTGGGAGGGGGGTTTAGGGTTATCAGGGTTTAGGGTTTAAGGGTTTTAGGGTTGACGGAACTATGTTTGTCTTACGGTGGACGTAGCACACACACCGGACATTGATGGAGCGTTGGTCTACAATGGATTCCCTCCGGTACCATCGATCCGGTCCGTTGACTGGCTTGGCCGACAAACTTCGTGCCACATAGAGCATGCATCCATCCACTGGACCGGATCGATGTTTGGTTGGTTTCATACAGGTGAGGAACCCAGCTAGTGCTTTTGGGGTGTTGACATGCTATGCCGGAAAAGCGCGTGTCAGAGATCGTACTTGCGTGTATAATCCCAAAAATCTTTCATGGCATCCCATGACCACATAGAGAATGCATGCATAATGGTTTCCATGTGGGGAAAAAATTTGAATGTTTTTACGGTTTAGTGGGAGGGGGGTTTAGGGTTATCAGGGTTTAGGGTTTAAGGGTTTTAGGGTTGACGGAACTATGTTTGTCTTACGGTGGACATAGCACACACACCGGACATTGATGGAGCGTTGGTCTACAATGGAGTCCCTCCTGTAGCATCGATCTGGTCCGTCGACTGGCTCGGCCGACAAACTTCGTGCCACATAGAGCATGCATGCATCCACTGAACCAGATGAAATGCGCGTGTCAGAGATCGTACTTGCGTGTACATGTACCATCCGTTCCATCCACTGGCTGGGCCGACAACCTTCGTGCCACATTGTTCACATTGTCCAATTAACACTTTGTATAGATTTTTTTGGTAAGAAATGAAAGAAATAATGAAACTAATCTGAACGTAACGTTTGGCATGTATCAAACCAAGTTGCTACTATTCCTCAAAAAAAACCCAGTTAGCCACTAATTGCGCCAAACATATCTCGTAATTACCAACAAAAATGGGTTGACAATTATATCTGGAAATTCTTGGACTGAATTTATTGCTCTTCCTTTTTTAGATAACAATAAGTTAGAATGGTGGGCGGCGGGTTGGCACGGGCACGGCGATGGCTCGGGCTTGTGTGATATGTGGTTCGACCCGCGGTTAGTGCACATGTTTTGGAAGCCCCGAAAAGATCGCGCTCGTTAAAAAAAAACTTGCATCGAAGCGCATTACTTCAAAATAACTAATTAACCCTACAATCACGGATATATACCTTCCCATTCTACCGCATATCTACCCTATCCTAACCACCCCCATCTACCTTGTTTCTCCTCACATAGCCATCGCCGGGATCGCGCCATCGCTTCTCAAGCGACCACGCCGACGCCGGATTAAAAAGGTCTCTTCCACGGCTTCTCTCATCTTCGATTGCAGTGCTGATTATTTTTTCCATTGATTCGACCAACAAGTAATTTCCGAAGAGATTAGAAAATCCAGCTTTTGCCATAGTTGAGTAGTTCTGGTGTGATTCGAGTACAGGATGTCATGCAAGAGCTTTTTGATTGATAGTTTGTACTAGTTGATCGTATGAACTGATTATGAATATATTTTCACGGTCGTATTGTTTCGAATTAGGTGGATGAGGGTGTGGATACAGTTTTCATACTATGGGTATATGTGCTGCTGTAGGGACCATGGTCTCAGAGGGGTATAACAACCGTGCGGAGTACGACAAGTCTTTGCATGAAGCACGTCGGGAGATCGACTTGAAGGTGCAAAAGGATCGCGCTGAGGTAGATAAGAAACTGAAAAAAGAACGTTCATACGTGGACAGGATGATAAAGGAGGAGTGTCAGGAGTTTTCCCTTAAGATGGCGAAGATGCGTCTTGAGATTGAAGAAAAGTATAAGAGGGACTGTGAGTACATGGAAAAAAAGTTTTCTTTAGGCTACAAGGAAATGCATCAAACGTTGCAGAAGGACCGGAAGCTTGTGGACAGTATTATACAGACAGAGCGAGTCAAGATGGATGCCTATGTGTTGCAGGCATGTGCGGATATGGACAGTAAGTTGCTACAGGAGCGGTCGTACATGGATTATAAGGCCATGCTGGAGAAGGTCCGCTTGGAAGGACATATGTTAGAAGACCGCGCGAACTCACGGCCACCCCGACAACATGTCTTCAATTATTCTCCCCCTGTAAGTATCTCGCACCGATTTTATATATTAAGGACCTACGTATTCTATGATACAAACATCTTCAATTTGTGGCAACCTTATGTCGGCGATTGTATGTAGGCTAAGCATCATGAGACGGCACAGTCGCCATTCACTCGAGACATTGCGATAGAGTCACCCGTTCAATGCCACATCAGTCCACCCCAACAACATATCGTCAATTCTCCCCTTGTAAGTACCTCGCAACGATGCATACCCAAGATATGGTATGACCTTTCAAAACTTGTGTGTAAACCCACTATCGACGTTTCATACGCAGGATAAGAAACCTGTGATGGCAGAGTCCCCAGTCACACCACATGAAGGATACATTCAACATAATAAGGTGAGAAGGTTTGAGATGGCACAATCCCCAATCACTCCACATGAAGGATACATTCCACAAAAGCAGGTAACAACGCTGCAATGTTGCTATGCACATAAAAGTTATGTTTGGCCCTTTACTCATTGAATGTATCAACTCTGATGTGAGATACTAGGTGCTGGTCATGGAATTTTTTGTTAGTAGGGATGATGAGATGTCACATGTCCCGAGAGCATACTTTGATGAACACCCGGCAGAAGTCAGAATTTTTGAACCCGCCAAAGTGACCTACGATCTCATTATGAGTGAAATGAGAGATAGTTTTGGTTGCAAAATGGGAGCAGAACTGTACTACTTCTTACCCGGGTCTGTGTGCGAGCTGCCAGAAGGAATGTTCTTGATTGCAGGACCAGATGATGTACAAAAAATGCTTTCTGATCTGAATGGCAGCAAGACATGTAACCTGTACATTGTGTACAATAGAACTACGGGTTGTTTTCCCGAGGATGACATTGATTCCGAGGTTCAAATTTTACATGTTGCATGCATCTAGTTTATGGCTACGTCTTTTTTGAGTTCTTCCTAATACAATTCCTATGGTTTTCTACAGGAAGTGAGAATGCAAGAAATGGAGGGTCTTGCTAGAGAGTTGGCAGAGAAAGACCAAGAACAACTTAAGTTGTATGGTTACATTGATGTTAAAGAGAAAAAGATTGAAGCACATGGGTCGTCGCCAAGCCCGACGCAATCTCCAACGACGCAACGCAAGAGGTCACTGGATTTTGGCAGTGCAGAAGACAATATGGAGTAGGCTCAATTGTTTTTCAACCAGTTTAAGCTTCAAACCAGGATTATTTAGTTGCAAACAAACCTTTTGTTTTCTGTTTCACACTATGTTCACAATTATGGTACAATTTATTCATGATACAGTTCTTTGAACAACAATGCATGTGTTTTATGATCAATCATACAGTTGTTTCGAGTTGTTTTGAGATGGCATTGTGTCTAAAGAAGTTGCCATCTATAAAACTTGGCACTTGATCGCATCGAATCGCGTATCACGCGAGAGGCGTCGTCGACGGGAGAGCGTCGCAGACGCGAGCTTGTTTTCGGTAGAAATCATAACATATTTTGGATAGATAAAGTTCACGTCCGCCACCAGCAAGATGCAAACCCACGTCATGCCATTCCCATGCATGCATGCCTCAAAGAACAAGACGGCCCATCCGAATTAGGCCCATCTGAATTAGGCCCATCCGAAGTAGGCCATTAGAACCCTCCCCCCACTCCACCTATTCCCCTCGCTGTGGCCTCCTCCTCCATCGCCAGATCCCCACTCGTCCCCCTCGTCCGCCACCCCTGCACGCCGTCGGCAACTCCACCCCGCCGCTTCGCGCCCCAACGGATCCATCTTCTCAACCACCGCAGGACAGCGCAGGTACCCCCAGTTTCTGTTGACGTCTCAATGGTATCCATGCTGATAATGCTAGGTAGATCGACTAAGTGTAGCAATTTTGTGCCACCAATCCACTTTTCTGGAAAATTCTTGCTAGAAAACCATCTGAAACTTGTGATGCTTGCTACTGTATAATATAGGACTTTTCAAAGTTCTATTATGATGGCACTATTGGACACATACAGTAGAGCTGCGTTTTTAGTTGTTATACTTTCAGTTACCATCACTGCTTGGGAAAGGACGAATTGGATGCATTCAGGTCTGCAGTTGATAGTGTATCATCATAATGTAGGTGCTGTGTTGTGTGATTCTTCATGCTGAGAACTTCAGCTTTTTCAGTTATAGTGAAAGGCTTCTGTATAAAAAAACTACTAAATGATCACAAAAACTTCTAGACAACATTCTGTACAATCTGACCAAATCTTGAACTAAATGATCACCAAAAGTTGAAGGATTTTGCATCACATCACAACCATAAGTGTTCTGCACCAGCATCATAACAATCACATAACTACATAACAAAAGCAAACTTGTTCACCATTACAAAAGGAAACTTTTTCAACATAACAAAATCTAACTTGTTCAGCATTACAAAAGCAAACTTGTTCAACCACATAACTGCAAACTGAGACACATAATACCACAAACAACTCAATATCCCCAGTAGTAGGGGTCATCCCAATGATCCTCCGCCTCTTGCCAGTACTCCAAACCTTCTTTGACGATTTCGATTTTCTTCCATGCCTCGTAGGTGACGTACGCATCTTTCGCTGCGTACTCGATGAGGTTGTTTGGCAGTGGGCTGTCCCCCCATAGTTTGTGGTCGAATTCCTGGTTGATCTTCTTCTTCATTTCCTTGTACGATGGGTGGATGAGGCTGGCTGCAAACTCAGCCAAAGCCTGCCACCTCTTTCCATTTTTTGGAACTCTCCATTTGCGCTGCATGTCGACGTACTTGTCGGGGTTGATCTCCAAACCAGACAATTTCAGCTTCTCCTTGTCACCTCCAATGGAGAAGCCAACAAAGGTGTACAGCTTCTTCTCCTGCAGGAGCGGGCGGAGTTCCTTGGGCCTGCATCAAATTAATCTGGTGCATCAAATTCATCTACTTCAAAAACTTCAGAAACTACTAATTAGACATAAAATTCAGAACTAGTATTGCATCTACTCCAGAACTTCAGAACTAGTATTGCATCTACTTCAGAACTTCAGAACTATTGCATCTACTTGAGAAACTTCAGAAACTTCAGAACTATTGCATCTACTTGAGAAACTTCAGAAACTACTAATTAGACAGAAACTTCAGAACTTCAGAACTAGTATTGCATCTACTTCAGAACTTCAGAACTATTGCATCTACTTCAGAAACTTCAGAAACTACAGAAACTACTAATTAGACAGAAACTTCAGAACTTCAGAACTAGTATTGCATCTACTTCAGAACTACAGAGAAACTACTAATTAGACAGAAACGTCAGAACTTCAGAAACTTTAGAACAGGATGTTTTTACCATTTGGTTGCCGCGGTGATGTGGTATACCAGGACGAGATCCTCCACGCATAACTGTAGAACTGCAACCTTTTGCGGAGGTTCATCTTCCCTCGTATACTCGACATCAACGGCGATCGACCGAGAAAGCATGTCGCCGAGCCTCCTCCTGATCTCGCGGATCCTCTTGTCGGCTTCGTCTGGATTGCTGGTGCATACGACATCCAGCTTCTCCTTCTTCAGGTGGATATCAACCATGAGCGGCACGGTGTAGTCCTGCTTCTGCCCGCGGACCGGAACGTCGTCGTCGACCACCAGCGGCTCCTTGCCAGACGCCTCACCTTGGTGATGCTTGGCAGACGGAGGGGAGTTGCTCCACGATGCCTCCGCCATTCTCTTGGCAGACGGAGGGATGTGTGGTGCTGTCTATATTATGTCCAATAATATATTTTGTAACCTGTGAAAATATCAGAAATGTGCATTTTTTCGACCACCTCCAAATCACCTCAGTTTTGGCACACATGATCTCTTCCACAAACAAAACTAGGTTTCCAAGTTTTTGTATTTTTTAAATTTTTTTTGAATTTATAATGCCCTCTAGACTGACTGCTGAAAACATCGGTCTATGCCTCAAGGGGGCATTGTAAAATAATTTTTTTCAAAATTTTCTTGCATACACATGTTTTGCACATGTGGGTGACCATGTACAAGAAAATATGGGTGATTTGGAGGTGGTGGAAAAATTCACGTTTTTTCAAAAAATGGCTTCAGTTAGACCAAATGGTCCCTCCGGTAATGCGGGCATTTTTTCGACCACCTCCAAATCACCTCAGTTTTGGCACACATGATCTCTTCCACAAACAAAACTAGGTTTCCAAGTTTTTGTATTTTTTAATTTTTTTTTGAATTTATAATGCCCTCTAGACTGACTGCTGAAAACATCGGTCTATGCCTCAAGGGGGCATTGTAAAATAATTTTTTTCAAAATTTTCTTGCATACACATGTTTTGCACATGTGGGTGACCATGTACAAGAAAATTTGGGTGATTTGGAGGTGGTGGAAAAATTCACGTTTTTTCAAAAAATGGCTAAAGTTAGACCAAATGGTCCCTCCGGGAATGCGGGCATTTTTTCGACCACCTCCAAATCACCTCAGTTTTGCCACACATGATCTCTTCCACAAACAAAACTAGGTTTCCAAGTTTTTGTATTTTTTAATTTTTTTTTGATTTTATAATGCCCTCTAGACTGACTGCTGAAAACATCGGTCTATGCCTCAAGGGGGCATTGTAAAATAATTTTTTTCAAAATTTTCTTGCATACACATGTTTTGCACATGTGGGTGACCATGTACAAGAAAATATGGGTGATTTGGAGGTGGTGGAAAAATTCACATTTTTTCAAAAAATGGCTTCAGTAGACCAAATGGTCCCTCCGGGAATGCGGGCATTTTTTCGACCACCTCCAAATCACCTCAGTTTAGGCACACATGATCTCTTCCACAAACAAAACTAGGTTTCCAAGTTTTTGTATTTTTTTTTTTTGAATTTATAATGCCCTCTAGACTGACTGCTGAAAACATCGGTCTATGCCTCAAGGGGGCATTGTAAAATAAATTTTTTCAAAATTTTCTTGCATACACATGTTTTGCACATGTGGGTGACCATGTACAAGAAAATTTGGGTGATTTGGAGGTGGTGGAAAAGTTCAGGTTTTTCCAAAAAATGGCTTAAGTTAGACCAAATGGTCCCTCCAGGAATGCGGGCATTTTTTCGACCACCTCCAAATCACCTCAGTTTTGGCACACATGATCTCTTCCACAAACAAAACTAGGTTTCCAAGTTTTTGTATTTTTTAATTTTTTTTTGAATTTGTAATGCCCTCTAGACTGACTGCTGAAAACATTAGTCTATGCCTCAAGGGGGCATTGTAAAATAAATTTTTTTCAAAATTTTCTTGCGTACACATGTTTTGCACATGTGGGTGACCATGTACAAGATAATATGGGTGATTTGGAGGTGGTGGAAAAATTCAGGTTTTTCCAAAAAATGGCTTAAGTTAGACCAAATGGTCCCTCCGGGAATGCGGGCATTTTTTCGACCACCTCCAAATCACCTCAGTTTTGGCACACATGATCTCTTCCACAAACAAAACTAGGTTTCCAAGATTTTGTATTTTTTAATTTTTTTTGAATTTATAATGCCCTCTAGACTGACTGCTGAAAACATCGGTCTATGCCTCAAGGGGACCTGCATGCAGTAGTCGGGGACCTGCATGCAAGAGTCGGGGACCTGCATGTGAATAGTGATTCATCAAGGCCTTGACAGCTACTGGCACAGCGGCTGCCGCCCGATTTGCATGCAGCGAAGATGAACGTGCATGGAGGTTTTTCAAAGATTTCCAAGTACATCCGAGTGGGCCCCGCTTATTTAAAAAATACGTCAGTCATTATTGCTCTGTAAATGAAGAATATGCATGATGATTATGAATATACATGACAACCATAGTAAGGGTGAAGAATCATAGTGCCCAATTTGTCGAAATACATCATCATTCTTAAAGTTGGACATCACATGATACACACAGAAAGTGGAAACGAAAGATGTCGAACTAATACAGTAACATGGCAGTACAACCGCACTTCACTAAATTACTGTCATGATGAAATAGAATGTAAAGACCACGTCACACAAAGCTGAATGGCACACGACTTTCTCTGGCTCATCGTCGGTTCTTGCTGTATGTAGATATCACAGTTCAGCCTCGAGATCCTACGCAGAAGAATAGAATAAATCACATGGACATCAATTATGAGTAAAACACATGCAAAAAAATATGAACATATTTCGTACCTCTACCAATTTAGCGATTTACGCCGATTGTGACCTGGTTTCTTGCAATAGCCACAGATATTCTGTGATCTTGACTTCTTTGTCTTTGCTTGCAGCCTTTTCTTCGTGCACCTCGTCCCGGCACATGCACGGGATCCAGAACCTTATCAACTTTCTCATGAAAGCGGCATCAACGGGCCAAACCTAATGTTGTTATGCTGAGCATTAGTTGACTCCTTGCTGTCAGCTAGTTCAAAACTTGATTACTTGCCATGATGTTGTGCTTGCAAAAGCATCTTTAGACGGTGATAGTCCTCATCAGAGTGGCATGCCTGGAAACTTGCGGCGTGATTACAATTCCGCAACTCGCGGTACCTCTGCAGGCTTAGCGAATAGTCATACATCTCGTTTTTTCTGGTAGGTGCGTATGCACATTTTGCATTCATAGTCCACCTAGTGGGAACGCAACAACCGGGCAGAATTGTTTGTTTTAAAATCCCCAATATGTAAAAAATGTGGGAACATGGTGTGCCTGCGCATTCCAGCTTACGGCAAGAACAACTCACCCTGTGCAAAAGACCTCCTTGCTCTTCAATGCGCACTCCAAACTTTTTATCCATTCTTTCCTGCTTGGACACAACATAAGTGGAATCTTCTGATCGATCTAGTATCTCTCTAATCTGACATTTGCTGACAGCATCTATGCTCCATCAGACCATCTTAAAAACCCTAGGTGTGAAAACTGTTGCGGCGTGTTTCTCAAGCGGCGAAGCATTTTCCTCTGTAAATGGAACGGACTGCAAAGCTTCGACGTCATGGAGAGCTTCGTTAATCCGTCGCGACGCAAGGCAACGCTCATAGTGCTCTAGCATTTCAAACAACGACATCTTACCCTCAAGATGTGTATGTAGCACAGAGTTCAAGCTCTCACTCCTTTGATTGCTGCTCAATCCTAGGAAACAACGCCCCTCAAGATATGGAGCACACCACAACTTTCTCATCTGATACATCTGATGCAGCCAAGACTCCTCACTGGTTACTTTATTCCGTTGTAAGAATTGTATCCATTTTATCTCATGCTCTTCAATGGAAGAAGTATCATAAATGAAAGATCTGAATTCTCCTTTACGCCGTCATCATGCAGATGGCGTACAATGTTCTGCTGAATGTGCCATATACATAGTCTATGGTTTGAGTCTCCGCCGACCATCCTTATTGCTCTCTGCATTGCAAGGTCCCCATCTGTGATCACAGATATCGGATGCTTCGTGCCATGCAATCAGAAAAGGTCCGCAACATCCACTCGTATGCCTGGCTTGTTTCATGAGAAATTATACCACAGCCAAATATAACAGTGCTGCGGTGGTGATTCAACCCGACAAAAGGCACGAATGGCAGAGTGTATTTGTTGGTTCTGTATGTGCTATCAAAAACAATGACGCCTCCGAAAGCCTCGTAGTCAAGTCGCGATTGACTATCAGCCCGAACAGTCCCTTCAGATGGCCATGCTCGCCCACCAAGTACTTGAAGAAAAATCCACATCTCGCCTCGCCGCCATCATGTGCATGATCACCGCTTTAGCATCACCGCATTGATTGTCTCCTGCTTATTAGCATGGCAGAAATTGTAAACGTCCCTCTTTATGCATCCAACCTTATCAAATCCACCGTATTGAAAGCACAAAATATCCATAATACGGTATTTACGGATCCCACATTTTTTCATGTCCGCAATGTCCGCTTTCTGCTCATCGCTAATTCGTCTGTGCGAACGCAGCAGACAAGAAAGATCCCGTGGGGCAAGAGGATGGTGTTGCTCATCGATGAAATCCTTGACAAACCACCGACCGGTTTCCTCCTGTCTCGTAATGACCAATTTAGCATTACACCCAACACGAGTTAAACTTCGTGGCCTCCTCTTTCTATCTTCCATCTTTCTTTTCATGTGCTTATCTTCGCGAAACCCTTGACGACTACACACAATTTTCCTTAAAATTATGTATTTGTTGGATCCATCCCACTCAACGTAGCTTTTCCTCACACTAAAACCTTTTTCAAGAGCATATTTGTTGTAGAATTCATAGCCTTCAGCCTCACTATCAAACATCTTGCTGACAACATTTACATACTCGAACATACTCTCATCACTTATGCACGCCATGTCTTCCTGCATATGACATGTGAGGGAAACCAATCATCAACATCTTTCTGTTTATCAATGTTGCAGGTGTAAAATAGCTCATAGGCAAAGACAAGTGCATGGAAAAGACTTTGCTGGTTTGACATGTGAGGGAAACCAATCATCAACGTCCAACAAGTAGTATCTCATCTTCCTTTAAACTATATTTCATGCGCTATGCAAACCTAAAGTGATGATGACTTTAATAAACTAAATTAAGTGAACTATGGAACCAGTATCTCATCTTCCTTTAGTATATCTCATCTCAAACGTCAACATCTTACTTACACAAACATGATGCTATTAGCTCAAGAGAAACTATGCCACGATGAAGCTTTCCATTCGTTGTTCTAGTCAGTACCCGGATCTTGTGGGGTTGAGGTTGTACTGCATGCACGGTGGAGGGCGAACGCCAAGAGAACGAGCAGAACGCCAAGTCAATTCATACCTTAAGGATGGTACGCGAAGAGATGGGATCGCCCGCTGTCGCCGCCGATTCAGCCGGGCGCAGATCCAGCCTTCTTCTTCTTCGTGACGGCGTGGGGGCTGGGGTTGGTTGGGTGGAGGACGAGGACGATGAATTTATTCCTCTCGCCGGGCAGGTCGAGGACGGAGAAGGTCAGGAGCGGCGAAAGCGCATTTAATAGATCGGAGGAGGATTCTGAACTGGATCGAGTAGACATGGATCTGGTCCTCAGGTGATCGGTTCAAGAAAAGATATTTCCCCCTGGACCATTATGCCCTTATCGCAATTAACATATTAAATTTAATCAATTAAAATTCCCCGCAAGATCTGACGGCTAATAAAAATCAGACGTGATCAGACATGTAAGTACTGCTAAGTACTCCGAGTACTAACCCAATCACCGTAAAACAGCTCTAAGTTTGATGATAATCTATATCTATACCTACCTACTAATAAAAGGGCTATTGCTTCTGCCCGTCCACCGTCATATTAGTTTTTCAGCGATTTTTTTTAGGTTTTATTAGTTATTAGCGAAGTTCTTTTAGAAGCATTGATTTCACAAGGATGGCTCGCTTCCTCTCTCGTACCCACTACACAATCTGCAGTTCCTTCCTTCCCATTGCCATCTCTTTACAAACAAGGCCCATCATTTTTGTTCTGCTTTTGCTGTTAAGGCACTTTCTCCCCACTATCTACGCCATGTCCATGGTGTCAACAAATAACATAGCTTCGCATCGTGCCCTCATGGAGTCATGTAGGCTGATATGAACGCGCATGACTGGATTCTATCACATCCAGATACCCTCGGGAAAGATCTCCGGCACCGGTTTCGAAACACGTCGACGACAAGATCGACTAAGGCCAATCAACTAGATTGCCGTCCTGATGTGATAAGAGCACTAGGGCTGCCACCACACCGCTCCTCCACCACACCGACACCACTGCCGCCATGGCAGAGCACACCAGTCTGCACTGCCCACAGCCCGCGCCACCGGCTGAAGAAGGACGCTAGTTCTGCACGGAACCCAATCCACCGCCAACCCCTCGCCTGCACGATCCGCCACCTCCAAGCCCGCCGTGTGCCGCTGGTCCCGAGTGCTGCCGCCATAGGGATATGCAGAAGTACCACCGCGATCTCTGCCATCACGCTGTCCCGGCGTAGCCGTGCTGCCCCGTGGTAGAGGCCTTGCACCAGAAGGCAAAATGCCCCGCCGTCGCCGACGCTGGCCAAGCTGTGCCCGACCGCAACCCATCTAGAAAATTAAGTTAAAACAAACTTGAAGAATACTCTAATTTATGTGCTGGAGAGTCGACATAGACACATAGTATATGGTCCACACGCATACTTACCGGATGGGCTTCAATTTATTTCCTTCTATCTATTGTTAGATACAGATTTCCACTCGGACTGGCACATGAGATACAAGTTAATACATGGGATTTGTACCGGTCTATGTTTTCTTCATGAGGAACGTGGTATGGTCCATCTGGACCTTAAGCCTGACAATATATTGGTGAATGGAGCCGCTATGATACCAAGAATTTCAGATTTTGGTTTGTCCGAGACCTTTGGAGAAGAACCACGAATAATTAAAGAAAAAACTAAACTGCACGGAACGGTGTAAGCCAAGCCTCTTTCCCTTCCACTGTTGGTTTTGTTTTACTTGGTACTTCCCATATACTCCCTCCGTCCCAAAGTAAGTGACTCAACTTTGTATTAACTTTAGTATATAGATATTTTGGGACAGAGGGAGTAGTTTTTTCCATCTGATGTACCTCCCATTTTCATGTAGTGGATACATGGCGCCTGAATACTCAGAAGACGGCATACTCTCCAGGAAGGCTGATATTTACAGTTTAGGTGTGATAATGGCAGAGATTTTAACAGGTCATCGGTTCCCCTACCCGGTGCAATATACTGAGTCCGGCGATCCTGACATTAGTGACGAAAAAGTCCAGCCCGGCATACAAGAGGTACAATTTATTAACCTAACCATTGGATATATGTATGCCATTCTAGCCAACTCACAGTTCAAAATCTGTAGGAGGTTCAAATTTGGAGAGACAAAATTCCCCGCACACGAGATTATGAGCCAGTGGAAAAATATACCCATCAAGTTCAAGAGTGCATCACCATAGCCCTAAAATGTCTGAACCCTTCGAACACTACAAGACCTACTGCAGATAATGTAATCGAATTGCTTAATGCAGTAGATCAAGTAAGGGAACTTATTATGTACTGCAAACTTATTTGTATTTAATGCATATAGGTATGCGACCCTTGTATAGAACACTTAACTATGTTCTGCGCTTTAATTTGTATATAGTCATGGTCTGGGGGTCCAAGAAGTAGAAGGTTTCCAGGTCTGGAGAAATATGCAAAGAATTTTAAGAAGACACAAGAATTTGATTTCTTCACCAAAGAGATCAAGGTGGTGACAGGTGCCATCGAACAATGCTACAGTGGAGCCAGGAAAACCATCGTATATGACAATGTGTACAGGTTAGTTTTTGCCGAGTGTTCTGCTCCAGATGTTTCAATTGGTCTCTCGGCCCATTCACTAAGGATGTCTCATTGTAA
The DNA here is from genome assembly GCA_021605205.1 of Aegilops longissima. Taxonomy (NCBI): domain Eukaryota; kingdom Viridiplantae; phylum Streptophyta; class Magnoliopsida; order Poales; family Poaceae; genus Aegilops; species Aegilops longissima. The sequence continues at coordinate 4,280,722 of CM038682.1, read as the reverse complement.
CTCGACTGGTTTTAAAAAGTAAAATAAAATCTCGGTTTCATGTCTTTGGGACCAAATTCAACCATCTTTGTCCCCGGTTCTCTTTATATGTGACCTACAAACTAAGTGTTTAACTAAATATGCACAATTTCAAATAGTGAAATTTCTTTGGCCAAGTAATAGTGTGAAACCACAAGTGAGGGGAACTGAGATTCCCAGGATTAGCAAAAAACGTTTTAAGCTAATTTCTTGTGAACTGACAAAAATGTTTACAAGATGGTCATTTATAAGCGCGGTCATGCTCTGTACAAGGAGGTGAAGTCAGCCATGTCTACCGAGGTGAAGGACCTCGGCAGCTCTCTCGACAGCACTGTGGACAGCACGACCCTGTTCCTCAATGAGCTCCTAGAAAGGTGGGTTTGGCACACGCGAGCTGTCCTTCTCATCCGTGACATGCTGTTGTACATGGAGAGAGTATATGTCTCGAGACACAATGTCAAACCCATCTACGAGCTGGGGCTTGAACTGTGGAGGGACAACGTGGTCTACTCCCACGAGGTCGAGACGAGGCTGATCGTTGCGATGAAGCAAGAAAAGGGAGGCAATGAGGCCACTGCCATGGCAGTGCCTGGCAATCTGATAGCCAGTGTGACTGGTATGCTGAAGGAGCTTGGTGATGATGTTTACCACCAAGTCATGCATGCAGCGGCTAACAAGTAGTTAACTAAGGTCTCCAGGTGCTTGACTATCAGTGTCCACATTCTTCAATATTTGCTCCACTCCTGCTTCAGGTGTATGATTGATCGCTCTTATGCGACTGTACTTACTTTGTGCACATTATCCCTGGATACAAGGTATTTGGAATTTTTGGAACATTTCTGAAAGTTGTCAGGGAATAATGGAAGTTCGTTGGATCTTTGTAGCGAAATCACTGTTTTGAACCTTTGTGCCACGTTAAGCACGATCTGACCCCCCTTCGTGCACAGCTGTGGCCGGACAGATTAACCAAGTATATTTTCCATTTTTAGAGGGCTGCGACTTTCAACACCGCCTTCCGTCGCTTCTCTTTTCCTTGATCAGCCAGACTTTTGTTTCCTGCGGAACAGCGAGGGCAAGAACGAGGAGGGTCGGCATTTGCGGGCAGGGGAGAGAATCCAGTGTGGCTGTTCGCACACGAACACGTCACCGTGTACCTCCAACGCCGAGGGTGATGCACCGCAGCTCACGTCGAAGGAGACCCGTCCGGAAGCGCGGTACGCAAGCAATCCGGCGGGCGCTTTTGAGCACCCGAAACCCCACGCGCCCGGGAGGGACACCGTCTGGACGCGCGGCGGCTATGGGCTGCCCTAGGTCGGTTCGCCTGCCCCTAGAGCCTCGAGGATCGCTTCCCTTCAACGGAGAACGAACGAAGAACGAGAGAGAAAGAACAAGGGAGAGACGTAAAACTAGGGTAAAAAGTACATTGCTTGTTCGATTGTGTGTTGTTATTCAATCGGCCGTCACCTCTTACATATATATGAGGCGGCTGGACTTTCCGTACAAGAAAAGGACTCAAATCCCGTCCAAAACATCAAAAGATAACCTAACTCGGACCACGAGGGCCGGAACTTCCGGTCAACCCGGAACTTCCGGGCTAAAATTACATCAAGTAGCCCTCTTGCACAGCTCCTGCAGGTCGCATATGGCTTCGGATCGCGATGGTCCCAAAAGCAAACTTGTAGATCTTGCAATGGAGAAAAATACCTTAGTTGATCACTTTTTCATCCGAGGTAATCTTGCTGTTGAAATCGGCTCCGCAAATCTGCAAATAATGTTAAAATTCCAGCTTTCGGGGCGCACCGCGTGCAAAGTTTCTGTTTAGCCCGGAACCTCGCCGGAAGTTTTGCCCGGAACTTCCGGGGCAGACTTATGCAGCACATAGTTTTGGCTCTAACTTTTTCATACGAACTCCGATTTAGACGTTCTTTATATCAAAATCGGTCCCTTCGACGAGACGAAGACAATCCGTGTAGAAACTTTTCCCGTATGAGGCCATCTTGAGGGCGTAATCAGCCGAATAGTGTTCTGAATACAAAATATGAGTACTTCGAACACAACTTCGGCCTTAGAGATGAGACCGGATGACTACAGCCCAAATATCAAAGCTTTTCCTTTTGACGATACGGAACTTTCTCACTTTGGGCACTTCTCCATTTGAGGCCATCTTAATTAAGTTCTTGGCCATGCCAAAATCTGGTGTCAACACATGCCCCTCTGTTTTTCGGCAAACTTGTGTGCCGAAAAATAACTTGCACGATGCTTTTCCTAAGGAAGATGTCAACACTCCATCGGCCATTTTATGTGCTTAGGGCGATAATTTCTATATCGGCCATGTTTACGCTTAGGGCGATGATTCTATACCGGCCACTGATTTAACTTCTTGTTTACATCATACCCTGGAACCGATTACCACCAATCGGCTTTAAAGAGATGGGAATGAACCCGTTCCTCGTAGCACTAAGGAAATCAAACTCCGAGAGGTCACGCCCTGTTAAGCAAGTAACATCTAGATGATTCCAATCCACCGATGCATCGGCCAAAGCAACACAAGCCGAATTATCCGCGTGAATGACTTCTACCTCATCATCAACCCATTGTATTAAGAATTGATGCATGGTAGATGGCACACATTGGTTAGCATGAACCCAATCGCGGCCTAATATAACATTATAGTTACCTTGCACCTCGGTGATGAAGAATGTGGTGGCCAAAGTTTTGCTTCCCACGGTGAGTTCCATGCACATCACACCTTTGGCCTCTGTCTTTTCTTCACCCTCAAATCCATTAAGTCCCATATTGGTCTTCATCAATGCATCATTATGTAACCCAAACTTCTTGAACACCGAGTAGGGCATAAGATTTACCACGGCACCACCATCAACGAGCATCCTAGCAACCGGCGATCCGTTAATATGACCTTTGAGGTACAATGGCTTCAAGTGTTTCACCGGTTCTTTTGGCTTCTCAAAGATAGCGTTCTTTGGACCAAAATCCAGTTGAGCCACCTCCCCTTCTTTACCTATAGCGTGAAACTCGGCAGGTAAGTAATACACCATATTAGTATCCATACCTTCCCGAACCGGCGTAGAGTCGTAATCCACCATCTCATCTTCATCCCCAAATGTGTATATTCGGCTTAAAGTTTCCTCAATCGAAGGGGATTTTTCAGGTGGTGTGGACGATGTAATAGGGGTCGCATCATCCTCTTTTGGTGGTGAAGGTGTTGTTGCAGCTAATGTAGAAGCATCTGTGTTTTGTTTTTGTTTAGGCCTTCACACTTGTTTTGTGAGTGCCATGGGCCGAATTTCACTTAACAATTCGTCCCTTTGCCTCTCCTCTTTGTGCTCTACATTCTCGTGGTTCCTCATGCATTGTAATCTCCTTTTCATTGTCTTCGTTAAACCGGGAGGACACCACTTAGGTTGAGTATATTTGGGATCCCTTGGTTTGGCCCTGCTTGTGCTTGCCTCATGATCACTAACCATGGAACCCTGCTGAATAATAACAATATCACCATTAGAAGTAGCCAGATTACCAACAACCAGCTTTTCGATCTCCTTTTGCTTGTCACATTTTGTAATTTCCGCATTACATGACTTAACACGCCACACTTTTTTGTCGGCCTTACTTGGAGAAATTTTTGTTGGCCGATTAGCACCATAGCTCAAACAGCCTTGTGTGGGATAATAAAGCCTCTCGCGAGCAGTCCTTCTAGGTGTTGTCCACCCTATATGGAAAGCGTAAGGAGCCATTGTGGGCTGCCCCCATCCTCCAATGAAGCCTCTCATGTAATATGGCGCATAGGAGGGTTGTGACATCCATTGTGTCGGTGCCCATGACCATATGGCCTTGCATAGCGTCGAAACTCTTGCTCCGGAGGCAATCTTGAACGCTTTGAATGTGACGGCCGATTAGAGCTAGAACCGGTCGTGTGACTTGCATATTTGGATAGCAACATATCAAAAGTTGGCCTGATTTACGTGCGCTTAGCTTCACTCTTTCCCCACTTGCCAACTTCTGAATTCTTGGGCTTGATAAATTTAACATGAGTATCTTCTTGTACTTGTGGTTGCCTCCCGAGTGCAGGATTTTTTATGATGATCTTCAATACTTCCTTGCCATCAGGTTGCTTATCAAGCACAACCTCTCGTCCCAAGACTTTGTCACCCTCCTTGCTTTTCCTGGGTTCACCAATAAGAACATTATCTTTATTAGCAGATTCGTCTATGCTAGGCCGAATCAACATTTTCTTTCCCTCCAAGTCCATGGTGTTTATCGGGAAGGGCTGTTTATCAACTTGCATCTCAGCAAAATTCAATCGTCCATCATTAATGGCTGATTGTATCTGTCGTCTGAAAACATTGCAATCGTTAGTAGCATGAGAAAATGAATTATGGTACTTGCAATAAGCATGCTGTTTCAGCTCCTCAAACAACAGTATGGTGTGTGATATTCTAATCATCTTATCTTGCAAGAGAGCATCAAATATTTTATCACACTTAGATATATCAAAAGTAAACTTCATCTCCTCATCACGATTCTTGCGAATCGGCGTAAGAGCATTGCACGTATAGGGTTTGGCCTTTGATGACAAAACAAATTCAGTAGTATAAACATCAACCTCATCGTCCGAATTATCATCATTGTGTTCAACCATATGCATTATAGGACGATCGGTTGTAGACCTATGAATCTCTTTACTTCAATTCTCTTGAGCCAAAGCTTTTTGTAAGACTTGATTAATGCTCAAAAACTCATAACTTTCTAGCCTCTTTTTAATGTGAGTTTTCAAACCATTAAGAACAAGATCTGCCAAGTCTCTCTCAGTTATCACTAAGATATAACATCGGTTTTTTATATCTCTAAATCTCTTAACATAATCGGTGACCAATTCATCATGTTTTTGCCTAACCGATGTAAGATGTGACAACTTTAGCTCATTATCGCCGCTATAAAAGTGATCATGAAACTTTTGCTCTAATTGCGACCGTAAGAGAATTGAGCCATGTGGCAAAGAAGCAAACCATGAAAATGCGGTGCCAGTTAAAGACAAGGGAAATAAACGCACTTTCAACTCTTCTATGGAACCTGCTTCACCCAACTGTGCTAGATACTGACTCACATGCTCCCAAGTTGTTTTCGTACCCTCACCACTAAATTTAACAAAATCAGGAACCTTATAACCTTGAGGGTAAGAAATTGCATCGAAGTGTTCAGGATAAGGCTTTTGGTACACACGACTCTGTACTTTCGGCTCGTTTCCGAAAGTTTCTAGAAACATCTTATGCAAATCCTCCCTTAATTTAGCTAAAATTGGATCCGAGGTAGATGCGGATGTTTGTGGCAATGACATAGCAGCAACCTGAGTACTAGCTATTGGTGCAACTTGTGGGATGGGCGCTGAACCATAATTCGGCGGAAGACCAAACATGCTTGCGCCTATGGGTGGTGTGACAAAGTGATTCGGCTTTGACGCCTAATTGGGCACACTCATAATAGGATTAGGATATGCAGGTGCGGCCACAAGCTTGTTGGTTTGACTAGGGTAAAAATTCGGCATGCTATATTGCTGTTGTATCGGAGGTGCCAATGAAATAGGTAAAGTTAGACTAGGGTTTTCAAATACGCCAACAGTACCACTAGATGACGCAGGCATGTTTTTCTTAGCATTAGTATTTGCCATAAAAGAATTTTACGTCATCACATTACCCTTACTAACAAGACTCTCAATTACAGCCACTTGCTCTGGAGAAAAAACTTTACTCACATTGATTTCATCTTGTTCGTCAAGGAGAGGAGGGAAATTGACGTTTCCAACCGGAGTGATGTTGCCTCGACGGTCCTTCTTGAAACTTGAAAGGAACGCCTCCAAATCCTCCTCCTCGCGCTTCTTCTTGAGCGCCTCAAAAGCCTCTTCACGCTGCTTCTTGCGCGCTTGTAGGCTTGGCGATGTTCATCTGATAGTTCATCAAGACCGGGCTTAATGATGTTATCGGCGTCAACTTCTAAGGGCTTGGGGAGATTTGACATGGTTGATGATGATTCCTGATCTTTCTTCCCCGGCGGAGTCGCCAAAAAGGGTGTTCACACACGAACACGTCACCGTGTACCTCCAACGCCGAGGGTGATGCACCGCAGCTCACGTCGAAGGGGACCCGTCCGGAAGCGCGGTACGCAAGCAATCCGGCGGGCGCTTTTGAGCAACCGAAACCCCACGCGCCCGATAGGGACCCCGTCTGGACTCGCGGCGGCTACGGGCTGCCCTATGTCGGTTCGCCCGGCCCTAGAGCCTCGAGGATCGCTGCCCTTCAATGAAGAACGAACGAAGAACGAGAGAGAAAGAACAAGGGAGAGATGTAAAACTAGGGTAAAAAGTGGATTGATTGTTCGACTGTGTGTTGTTATTCAATCGGCCGTCACCTCTTACATATATATGAGGCTGCTGGACTTTCCGTACAAGAAAAGGACTTAAATCCCGTCCAAAACATCAAAAGATAACCTAACTCGGACCACGAGGGCCGGAACTTCCGGTCAGCCCGGAACTTCCGGTCAGCCCGGAACTTCCGGGCTAAAATTACATCAAGTAGCCCTCTTTCACAGCTCCTGCAGGTCGCATATGCCTTCGGATAGCGATGGTCCCAAAAGCAAACTTGTAGATCTTGCAATGGAGAAAAATTCCTTAGTTGATCACTTTTTCATCAGAGATCATCTTGCTGTTGAAATCGGAACCGCATATCTGCAAATAATGTTAAAATTCCAGCTTTCGGGGCGCACCGCGTGCAAAGTTTCTGTTTAACCCGGAACCTCTCCGGAAGTTTTGCCCGAAACTTCCGGGGCAGACTTATGCAGCACATACTTTTGACTCTAACGTTTGCATACGAACTCCGATATAGACGTTCTTTATATCAAAATCGATCCCTTCGATGAGACGAAGACAATCCGTGTAGAAACTTTTCCCATATGAGGCCATCTTGGGGGCGTAATCAGCCGAATAGTGTTCTGAATACAAAATCTGAGTACTTCGAACACAACTTCGGCCTTAGAGATGAGATCGGATGACTATAGCCCAAGTATCAAAGTTTTTCCTTTTGACGATACGGAACTTTCTCACTTTAAGCACTTCTCCGTTTGAGGCCATCTTAATTAAGTTCTTGGCCGTGCCAAAATCTGGTGTCAACAGTGGCACAAAGATGGTGCTCCTGGAGTGCGTGGTGCGCGTTGGCGCACGGGTCTTCCTCCGGCGGCAGGTGATCTTTCTCCGGCGGCAGCGTCAACAAGCTCCGGATGGCGTTCCGAGATTTTAGCCGATTCGCTTGCCGGCGATGCTGACGAGGAGTCTCTGAATGTCGCCAACTCTTACAGGGAGGGGCATGTGGCGTTACAGGCGGCGTCGTGCCCTACTAGGGAAAAGCCTAGCAGTAGTGCGGGTTTTAGGTACAGCAGTAGCGCGGGTACCTGTGTTACTGATACGGCACTACAGCTAAACTTTAGCAGCAGCGCGTGTTGGCGCGCACTACTGTTATACAAGCGTAGCAGCAGCGAGCTGTAGAATAGAGCGCTACTGCTAATAGCTCTAGCGCTCTGTGTTAAGCCGCGCTATTGCTAACGGCACACTGCTGTTAACTTTACTCCCCTCGCTACTGCTAATTTTATTAGTTTTCTATTTTTTTTACATATTTGTTTTGTATTTGAACAGGCTTTATAGAAGAATCTTTAGTACATACAAATGTCATTATCATACACGTGCAAATGGTTACGAGACCACAAATGTAATCATAGCATATACATACAAATAGTCTCATCATCATAATCACCATCCAACACAAAGTGGCCTCTCGTCATCATCTCGAAAATAGCGATACAAGTCTCGAATACTTGCAACTACATCGTCATCCATCTAAACAATGATATATGCGAGAAGAGCTGTCACTATGAGTGAGAGCGGAATTATGCAGTACATGAGGCGGTTACGAGTCCTCCCTCGCGCTAGCGTGAACCTCAAGTAACTAGCTTCTGCTTCTTGTCTGCTTTTGAAGCCTTTATGACTGGCGCCCGAGAACCTATCCACTTGCGCCTGACACTCAAACCACTCGTCGTACACGCCCGAAACCTTCCCTTTGTACACGACATAGCACTGCTTCTTTGCCATCAAGAATCTAGGTACCTGTTAGAGATGCATCTTCTGTTGGGGAACGTAGTAATTTCAAAAACATTCCTACGCACACGCAAGTTCATGGTGATGCATAGCAACGCGAGGGGAGAGTGTGTCCTCGTACCCTCGTAGACCGAAAGCGGATGTTAGCACAACGCGGTTGATGTAGTCATACGTCTTCACGGTCCGACCGATCAAGCACCGAAAGCACGGCACCTCCGAGTTCTTGCACACGTTCAACTCGATGACGTCCCTCGAACTCCGATCCAGCCGAGCTTCGAGAGAGAGTTTCGTCAGCACGACGGCGTGGTGATGACGATGATGTTCTACCGACGCAAGGCTTCGCCTAAGCACCGCTATGATATTATCGAGGAGGACTATGATGGAGGGGGGCACCACACACGGCTAAGAGATCAATGATCAATTGTTGTCTCTATGGGGTGCCCCCTCCCCCGTATATAAAGGAGTGGAGGAGGGGGGCGGCCAAGGGGAGGAGGCGCGCCCAAGGGGAGGACTATGGGAGTAGGACTCCTCCTTTTCCTATTTGGAGAGGGAGAGGGAAGGAAGAGGAAGGAGGGAGGAAGGAAAGGGGGGGCCGGCCCCCCTCCCAATTCGGATTGGGCTTGGGGGGCGTCCCCTCCCTTGCTCCTTTCCCCTTCTTTCCACTAAAGCCCATTAAGGTCCATATACCTCCCGGGGGGTTCCGATAACCTCCCGGAGCTCCGGTATTGTCCCAATCTCACCCGGAACCATTCCGGTGTCCACATATGGTCGTCCAATATATCGATCTTTATCTCTCGACCATTTAGAGACTCCTCGTCATGTCCGTGATCACATCCGGGACTCCGAACAATCTTCGGTACATCAAAATATATAAACTCATAATATAACCGTCATCTAACTTTAAGCGTGCGGACCCTACGGGTTCGAGAACTATGTAGACATGACCGAGACACGTCTCCGATCAATAACCAATAGCGGAACCTGGATGCTAATGTTGGCTCCTACATATTCTACGAAGATCTTTATCGGTCAAACCGCATAACAACATATGTTGTTCCCTTTGTCATCGGTATGTTACTTGCCCGAGATTCGATCGTCGGTATCTCAATACCAAGTTCAATGTCGTTACCGGCAAGTCTCTTTACTCGTTATGCAATGCATCATCCCGTAACTAACTCATTAGCTACATTGCTTGCAAGGCTTATAGTGATGTGCATTACCGAGAGGGCCCAGAGATACCTCTCCGACAATCGGAGTGACAAATCCTAATCTCGAAATACGTCAACTCAACAAGTACCTCCGGAGACACCTGTAGAGTACCTTCATAATCACCAAGTTACGTTGTGACGTTTGGTACCACACAAAGTGTTCCTCCAGTAATCAGGAGTTACATAATCTCATAGTCATAGGGACATGTATCAGTCATGAAGAAAGCAATAGCAACATACTAAACGATCAAGTGCTAAGCTAACGGAATGGGTCAAGTCAATCACATCATTCTCCTAATGATGCGATCTCGTTAATCAAATGACAACTCATGTCTATTGTTAGGAAACTTAACCATCTTTGATTCACGAGCTAGTCAAGTAGTGGCATACTAGTGAAACTATGTTTGTCTATGTATTCACACATGTATTATGTTTCCGAGTAATACAATTCTAGCATGAATAATAAACATTTATCATGATATGAGGAAATAAATAATAACTTTATTATTGCCTCTATGGCATATTTCCTTCAGTCTCCCATGTCGAGGGTTGGGTGCGACATATGCCAAAGGATGGCTTATCATGGTGGAAGCGAGTAGAACGTCGCCGGCGCCCGGAAGCGGGATGAGGCTTAGACACGAACGCCGGCGTATTTTACCCAGGTTCGGGACTCTCCTAGGATATAACAACCCTAGTCCTGCTCTGCAGGGTCACCGCATGATCACTAAGGCACAATGTGAATACACAGGTGCTCCTCGAGCTGTATGCTAGAAGTAGCAGAAGGCAAGGCTAGCTCTCCCCTTTCCTCTATGATCTGGTCTAAGTATATCAGGTCCAGAACCCTTTGCATGGGTGCCCTGGGGGGTTTATATAGGCCTACCCCCCAGGGGTACATTGGTAATCCGGCCGGGTGTAGGGCCCGACCGTCAGTCTCTCTTGTGTTGGCTTCTCCGCCGACTGCCGAGGCCCGCCGACTAGTGGGTCCCGTCGACCGGTGAGGTACGGGCCGACAGGCCGTACCCGCCGCTCCCGAGCTTGCCGATGGTTGATCACTATAGCCGCGTCTCTAATGACGCAGGCTTGGTCAGGAGGTCATGACTACAGCCCCGCCGTCTGGCGGGCGATTGCTGTAGCCACTCCCTATCTCGTCGGATTAATGGCGCGTGGGTCCCAAGGAAGGGGCCGGCCAACTCCTAGGGGCCGACCTCCCACGGGTCCGACTGGTAAGGCTCTCGTCGTCTTCTGGACTCTCACTGACTGGCGGGGCCCATCGTGCTTGGGCTATACAGACAGGCCGTCGTGGAACAGGACTCCGCCCATGCGGGGTGATGTCAAGGAAGCCGTGGCAACAATGCCGCGTCGGACGGAGATCTCCGCCGGTACGGTACACTGTGGCCATGCTTGCCTGATCTGGAAGAGGGATGGGCTATACTGTAGCCACTCCATGTACCGTCCCCTCTTGCGAGGGCACGGGCTCCGCAGGCGTCGTGGGCCGACTCCCTGGGGCCGGCTTCTCTGGAAGCCGCCCGGCGGAGTCGGCTTGACTCGGTCTTGCATCCAGGACTCGGCTGCTCATGGGAGGCCGGCTACTCCTTTAGTCGGATTCCAGAAGGCGACTCTTCATCTTGTCGTCTTGAGGGCGCAGTCAGCCCCGATGTCTTGAAAGGTTGTGGGCCTCGGGTTAGCCTACCCGTGGCCCATTACTCCGACAGTAGTCCCCGAAGCTGGTGAGGCGCCGCGGGTGATCGGTCGAGGAGCCTCAGCAGCTTCCTTCTCCCGTCGTCCGACATGGAGCTTCGTCCGTCTTCTGCCAAGCTGTCTGGTTGGAGTCAGCCTCGCCCCAACCCGTCCTGACCAAACTTTCGAACGCCTCGGCCACCGCCTATTCCGGGCCTGTCACGTGGTGTACTAGCGAAGCCTTCGTGCCACCGCCTATTCCGGGCCTGTCACGTGGTGGCGTGCGGCCGGGCCAGTCTGCCCGCTTACGCGCGTGATGGGACACGTCTTCGGACCGGGCCCGCCACTACCGTCCTCGGTGCTCGAGCGGATCCGCTGCGGCCGAGGCGGGCGGTTGAGATTCCCGCGGAGTTACTGCGCGCAGTAACTCGCGTGGGTAGGATCGTGGGGGCGTGGGGTAACGGCGCAGTTAATCCCACGCTCACCCCTCGGCTTCGCAGCCCGTGGGCCTATAAGTAGGCGGGGGAGGGGGAGCGGCAAGGCACGCACATCCCCTCTCCTCATTTCCTCCTCTTTCTTGTCTCCACTTCCTTCTTCCTCTCGCCGCCGCGCCCCCAAGCTACGTCGAGCGTCGCGGCGACCCATTCCCGATGAGCTCCTCTTCCACCGTCACGCCCCCCGCGGTGCGCTCTAGGGCGTGGGACGGCTCCGAGGTTCACGACGACCACATCGACTTCCTCCGCAAGACGCGTCGGCTGCCCCGCGAGGAATTCGTGATGGTCAACCTCGCGCCGGAGAGAGAAATCTCGCCGGCGCCGGAGGAGGGCGAGCGGGTTGTCTTCCGCTCGCATTGCCTACGCGGCCTCGGTCGGCCAGCGAGCGGCTTCTTCCGCTCCTTCCTCGAGTTCTACGGACTTCAGCCGCACCACCTCACCCCAAATACGGTGGTGCTGTTGTCCGCCTTCGTCACTCTGTGCGAAGGCTTCCTCGGCGTCCTCCCCACCCTCGAGCTATGGGGGGAGTTCTTCTACACCAAGCTTGGCACCCACATCGCAAGCGTGCCGACTCAGTGTGGCGCGTTCATCACGGTGCGGAGGACGGGGGCCGACAACCCGTTTCCCCTCATCACGTTGGTAAAGTCGGTGAAGATGTGGCAGCGGTCGTATTTCTACGTGAAGAGCGTCTTCGCGGAGGGCGACTGGGTCAACCTGCCGGCTTATGCATCCGGCGCGCCGGCCGGGAGACAGCCCAACTGGTCGTACCGAGCCAGGACGTTGATGCCTGCTGGAGCCGCCGCCGTCGCCCGACTATGAGTGATGACGCAGTCGGAGAGCCTGACTGGGCCCGACTTGCTAGCCGCCTTCGTGGCACGCCGAGTGCTCCCGCTTCAAGGCCGTCCTCACATGATCTGTCAGATGAGCGGCCACCGGGATCCAAGCCGGATGTGCACCAAGGAGATGCCTCACGAAGAGGTGGCCTACATGATGAACTACCTTGCGAACTGCGAGCTCTCGGAAGAGTGGCAGTTTGGCAAGGAGCCGTATTCACGCGCCCATCCTCCGCCCATGATGAGTGGTTACTTTTCTGGTTCCTTTGATTCATTGTTGCCGAGTCCATCTTGTCAGATCTGACCGACCGGTCATCGGCCAGAGCCCTCTCCTCCAGCCAGCAGCCGGCACTGCAGGGCCGGTCCGTGAATTCCTCCCTGACAGGGCGGAAAGCGATGTCGACGACCCCGACTTGGGGGCGGCGGCCTTGGAAGACGACGCTGAGGGAGGAGGTGGCAGAGTAGGCGGCGCGAGGCTTGGGGCCAGCCTCGAGGACTGGCCTGATGATGACGTGGGGGAAGTCGCCCCGCACCACCAGCCGGGGGCTGGCCTGCCAGGCGTGAGCTCCTCAGCCGCGCCGGACGCCCAAGGCGGCGCGAAGAAGCGTAGGGCCGCGCCGAGCTTGTTTGGCAGTCAGCCGAAGAAGCCCAAGGGCTCGACTGCGGCGACCAAGCGGGAAGAGGCGGCCGCGAAGGTCAACCGCTTCCGCAGGGAAGTGAAGACGCCGTAGCTGGTTTCCGCGTAAGTGCTTTCCTCCCTTGCACCTTTGTCTTCTCTTCATCGATCTGTTCTGAGTCTTCTACTTTGTTTTCCTTTGGTCCGAGGCTCCCCTCTCTCTTGAGAAGGTAGCCGCCGCCTCCATCATGGGATCGCCGGAGATTTCTGCCACAGCTCAGCGGATTGAGTCGGCCGACGACCTTCGGGAGGCGAGGGAAGGGAACGCGTGGGAGGCGCGTGAAGAGCAGGAGGCCGCCCGCCTGAAGAAGGCGGAGGCCGAGAAGTCGGAGGCTGCTGCCAAGAAGAAATCGGCGGAGGCCGCAGCCGCCGACGCGGCGAAGAAGCGGGCCGAAGATGCCGCACATCACCACTCGGCGATCTTCGTCGTTCCTCTGAACTCTGCCCTGCCGCCCCCGGAGTTCTCGGCGCAGACCAGGGAGGCCGGTGGTGAGGACTCGATCAAGGAACGAGACGGCGGCGACACCTCCCTGCCGGACGTGCTTGTGCCGCCACCGCCGCTGTCTGGGAGCGCTCCGGGCGGGCGGCCGGCGGACCTACCGGTGCCTCCGACTGGAGAAGTGGTGGCGGCCCTGGAACATGGGGTCGGTGCACCAACACATCTCCGTCTTGCGAAGGCGGCTTCTGCGCCACGGCCGCTGGAGACCGGCGCCGCGAGCTCCTCGATCCCGGACACCGAGGCGACGAGCGCCGCGCCCGCCGGGTGGGTGCGAGAAGGCGGGACGGGCCCGCTGAATCGGGCGTTCTTGGACGTCCAAGCCAAGATCCGGGCTGAAAGCGAGGCCCTTAAGAACTGCAACAAGGTGCACCTGGTAGCGCGAGAAGCCGTTCGGGTACGTTCTCTTCTTTGTTTTTGTTTCTTGTGCTCTTCGGTGGGGGCGCGCCAGCGCACCCACTGGGTGTAGTCCCCCGAGTTTTGGGCCAGCTGCTGAGCAGGCGGCTTGGAACTCTAATCGGCGAGTTCCAAGTACTAACACTCGTCTAAATTCTATGTCACAGGATTACCACAATCTCCGCGTGACCGCCTTCAACTCCAACGTCCAGGAGCTGGCTCAGCGGACTGCCGACTTGTCGGACAGCTGGAGTACGTCTTCTTTTTTCCGCTGGGGCGCGCTGGCGCACCCGCGGGCTGTAGTCCCCGAGATTCGGGCTGACTGCTGAGCAGTTGGGTCGGATCTCCCCGGCGACTGTATTTCTTTGCTAGCGACTAACGCCTTACTTTGTTCTTTCTTCCGCAGAAGCCAACGCCACCTTACAGGAGCAGCTAGGTGAAGCCAACACCGCGCTCCGTGCCAAGGAGAAAGAGTGCAACCAGCTGGCTGAAGAGCGCGACCGGCTGGCCGCACAACTGGCAGAGCAGAAAGAGCTCTTCAAGAAGGCTCCGAAGGAGGCGGACGATAAGGAGTCTGGTCTCCTTGCTGAATTCGTGAGTGAGCGTTCCTCCTGGTCTGACAAGGAGGCCATGCTGACCTCCGGCTTCCACGAGATCGAGGACATAGTCGATGGTGAGTCTTCCTCATTCCTCTTTGCGCTGTCGGCTGTTGGTCAAGCCGGCTTCTCGCCTTTAATTTTGCTCTTTTCTTCCATCTGGCAGACTTCTTCCCTGGCCGCTCGGACGCCGCCAACCGGGCCATCGAAGCTGATCGCGAAGGGCGGAGGGAGGACAGTGGGAAGATCGCCGTCAACGCCCCCCGATCCCTTAGCGAGCAGATCCTGAGCATTGAGGCTCGGCTTCGGCCGGCCCGCCGGATGCTGCGCCGGCTTCAGCGTGTTGGCGCCCAGGCGATCACCGCCCTGTGGCCGGATATGCCGGCACCGCGCACTCCCAGTCGGACTGCCGACTGGCTGGAGGTAGCGGTCGGCCGTCTTGAGGCCTGGAAGGGCTCTTCGGCACGGGCTGGGGCGCGCCGCGCCTTGTAGTTCGTCAAGGCATGGTACCCTAGACTGAATCTAGCCCAGCTGGCCACGTTCCGGCTGGAGGCACAGGAAGAGTTGGCGGCCGTGGAGGACGATCTTGTCAAGCGCGCGGCGTCGATCGCCGAGTACACCGACACCAGCTTCTTCGTCCCGGAGCGGGCTGAAAAGCGACGAGGCGCCACTGAAATGGTGCGGGCTGGACCCGGCCGATGGCGAGGACTCGGCGGAGGTGATCGACTCCAGCGGCGAGGAGGAAGGAAAGTTGGAGGAGGGAGGTGAAGGGAAGGCGCCAGAGGTTGGAGCGGACGACCAGCCTCAGCTCGACCGCGCCTCCAGCAACGAGCCGCGTCCGACCGAGCCAGCTACCGGCGATCAAGCAGAGACCGACCAGCCGGCCGCTCTGGCGACTGGCACCGCCGACTCCTCCGATCCTCCGAACCCTCCTGCCGCTTCCTAGGCTGTCACTCTATCTTTTGTTTCGCCTGTCTATTAGTCTCAAATGAACTTGTTAATTTCGCACAATTCCACCTGCGGGGAGTATCTAAACATCGTTGAAGATCGGCCAAGGGCCCTTATTGTGTAAATATTTTCCCGAGTTCCAATTATTCTTGCTTATCGCTCTTTGGCTTTTTCCTTTGCTGCCTTCCCTTGGTTGCCGCCTTGTCAGCCAAACAGCCGCTCTGAGGTCTGTTGCTGGGTCAAGTTCCTGGCTACCTTGGGAAGGCGAGTACTTAGCCGTTTTAGAGTTTTAGCAAGTCGAATAGGAAACGGCCAGCCGACTGATGAACAGTCAGTTGAAAAAAGGCTGGAAGCCGGTTTAAACTATGCAATGCTTTGAGTCCTTAGCCATTTTTCGTGTGGGCACCCTTTCTACCTTGCTCCTGCCCGCCAATCAGTCGCTCTGCGAGCTGCGGCTTCTGGCAGGAGACGGCTTAATTGCCACACATTACTTGTCCGGCTGCAGGAAGCATCTCATTGTTCCAGACGGCAAGTCCCCGGGCCGACTGGTCGAACCTGGTGCCAAGCGGCATAATGAAAAGGTGACATACTTGTAGGCACAACCTTTATCATACAGATAAAAGAGGGCAGTTCCCGAGCTCTTCTCGGGGAACCCGGAGTCTTCGTACTTTAATACATGGTACATACTGCATTAACTGTAAAATCTTCGGAGGAGATTTTCATTCCATGGCCGTTTCGTCTCCTTGCCGGAGTCGTCCCTCTTGCGTGCTCGAGGCTTCTGAGCGTCGATCAGGTAGTAGGAGTCGTTGCCCAATACTTTGCTGATGATGAAGGGGCCTTCTCAAGGTGCTGAGAGCTTGTGCTAGCCGGCTGTTCACTGGATCAGCCGGAGCACAAGGTCTCCTTCTTGGAAAGATCTCGGCTTGACCTTCCGGTTGTAGCATCGGCGCAGGCTCTGCTGGTAGATGCTGGACCGGCTGAGTGCCAAAAGCCGGCCCTCTTCCAGCAGATCGACGCCGTCTTGTCGTGCTTCTTCTGCCTCCTCTTCGGTGTACATGGTGACTCGAGGGGATTCGAATTCTATATCTGTTGGGATGCAGCTTTGGCACCATAGACGAGGAAGAAAGGCGTGAAGCCGGTTGACTTGTTTGGAGTTGTGCGCAGGCTCCAGAGGACGGCTGGCAGCTCGTCGAGCCAGTAGCCGGCCGAACGCTCCAGAGGCTCGACCAGCCGGGGCTTGATGCTGGATAAGATGAGGCCGTTTGCTCGCTCGACTTGGCCGTTTGACTGCGGGTGGGCAACGGGCGCTAAGTCCAGTCGGATGCCCTGTGTCGCGCAAAAACGGGCCAAGGCGCCCTTGGCGAAGTTTGTGCCATTGTCAGTGATGATGCTGTGCGGTATGCCATAGCGGATGGTGATGTCGGAGATGAATGTCACAGCAGTCAGACCATTCAATTTCTTGATTGGTCTGGCTTCTATCCACTTGGTGAACTTGTCCATTGCGATAAGCAGATGATTCATGCCACCCCGTGCTGTTTTGAACGGCCCTACCATGTCCAGGCCCCAGACGGCAAAGGGCCAGTCGATGGGGATAGTCTTGAGTGCAGAAGACGGCTGATGTGGCTTGGAGCGGAACATCTGACACCCTTTGCATTTCAGGACCAAATCCTTGGCGTCTTCTAGGGCAGTCGGCCAGAAAAAACCATGGCGGAAAGCTTTGGCGACAAGTGCTCTTGAAGCCACGTGGTGGCCACACTCGCCTTGGTGGATATCTTTGAGAATTGCTTGGCCTTGCTCTGGTTCGACGCAGCGTTGGTGAACACCAGTGACACTGCGCCTGACCAGCTCTCTGTTGACTATGGTGCAGGCCGCGGCCAGGCGTTGCACTTGCCGGGCCGAGATCTCACCAAGCGGCAGCCCCTTGTTCACTAGGAAGTTGAGGATGGGCTGGGCCCATGAAGGTGTTGCGACTTCTGCCACTGTCAGGACCGCAACTTGGATGAGGGCGGTTGGGCCGGGAGGCGGCGGGTTGGAGTCGGCAGCCGCTTGCCGGGTCGATGAAGTCCCCGGGCCGATTGGTGCAGTCCCCGGGCCGAGCTCTGAATTCCCCGGGCTGTCCGCTGCAGTCCCCAGGCCGGGTTCTGAAGTCCCCTGCCAGAATTCCCATGCCGGCCGTTGGAGCTCTCAAGTCGGATCCGACTGCTTCAGGAGGAGCCGGCACGAAGATAGAATCTGATTCTGGCGATGGCTTGATAGACGGCTTGAGGAGGCGTTGAAGGGCGACGCCGGTCGGTATTGCTTGACGGGTGGAGCCGATTATTGCCAAGGCGTCTGCTTGCTCGTTGTCGTTCCTTGGCACATGGAGAAACTCGCACCCCTCAAAATATCCACCGAGTTGCTGTACGAGAAAGCGGTAGCTCGCCATGTTTGCATCTTTGGCGTCCTAGTCGCCTGACGACTGTTGGACCACCAAGTCAGAGTCACCATAACACAGGATCCGGCGGATGCCGAGCTCTTTGGCAAGCCGGAGCCCGTGAATGAGTGCCTCTTATTCGGCGACAATGTTGGAGGCGGCGAAATGGATTCGCAGCACATATTTGAGCTTGTCGCCTTTGGGAGATGTGAGGACGATGTCGGCTCCCAAACCGGTGCGCATCTTGGAACCATCGAAGTGCATCCGCCAATGAGTGGAGTCGGGTGCTCATTACTAGGGAAAAGGCTAGCAGCAGCGCGGGTTTTAGGTGTATCAGTATCGCGGGGTGGGGCGCTACTAATAAGGCGCTACAGCTAACATATAGCAGTAGCGGCGTGGTCACCGGCGCCATTGCTACACAAGTGTAGCAGCAGCGCGATTACTGAGCACGCTACTGCTAGTAGCTCTAGCGCCCTTTGCAGCAACGCGCTACTGCTATAGCGGCGCTGCTGCTAACTTCTATACACTCGCTACTACTAATTTAACAGGTTTTTTATTTTTTTGGGCATATTTGTACTGTATTTGAACAGGCTTTATAGAAGAATCTTTAGCACATAGAAATGTCATCATGATACACATACAAATGCCTGCGAGACCACAAATATAATCATAGCATATACACACAAATAGTCTCATCATAATCATCATCCAACACAAAGTGGTCTCTCGTCATCATCTCGAAAATAGTGATACAAGTCATTGATTACTTGCAAATACATCGTCATCCATCTAAACAATGGTATACGCGAGAAGAGCTATCACTTTGAGTACATGAGTTCGTATCCCTCTATCGCATTAGCGTGAACCTAAACTAACTACTGCCTGTCGCTCGAATACCGGAAACCGGCAACACCTGGGCCTGACACTCCGGCCACTCATCGTATATATACTCCTAGCATAGCACTTCTTCGCCATCGATGATCTATGCACCTGCATCGTCACATGAGTCGATGATATGCAACATATATAGTTGAGCAACAGAAAGAGACAGACTTGACAAAAATAGAAACAACATATCATAAGCATAAATAACAAAGTTCATCGTACCCAAAATGCCCTAACTAGAGTGATCTTCGCTAGTCGAGGAGGAGGACGGTTTAATTATATCACAAATAAAGTTTCGCTGTGCATAACTCAAAGTTTTGTCATACGGAAAGTATGGACTAAACAGACACATTTTCATATATCGACAATCACTCCAACAGGTCGTGCCATCCATCGAGGTCAGGGAGATAGTCCCCGAGCTTAGTGAAAGGCTTCATGTCGAGACGCTGAGAGGCTATCCATGTTGGGACGTCTTCCTGCGACATTTGTCCTTCTCCATAGAACATCCCTGTTTTTCTGACGACCTCTTTCATGATGATTTGGGAAAGTTCGCTCTGGATGTTATAGAACTCAGCTCGAAGTCGATGATCCTCGATATCTCCTATGTCCTTTGCCCATTGCAGAATATGGGCATCGCCAGATCTAGGTGACATGTGAAGGTTCTGGTGATCCCGTCAGTACTCCAAAGATGTGGTGTAGGACATAGAATCCATCATTAAGAGAATCGTTCGGTTCTGGATGCAGCGAAGTCGGTCTTATGGCTGAAGGCGGCCCTGCCGCCCTTCTCTTCTTGTCCCTAACCTCTCCACCCCTTGCTTGGTAGTAAAACATAGCACTGTCGAGAACATCTTTGATGTGGGTGTAATCCTTTTGTGAATGTTCTTGACGAGTCCAAGTAAAGCGTGGGAGAATCGGGGTAGAGGATGATGAGGACGGCGCGCTGCCGCCATGCTAAAATAAGTACACCTCAAATTAATTAGCCTCCACCGTGCAAATGAATTATTGAAATCGAAGGAAGGATAGCAGCGCGGATGAAAACGGGAAACATCCGAAAGGCAACGAAACGGGAGATTATACATTTATATTGAAGGGGGCCGGTGTGACAGATACCGTGAGGGCGTCGAGCTCAGCAAAGACGAAGCACTGCCGAGCACTTCCGGTGCGGGAGCCGGTGCGGGAGTAGGTGCGGGAGCAGGTGCGGGAGCGCTCACTACTAGGAAAAGGCCTACTAGTGGCGCACCAGTTTTGCCTACTAATGGCGCACTACTGGTGCGCCACTAGTACCACGCCACTAGTATTATATACTAATGGCGCACCACAGGTGCGCCATTAGTATACCAGATACTAATGGTGCACCATGTGGTGCGCCATTAGTATACCATTCGGTGCTCCACTGGTATTCCCTCCAAGTGCGCCACTAATAACCTTATATCGTAATCGTGCCCGGTACGGCCCGGCCCGCCATGGCACGATTATTAGTCAGGCATGCCGTGCCGCCCCACGCGTTGCCCCCTCCATCCTAGGCACGACCAAGAAGCTATATGGGCCGGCCCAGTGGCACGCCAGGCACACCTGGCCTGTTAGGCTGCAAGCCTGCTAGGCTGTTTCTGCGCCAAATTTGGCCTACTAGACTATTTTTTTGGCTATATATACATAAAGAAAAAATTCCTAAAAAAAATAAAAAAAATAAATAAACGGGTCGCGTCGTGCCGGCGCACGTGCTCAGCCTTCAGGCCCAGGCAGGCCCATGGCATGCCGCGTGCCGGGCTTGGCCCGTTTAGCACGTGTCGTGCCGTGCCGTGCGGGCGTGCTACCGGGCCGGCCCAGATATCTCGGCCCGTTTTCCTCACCATGCTGCCAACGCTGATTCTCAAAAGGTAGAAACAGTAAGCACAGCTCTTACAAAACAGCGAGTAGGTGGATGGAATCCCAATATGCAATTTTTAGAAGTAGCAAATTTGAGTTTCACAGGTTAAACAAATGTTTCTTCAAAGAACCATGAGCTACCATTGCATCATATTTCTTCAAAGAATCTATGTTTCCTTCAATTTCACCATCTTGTGAATCTTCGTTGCCTAGAATGAGAAATGAAAGTAAATGTTATTCAATACACGAAGGCACGAAGCACATCAGTATGTTTTCCCTACACGTCCATATAATCATGAGATGGCCACTTGGTATCTATTTCACAAGATAAAAGGGCCATAAAACCAGGATAGTCATTGTCCAAACATTAGGTACTTCTAGTCTACACCCTATGTCTTGGAGATGGACTGATAGTCACAACCAATAGTTTCTAAAATATCATTGTCCAACGATTTTTTTCAAAAATCACAAACAAATTTTGAATTTGTTAATTTTTTAAATCATAAAAATTAAAATCGTGAATATTTTTGAAGTTTATAAACATTTATAGATTTACTATTTTCTGAATTCGTGATTTTTTGAAATTCTTGAACTTTTTCACATTCATGGAAAAAATTGAATTAACGAACATTTTTCAACTTTTGGGAACAGTTTTGAAATTCGCAAACATTTGTTTAATCAGTGACATTTTTGAAATTCTTGAACATTTATCAAATTTGTGAAAACTTTTAAAAAATCGAATATTTTTTGAAATCTGGAAGCATTTTTTAAACTCTTGAACATTTTCCAAAATTTGAAACTTTTATTGAAATCCAGGGACATTTTAAAATTTGTGAACATTTGAAAAATAGAACATTTTTCAAAATCAAGAAAAAAATGATGCCCCAAAATTTAATTAAAGAAGAAAAAAGGAAAAAAAAGCAAAAAGGTAAAATGAAAGAGAAAAACAAAAAAGGGGCGCCCTGCCTGAGCACATGGGCAGGCCCAAGAGCACACACGACGAGAGCAGGCGGTGCACGTTTCCGCGACGCGCGTCTCACACGCTAAATAGGTGGCCCCCCATGTTTTTGGTATGGGAGTCAAACATGGTTTTAGTTTGTTACACGGTTATATGATTTGATGGAAAACTGGTTTTGCTAAAGCAACGCAACCAAACAAGCCCTTCGATCTTGTTGGTAGATAGTTGATATGGTTTGGATGTACTTCATCTAGCTCTTTTAATTGGGTAGTCTTTGTTACTTAAAAAAGATCTAAGGTTTCATATTTTAGATTTTTCTCGCCACCCACTTTGTCCAACCTTCCATGTACAACCATCACCCTTCCACTGATTTTTTTCCCCAGGCGTTTGCTATCCCACCGATCTAATTAAACCGTTTTTAGCCTACCGTTCTAAATAGACTGATTTTTTATCTATCAAATCAAATCAATTTTGGTATATTTGGAAATGCCTTTATGGAAAGTAATCAGTCACTCTCAACCTCTAATCAATCTCTAAAGATGTAATATTTGGTACGCCACACCTATTACGAAATCCAATATCCTCCTTGTTTTTATTCATTCATCCATCCATCCAACTTTAGTTCTGCTATATACAATGCATGCATGCACAATAGATCTTACATTATATTTGCATATCAAAGCAGTATCTGCCAACACACCACATATCAGATATCTCCATATGTATAATTTCTATATATTTTTAGTTCTGATGTCAAATTTGTCAAAGAATGTCAATCTAATACATATTTTGCTGCACTATCAATAAGTTGGTTTGGTGCTTATTTGTTCTTGCTGCAGTGGGTGCAACATACCTTAGGTTTGTGGGAGCATGAACTGTGTGAAGAGGAAGAAAAAGATAGAAGAAGAGTGATTTAAAAGTTAAAAAAAAAAAGCCGACGATGTTGTTTGATGCACATAAGAATCCTAACCACATATATTTAACATGTTGGTGTTGAAGCACTAGAATATGTATTCCTCGTTGCAATACATGGTCATTTACGATACAAAACAAATGTTTGATGTTATTTAAAAGGGGCGTGCTACGCGTCCTCCGGCTAAAAAGATCAACCAAGTCGCGAGCCGTCAGTTATGCCGCATTGAGCGACCAAGTGCGCCTCCACTATTGCAACATAGGTCTTGCTGAATATTTCTGCAGCACAAGTCTTGTTGCAGAAAAATTTTGCAACTGCCGTTTTGTTGAGTTTTTTTTTTTGCAAGGGAGATTTCGTTGCAAAATTGTCCATGAGGATACGTTTAATGGAAGGAGGCGGACGTGTCCACTGTGATCCGCCGGGTGATGGTAAGCATTTGCCTATTTAAAATAATACTTATATACGAGAAATGAAATAAAAATAATTTTTTACCAGGTGTACGATATAAAAGAAATTATTTAACAGCGGTATATACTAGTAACATAAAAGGAGGGATTTACCAGGCGTACATGTAAGCCATACAAAAAAATTGGCTAAAAAGGAAATATTAATATTGACTAGGCGTACGTGTCATACGGTTGGGGTTGCTGGATGTGCAGACCGCACAGGTTAGGGTGGGACTGAGATCCAGTAACATGCCTTCAGCATGTCACCCGTGCAGTATGGTGCCTTGGGCCAGGGGTGACATGAACAGTACCCAAATCTACAGTACAACTAGTACAATGCCCGTGCGTTGCCACGGGCTTTTTAGTTTGTTTTAATCTGATTGCACCTATGAATACATTGCATATATGTCTTTCGTTCCCCACTTTGTCTACCACCCTCCATCTCTCTCCCTAACCGTCTCTTTCCCACCCTCGCTCCCTCTTTCTTTCTAGCCCTCTCTATCTCTTCGGGACACAATCCCCTAATGACGAAAACGCCCCACCCCCCTATATTATAAAGCAACCATCACCTCATACATCTGAGAAGACCGATACAAACACACGCTACCACCGCGCTCAACACACACCCGAAGCAAGATACAAAGGTGCCGACAAACCACCCCAACGACTACCAAGCATACTACGAATGAGCAGAGAAGAACCGCTTCTAGTCGACGGACCACCACATGAGTGATCCATCAAGGAGGGGTGAGACGACCAACGCCGAAGCGAGGACTCCAAAACAGTGCCTCCAAAAAGGGCAGGATTGCGGATAGCCGCCACCGTCTGATCCCGTGGATCAAGTTTTCACCCAGAGCAACACGAAGGGGGTGAGAGTACCGCGGCGGAACCTGCAAGAAGGAAACAACGTCTGTGGATGCCGCCGCCGACGGCTAGTACAAAGATTGGGCACGTGATGTACCTTGGTTCTCTGACCCCCTCCGTCGCACCCCGCTCCGCCAACCACCCGCATCCATGCCGCCCGAGAGGCCATGTCTGCTCGCCCGCACCCAAGCCGCGCAAATCCGCCCAAGATCAACGCGCCTCCCATCGCTAGGGTCGTGGCTCTGCACCCAGACCGCCCTGAGAAAATCAAAGGGGGTGGCTTCAAATAGCTCCGCCAACTCCAACCACCGCCGAAATCGGCAACGCCCGTCCCACCTGAAGCGTTGCCAGAAAGCACCAGGCTGGGGAAAGGGGAAGGGGGAGGAACGACACATGACCACAATTGGCATCCTCTATGCCGACGACATGGGACTCAACAACGGCGGAGCCCCCATCCCTTGTACCGACCTCCCCCCCCCGACCCTGGCGAAGCTCCCTTCTTCGCCCCACCACGGCTACTGCTGCAGACTGGCGAGAGGCCACAACAAACACATGCCTGCCGAAGAGGAGGGTAGATCCACCGCCAAGGATGGGCCCTAGAGATGTACGCACGTGCTGCACGCCGTCGTCCAGAAGCCGGGGAGGAAGGCCCGATCGGACTCCGGGACGCGTACGCACCCCCACCACCTCAGCCACACCACCAGCACTGGCCACGCTACCAGCGTTGCAACTTACAACCCCGCTGCCAAGCCCTACACACAGCGCCGCACCCCCGTTGGACCCGCCGCACCCTACGCCACCAGAGACAGACGGGGAGGAGAAAGCCCCGCCACCACCCAGCCTAACCAGGCTTCGTGCGGCGGCCCGCTTGGGCGGTAGCGAGGAGGGCGAAGATGGGTAGAGGCGAGCAGCAACTTTTAGGAGCTAATCCTAACTTATCACAATGAGTATGGCTAGGTCTCAGTCCATTGAAATTTAACCAAGTCTAAGTTAAGTGACCTAACATATAGGAGAGAGAGAAAAAACTGTTTTTTTTTTTTTTGCATGGATCTTAATGGTAGATCTCACGGATATAGTATCGACTGGGAGTCTTAGTTGTGAGGTTGGGCAAGACTGTATCACAATCCCCTAATTACTGTTGTGAAAGAAAAACCAAAAATCAGCACGCAATCCCGTAATGCTGTTGATTTGATTTGACTGAAGCATGGAACCCAAAGAGAAGTGCGCTAGAGAGAGGAAAGAAATAGAGCAACCAATTATCGGTGACATTACAGTAGAGGAAAACGGAGACATAAGCGACGAGCGGTATAGAGATGCTTGTGCAACTTATACACACAGGCACACAGCTCATACGTACCTAGAAGAATATTGTGATCCGCTGCGGCACGCCACGCCGAGACACACATGCTGACATGCATTGCTCTCTCTTTTTAACAGGAACGCATACGTAACATGGTTACAGTTACGAATTTTAAAGCTGGTTACTCAATTCTAGCAGAATAAAAGAATATGTTTCTTGCTATCCTGAGAATAATATCAATATATGAGCACACTCACACAACTTGTAAATTAAGCTAAGGGGTAGATTCCGAATATACTGCTTTTCTATTTATTTTGTTGCTTTAGCACATGTGTCTTCCTGTCCACTTCACCTCTTGAGGAATATGGCAATGCAGGGTTTGCTTAAGAACATGACAAAATGAACGTCGAGAGAATTCGGCTGCTGCATATTACCTTTTGATAATTATTATTGCAGGAAAGCCAGCATAGGCTGTACAACAAATATATACATGCAGAAATGTGGGCTATTGGAAAGACGATGGTACCGAATGCCTGGCCCTCCAGTGGCTTTATATTTTCAAGATACTCTTAACAACAAACTGACATAATACATGTTGGTTCAGACCAGCAAGCATAATACCATCAGGAGCTCGTCATTTTCTTACCACCCCATGTCTATCTCCAGCGCATCCTCGTCTTTCTAACAAAGGAAAACATCCTTGTAAGTGTCAGCGGAGCCTTCTCCAAATTGTCATCAATGAAGCAATTCAGGACAGATCTAGGCAACCCAGTGGAGACTTCGCTGACAGTGAAGCTCGAGTAGACGAGCAAGTCCTCAAAGGCACCTCCTGCAGACCTGCACAACCACGTTGACATTTAGTTTCTCACCCTAGCTCCCAGTAACGCCGTGACTGTAGAAGGTAGTTTTTTTTTAAATGGAGGCATAAGCATAAGTTGTGACCGTAGAAGATAGTTTTGATGCTTACAATAATGACAACATGTAATAAGAAAACTAATGCATGTAATAATTAAGGTTGTATTCAAAGTGGTAAGCTAGCTTCTTGATAAATATCCGGCGATAAAAGTATTTTAATAACACAAGTGAGTGAACACATCGTAAATGGAAATAACACAAACTTTAGGCAAAGTAATTACTACAGTTCCTTTCGAATCAAGGACAGAAGAAATGCAATAGATGATAAGACTTATATTTTAACACTAACGGTACACTACGAGATGTTAAGAGTTTTGAGAAACAACATCCTATCGACATAATTAAGTACTTCACTTTTGTCAGGAACATGGGCAATAAGGAGAGCAAAAATATACAATAGGAAGGAGTTATAGAGCAACACATCATGCCCAAACAGTCCTAGTAAAGTAACTCAGACACAACCATTAATGGTTTCAACCAAATAAAACCAACACATCATAATTCCTGAAACTCCTCGTTTTGCATGCTATCTAACCAGATCATCCGTTCAAGTGTATATACCCAGCCAATGTTTATTGTTGCAAAATTGTGCACATTGTAAGAAAACTATTGTGAGGAAACCCATAAGATAAGAGAAATAAAGATGGCACCTTCCAACATGTGCCATCAAGAAAATACTAAACCCCCTTCTCTTGTATTCTGACATAAACTTGGAAACTTGGTTGTCGCTTCACCTGCAAAAATAGTAGTGTCACTGCAGGAGCCCTCCTGGAAAGACATGTTAAAAATATCCATTATTAGGTGTGATCATTATCAAAATTCATTTGAATTGTACAAAGAAGATAGAAAATGACATAATTAATAGCAATATAGTTAATTGCCCGTGCGTTGCAGCGAGGAAAGCACATCTTTCTCCCCTTTCCTTCCTCCGCTCCCACCCACTACCTTCCGAACCCAAACTCTCCCCACCTAGTAATGGTGCAACTGAATAAATTAGTACAATAAAATGAGGTGTAAGACATACAATTAAGAAAAGTCACAGTTTAGGCCTTAGAGAACCTAAATACAATGACACAGGATTAATGTAGAAGCACACAATGACAGAAAAACACATATGTCAGAGGAAAGTGCTACTGACAGCAGAAGTAGCTGCCACGGTGGGTGGTGATCGAGACTATGCACAGGGTTCATGTAGAAGCACCTAAACACAGGATTAAAAATTGGTACCGTGGAACATGGTGCAGGCATTCCGGTGAAGTCAGCGAGAACGGAAGCTTCGGGTGTGGCAAGAACTTGTGAAATTTTAATGAGTGATAAAAGGATCTTATGGTGAAAAATAGTAAAGGAATGCATACGCATTATAAACAGTACAAGGATCTTTGTTTCAATGTTCTTCTTTCGTATAATTTTATTTTATTTGTTTGGAATTGGTTTTTGGTTTGGGTTTGTATTCTGAGGCTTCTCGGTGTCTTTCTTCTAAATTCTAATACAAAATTACGTGAATTTAGATGCATGCTTAAGAAAAATAAAAGGATGCCAATGCATTACCCTTCCATGAGAAGCTTCCTCTCGAACATATGACCAAAGCCGGAGACCAAGCTTCATCTGATGGTCAAGGGGAAAACATAATTTGGACATCTTCCTCAAGACTTCAGAAGAATGACAACACAGATAGTTAGTACCTCTGTTTGACAATTGCATTTTTCATACCATTTTAAATGCTTCTCTGAACGTCACATTGAACTCCTTCAGTCTATTAGACTAACTACTTAATTTTCTTCTCCAAGCATCTTCTGGTGGTGTACCGTCATCAAAGTCCAGCTGCAGGTGTTGCCATAAAAATCAACAAGAAACATCAGAATAATGAGGCCAGTAAAAACAACAGCCAATTGCAACTATATGATCTTACAAATCCCTATCATATTATGGGAATGATGCCACATGCTCTACCAAAGACTAACAATAACTCCTTTCTGAATAAAAAAGAAGTCTGGCATGACTTGTGATGCCTTAATCGTGAAATTTGATCTCTTGACTGCATAAAGCCTGATAAACTGTCTTAGTACAGGCACAACGTCTGAATATTCACAGTAACACATAAAACATGTCATAAAAAATACACAAAAATAGAAGGACTCTGATTATTCAGAGTGGCCATAATAATCAGCAACATAGCAGACTAATATATATATCAACAAAATGCTGTTGACTTAGAGAATGTCGAAGGATGCAATATTACAATTCTGCCACCTTCCCAATGCGCACAAAGAAACAACGTCTGCAGGCCGATTCTGACTGGCAAGTGGCAACTGATAGCAATTGATGGGAGATGATGAAGAAGGCCCTCACCAGATGCACGGTGCTCCTGCTCACTAACTCATCGCAGCGCCATGAGTGCTTCCTCCGGTAGAACAAGCAGCCGCTAGAGCCGGACTTGACGCGGGCATGGCGGAATCCCGGTTTATTTCGAAAGTTAAACTGGTGCTGGTCAACATACAGTTTCCTATAGCCCAATTCTGAACGCGAGCCATATAGGAGTACAGTTCAGACACATTTACAGTTTAGAGGCAAATTAAACGGCAGAGGCACGCACCTCCATTGTCGACGGCGTCCACATCGACCCCTAGCTCGTCGACCAGGTACTGCACACACCGTGGCCTTCCCTTCCCGGCAGCGAAGTGCAGCGCCACGAGACCTTGGTCCTGGCCGCCTCCACCACCTCCACGGGACGGCCCCGCCTCGATCCAGATCTCTCACCAGCCTGCGACGCGACGAACGGAGAGTCGGTGCCTCCCAGATCAAACAAAACCGCCGGAATCGCCCACGTACTCTTGAAGAGGCGCAGGTCGCCGCAGCTCGCCGCGTGGAGGAGCGGAAGTGATCCGTCGGCGGGCGAGGGGGGGCTAGGGTTCGAGGGGCGGCGCGGCGCTATTGAGGTGGCGGCGGCGTGACGCCGCGCCATGGCGACCAGCGGTGGCGAGGTGGCGGCGAGGTGGCGCCGTGGGATCCGCGGAGGCGGCGTCCGTGGGATCCGCGGAGGCGGCGTCCGTGGGATCCGTGGCGGCGGCGGCGGCGTCCTGGCGATCGGATCGAGGCGGCGGTGGGAGAGAGAGATAATAATCATTCGGTGGGATCGAGGCCGCGGTGCGGGCGTCTTGGTGTATCTCGGCGCGCGATCCCGGCGGCGGAGTCGATCTGTGTGAACGAGGGATCGATCCCAGTTGTTTTCGATACAATGACGAAAATAAACCGGAGTGCGATGACGAAAAAAAACCGGCGATGGGAGTATGACGTAAAAAAACCAGCGAAAATTGACCAGGCGACTATTCACCAAGTCGTCCATTAGGAGTAGAGATATCTACAGTGTTTCGTCTACAGGACCACATCCACAGTGTTTTGTTGCTACACTGATCAATCTTGGCTGTCCATTTCAGATCCAAGGGCCATGTTACGGGTGGATGTGCTCTCTTTAGGCACGCCCTATAAACAGCCTGGCGCCTTATGAATTGGGTTGCTTACGCTCAGCTAAGCCATGTGGGACTAAAAATGGCTTCTCTGGTCGTTTGTTCGTTCGGTTCACACGCGGGGTTCGTGTGTGGGCTTGAGGCCTTGTGACCTGGAGGACAGGCAGGCCGAAATAATGGCGCATACGTGAGTCAAGGCCCACACCCTCCTCGTCTCTGTACTGACGCCGCATCTCGCTCCGTCTCCTCCACGCCCCACTTGGCGGTCCACCGTGGAACCGGCGCAGCCCACCCCCATCCCACCCTTCCGGCGTGCGCTCTGGCGAGGAGGATAGCGGTTGGCCCCTCCAGGTCGCGGCGAGCGGATGAGCGAGCCGGAGCTTCCTCTTACAGTTCGAACACTGCTTCCTTCATGATGTGCACAATTTCAGAGATTCCGACCTGCAGCAGGTACGTTCGTTAGCAATCCATGTTATCAGCTTCCTTCATCATTTTTGTTACAAGGGAGATTGGTTGATTGATTTACCAGGGCACTTTGGCGCAAGTCACTACCTATCTAGTCTGACTGAATAAGCATTTATCCAGCCATTAGAGAGGAAGCAAACACAAATTCAAGTATGGCTGGGCCGAATAAGAAGAAAAAAAAATCCTGGTTTCAGATTAAGTAGCTGTGTCACTCAAGCAATTTCGACATCTATCTGTGTGCTCAGTTGATTGGGCCCTGTCGGGGATAAATTGAGCGTACATTCCAAATTTTCGGTTGAAGAAGAATTGGTGACTTGTGCTTGCCCCGCCTAAGTAGGTTGCCAATGCCAGATAAGCAGTAATCAAGTTGATTATGAGGGTGGTGGTTTATGCTATGCAAGAGGAAAAGTGAAAAGCCAAAAATTCCCTAGTAGTCAGTCCACAAAAAAGGCCTGCACAATTACCATTCCAAACTTTTTTTCAGGGGCCGAGGTTTAACAACCAAAATCTCATAACCCGAAAGAATTTTCTGTGTGAAATGCATTAACTATGTTATGATAAGAAAGTTTTGAAGAGGCGCTCCGGCGACAAATTCTTCTCATGGGCAATTTACTGACGAATAAGAATAACATGCTGCTTGACCAAAAAGACTGAACATAAACTCTTTTTCCACAATGATTCTCTTCTTCGAAGAATCACAATTTGCAAGTGCTGCTGCTAGCTATATACCATAATAAACGAAATGCAGGAGCTAAAACTCCCAGCTATCTGTTCTTTGATCATTGCTGATGGAACGATTCATTTACAGTTCAAACAATCCCATGGAATAACTGGCACATTGTTTCCTTTTATTTTTCAGGAATAGCTATCAAGCTAAGCCGCATAACAAACTTATACTCCCTCCGTCCGAAAAAACTTGTCATCAAAATGGACAAAAAGTGGTGTATTTAGAACTAAAATACATCTAGATACATCCCTTTTATTCATTTTGATGACAAGTATTTCCGGACGGAGGAAGTATGAGGAATCTACTAGAGTCATACATGCTTATGCTGATGAGCAGATTAAAGTAACGAACGCAGCAAATAAATGACCAAGTCTGGTAATCCCAGAGGACTTCGAACCCACCCTCTGCTGGTTGGTCCATTCGGCCACTGCTGCGCACAGAGGCCTCTCTTGCAGTTCGATCATTGCTTGCTTCCCCCCGCGCCCTGCGGCAAGATGGGAGCGGACGAGAGAGGCGGGGCAAGGCTTCCTTCCTCTTACAGTTCAACCACTGATTTCTTGCTGTGGAGGCTTTCAGAGATCCCGACCTGCATGGTGTCACAGAATTTATTTTGACAGAAGGGAGATTGATTTTTATTTACTAATTTATTTCGCAGCTTGGATTTTCATGACGCCTCATCAAAAACCAATCCTCTTATGTGGGAGAGAGGAGACCAAATGGAAATACTCCCCACCTTCTCTGCATCTTCTTACCAACTCTGGGCAGCCAACTATGCCTAAGCGTTCGACGGCTGGCAACCGCTCCAGGAGACCATGCGGGAATTCCTCCATAGCTGGACAGTCATAAATCCTCAATTCCCTAAGAGAAGTGAGGCCACACATCCCATCAAGCCACTGCAGAAACTCACACCGAGACTCCTCATCTTGGAAAGATTTCCAAGGTTCGAAGGCAGCTTGGCCAGACTTCTGCATCCTGAAATCTCCAGTTCCTCCAGGGACAGTGGAAGGGTCTCCTCAGATGATGAAGTGTTCCCCTCCAGGCTGTGACAGTAACTAATACACAGAACACGAAGGCGATCCAAACACCGGAGCTCCTCCGTTGGCCAGCGGACAAGATTGCTGCATCTGACAATCGTGAGCTCTTCCACGAATTGAAAGCATCTCCAAAGCATAAGGTGTGATCTGGACAACATAGAGCTTGTAATCAAGCTGTTGGGGGCTTGGGGCCTTCCAGAACCAAATATTTAAGTTTTTCAAGAGGTCTTTCACTTTGGCTTTGTTGGGGGTCTAGAGGCAACATGGTTATGTCTTCCAGAGATCCAAGAGTTAACCTGACAAGAAATGGCTAAGAGCCCAACCGGATGCTCATAAAAATGAAACCGACTGTAGTACTGTGAACTCCAACTATTTTCAACTCGCTGACAATGGGGATCAATGGAATACTTGCAAGCTTGGGGCAATTTTCGATCCTTAGCACTTCAAGCATCGGGAACTTTACAAAGCTATCACAAGGTTATTACATAATGTGGTCATGTTATTTTCCACACATATCTGCAGGCTTGGTAACTTAATCAACTTCATCCTCTTCAAGCCAGGGAAAATTTGCAGAGGGGTAATGCATCCACCTTCCACATCAAGGTTATTACATAATGTGGTCATGTTATCCATCTTCTCCAAGGACAAAATTTCTAGAGAGACCGAGAACCATACTACAGGTATACTCTTGCATCTTGGGCAGTCAGACATTTCAAGTACTCTCAAGCAGTTAAACATTTGAGGTTTTCTCATCCATTGTGGTATTTCTAGGCCACCATACCCACGTATCTCCCAATTTTGGATATTACTATGAGGTTCTAAACCCTCAAGCACTTCTTCTGCATTCCAGTCCATATTTTTAGGCTTATCATGATCTATTCCTTGGTCCCAACATAACAACAACTCACTTAGATTTTGCTTCTGATTGAGATTGGCTTCTTTTGCATTTTCCCCACTCTTTATCTTGTTCAAATTCAACAGTTCCAACCTATTTCTAAGGTGTTGCAAGTCTTTGAGCTGCTCTATTCCAAGTCCATCTCCAGTATCCACAACAAATTTTGTTAATATGTGAAGGTTGTTCAGTAGACCAAAGTTTGGAGACATACTTTTGAGACTCAAACAACCAAAAAGATTAAGATGGATGAGCTTTCTCAGTCTTTCCATGTCTTTTGATAACTGTTGCAACTCCTCGCAACCATTGAGAATCAGTGTTTGCAAGTTATACAACATGCATATTGAATCTGGCAACCTAACGATGTTAGACTGAGAGAGGTCAAGATATCGTAAATGTTTCGCATTTATGGCTGTGCAAATGTCAATTGAAGAAGGGGGGCAATGCAATGCTCTTAGTGATGCTGATATCTGTAGAAACTCTTTAAAATCCTTATGTGACCTGTTTAAAAAATAATAATGCCTGTGTAATTCTGAAGGAGATAACAAAGTGCGGAGGTACTTTTTGTGTTTGCATAACCCACTGATTTGTTTCAGTTCGGCCTTTGACATTTGCATGTGACAAACATCTTTAACAATGCTTTCTGCCGAGTCAATTCTCCTATACTTGCACATTCATCTGTGACGTTTTTTGCAAGATCATGCATTAAGTCATGCATTTTACATACTATTGTCTTATATGGTGTGTTACCATCATAGACAGCATATTTAACTACCACTTTCTTATCTTGGAGGAAGGACCTCCGAACCAACTCATCAAAAATGAATTCTCCTTTCTGTATTAAATCCATTGCTCCCTCTTCTTGAATAAAGCCATTTGCCATCCATAGTTGGCTCAACCTATCCTTTTCCATCTCATAATCCTTGGGAAAAACTGCACAGAATGCAAAACATTGCTTCATTTTAGATGATAGGTATTTGTAGCTTAACTTTAGTATGGGCATGATCTCGTATTTGCCTCCATCACTATCCCCAATGTTACTTTCTTCGATGGCCTTCCATTCTTGTACTTGTTGGTTTGAACTCAGCAATCCACCCATTGTCTTGAGAGCAAGAGGCAACCCCCTGCATTTATTGACAATGTGCCTTCCTATGCTGGCCAACTCTACTTGCTCCTCTACATCATTGCTAAATGCTTTATGTGTAAACAATTCCCATGAATCTTGCTCATTTAGACATGCTAGCTGATGGGGTCGAAGGGTCTGTTAGAATAAATCCGAGGCATACCGTCGATCATCCAAGGACCAAGCAATCACACGAGCACGACACCGAGATTTGTTAACGAGGTTCACCGATATGGCTACATCCCCGAGGCCTGACTACGGGCGCTCCTCCCCGTGACACCGTCACAATACCGCACTCCGGCCACCCGGGCGCCGGCACACGCCGCCGGCTCCCCCTTGCACGCCTGTGCTATTATGTTGGCATATATTACATCGTGTGTCTACCCTCGCTATATAAGAGAGGCCTAGGATACAAGTGTCCTATTAGGACACGACTCCATATCCTATCTAAACACAATACAACTCAGAGTCCAACTGTAACCTACCTTGTACACAATATTCGACACAACTCTAACAAACTCCACCTTGGCGAATATTCTCCACCACCTTGAATTCATAAATGCGTCAAACTTTCATGTACATTGGACTTGAGTTTATCCCATGAGTACCGCTGCTACTCCAAAGACTCCATGTGACTCCACCTGCAACTTGTAGTCCCTTCTTTTCTTGACCATAGTCAACACTCGAGCAAAATTAAGTTCCTTGTTACTCTAGTTTGTGCTCCCAACTTCCAGAGTATCCGTTCAATGCCATCACACACCGATCACTGACCTGCATGAAAGTGAACAACTCACAATATTGGGTGTCAGACATAAGAGTTACCTGAACTCAACATCACCGCTCCTTTCATGACCGCCTGTCTGAAACATGAAGGAATTTCACCGTTGCTTGTACTCATCCCGAGTCAAATTCGCAGTTGTCTCACCACATGTATGACCGCCAGAGCCCCGGCCCGTCTCCATGCCCTATGCGTACCGCACGCCTCGCCGCTATTACCGCGTC
Source organism: Aegilops longissima (assembly GCA_021605205.1). NCBI lineage: Eukaryota > Viridiplantae > Streptophyta > Magnoliopsida > Poales > Poaceae > Aegilops > Aegilops longissima. The sequence continues at coordinate 4,245,958 of CM038682.1, read as the reverse complement.
GAGCCTCCGCTGTCCCGGTCGAGTCTCAAGGGTCGCAAAACCACACCATTCAACCCCCACTGCAGAGTACCACCGATCATCACCGACCGATGACGAGTTTCACGCTTCCATCTGACCACTGGGCTCCAGTCCAAATTACGTGTCACTCGCTTTTTCAATCTTGTCAAGAACCACACCGTAGCCGGCTGCATCTCAGACTTGATACTTCCTCTAGATCAATAATCCACAACCTCCGGATAACCTAGCTCTGATACCACTTGTTAGAATAAATCCAAGGCATACCGTCGATCATCTGAGGACCAAGCAATCACACGAGCACGACACCGAGATTTGTTAACGAGGTTCACCGATATGGCTACATCCCCGGGCCTGACTACGGGCGCTCCTCCCCGTGACACCGTCACAATACTGCACTCCGGCCACCCGGGCGCCGGCACACGCCGCCGGCTCCCCCTTGCGCGCATGTGCTATTATGTTGGCATAGATTACATCGTGTGTCTACCCTCGCTATATAAGAGAGGCCTAGGATACAAGTGTCCTATTAGGACACGACTCCATATCATATCTAAACACAATACAACTCAGAGTCCAACTGTAACCTACCTTGTACACAATATTCGACACAACTCTAACAGGGTCTGCATTATAGAGGCAACTTTCTGGCTTCGAGTTGTGACGACTATTATGCTTCCTAGTCCACCAACAGAACACAAAAGAGGCTTCAGTTCATCCTCCCATATCCTTTTGTTCTCATTCCACACATCATCAAGAAATAGCATAAACCTTTTTTGGCCAATGACTCCCTCAAGTTGCTTTCGCAACATCTCAATGGTGTCAGGCATGTCAGATCTTTTATTTTCAGCCAACTGAATGATGGATTTCAAAAGAGCAATTGGATCAAAGTTGTCTGACACACAATGCCACATCTTCAACTGGAAATGTTGCTGAACCTCTTGGTCATTATACACCATCTTAGTAAGAGTCGTCTTGCCAAGACCTCCCATCCCAATGATGGGCAACACCTGCACCTTATGCTGATCTTGCTGGTCCAACAATAACTTCACCACCACCTCCTTACCATATTCTCTTCCAAAGATTTTGGTAGAGTCGTCCAGTTTTGAGTGTGTCTGCCGCCAAGGATGTTGTCGCTCCTCCCGATGGACAGAATTCTCCAGACCAAACTTGTTCATCTCCTCAAGCAACTTATTAGTCTTCTCGAGGATGGTCTTGAGTTTCCTGCTCATTTCAAAACGGAAGAGCAGCGGGCTGCGGCGCGTGATATAGCCATGTACCTTGCGGGAAGTGGACCTGCCGTTCTTAGAATGGCGGCGCAGCGCCTCGTACTGGAAGTCGACGAGCACGTCATCGGCCTTGTAGGCGATGGATTTGAGCTCCTTCATCCAGCTCTTGACATAGCCATTTGTCATGCTCCTCTCCTCGCCGTCGGCCAGCTTGCATTCGATGGCTAGCAGCTGGCGCTCCAACGTTCGGCGGTCTTCGTCGAGACCACACATACGGGTCACTGTCTCGATGAGTGCGTCTGCAGCCTTGCCGGCCACGCGACGCACTAGAGGGAGAAGCAGCGATTCTGCCATGTTCTTGCAGGTCGGAGGAACAAGAAACTGCTGCATATATGAAAGAGAAAAAGAGAGGTTAAGCACTGACAGAAGACGGACAACCATATAATCCTCCTTTTATTTTATCGCAGTGGTGAATTCCTCCCCACTTGTGCCAAGAGGTCCTGGGTTCGAACCAGCCTCTCTGCATTGCACTTTGCAAGGGTAAGACTAGGTTCCTATAATCCCTCCCCAGACCCCACCTTGTGTGGGAGCTTCTATGCACTGGGTCTGTCCTTTATTTCTTAGTTCCACACTAGCTTAGCCTGTATAGCTCTTTTTCAGCCCTCTTATACATACTTTTTGATACATATAGTGATATAGATAAAAATTCCAGTGGGCCTTTGCCCTACTAGACAACTAAAAAAACAGAACAACCGAAGAGGAGCAAAACGAAATCAAGGATTGAGCAGAGAATTCACCTCAACAACGCTCAAATTTGATCTTGTGCAAATAGGTGAAAGAGCAACAGTACTAATGCTCGTTGCGTCACCGCCTCTGTGTTGGTCTCGTATGCTATGAGATTGTGAGGTTGCTGGAGATAAGATCATGGAATTCAACAGCTGGAGAAAAGGGCAGTGGAAGGAAAAAAAGATGGAAAGCGTGTGAGGTTTGGTATATTCGTGTGCAAATATTGTATAAGCCGACAACACTTCCTTTTCACTCAATAAATATTCAGATGTCGATAGTCAAGCTAAGCTCCGTGTTTTTCCTGCAACTTGCACATAGAAAAAGTTGTCTGTACCATCATCACAAATGTCAACCAAATAATGTTGAACCCCTGGGTAGAATGGATCATTTTCCAACTTCTAGATAGCACAATAAGCCATAGTTGCTGTGAAGACTTTTCTCACTTGTGTCACTAACGGTTCAGCAGGAATATGCAAGAAATTGTTTTCGATCTGTTACTTATTCTATGGCGTACTAGACGGGAGATGCGGCACACGGACTTGGTAATCCCTTTTTTTTGGCTATACATCAATACAACTGTAGATTATACAACAAAAAATCATACTATGGTAAATTAGTTCAGTGAACCCAGAGTTATGAGATAAACAGATTTTTGAATTTGAGAAAAGTTAGATTATACACGATGCATAGAAAGGATTTTTGCACCAGCTTTCTTCATACCAACAGGATTAATTTCTGCTGTTATGATCATTGAATAATAAATAATCGAGAAGCTGGACATACCTCCATGAGGAAAAACAGATGACACAACCATCGTAATCGCATAGGTTGCAAACATATGGATGAGAACGGTTTTAACACATCATTTTTTTAGTGAAACAATGGTCTGAAGTCTGAACTATTTTGGAAAAAAAGTTTCTGAACTAATAAAAGGTACACGCAACAAAATCTATTGTTCTCGCTGAGGCGCAGATCAATACTCGACACACAACAAAATCATGTTGCCAATACATATCTAATCAGAGATTTTTTGCTTTATTTATGTTGGGGGGGCTGCAGTGCAAGTCTCATTAGTCTGGTACAACTGATGCGATGCAGTACTGGCTCGCTGCGTTTAAGATATCATGCACAATCTGAACTGGATTAGATTCACCAACATTATATTTCTTGGTATATGAAACTACCAAGATGCAGCCGAAATGGGAGAAGCCACGTGCGCATGCGCTGGCCAATCATGCTGAAGCTGAACGGCAACACTGGTGGGAGAGTGGTTTTTCCAAGCTCGAGCTACATGAGACCCTCTATCTAGGCCATGCATTTGCATTGAGATTTGTGCAAGGTACAACAACTGTCACAAGGATTGCAAGCCTACTTCAGAAAGTAACCACACCGGGATACCTAGCCTATTAAGAAAATGACCGGGGCTCCTAGCACCATGGTGTTGATTCTGACACAATTGCATGTCTACAGTGCATGCCAAATAAAAAAATTCCCACATCCAGCGAATACTGCTGGGTACTATTCCACATGAGCATCCTATCACCTATAATGCTGCGCACTATTCCTCTACATAAAAAAAACATTATTAAAGAGAACAAGATTATATATCCTGCATGTGTTAGCGAGCGACCACAAAAATTAAAAATCACACAACTTAGCCAGCAATCTGATTATAAACAAAAAACATTAGTAAATACAAACTGTAATGATAGGCTGCGCCTTGATTTCCCTTCTCATAAATTAACCAATTGTGCAGAGATTGCAAGAAAAAAAACCTTTAAATATCCTACTTTCCTCATTAGACCCACAGGCTCAATCGCTTGTCTTTTCACTCACATCAAATGCTACAGTGCACTCTTTTAAAACAGTCCGGAGATAAAGCCGCTGAACGCCACAGGTCCGGGACCTCATGAACATGGGCGGAAGCTGCCAAAAAGGCTGGACCCATGTAGACTAGGCTGCAGTACCTAAACCTACCCCGCGTTACTGTGAATCTGGCCATGTCCACTTCTGCTAATGACCTGACACGGTCAGAGGACTGGGCTCGGTGTGCTTCCAGCTGCACAAATCTCAACAACAATAGACGACCGTGATACAAGGTGCCGTGGAGCTCGAGCTAGCATACAACTTTCCGCACAGGTGGTTGGAACTGAAGAAACTGAAGCTCCGTCAACCAGCGCAGTGCCAGCTTCGGAGAAGCAATCATCAGAAGAGAAAGATATGGAAGTTGGGGCCTGCAGGTCAGCCAGAGTTATGCTGACCTGATCCATGTTATCAACTTATCATCCGCGGAATGTGTTTGCCGGACATATTTATTTTGTGGCTTCAGATTCAGTAGCAGTGTCATTTAAGCGATTTCAGTATTTATTTATTTATGCAGGAACCGTGCTCAGTTGATTTGCTTCCATCAACTATGACGGTGGGTTATGCTATGCAAGAGGAAAGTACAAGGTTGTCGTCATAATCTTTTACCTGAAACACCGAGTCATTCATGGTCTCGATGGATCTGCAGTATCAGACGGTGGCATCAGAATTCAGGCATACATGCGTGTTGCGCTGTCTCAGTTAGTCGCAAATGTTCAGAACTCCTCACACATGCGCAGTCAAAAGCTTAACACTAAGCACTTACAGGAATATTTACTTCAGAGATATTATCAGCCGGTCCTAGCAAGGCAGAACAGTTGTGGAATCCCTGAGACGGAACATAAGTTTAGTTCAACCATATTTGAACAAGGACGCCATGGGACTCCCCATTGCCAACGACATCACGCACCTCACCACCCAGGCCCATGTCCGGCTCGGCAAGATGCTCGCCGACGCATACATTCCCACGGTCTGATGATAATCCAGTACGCATACGTAGCCACGCTCTGATGATCCAGGACGTAATCAGTGTGTGTGCATTCCAGTGAACACTTCCAATCAGGCAGGCAGGCAGACATTACTGACACTATCATTGATTCCATCTACTCCCTCGCGTTTTTTACACCGAAGAGCGTTTTTTACACCAGAGTGTGGTGTAAAAAACACTTATATTACGGGACAGAGGGAGTAATAGTGAATTTGGTGATGATTAGTTGTGGACAACAGATGAATAAATCTGCTCTAGTCTGATACTCTGTAGTAGTAATATCAGGATGCTTCATGTCAGGCTCCCAAAGGCTCCAACTCAAGGAAGGAGCAGACACGAGCTCAGACTATTCCTGACATTAATTGCTATGAGCATTGTAGGAATTGGTACAATCTCATCATCAGTACAGCACTGCCGTTGTAGCTGCAGCCTGCAGGTACATCGATCCATCGCATGTTATTACCGAATTTGATGTGAGAAACATTTATTTCGACAAAAGGGAGATTCATTATTCACCGGGGCAACCATGTCATGTGTATACTGATTTATACTCCATGACGCCATCATCAAAAATCAAGTTCACCATATCTACGTGGGATAGACGAGAGCAAGTGGAAATACTCCCCACCTTCTATGCATGTCTTACCAACTCCGGGCAACCACTTATCCTTAGAACAACTTCAACATGCCGACCCAAACTGTTGCGCGTGTCTGTTTGGATCGAAACTGACAGAAAAAATCGGCCTAACACAACGACCCAAACGGACAAGGGTCCGTTTTTGTCCGTGCACGACCCATTTCAGACTCAAATTTAGGCCGTGTTTGCGTCGGCGCAGACAAGAAACGGGCACGCGATGCCAGCCCTTGTCCTCCCCTTGGCCAGCCAGTCGGTGGCGCATTGGCCATTCCCTCTTCCTCCCATCGATAGCTTGCATACCCGGCCACCCCACCCACCGCCGCCCAATTCCGGTGTCCAGGCCAGCCGTCCGCACCCACATACCTCCCACCGCAGCACTCCACCTCCCAACGGCCACAGAGGATGAGCATCCGGATGATATCTGCTACCAGGGCTCTCAATTTCAGGGTGACAATGTTGTGCCTGAGCATGGAGGAGCGGCAACGTTTGCACAGCTCACTGCATTTCATCATCAAATGCGTGATTGGGAAACGCACATTCAACTGCAAGATGGTTTGGTTGAGTATATAAGGGCTCAAGTTGACAACCAATAGATGTATCGGCTATCTTTTTAATGTATTTGAGACGATTTGATTTTTATTTGCTTGTAAACTATGAGATATTTATTTGGTTGTCAAGCTATGACATATTTATTTAGATTTTGTTTGGAGTTTGTTTCATATGTTGCAAAATGAGCTCAAGCATGGATGCAAGCCGCCGCGAGGAAGAAAATGCATCCGTGTGTTGGGTGCACGGCCGACCCAAACAGACAAGGGGGTGGATGAGCTGACCTAAACAGACAAAAAGCAAACAAAATACGCGTCCGTTTAGGTCGGTACACTGGAGTTGCTCTTAAGATGTCAAGGGCTGGCAACCGCTCCAGCAGACCATGCGGGAATTCCACTATGGCTGGACAACTCCAAATCCACAATTTATTAAAAGAAGTAGGGCCACACATCTCCTGAGGTATCGCTTTCAGTCTAGTGCACCAATTCATTAGAGAGGCCGAGAACCATCTTGCTCAAGTAGTTGGAACGATTATTGATTTACAGCTCACACAGGTTGGAACGAGTATTGATTTTCAGCTCATACAGGTAGTGAACTATCCATAAGTTTTTCAGTATATTGATTATCTGATCGACCAAGATATGGGCTGTTAACTAACGAAATCGTCTTTACCATAACACTACGCTAATTTCTCACAAAAAAAGACACTACGCTAATGAATGAGTCTTTACCATATCAATGTCCTAGTATATAATGTAGTTAGTTAATGCAATAACGGTCCTTGTACGGCAACGCACGGTTTTTCTTCTATGCTCCAAAATTCTTCTACTGAATTATTATTATTATTATTTATTTTTCTGCCACTGAATTATTGTGGCTCTTCTTTTCCTGCATGTCATGTCTTTTTACCTCTTTTCCCCGGTATCCCTCCTTGCCGTGCCCCACCCGAAAGGATATTGGAAAAATTAAACAGCATGAAAGCTGCACCTGACGAAGCTGCGTCATGTAGTAATAAATACTTTTCTACACTATTGCATAGTACTCCCTTCATCCTTAAAAAAGTCATGTTCAACGCTTAAAATGAACAATGCATTTGTCCGTGGTTCGGGGACTAGTAGGTGGACACGAATGTAGGAACCGGCCAATCAATGCTATCTGCATACATTTCAAAAAGTATTTCAACTAACCATGAAATTCTTGCAAGCCGACAGATTTTCATATAATGCAGACGAAATTCATTAAATATTAGATATTTTTTAAACTAAAACCTATTCTAAACCTAGTCTAAATGACCGCCGGCGTCCGTTCCCCATGTACGGCCGGCCGTGCGCCCCGTGAAGTGAAGCTCTAGCTCCGCCTCGGCGGTCTACAACTCCGCCTCTGCAGCCTGCAAGCGGCTAATTAATCGACCGACGAGGATGAGTCAGCCAATCTTAGCTTGGGCGGGAGGGGTGGACTTCCTGAGATCCGAGCGTCGGCGACCTACCATGCACTACTCTTCCTCACTGCCGGCAGCGCCTGTGGACGTGCCGGCGTTGTTGTCCTGGCGCCATGCCGTGGCCGTCACAGAGCTGCTAAGCTTTCCCCTAACGTCGTCATCGGGCCCGTAAACTTCATCCGTCGCCTTGTCGATCTCCTTGTAGAAGGGCTCTAAATCCACCTGATACTAGCGGTAGCGCCAGCGGTCATGCAGATGTCGTGAAGTAAATATGCCCTAGAGACAATAATAAAGTTATTATTTATTTCCCTATATCATGAAAAATGTTTATTATTCATGCTAGAATTGTATTAACCGGAAACTTGATACATGTGTGAATACATAGACAAAACAAAGTGTCACTAGTATGCCTCTACTAGATTGGCTCGTTAATCAAAGATGGTTAAGTTTCCTGACCATAGACATGTGTTGTCATTTGATGAACGGGATCACATCATTAGGAGAATGATGTGATGGTCAAGACCCATCGTTAGTTTAGCATAATAATCGTTAAGTTTTATTGCTATTGCTTTCTTCATGACTTATACATGTTCCTCTGACTATTGTTGGGGAACGTAGTAATTTCAAAATATTCCTACGCACACGCAAAATCATGGTGATGCATAGCAACGAGAGGGGAGAGTGTTGCCCACGTACCCTCGTAGACCGAAAGCGGAAGCGTTAGCACAATGCGGTTTATGTAATCGTACGTCTTCAGGATCCGACCGATCAAGTACCGAACGTACGACACCTCCGAGTTTAGCACACGTTCAGCCCGATGACGTCCCTCGAACTCCGATCTAGCCGAGTGTTGACGGAGAGTTTCGTCAGCACGACGGCGTGGTGATGAAGTTGATGTTCTACCGACGCAGGGCTTCTTCTAAGCACCGCTACAGTATTATCGAGGTGGACTATGGTGGAGGGGGGCACCGCACACGGCTAAAAGATCAAACGATCAATTGTTGTGTCTCTAGGGTGCCCCCTGCCCCCGTATATAAAGGAGCAAGGTGGGGTGCGGCCGGCCAAGGGAGAGGGCGCGCCGGGTGGAGTCCTACTCCCACCGGGAGTAGGACTCCCCCCTTTCCTAGTTGGATTAGGACTTGGGAGGGGGAAAGAGTGGAGGAGAAGAAGGAAGGGGGGTCGCCGCCCCCCTCCCCTTGTCCTATTCGGACTGGGGGGGGGGGGGCGAGGGGCGCGCGGCCTAGCCCTAGCCGCCTCTCCTCTCTTCCACCTAGGCCCACTAAGGCCCATTAAGTTCGTAGGGGGTTCCGCTAACCTCCCGGTACTCCGGAAAAATCCTGATTTCACCCGGAACACTTCTGATATCCAACCATAGGCTTCCAATATATCAATCTTCATGTCTCGACCATTTTGAGACTCCTCGTCATGTCCGTGATCACACCCGGGACTACGAACAACCTTCGGTACATCAAAACATATAAACTCATAATATAACTGTCATCGAAACATTAAGCGTGCGGACCCTACGGGTTCAAGAACTATGTAGACATGACTGAGACATGTCTCCGGTCAATAACCAATAGCGGAACCTGGATGCTCATATTGGCTCCCACATATTCTACGAAGATCTTTATCGGTCAGACCGCATAACAACATACGTTGTTCCCTTTGTCATCGGTATGTTACTTGCCCGAGATTTGATCGTCGGTATCTCAATACCTAGTTCAATATTGTTACCGGCAAGTCTCTTTACTCGTTCCGTAATACATCATCCACAACTAACTCATTAGTTGCAATGCTTGCAAGGCTTAAGTGATGTGCATTATCGAGAGGGCCCAGAGATACCTCTCCGACAATCGGAGTGACAAATCCTAATCTCGAAATACGCCAACCCTACAAGTACCTTCGGAGACACTTGTAGAGCACCTTTATAATCACCCAGTTACGTTGTGACGTTTGGTAGCACACAAAGTGTTCCTCCGGTAAACGGGAGTTGCATAATCTCATAGTCATAGGAACATGTATAAGTCATGAAGAAAGCAACAGCAACATACTAAACGATCGTGTGCTAAGCTAACGGAATGGGTCATGTCAATCACATCATTCTCCTAATGATGTGATCCCATTAATCAAATGACAACTCATGTCTATGGTTAGGAAACATAACCATCTTCGATTAACGAGCTAGTCAAGTGGAGGCATACTAGTGACACTCTGTTTGTATATGTATTCACACATGTATTATGTTTCCGGTTAATACAATTCTAGCATGAATAATAAAGATTTATCATGATATAGGGAAATAAATAATAGCTTTATTATTGCTTCTAGGGCATATTTCCTTCAGTCTCCCACTTGCACTAGAGTCAATAATCTAGATTACTCAGTAATGATTCTAACACCCATGGAGCCTTGGTGCTGATCATGTTTTGCTCGTGGAAGAGGCTTAGTCAACGGGTCTGCAACATTCAGATCCGTATGTATCTTGCAAATTTCTATGTCTCCCACCTCGACTAAATCCCGGATGGAATTGAAGCGTCTCTTGATGTGCTTGGTTATCTTGTGAAATCTGGATTCCTTCGCTAAGGCAATTGCTCCAGTATTGTCACAAAAGATTTTCATTGGATCCGTTGCACTAGGTATGACACCTAGATCGGATATGAACTCCTTCATCCAGACTCCTTCATTTGCTGCTTCCGAAGCAGCTATGTACTCCGCTTCATACATAGATCCCGCCACGACGCTTTGTTTAGAACTGCACCAACTGACAGCTCCACCGTTCAATATAAACATATATCCGGTTTGCGATTTAGAATCGTCCGGATCAGTGTCAAAGCTTGCATCAAGGTAACCATTTACGATGAGCTCTTTGTCACCTCCATAAACGAGAAACATATCCTTAGTCCTTTTCAGGTACTTCAGGATGTTCTTGACCGCAGTCCAGTGATCCACTCCTGGATTACTTTGGTAACTCCCTGCTAGACTTATAGCAAGGCACACATCAGGTCTGGTACACAGCATTGCATACATGATAGAGCCTATGGCTGAAGCATAGGGAACATCTTTCATTTTCTCTCTATCTTCTGCAGTGGTCGGACATTGAGTCTTACTCAACTTCACACCTTATAACACAGGCAAGAACCCTTTCTTTGCTTGATCCATTTTGAAGTTCTTCAAAACTTTGTCAAGGTATGTGCTTTGTGGAAGTCCAATTAAGCGTCTTGATCTATCTCTATAGATCTTAATGCCCAATATGTAAGCAGCTTCACCGAGGTCTTTCATTGAAAAACTCTTATTCAAGTATCCCTTTATGCTATCCAGAAATTCTATATCATTTCCAATCAGTAATATGTCATCCACATATAATATCAGAAATGCTACAGAGCTCCCACTCACTTTCTTGTAAATACAGGCTTCTCCAAAAGTCTGTACAAAACCAAATGCTTTGATCACACTATCAAAGCGTTTATTCCAACTCCGAGAGGCTTGCACCAGTCCATAAATGAATCGCTGGAGCTTGCACACTTTGTTAGCTCCCTTTGGATCGACAAAACCATCCGGTTGCATCATATACAACTCTTCTTCCAGAAATCCATTCAGGAATGCAGTTTTGACATCCATTTGCCAAATTTCATAATCATAAAGTGCGGCAATTGCTAACATGATTTGGACAGACTTAAGCATCGCTACGGGTGAGAAGGTCTCATCGTAGTCAATCCCTTGAACTTGTCGAAAACCTTTCGCAACAAGTCGAGCTTTGTAGAACAGATAACATTACCGTCGCGTCGGTCTTCTTCTTGAAGATCCATTTATTCTCAATTGCTTGCCGATCATCGGGCAAGTCAACCAAAGTCCATACTTTGTTCTCATACATGGATCCCATTTCAGATTTCATGGCCTCAAGCCATTTTGCGGAATCTGGGCTCACCATCGCTTCTTCATAGTTCGTAGGTTCATCATGATCTAGTAGCATGACTTTCAGAACAGGATTACCGTACCACTCTGGTGCGGATCTTACTCTGGTTGATCTACGAGGTTCAGTAGCAACTTGATCTGAAGTTCCATGATCATCATCATTAAATTCCTCACTAATTGGTGTAGGCGTCACAGAAACCGATTTCTGTGATGAACTACTTTCCAATAGAGGAGCAAGTATAGTTACCTCATCAAGTTCTACTTTCCTCCCACTCACTTCTTTCGAGAGAAACTCCTTCTCTAGAAAGGATCCATTCTTAGCAACGAATGTCTTGCCTTCGGATCTGTGATAGAAGGTGTACCCAACAGTCTCCTTTGGGTATCCTATGAAGACACATTTCTCCGATTTGGGTTCGAGCTTATCAGGTTGAAGTTTTTTCACATAAGCATCGCAGCCCCAAGCTTTCAGAAATGACAACTTTGGTTTCTTGCCAAACCACAGTTCATAAGGCGTCGTCTCAACGGACTTCGATGGTGCCCTATTTAACGTGAATGCAGCCGTCTCTAAAGCATAACCCCAAAACGATAGCGGTAAATCAGTAAGAGACATCATAGATCGCACCATATATTGTAAAGTACGATTACGACGTTCGGACACACCATTACGCTGTGGTGTTCCAGGTGGCGTGAGTTGCGAAACTATTCCGCATTGTTTCAAATGTAGAACAAACTCGTAACTCAAATATTCTCCTCCACGATCAGATCATAGAAACTTTATTTTCTTGTTACGATGATTTTCAACTTCACTCTGAAATTCTTTGAACTTTCAAATGTTTCAGACTTATGTTTCATTAAGTAGATATACCCATATCTGCTTAAATCATCTGTGAAGGTGAGAAAATAACGATATCCACCACGATCCTCAACATTCATCGGACCACATACATCTGTATGTATGATTTCCAACAAATCTGTTGCTCTTTCCACAGTGCCGGAGAACGGCGTTTTAGTCATCTTGGCCATGAGGCACGGTTCGCAAGTACCAAGTGATTCATAATCAAGTGGTTCCAAAAGTCCATCAGTATGGAGTTTCTTCATGCGCTTTACACCGATATGACCTAAACGACAGTGCCACAAATAAGTTGCACTTTCATTATCAACTCTGCATCTTTTGGCTTCAAATCACTACTATTGAGATTCATCAAAAATAGACCACTCTTCAAGGGTGCATGACCATAAAAGATATTACTCATATAAATAGAACAACCATTATTCTCTGATTTAAATGAATAACCGTCTCGCATCAAACAAGATCCAGATATAATGTTCATGTTCAACGATGGCACCAAATAACAATTATTTAGGTCCAATACTAATCCCGAAGGTAGAGGTAGAGTAGCGTGCCGACCGCGATCACATCGACTTTGGAACCATTTCCCACACGCATCGTCACCTTGTCCTTTGCCAGTGTTCGCTTAATCCGTAGTCCCTGTTTCGAGTTGCGAATATTAGCAACAGAACCAGTATCAAATACCCAGGTGCTGCTGCGAGCTCTAGTAAGGTACACATAAATAACATGTATATCACATATACCTTTGTTCACCTTGCCATCCATCTTATCTGCCAAATACTTGGGGCAGTTCCGCTTCCAGTGACCAGTCTGCTTGCAGTAGAAGCACTCAGTTTCAGGCTTAGGTCCAGACTTGGGTTTCTTCTCCTGAGCAGCAACTTGCTTGCTGTTCTTCTTGAAGTTCCCCGTCTTCTTCCCTTTACCCTTCTTGTTGAAACTGGTGGTCTTATTGACCATCAACACTTGATGCTCCTTCTTGATTTCTAACTCCGCAGCTTTTAGCATTGCGAAGAGCTCGGGAATTGTCTTATCCATCCCTTGCATATTATAGTTCATCACGAAGCTCTTGTAGCTTGGTGGCAGTGATTGGAGAATTCTGTCAATGACGCCATCATCCGGAAGATTAACTCCCAGTTGAATCAAGTGATTATTATACCCAGACATCTTGAGTATATGCTCACTGACAGAACTATTCTCCTCCATCTTGCAGCTGTAGAACTTATTGGAGACTTCATATCTCTCAATCCGGGCATTTGCTTGAAATATTAACTTCAACTCCTGGAACATCTCATATGCTCCATGACGTTCAAAACGTCGTTGAAGTCCCGATTCTAAGCCGAAAAGCATGGCACATTGAACTACTGAGTAGTCATCAGCTTTGCTCTGCCAGACGTTCTTAACGTCGTTAGTTGCATCAGCACAGCAGGCCTGCCACCCAGCGGTGCTTTGCTACCTCTTGAGCTTGCGTTGGATTTCCCTGAAGAGGAAAGGATGATGCAGCAGAGTAGCGTAAGTATTTCCCTCAGTTTTTGAGAACCAAGCTATCAATCCAGTAGGAGGCTACACGCAAGTCCCTCGTACCTGCACAAAACAATAGCTCAACGCAACCAACGCGATTAGGGGTTGTCAATCCCTTCACGGTCACTTACGAGAGTGAGATCTGATAGAGATGATAGAAAATATTTTTGGTATTTTTGATATAGAGATGCAAAGTGAAAAGTAAAAGGCAAAGTAAAAAGCAAAGCAAGATTAAAGCGATGAAGATTGATATGATGAGAATAGACCCGGGGGCCATAGTTTTCACTAGTGGCTTCTCTCAAGAGCATAAGTATTCTACGGTGGGTGAATAAATTACTGTTGAGAAATTGACAGAATTGAGCATAGTTATGAGAATATCTAGGTATGATCATGTATATAGGCATCACGTCCGAGACAAGTAGACCGACTCCTGCCTGCATCTACTACTATTACTCCACTCATCGACCGCTATCCAGCATGCATCTAGAGTATTAAGTTAAAAACAGAGTAACGCCTTAAGCAAGATGACATGATGTAGAGAGATAAATTCATGCAATATGAAATAAACCCCATCTTGTTATCCTCGATGGCAACGATACAATACGTGCCTTGCTGCCCCTTCTGTCACTGGGAAAGGACACCGCAAGATCGAACCCAAAGCTAAGCACTTCTCCCATGGCAAGAAAAACCAATCTAGTAGGCCAAACCAAACTGATAATTCGAAGAGACTTGCAAAGATAACCAATCATACATAAAAGAATTCAGAGAAGATTCAAATATTATTCATAGATAGACTTGATCATGAACCCACAATTCATCGGTCTCAACAAACACACCACAAAAACAAGATTACATCGAATAGATCTCCAAGAGAGAGGGGGAGAACATTGTATTGAGATCCAAAAAGAGAGAAGAAGCCATCTAGCTAATAACTATGGACCCGAAGGTCTGACGTAAACTACTCACACTTCATCAGAGAGGCTATGATGATGTAGAAGCCCTCCGTGATGACGGCCCTCTCCGGCGGAGCTCCGGAACAGGCCCCGAGATGGGATCTTGTGGATACCGAAAGTTGCGGCGGTGGAGTTAGGTTTTTGGCTCCGTATCTGATCGTTTGGGGGTACGTAGGTATATATAGGAGGAAGGAGTACGTCGGTGGAGCAACAGGGGGCCCACGAGGCAGGGGGTGCGTCCTAGGGGGGGGCGTGTTGGAAATATGCCCTAGAGGCAATAATAAATTAGTTATTATTATATTTCCTTGTTCATGATAATCGTTTATTATTCATGCTATAATTGTATTGACCGGAAACAACAATACATGTGTGGATACATAGACAACACCATGTCCCTAGTAAGCCTCTAGTTGACTAGCTCGTTGATCAATAGATGGTTACAGTTTCCTGACCATGGACATTGGATGTCGTTGATAACGTGATCGCATCATTAGGAGAATGATGTGATGGACAAGACCCAATCCTAAGCCTAGCACAAAGATCGTGTAGTTCGTATGCTAAAGCTTTTCTAATGTCAAGTATCTTTTCCTTAGACCATGAGATTGTGCAACTCCCGGATACCGTAGGAATGCTTTGGTGTACCAAACGTCACAACGAATCGGGTGGCTATAAAGGTGAATTACAGGTATCTCCGAAAGTGTCATTGGGTTGGCACGAATCGAGACTGGTTTTGTCACCCGTAAACGGAGAGGTATCTCTGGGCCCACTCGGTAGGACATCATCATAATGTGCACAATGTGACCAAGGGGTTGATCACGGGATGATGTGTTATGGAACGAGTAAAGAGACTTGCCGGTAACGAGATTGAACAAGGTATCGGTATACCGACGATCGAATCTCGGGCAAGTACAATACCGCTAGACAAAGGGAATTGTATACGGGATCGATTGAGTCCTTGACATCGTGGTTCATCCGATGAGATCATCGTGGAACATGTGGGAGCCAACATGGGTATCTAGATCCCACTGTTGGTTATTGACCGGAGAACGTCTCGGTCATGTCTACATGTCTCCCGAACCCGTAGGGTCTACACACTTAAGGTTCGATGACGCTAGGGTTATAAAGGAAGTTTGTATGTGGTTACCGAATGTTGTTCGGAGTCCCGGATGAGATCCCGGACGTCACGAGGAGTTCCGGAATGGTCCGGAGGTAAAGATTTATATATGGGAAGTCTTATTTTGGTCGCCGGAAAAGTTTCGCACTTTATCGGTATTGTACCGGGAGTGCCGAAAGGGGTCCGGGGGTCCACCGGGGGGGTCCACCTGCCCCGGGGGGCCACATGGGCTGTAGGGGGTGCGCCTTGGCCTATATGGGGCCAAGGGCACCAGCCCCAAGAGGCCCATGCGCCAAGATATAAGGAAAAAGGAAGAGTCCTCAAAGGGGAAGGCACCTCCGAGGTGCCTTGGGGAGGATGAACTCCTCCCCCTCCCTTGGCCGCACCCCTTCCTTGGAGGAAGGGGCAAGGCTGCGCCTCCCCCCTCTCCCTTACCCCTATATATAGTGGAGGGGAGGGAGGGCAGCCACACTTGAGCCCCTGGCGCCTCCCTCCCTCCCGTGACACCTCCTCCTCTCCCGTAGGTGCTTGGCGAAGCCTGCAGGATTGCCACGCCTCCACCACCACCACGCCGTTGTGCTGCTGTTGGATGGAGTCTTCCTCAACCTCTCCTCTCTCCTTGCTGGATCAAGGCATGGGAGACGCCACCGGCTGTACGTGTGTTGAACGCGGAGGTGCCGTCTGCTCGCACTAGGATCATCGGTGATTTGAATCACGACGAGTACGACTCCATCAACCCCGTTCTCATGAACGCTTCCGCTTAGCGATCTACAAGGGTATGTAGATGCACTCTCCTTCCCTCGTTGCTGGTTTCTCCATAGATAGATCTTGGTGACACGAGGAAAATTTTGAATTTCTGCCACGCTCCCCAACAAAGTGGCATCATGAGCTAGGTCTAGTGCGTAGATTCTTTGCACGAGTAGAACACAAAGTAGTTGTGGGCGTTGATTTTGTTCAATATGCTTGCCGTTACTAGTCCAATCTTGTTTCGACGGTATTGTGGGATGAAGCGGCCCGGACCGACCTTACACGCACTTCACGTGAGACAGGTTCCACCGACCGACATGCACTTGGTGCATAAGGTGGCTAGCGGGTGCGGTCTCTCCCACTTTAGTCGAACGGATTCGATGAAAAGGGTCCTTATGAAGGGTAAATAGCAATTGGCATATCACGTAGTGGTTTTGCGAGGTAAGAAACGTTTTGCTAGAAACCCATAGCAGCCACGTAAAACATGCAAACAACAATTAGAGGACGCCTAACTTGTTTTTGCAGGGAATGCTATGTGATGTGATATGGCCAAGAAGAATGTGATGAATGATATGTGATGTATGAGATTGATCATGTTCTTGTAATAGGATTCACGACTTGCATGTCGATGAGTATGACAACCGGCAGGAGCCATAGGAGTTGTCTTTATTTATTGTATGACCTGCGTGTCATTAAACAATGCCATATAATTACTTTACTTTATTGCTAACCGGTAGCCATAGTAGTAGAAGTAATAGTTGGCGAGACAACTTCATGAAGACACGATGATGGAGATCATGATGATGGAGATCATGGTGTCATGCGGTGACGATGATGATCATGGAGCCCCAAGATGGAGATCAATGGAGCTATATGATATTGGCCATATCATGTCACTAATATATAATTGCATGTGATGTTTATTATGTTTATGCATCTTGTTTACTTAGAACGACGGTAGTAAATAAGATGATCCCTTACAACAATTTCAAGAAGTGTTCTCCCTAACTGTGTGCGTTGCTACAGTTACAGTTCGTCGCTTCTAAGCACCACGTGATGATCGGGTGTGATGGATTCTTACGTTCACATACAACGGGTGTTGACGAGCCTAGCATGTACAGACATGGCCTCGAAACACACGCAATACACTTAGGGTTAACTTGACGAGCCTAGCATGTACAGACATGGCCTCGGAACACGGAGACCGAAAGGTCGAGCATGAGTCGTATGGTAGATACGATCAACATGAAGATGTTCACCGATGATGACTAGTCCGTCTCACGTGATGATCGGACACGGCCTAGTTTGACTCGGATCATGTAATCACTTAGATGACCAGAGGGATGTCTATCTGAGTGGGAGTTCATAAGATGAACTTAATTATCTTGAACATAGTCAAAAGACCTTTTGCAAATTATGTCGTATGCTCGCACTTTAGTTCCACTGTTTAGATATGTTCCTAGAGAAAATATAGTTGAAAGTTGATAGTAGCGATTATGCGGACAGAAAAAGCTTATGTCCTTAATGCACCGCTCAGTGTGCTGAACCCCAAACGTCGTTTGTGGATGTTGCGAACATCGGACATACACGTTTTGATAACTACATGATAGTTCAGTTAAACGGTTTAGAGTTGAGGCACCAAAGATGTTTTGAAACGTCGCGGAACATATGAGATGTTTTGAGGGCTGGAATTGGGATTTCAGGCTCGTGCCCACGTCAAGAGGTATAAGACCTCTGACAATTTTCTTAGCCTGCAAACTAACGGAGAAAAGCTCAATCATTGAGATTGTGCTCAGATTGTCTGAGTACAACAATCACTTGAATCGAGTGGGAGTTGATCTTCCAGATGAGATAGCGATGTTTCTCCAAAGTCATTGCCACCAAGCTGCTAGAGCTTCGTGATGAACTATAACATATCAGGGATAGATGATCTTTGAAATATTCGCGATGTTTGACACCGCGAAAGTAGAAATCAAGAAGGAGCATCAATTGTTGATGGTTGGTGAAACCACTAGTTTCAAGAAGGGAAAGGGCAAGAAGGGATACTTCATGAAACGGCAAATCAGTTGCTGCTCCAGTGAAGAAACCCAAGGTTGAACCTAAACCCGAGACTAAGTGCTTCTGTGATAAGGGGACCGGCCACTGGAGCAGAATTACCCTAGATACTTGGTAGATAAAAAGGCAGGCAAGGTCGATAGAAGTATATTGGATATACATTATGTTAATGTGTACTTTACTAGTACTCCTAGTAGCACCAGGGTATTAGATACCGGTTCGGCTGCTAAGTGTTAGTGACTCGAAACAAAAGCTACGGAATAAACGGAGACTAGCTAAAGGAGAGCTGACGATATGTGTTGGAAGTGTTTCCAATTTTGATGTGATCAAACATCGCACGCTCCCTCTACCATCAAGATTAGTATTAAACCAGAATAATTATCATTTGGTGTTTGCGTTGAGCATAGACATGATTGGATTATGTCTAACGCAATACGGTTATTCCTTTAAGGAGAATAAAGGTTACTCTATTTATTTGAATAATACCTTCGATGGTCTTGCACCTAAATAAATGGTTTATTGAATCTCGATCGTAGTGATACACATTTTCATGCCAAAATATATAAGATAGTAATGATAGTACCACGTACTTGTGGCACTGCCATGTAAGTATATTGGTATAAAACGCATGAAGAAGCTCCATGTTGATGGATCTTTGGACTCACTCGTTTTTGAAAAGTTTGAGACATGCAAACCGTGTCTATTGGTGTATACGCATGAAGAAACTCCATGCAGATGGATCGTTTGGACTCACTTGATTTTGAATCACTTGAGATATGCAAATCAAACCACATGGGCAAGATGACTGAAAAGCCTCGGTTTCAGTAAGATGGAACAAAGTAGCAACTTGTTGGAAGTAACACATTTTGATGTGTGCAGTCCAATGAGTGCTGAGGCATGCAGTGAATATCGTTATGTTCTTACTTCACAGATGATTCAAGTAGATGTTGAGTATATTTACTTGATGAAACACAAGTCTGAATTATTGAATGGTTCAAGTAATTTTAGAGTGAAGTTTAAGACCTTCGTGACAAGAGGATAGAATGTCTATGATATGATCATAGAGATGAATATCTGAGTTACGAGTTTTGGCACACAATTAAGACATTGTGCAAATTGTTTCACAATTAATACCGCCTGGAACACCATAGTGTGATGGTGTATCCGAACATCATAGTTGCACCCTATTGGATATGGTGCGTACCATGATGTCTCTTATCGAATTACCACTATCGTTCATGGGTTAGGCATTAGAGACAACCGCACTCACTTTAATGGGGCACCACGTAATTCCGTTGAGATGACACCGTATGAACTATGGTTTAGAGAAACCTAAGCTGTCATTTCTTAAAAGTTTGGGGCCATGACGCTTATGTGAAAAAGTTTCAGGTTGATAAGCTCGAACCCAAAGCGGATAAAATGCATCTTCATAGGACACCCAAAACAGTTGGGTATACCTCCTAATTCAGATCCGAAAGCAATAGGGATTGTTTCTTGAATCGGGTCCTTTCTCGAGAAAAAGTTTGTCTCGAAAAGTTGAGTGGGAGGATGGTGGAAACTTGATGAGGTTATTGAACCGTCACTTCAACTAGTGTGTAGCAGGGCACAGGAAGTTGTTCCCGTGGCACCTACACCAATTGAAGTAGAAGCTTATGATAGTGATCATGAAGTTTCGGATCAAGTCACTGACGTACCTCGTAGGGTGACAAGGATGCGTACTACTTGAGTGGTACGCATAATCCTGTCTTGAAGGTCATGTTGCTAGACAACAATGAACCTACGAGCTATGGAGAAGCAATGGTGGGCCCAAATTCCGACAAATGGTTAGAAGCCATGAAATCCGAGATAGGATCCATGTATCATAACAAAGCATGGACTTTGGTGGACTTGCCCGATGATCGGCAAGCCATTGAAATAAATGGATCTTTAAGAAGAAGACGGACGTGGACGGTAATATCACCTTCTATGAAGCTCGACTTGTGGCGAAGAGTTTTTCACAAGTTCAAGGAGTTGACTACGATGAGATTTTCTCATCTGTAGCGATGCTTAAAGTCCGTCGGAATCATGTTAGCATAAGCTGCATTTATGAAATCTGGCAGATGGATGTCAAAACAAGTTTCCTTACCAGTCTTCGTAAGGAAAGGTTGTATGTGATACAATCAGAGAGTTTTTTGTCGATCCTAAGGATGCTAAAAGTTATGCTGGCTCCAGCGATCCTTCTAAGGACTGGAGTAAGCATCTCGGAGTTGGAATGTGCGCTTTGATGAGATGATCAAAGATTTTGGGTTTATGCAAAGTTTATGAGAAACTTGTATTTCCAAAGAAGTGAGTGGGAGCGCTATAGAATTTCTGATAAGTATATGTTGTTGACATATTGTTGATCAGAAATGATGTAGAATTTCTGGAAAGCATATAGGGTTATTTGAAAGATGTTTTTCAATAGAAAACCTGGATTAAGCTATTTGAACATTGAGCATCGAGATCTATAAAGATAGATCAAAAATGCTTAATAATACTTTCAAATGAGCACATACCTTGACATGATCTTGAAGGTGTTCAAGATGGATCAGTCAAAGAAGGAGTTCTTGCCTGAGTTGTAAGGTATGAATTAAGAGTTAAAGTTCGACCACGGCAGAAAAGAGAGAAAGGACGAAGGTCGTCCCCTATGCTTTAGACGTAGGCTCTATAGTATGCTATGCTGTGTACCGCACCGGAAGTGTGCCTTGCCATGAGTCAGTCAAGGGGTACAAGAATGATCCAGGAATGGATCATTGGACAGCGGTCAAAATTGTCCTTGGAGTAAATAAGGACACGTTTCTCGATTATGGAGGTGATAAAGAGTTCGATGTAAAGGGTTACGTCGATGCAAGCTTTAACACCTATCCGAATGACTTTGAGTAGCAAAACGGATACGTATAGTGGAGCAACCATTTGGAATAGTCCCAAGTGGAGCGTGGAAGCAGCATTTACAATATGACATAGAGAATTGTGAAGTACACACGGATCTGAAAGGTTCAGATCCGTTGACTAAAACCTCTCTCACAAGCAAAACATGATCAAACCCCAGAACTCATTGAGTCTTAATCACATGATGATGTGAACTAGTTTACAGACACTAGTAAACTCTTTGGATGTTGGTCACATGGCGATGTGACCTATCAGTGTTAATCACATGGCGATGTGAACTAGATTATTGACTCTAGTGCAAGTGGGAGACTGTTGGAAATATGCCCTAGAGGCAATAATAAATTAGTTATTATTATATTTCCTTGTTCATGATAATCGTTTATTATTCATGCTATAATTGTATTGACCGGAAACAGCAATACATGTGTGGATACATAGACAACACCATGTCCCTAGTAAGCCTCTAGTTGACTAGCTCGTTGATCAATAGATGGTTACAGTTTCCTGACCATGGACATTGGATGACGTTGATAACGGGATCGCATCATTAGGAGAATGATGTGATGGACAAGACCCAATCCTAAGCCTAGCACAAAGATCGTAGTTCAGTATGCTAAAGCTTTTCTAATGTCAAGTATCTTTTCCTTAGACCATGAGATTGTGCAACTCCGGATACCGTAGGAATGCTTTGGGTGTACCAAACGTCACAACGAATCGGGTGGCTATAAAGGTGCATTACAGGTATCTCCGAAAGTGTCATTGGGTTGGCACGAATCGAGACTGGTTTTGTCACTCCGTAAACGGAGAGGTATCTCTGGGCCCACTCGGTAGGACATCATCATAATGTGCACAATGTGACCAAGGGGTTGATCACGGGATGATGTGTTACAGAACGAGTAAAGAGACTTGCCGGTAACGAGATTGAACAAGGTATCGGTATACCGACGATCGAATCTCGGCAAGTACAATACCGCTAGACAAAGGGAATTGTATACGGGATCGATTGAGTCCTTGACATTGTGGTTCATCCGATGAGATCATCGTGGAACATGTGGGAGCCAACATGGGTATCCAGATCCCGCTGTTGGTTATTGACCGGAGAACGTCTCGGTCATGTCTACATGTCTCCGAACCCGTAGGGTCTACACACTTAAGGTTCGATGGACGCTAGGGTTATAAAGGAAGTTTGTATGTGGTTACCGAATGTTGTTCGAGTCCGGATGAGATCCCGGACGTCACGAGGAGTTCCGGAATGGTCCGGAGGTAAAGATTTATATATGGGAAGTCTTATTTTGGTCGCGGAAAAGTTTCAGACTTTATCGGTATTGTACCGGAGTGCCGAAGGGGTCCGGGGTCCACCGGGGTCCACCTGCCCCGGGGGGCCACATGGGCTGTAGGGGGTGCGCCTTGGCCTATATGGGCCAAGGGCACCAGCCCCAAGAGGCCCATGCGCCAAGATATAAGGAAAAAGGAAGAGTCCTCAAAGGGAAGGCACCTCCGAGGTGCCTTGGGGAGGATGAACTCCTCCCCTCCCTTGGCCGCACCCTTCCTTGGAGGAAGGGGCAGGCTGCGCGCCCCCTCTCCCTTACCCCTATATATAGTGGAGGGGAGGGAGGGCAGCCACACTTGAGCCCCTGGCGCCTCCCTCCCTCCCGTGACACCTCCTCCTCTCCCGTAGGTGCTTGGTGAAGCCCTGCAGGATTGCTACGCTCCTCCACCAGCACCACGCCGTTGTGCTGCTGTTGGATGGAGTCTTCCTCAACCTCTCCCTCTCTCCTTGCTGGATCAAGGCATGGGAGACGTCACCGGGCTGTACGTGTGTTGAACGCGGAGGTGCCGTCCGTTCGGCACTAGGATCATCGGTGATTTGAATCACGACGAGTACGACTCCATCAACCCCGTTCTCATGAACGCTTCCGCTTAGCGATCTACAAGGGTATGTAGATGCACTCTCCTTCCCCTCGTTGCTGGTTTCTCCATAGATAGATCTTGGTGACACGTAGGAAAATTTTGAATTTCTGCTACGTTCCCCAACAGGGCGCCCCCCACCCTCGTGACCGCCTCTGTTACTTCTTGGAGTAGGGTCCAAGTCTCCTGGATCACGTTCGGTGAGAAAATCACGTTCCTGAAGGTTTCATTCCGTTTGGACTCCGTTTGATATTCCGTTTCTTCGAAACACTGAAATAGGCAAAAAAACAACAATTCTGGGTTGGGCCTCCGGTTAATAGGTTAGTCCCAAAAATAATGTAAAAGTGGAAAATAAAGCCCAATATAGTCCAAAACAGTAGATAATATAGCATGGAGCAATAAAAAATTATAGATACGTTGGAGACGTATCATGCTTCCACGACGTAATTCTTCTATGCAACAATGAGGATAATCCTCAAGTTACGGACCCAGTCCGTGTAATTGCTACCATCATCTTTCAACTTTGCTTTCTCAAGGAACGCATTAAAATTCAATGGAAGAACAACACGAGCCATCTATCTACAATCAACATAGACAAGCAAGATACTATCAGGTACTAAGTTCATGATAAATTTAAGTTCAATTAATCTTATTACTTAAGAACTCCCACTTAGAAAGACATCCCTCTAATCTTCTAAGTGATCACGTGATCCAAATCAACTAAACCATAACCGATGATCACGTGAAATGGAGTAGTTTTCAATGGTGAACATCACTATGTTGATCATATCTACTATATGATTCACGCTCGACCTTTCGATCTCAGTGTTCCGAGGCCATATCTGCATATGCTAGGCTCGTCAAGTTTAACCTGAGTATTCTGCGTGTGCAAAACTAGCTTGCACCCGTTGTAGATGGACGTAGAGCTTATCACACCCGATCATCACGTGGTGTCTGGGCACGACGAACTTTGGCAACGGTGCATACTCAGGGAGAACACTTTTATCTTGAAATTTAGTGAGAGATCATCTTATAATGCTACCGTCAATCAAAGCAAGATAAGATGCATAAAAGATAAACATCACATGCAATCAATATAAGTGATATGATATGGCCATCATCATCTTGTGCTTGTGATCTCCATCTCCGAAGCACCGTCATGATCACCATCATCACCGGCGCGACACCTTGATCTCCATCGTAGCATTGTTGTCGTCTCGCCAATCTTATGCTTCTACGACTATCGCTACCGCTTAGTGATAAAGTAAAGCATTACAGGGCGATTGCATTGCATACAATAAAGCGACAACCATATGGCTCCTGCCAGTTGCCGATAACTCGGTTACAAAACATGATCATCTCATACAATAAAATTTAGCATCATGTCTTGACCATATCACATCACAACATGCACTGCAAAAACAAGTTAGACGTCCTCTACTTTGTTGTTGCAAATTTTACGTGGCTGCTACGGGCCTAGCAAGAACCATTCTTACCTACGCATCAAGACCACAACGATAGTTTGTCAAGTTGGTGCTGTTTTAACCTTCGCAAGGACCGGGTGTAGCCACACTCGGTTCAACTAAAGTTGGAGAAACTGACACCCGCCAGCCACCTATGTGCAAAGCACGTCGGTAGAACCAGTCTCGCGTAAGCGTACGTGTAATGTCGGTCTGGGCCGCTTCATCCAACAATACCGCCGAACCAAAGTATGACATGCTGGTAAGCAGTATGACTTATATCGCCCATAACTCACTTGTGTTCTACTCGTGCATATGACATCTCCGCATAAAACAAGGCTCGGATGCCACTGTTGGGGAACGTAATAATTTCAGAATATTCCTACGCACATGCAAGATCATGGTGATGCATATCAACGAGAGGGGAGAGTGTTATCCACGTACCCTCGTAGACCGAAAGCGGAAGAGTTAGCACAACGCGGTTGATGTAGTCGTACGTCTTCATGATCCGACCGATCAAGTACCGAACGTACGGCACCTCCGAGTTCAGCACACGTTCAGCCCGATGACGTCCTTCGAACTCCGATTTAGCCGAGTGTTGAGGGAGAGTTTCGTCAGCACGACGGTGTGGTGACGATGTTGATGTTCTACCGACGCAGGGCTTCGCCTAAGCACCGCTACAATATTATCGAGGTGGACTATGGTGGAGGGGGCACCGCACACGGCTAAAAGATCAAACGATCTATTGTTGTGTCTCTAGGGTGCCCCCTGCCCCCGTATATAAAGGAGCAAAGAAGTGCGGCCGGCCAATGGAGAGGGCGGGCCGGGAGGAGTCCTACTCCCACCGGGAGTAGGACTCCCCCCCCCCCTTTCCTAGTTGGATTAGGACTTGGGAGGGGGAAAGAGTGGAGGAGAAGAAGCAAGGGGGAGGGGGGGCGCCGCCCCCCTCTCCTTGTCTTATTCCGACTAGGGGGGAGGGGCAAGCAACCCAGCCCTAGCCGCCTCCCTCTCTTCCACCTAGGCCCACTAAGGCCCATTAAGTTCCCGGGGGGTTCCGGTAACCTCCCGGTACTCCGGAAGAATCCCGATTTCACCCGGAACACTTCCGATATCCAAACATAGGCTTCCAATATATCAATCTTCATGTCTCGACCATTTAGAGACTCCTCGTCATGTCCGTGATCACATCGGGACTCGAACAACCTTGGTACATCAAAACATATAAACTCATAATATAACTGTCATCGAAACGTTAAGCGTGCGGACCCTACGGGTTCGAGAACTATGTAGACATGACCGAGACATGTCTCCAGTCAATAACCAATAGCGGAACCTGGATGCTCATATTGGCTCCAACATATTCTACGAAGATCTTTATCGGTCAGACCACATAACAACATACGTTGTTCCCTTTGTCATCGGTATGTTACTTGCCCGAGATTTGATCGTCGGTATCTCAATACATAATTCAATCTCGTTACCGGCAAGTCCCATTACTCGTTTCGTAATACATCATCCCGCAACTAACTCATTAATTGCAATGCTTGCAAGGCTTAAGTGATGTGCATTACCGAGAGGGCCCAGAGATACCTCTCCGACAATCGGAGTGACAAATCCTAATCTCGAAATACGCCAACCCAACAAGTACCTTCGGAGACACCTGTAGAGCACCTTTATAGTCACCCAGTTACGTTGTGACGTTTGGTAGCACACAAAGTGTTCCTCCGGTAAACGGGAGTTTCATAATCTCATAGTCATAGGAACATGTATAAGTCATGAAGAAAGCAATAGCAACATACTAAACGATCGTGTGCTAAGCGAACGGAATGGGTCATGTCAATCACATCATTCTCCTAATGATGTGATCCCGTTAATCAAATGACAACTCATGTCTATGGTTAGGAAACATAACCATCTTCGATTAACGAGCTAGTCAAGTAGAGGCATACTAGTGACACTCTGTTTGTCTATGTATTCACACATGTATTATGTTTCCGGTTAATAGAATTCTAGCATGAATAATAAACATTTATCATGATATAAGGAAATAAATAATAACTTTATTATTGCTTCTAGGGCATATTTCCTTCAACTATGAGATTATGCAACTCCCGAATACCGGAGGAACACCTTGTGTGCTATCAAACGTCACAACGTAACTGGGTGATTATAAAAAGATGCTCTACAGGTGTCTCCGAAGGTGTTTGTTGGGTTGGCATAGATCAAGATTAGGATTTGTCACTCCGTGTATCGGAGAGGTATCTCTGGACCCTCTCGGTAACGTACATCACTATAAGCCTTGCAAGCAATGTGACTAATGAGTTAGTTGCGGGCTGATGCATTACAGAACGAGTAAAGAGACTTGCCAGTAACGAGATTGAACTAGGTATGGTGATATCGATGATCGAATCTCGGCAAGTAACATACCGATGACAAAGGGAGCAACGTATGTTGTTATGCGATTTGACCGATAAAGATCTTCGTAGAATATGCAGGAGCGAATATGAGCATCCAGGTTCCGCTATTGGTTATTGACCGGAGATGTGTTTCAGTCATGTCTATATAGTTCTCGAACCCGTAGGGTCCGCACGCTTAACGTTCGATGACGATCGGTATTATGAGTTTATGTGTTTTGATGAACCGATGGTTGTTCGGAGTCCCGTATGTGATCGGACATGACGAGGAGTCTCGAACTGGTCGAGACAAAAATATTGATATATTGCAAGGCTATGTTTGGACACCGAAAAGGTTCCGAATGGTTCGGGCATTTTTCCGGAGTACCGGGAGGTTACCGGAACCCCCCCGGGGGCTCAATGGGCCTTCATGGGCCTTAGTTGAAATAGAGGGCAACAAGCGAGCTGTGGGGCGCCCCCCCCCCCTAGGCCCAAACCGAATTGGTTTAGGGCTTTGCGGGCCGGCCCCCTCTTTCCTTCTCCCCTCCTCCTCTTTCCTTCCCCTCCTAGTTGGACTAGGAAAGGGGGAACCTACTCCTAGTAGGAGTAGGATTCCCACCTTGGGGCGCACCCTATGAGGCCGTCGGCCCCCTCCCGTTGTTCCTTTATATACGGGGGAGGGGGGCACCCCTAGAACACACAAGTTGATTGTTTAGCCGTGTGCGGTGCCCCCTCCACAGATTTCCACCTCGGTCATATATATCGTTGTAGTGCTTAGGCGAAGCCCTGCATCGGTAACTTCATCATCACCGTCATCACGCCGTCGTGCTGACGAAACTCTCCCTCGGCCTCAGCTGAATTTAGAGTTCGTGGGACGTCACTGAGCTGAACGTTTGCAGATCGAGGAGGTGCCGTACTTTCGGTACTAGGATCGGTCGGATCGTGAAGACGTACGATTACATCAACCGCGTTGTCATAACGCTTCTGTTTTCGGTCTACGAGGGTACGTGGACAACATTCTCCCCTCTCGTTGCTATGCATCACCTAGATGGATCTTGCGTGTGCGTAGGATTTTTTATGAAATTACTGCGTTCCCCAACATGTCGTGGGCGGAGTGATAGGACTGGAGCAGCACCTCCTCCTTCTCCACCTCCACGTCCACAGTGATTCCCATGCCGGCGGCGAGTAGCTCCTCCATGCACCGGTGCTTGCCAAGAAGGTGGAGCTTGTAGGCTGGTTGGTCTGCACCTACCAGAACGTGGCCTCCTGCTCCTTCACCACAATGTTGGTGTAGTGAGCACGGGCATCGCCCATGGTGATGCCGGTATTGGCCGGCGCGGATGGTAACGTCAGCCTCCGATGAGCTCGTCAGCAATGGTGGCGATCTCCTTCTTCCATTCAGACAAGAGGCCATCCCACAAGGCTTTGGAAGCGGGTGTGGTGTGGAGAGGAGGTAGAGAGCGGAGGAGGGTGGATAGTTGCAGTTGTGTTGCCGGCCTGGGGTTTAAATAGCGGGCGGAGGGCAGGCCATGCGGTGAGGTCCTTAATGGTGGTAGGCAGAAGGACAGATGGGTGGTGCCGGAGTATGTTCCTCGGAAACTGTGTACATTTAATGGAGGGAGGCAGGCGAATTGGTGCAGTTTGAATGGAGAGAGACGTTACGTGCACTGAGAAGAGGCGCGGGCGACGTTCTCGGCTAGCGCGCCACTTCATTGCCGGCTCCAGTGCGGGCGCAACGGTCCGGCCGCCCGCAAAGCCTCTCCCCTCCCATCCCTCACTTTGTTTCTAGTTTACGGGAAAAAAGTGCGTCTGAACTGCCGAGTGGACGAATATAGGAGACCACATTCGAGGGCAAAACACATGTGAACCACACAATCCTGACGGTTACGAAAGGTTTGAGAGTCCTTGTTGAAGATGCCCTTAAGCCCCAATCACAAATCCTAGCGTTAAACTGTGTGCAACAACGACATCACACATGATATATAATTTGAACCATGTGCACGTAAAAGAAATCTGTGTGATCGCTTACTCATCGCGATCGATTGGCTTAGCTGAACCATGTTGCACATGTTTTCCTTGCGCGAAGCTTGTGCGACGAGTGGCATCATCGGACACGATTGGCAAAAGCAAATCATGTGTGAAGTTTAAAAAATGGTTCCGGGAATCTAATCGAGTGAGATGATGGGAAACATCGCACACAGTTTAGAGGGGTGCATCGTGTGCGATACCGGCACACGGTTGGCTCTCCTTAACCGTATGCTATGATTTGTACAATCACATACGATCCTTCAAAATTTGTTGTGTGCGAAGTCGTGTTCAGGCGATTAATTAAAACATAGTACTTCCTTTTTTGCCATGACAAACATAGTACTACCTCCGTCCAGGTTTATTAGGCCCCCTCTTGTTTGGGCTAAAGTTTGATCCAATTGATTAACTAATAAAATGTAAACTATATGCCACAAAAATTTATACTATGAAAACCTCTTTCCGATACAAATCCAACAATATACATTTTGTATCATAATTTATATTTAGGTAGTTTTGTGGCTGGTCAAAGTTTGGCCCAATATACGAAGGGGTCCAATAAACCCGGACGGAGGGAGTACTTACACAGCGAAGTTACTTAATTTATAAGATCAAATGTTGGAATTACATTTACATAGATACCATTTGCATGTTTAAAACTAAAATATATAACGGACCGTGATCGTGCATACGATGATAAAAAAAGTGTTCTCTCAGGGCTGCCACCGACTGTGATCGTGCCGTTTGGGCCTGGCATCTTCAGTTCTAGGTACGTGTATGACCGTGCTACCATGAACCGAGCATATGCCGGCCTGCCGAGGATCACATTGTAGCCATTTCGGAAGGGAGCAACCTTGAATTGGATTATTTCCAATCTGAAGTTCTCCTCATCACTGAAGAAGAAGACTTCGAGCTCTATCTACCTGAGGGGTTGGACGGGGCGGCCTGGTATGAAACCTTGGAAGCCGGTGGTTGAAGGCTGGAGGCAGGATTGGGAGATCCCGATCTTGGCCAGGGTGTCGGGGAATATGATGTTGAGGTCGCTGCCGCCGTCCATCAAGACGCGTGGGAGGGGGAAACCCCCGATGATTGGATCCACCGACGGGGCTTATATGCCAGGGTGGTAGATATGGGTTGGATGGTCGTCGGTGTTGAAGGTGATCGTGGTATCGGACCATGCGAGGAGCTCACTCCAGGACGGCTCTGTTGTGTAGACCGCGTGCCAGATGTGTTTCTGGTTGCGGCATGTCTCTGCCACCAGGATGATCATGTTCATGGTGGATGATTGGGAAGGCTGGGGGTTAAAGATCCAGCTTTTTTTATGGTGGGCAACAGCTCGCGCATATTTCCTTGCCATGTGGATTGAGTTTGTGTAGCATGTCGTGGTCTCTCCGTGTTCATCGAAGAGGAACTCAATTGCCCCGAAGCTTATGTAGTCGATGTAGGGCGGGGGTGTGAGGATGAAGAGTAGCCCCGATTGTGGACTTCGAGCTCGAAAGAGCGAAGGTGTAGATCTAGCCTAGCATGTACTCGTTGGTTGGATATATATCTCCGCCCTACGCTTCTTCTCCGACCAGCACAGCTCCTACCTGGCGCGCCAACTGACGAAGCAGAAAATCATCAACACCCACGGTAGGGTGCCTAGCATGGCCGGAAGTACCGGGAGAGAGCCCGCACACACAAGTTACCCAGGTTCGGCTATCCGTAGAGTAATACCCTACATCCTGCTTGTTATTGTTATTCATGGTGTGGGATACCTCGTGCGAGGCAATACAATGCTCTACAGAGGGAGATGGCTACCGAGAGTTGTCCTACGAGAGTAGATGCGTCTAAGAGCCCCCAGCTTCCCCTTATGTACATGGTAGGAGTTAGGATTTTCATGAGAGAGATGAGATCTATCTAGCCGCCTCCTTGACTTGAAGTCCACAAAGGTCTCAGAACCGCCTTCGGGTCGCCCTGGACGCCCTCCTATCTTTGTCTTCATGCCGGGCCTTCAGGGCCCATAGCCAGGACGGTTACCGGGCTTCCCGTCGAGAAGCCACCCCTGGTGCATGGCACTGAGACCTCCTTCCTTTGATCTACTTAAAAAGCACGACCGATTAGACGAAGAGATGAGATGTCTTAGTAGTAAATCGATTGATGCACTCGCTCGAACACACAATCCTAAAAAAGAAAAATCTAACCCGCCACCCGTCTAGTGGTTTCCCAGTGGCGGAGGAAGAGGGAGGGAGCAACATGATCAGACTTGACACCGTTGAGTTGATAACTCCTCGCTGGAGTCGTCACCGGGTGGACTGGGCGTCGGGGTTTGTTTGAACAGAGGGGAGGGGAAAGGATGATGATGAAATGCCTTGTAGTGGGAAGGACTATTTGCGGGGCGTGGTTGTTTGGGAAAAAGGTGGGGGTTAAAACGGAGACGCCCGATCACTGTCCCATCGTGGACGTTTGAGGGGCCATATTTGTCCATTGTGGTTGTAGATGCTATGAGACCTTTGTTATTTTGGCTTGCAATTTTCTTCCACTCCAATAGAAAAAAGAGGTACAAATACTTCCTGGCTTGTGTTAATGTGATCATTGTGACGAAAAAATAACTGAAAAACAAAAGGCAGTCCGTTTTTATTTCATCTAATAAGATAATATCATATGAATTTGTTCCACGGCAAGCTCATTTTTTGCTGTTTAATTGTGATCATTGGCCGGCTAGTGCGGTTATGTATCCTTATTTTGCGTGGGGCACATATATACACCACGTAGAGGCAACATGAGCCATGATAATTCCGCAAAATAATTCCGCAGGAACAAAAAAGAAACAACCTATGTCGCTCAAAGGTTGCCGTGCAAGGACTATTATTGTATTGATTAAGATTACGATGTGTGTATTATTCTACAGGCTCATTCATTAGTAGAGTGCTACATGTTAAGATGACTCGGTCCACAGGCAGAGCTCCTGGGCTTGGTGGATCAGCTATATAAACGCCTCAACCTACCTGTGAGGGCTACAAACCAATACTTGTTGTTCTAACTACTTAGCAAAGAGAGCATTTGTAAATCAAGAAAGATAAGAGGAGAAGAACCGACCGGAGATGTCGGGGACGGTGGTGAGCATGGCGAGGTCGATGCTGATGAGCGCCATCAGCGTGGCCGCCTCTGCCGCTGCTGCTGAGATGAGCCTCCTCATTGGCGTCCGCAAAGACATCTGGTATGTATACTTTATGTGAAGAGAATCTGATGAAGTCGTTATATTCACTTTTGAAAGTGCTCGCGTGTACTTATTCTTGTATCACATGAATTGCATACCGATAGTGTAATTTTGGTCAAATACATGTCTTTTTTCCCGAAAAGTGGGTGATCCCCGGTCTCTGCATCAGAACGATGCATACGATCATAATTATTAATAAGCAAAAGGTTCAACACAAGTCTTCATGTCTCGAACACAGAAAGAAAAATGATCACAAAGAGCTAAAAAGTAATAGGAAAGCCACAACTGGCTGGCGTAAAAAGATAGGATCACTAATTGTCTATCCTATTACATGACCGCCATCCAAACTAGTTGAAAATAGCCTGTGCTACCATCTCTCATCGGATAGATCCAGTAACCATACGCTCTCCGGCCTCCGTCGGAGTGAGTAGCGACCACATACGGATCAACGCAATGGCTTGGAAAATAACCTGCAAAAAGTGAATATTTGTTGTTCTGTTAAGACCAAATCATTTCTGCAGTTCCAGACTGCCCATAATAAAGCACATACTCCTACACGGATGTGTCTTGCTGTTTCGGAATCTATCCCGTCTAGCCACGTCTCAAATAACGTGTTGATAGTATTCGAAGGAGTAATATTAAATGATATGTGGACCGTCCGCCACAAAATTTTTGTCAAAGGGCAGTCAAGAAAGAGGTGTTTGATGGATTCATCATGGTCGCAAAAACTAAATCTTGTAGATCCTGTCCAGTTGCGTTTTGCCAAATTATCCTTAGTTAAAATGACTTGTCAAATACATGTCTTAAAATAGACACACCTATTTTAGGATGTAATTTGTTTTCCATGACATGCATGATCTTATTCCCTGCTTATCCAGTCTTGTTTGTTTGACTGAGATATGATCAGTCAAATGCAACTCACAATGAGAAATATATGAATCTGGGTTCATTATGCCATGAGAGAGATTGCTTTATATTTCTCGCTTTATGATGTGCTTGTCGAGTGATAACTCTGTAATAGCTTCTCAATTAATGAAAGGGGCCCTTTTGCCGCTGTTTCGAAAATAAAATATTATGAATCTTTGTTTGGATCGTTGTTGTAATGCGCTCTTGCTCTTTCCCTCTTGATGGAAATACATGTCAATCCTTTCGCCTTCGTGAGATAAAAATTACTCTGACATATAGATTTGACAAACTTCCCTGTGCACTATTACATTCCATGATCCATATGGCACCAAGAGTTAGCTCTAATAAACTATGCTTCGAAGGTTCATCAGAGACGAGCTAGAGACCATGCATGCATTCCTTTTGTCCATAGAAGCAACGAAGAACAAAAGCATGG
Organism: Aegilops longissima; assembly: GCA_021605205.1. Taxonomy (NCBI): domain Eukaryota; kingdom Viridiplantae; phylum Streptophyta; class Magnoliopsida; order Poales; family Poaceae; genus Aegilops; species Aegilops longissima. The sequence continues at coordinate 4,212,073 of CM038682.1, read as the reverse complement.
TACTGCAGGTGTGGGCTAAGCAAGTAAGGGATCTTTCCTATGGTATTGAGGATTGTCTTGATGAATTTATGGTGCATGTGGAAAGCCAGAGCCGGTCTCGGCAGATGTGTAAGATGAAAGACCGCCATCGGATTGCCAACCAAATCCGTGATCTCAAAGCAAGAGTTGAAGAAGTGAGCAACAGGAACACACGCTATAACTTAATCACAGTTGATGCCTCCAGCAACATTGATGGGGTGAATTCCTACATGGAAGATATTCGCAACCACTCAGCTAGCAACATTGACGAGGCAGAGCTTGTGGGATTTGCTAAGCCTAAAGAGGAGTTGATTAAGATGGTGGATGTCGAATCCAGAGATGGTCTTTGCAAGGTGATATGTGTTGTTGGCATGGGTGGTTTAGGAAAGACCACTCTTGCAAGGAAGGCATATGAAAGTAAGGAAGATACTGTTAATAATTTTTCTTGTTGTGCCTGGGTCACAGTCTCACAGTCATTTTCCAAGATAGATATGCTCAAGGACATGATTAGGCAGCTATTGGGTGCTGATTCATTGAAGATTTGCTTGAAGGAACTTGAAGGGAGGGCGGTGCAAGTAGACAATCTTGCTAGCTACCTGAGAGAAAAGCTAGTGGAGAAGAGGTACTTCATTGTTCTTGATGATCTGTGGACAATAGATTCTTGGAAGTGGATCAAAGATATTGCATTTCCTAGTAGGAACAATAAAGGTAGCCGGATAATAGTAACAACACGAGATGATGGCTTGGCTAAGGAGTGCACATCTGAATCTCTTGTCTATCACCTTAAGTACTTGCAATCAAATGATGCCACTAAATTGCTACTAATAAAGAGTAGGAAGACACATCAAAACATGGATAATGATAAGGAAATGAAGACCATGGTTGACAAAATAGTAAAGAAGTGTGGTGGTCTACCGCTGGCTGTACTCACTATAGGAGGCATGCTTGCCACCAAAAAAGTAACAGAGTGGGAGAGTATCTATAAACAAATCCCCTTAGAGCTTGAGGTCAATCCAAGCCTTGAAGCAATGAGGAGGATTGTTACTCTGAGCTACAACCACTTGCCATCTCATCTCAAGTCATGTTTTTTGTATCTAAGCATCTTTCCTGAGGATTCTGAAATCAAAAGGAGACGTTTGGTGGAGAGATGGATAGCCGAGGGGTTTGTTAGAGCGAGGGCTGGGGTGAGCATTGAGAAAGTGGGAAATGGTTACTTTAATGAGCTTGTCAACCGTAGCATGATTCAATCTTCAAGTGTGAATTTAGAAGGAGTTGTTAAGAGTTGTCGAGTCCATGATATTGTGCGTGATGTCATGGTCTCAATTTCCAGAGATGAAAATTTTGTGTATGTGGCGGAAGAAAATGTAACTAGTGCCGCAAAAGAGACATTTCGCCATGTAGCACACCATGGTAGCAAGTTCCAGAATATTGGCATGGATTGGGGCCATGTTCGGTCATTGACCATATTTAGTGAGAGACCATTGGAATCTTCAATATTTTCACCCGAGGCAAGAATGCTCAGAATCTTGGATCTAGGGAATGCACAATTTCGAGTCACACAAGAGGATATCAATAACATAGGATTGTTGTGCCACTTAAAGTATGTGAATTTTTCTAATCCTAAAAGGTATTCATATATTTATAAACTCCCAAGGTCCATAGGAAAATTACAGGGCTTGCGTACTTTGGACATAAGAGGTAGTTATATTACAGAACTACCAACTGAGATTAGTAAGCTCAAGAGCCTGCACAGTCTCCGTTGTACCAGAAATAGTTCCTACGAATACTTTGACCTGGATAACCCCAAGGAATGTTTGCTGACCACATTTTGTCTGCCAGTGCTGTTCACACCTTTGGCTGATCGTATTGACGGCACTGAGGTAGTTGCTGAGCTCCACATGGCATGGTCTAGCCGTTGGTCCGGGTCAATAGGTGTGAGGGTGCCAAAAGGAATTGGCAACCTAAAAGAGCTACAAATACTAGAGACCGTGGACGTCAGACGAACTAGTCGCAAAGCAATTAAAGAGCTTGGTGAGCTTGTGCAACTGAGAAAACTAAGCTTGGCAATGCAGGGGGCCACCAAGCAAAAATGCAAGGTACTTTGTGATGCCATTCAGAAGCTCAGTTTCCTCCGCTATCTTGTTGTGGCAAGTGACTCAAATGGAAAAATCGAGTGGCTGCACTCCGTTTCCTCTATTCCTATCCTGCTGAGAACCCTGGGCTTGTGTGGATGCCTTGTAGAGATTCCTGGCTGGTTTGTGAATCTGTTGCATTTGGCCAAGCTTTACTTACTGCGGAGCCAAATAAAGGAAGAAGGTAAATTCATGGAAATACTAGGCGCACTGCCAAGCCTCGTTCACCTTTATCTTGGAGTTGGCTCTTATATAGGGGGGAAGTTAGTGTTCAAAACGGGAGCATTCGCAAATCTCAAGAAACTTGATATTTGGAGTCTGGAGCAACTGAGAGAGTTGATATTCGAGGAGGGAACCTCGCCCCAGTTAGAAAGGATAGAAATCGACTACTGCCGATTGAAATCAGGGATCATTGGTATCGAGCACCTTGCAAGCCTCAAGGAGATTTCACTTGGCTGGGATGGTAAAGTGGCGAGGCTTGGTATGCTGCAACATAAAGTGGAGACACACCCCAACCGTCCTGTCCTGCGACTCAAGATGGACCGGAGCCACCACGACCTGGGCGACGTCTTCCAATGATCCACTGCTGCAGTACAAGTGGAGGAGGCAACAGTGGGGGAGGAATCATCTCTCCATGCCGACCCTGCAGCAGCGGGACAGAGCTCCTCCTGGCAGGTGGTGGCCGTGACGACGTGGAGCGACAGGTCTGTAGCTAATTTATCTTTCGTTCAGTAGCAAGTAGTAGCTGTCAATTGATGATGTTGATTACGCATTTACAATCCATCTCTCCCTTCTCTTCTGTTTTCTTTTCTTTTAACAGTGAAGATGATCTGCGCTGAAGATGGGTTTAGGGTTGTAGCTGATGATTGATTTCTTCTCCTTTCACACACTGGTTCAACGTAATGTCGTTAGTGCCGGTGCTACTTCCCTGCTGGAGATGTAAAGACTATCTTGTAGTTTCAAGTTTTATTTGAACATCTGTTTTTTTTTCTGTAAAACCTGTTTTCAGAATGGTATTATTTAAAAACATGAGGAGTTTTGATATCTAGGAGTAACTGGAGCACACATCTGCTTGATGGATGTGAGTTGAGCAGGGCGCTCCACAATCTGAAGGGAAGAAACATCCATACATCCTGTGCCTCACGAAAAAGGCTCTCGCCCCGCTTCATATATAATGCCGAGTGAAGTCAGAAGCCAATGGACCGTTTTCTGATCCAAGATAGAGTTCTCGCTGTGGCTGTTTTGACGGTCCAAGTGCCTCTCAAACATGAACCATGAAGTGATCATCCTGATAACTGGTCAGTTCAGCAAGCACCAACTATTTTTTCCTTTTTTGTCTGTAGGTGTCATGTCACATGATATTCGTATCCTTGCAATTTCTCATGTTGTTTCCAGCTTCCGTCCACACAATACATTCACTGATGAAATAAAAATAATGCATGCACTGTATGTGAATTTCAGGTGGGGAGAAGACGTGGAAAATGCAATGGACTACACCACACAAGATGATACTACTAACTAAGCTGCATACATTGTTTGCTGCAATTGGCCATAACGCTCAGCTTTCCATGTCAGCTGGTGGTGGCCTCTATATGCCGCAAAATGAAGCTGAGAGCCTGAGATACAACCTGTTGTTCCTAAGATGCGAATGTCAGAGGCGTGCACATTGCTCTTTGGGGAACTCAATGTAAGGGAAGCGATGAAGCTACCGCGATTTGAAGATCCTGGGAGCAGTTTACAATCGGTATTTGGGGAGCCCCATGGAATGGATCAACCTTATTTGAAGACGTGCAGTTAATTGTGAAAATAGACTCACTTTGTTTACTAGTACTCTCTCTGTTTTTCAGAGATGATTTATTACTCTCCATTTGTTGCTACCATTATATTTGTAACTGTTTGTGAACAAAAATGAGGATTGCGTGTGTTGTTATTCATGTTGAACACATCTGCTATATCTGAGTTCAGCAGACTGAATTCGACGAAATGTGGCTGCTATGGCCGCACTCTTGTCCTTCTCCATGTAACATCAGACCAATTTGCAGTATCAGACAGTGGAATCAGAATTTACGTGCAAATGCATGTGCCTCTCTGCCTCGGTCATGCTCTTGAAAGCCTGAAATCATTGCCAATTTGGAATAAGAATTTACGCGCACATGCCTATGTGTCAAAATTTTGACTTTCGCAAACCTGAAACCATTGCCAAATTGGCATCGACAATGTGCAGCAAGCCACAACTAGATATGCTTGACGTCTCCAGATAGGGCACCTGCTAGCAGTTACTCCCTCTGTAAAGAAATATACTCCCTCCGTCCCATAATGTAAGACGTATTTTGGCACTACACTAGTGTCAAAAAATGTCTTACATTATGGGACAGAGGGAGTACTCTGTAAAGTAGTGATCTAAACGCTCTTATATTTCTTACGGAGGGAGTAGTAGAAAATGTTCAGAGCTGCCCGCATACGCACAGTTAAAAGCTTAACACAAAGTAGTTACAACAAATGTTCAGTTACGAATCAACATTATTTACTTCCCGGGATTTTATCAGTGATCCTTTCTGGCAATGCAATGCAAAATAATTGAGGAATCCATGAGACGGAAAATAAAGATTGTTCAACCATAGTTGAACAAGGAAGAGGCTTGGTGCGTAATTAAGCATCTCAGTTATCGACTTGTAGTTAGGCTTGGAACCAATCCTCTGCTGGTTTGTCCATTGGCCTCTGCTGCCACGGCGTGCATCCGGATCTCCCTATCCTCCTTCCTCCCGTCCCCGTCGGCACAGACGAATCTCGACCCTGCCGTCGAGGCGCCGCCCCAAGCCACTACCGGACTCGCGGTCTATGCCTACGGCCAGGGGCCGTCGGCACAGGGCCCTAAGCCGTCGGCATAGATCTATGCCGACGGCTGCCGTCGGCATATCCCCGTCAGTGTAGATCACGTCAGCGTACTCCTGTCAGACCGTCGGCATAATAATGTCGTCGGCATAAGGGGCTATGCCGACGGCCCTGGCGCAGCCGTCGGCATAGTTTAGCCGTCGGCGTAGTTTTCCGTCTGACGGCAACGGACGGCGCCGTCAAAACTGCTGGCGGCTCAGGAGGCGACACGTGGCAAAGATATACGGCTTTGCCGTAGGCATATCTTTGCCACGTGTCGCCCCCTGGTTTAACCTGGCGGCAGGGCTATGCCTACGGCAAAGCCGCCGTCGGCATAGCCCTGCCACGTGTCGCCTCCTGGTGGCTCCTGAGCGTATCTATGCCGACGGCTTTGCCGTAAGCATAGTTTTTTTTATTTTCCCTGTTTTCTCTTTTCCAATTCATTTGACAACATTTCAAAACAGAATAATATGAAATATGACAGTTCATCAACATCATTTAAACATAGTCAAGTTCATCATCTAAAGATCATCACTGGCGAAATTCCACGAACATAAGAGTAGTGCAAGACATGAAACATCATAAAAGTTGAAACATGAAAGACATGGCACAACGGCCGCATACACGGAATCATCATCGACATCAAGCACCATCAAGTCCACCTCCGCCAAAACCACGACCACCACCGAGTCCACCTCCGCCAAAACCACCACCTCCGCCAAGTCCACCTCCGCCAAAACCACCACCAAGTCCACCTCCGCCAAAAGCGCCACCGCCAAGTCCTCCTCCGCCAAAACCGCCACCGCGACCACCATCACTCTGCCAGATCGGAGTGACTGGGGTCGACGGAGCAGGAGTCGAGCCACCGGTCCCCTACATGTTTGAAAGAAGTTTCTAACGGTAAATATGACATGATAGTGTTGAATGAACGAGAACTAGTTTGTCATTAGTTAGGCAAATTTACTAACCGGAGTATCACCGCCTAGTGCCAGCCATTCCTCGAACGTGGGAAGGTGTGGGGCGTCTCCCGCAGGTGGTGGTGGGGGTCCAACTTGTGGTGGCTCCGTGCGGTTAGTCCAAGACGGCAAGATAGCCTGATGTTAGTTAAACAAGTCCACTTAGAAACAAGCCGTGATCAACAAAGTCAGAAGGAATGAAAGTGCAAATTTGAGCTTGGTTTAAGAGGGCAAAACTAACCGCCATCGCTTGACGGCTGTAATCATCGTTTGCCTTCACTCGTTGCAAGTACTCCCTCACCTCAATATGCCTATGCTCGAGAAAGGCCTGATATGCCTACAAAATTGAGGTTGTTTCTAAGTGGGCAGTGATGAAAATAAACTAAGAAAGATAGAGACAAAGAAGATAAGGGGAAGTACTTACAACACGTTGGCGGACTAAGGGAGGCTGCGAACGCCCCGTACTCTCTAACGGGCTCGGGTTGGTAGCTCGAAGCTGTGTGTACGAGATCGACGGAGTGATCAAGCCATCGAAACACGGATACCGGCCATGGGACTTACCCTGGATGGCCACCACCGCCGTGTTGTCGATCTGAGACTGGGCGACCTCAGGAACGGGAACATCCGGATGCAACTTCTGATAGTTCTGAGTGTAAGACTCCAGGTGTTGCTCGGTGTTGCCGTAGTACTGGCTCTCGCCCTCCTTGCGATCACTCCGCTCGCGGGCCAGCTTCCACGACTCCATGTCTGAGAGCGGCCTCTGCAACTTGTCCTCCTGCAACGTCAAACAGAAGTTAGCCATACATAAGAACATGATGGTAAAGAAGAACCAAAATGCATCTTTCATATAGATATACCTTCATGGCCTTGAAGCCCCAGTGGTTCCTGTTTCCTTGGCCGTGTGTCCCGTCTTTTCCACGGTTAGCCCGGGCCTTGATGCTCTTGGCAACAAACTCTGGATCGTCACCGACCCACCTATCCACCAAACACGCCCATCCATCATGCCTTCCATAGCACCAACGAGGAACAACCTATGCAAATTTTGGAAGCATGACATGTGAGCACGAAACATATAGTTGACTCCTTGAAACAATGAAAAGTCAGTAATAGTTACCATCATGAATTGCTCCCTGCTCATGGTAATTTTTTGCCTCTGTGCTTGAGTTTTGGTCATCTTTTGTTGCAGGTAGATGTGGTAGTACTGTGAGACGGCAACCCAACGCACCTCGTACTGCAACTGACGAGCTTTCTTCTTTGCAGACGCAAGTAAGACCACGTCGGCTCTGGCCTTGTGCTCGTCAAGAACTCTATAGAGTTGCTGCAATCATGCATAAACCGGAAGCAAACAAGGCATGAGTTGAGTGATTCAATGATAAACTATGAACGAAACAAAAGACAAGTGATTCAAAAGGGAACTTACCCAAAATTTGGTGATCACGGCCTTAGCGGCCGTCCCATACTCCGTGTTGCTGCAAGCCTCGTAGTGGGCCCAGCTTGTGGCCAAAACACGCAGCTGTGGGCCCCTGTCTGGCCGCGGGCAGAATAGGCCAGGCCAAAACTGCTTCAACAGGACAGTGAGAAGGTCGTTCGGTTTACGGCCCTTTCCGTGAAGGATCCAGTTACTGCAAAAGAATCAAAGGGTTGCCATGTGTACAATAAAAAAATGTTGTCATGTGTTGAAAGTATGATTGAGATGCACTTACTCTGTCCCCGCAGGTTCAATGAGCCACTTGTGCGCCTCGATAGAAGGTGGTGTAGGTACTCCGGCATTACCACGCAGCCACCCCTGCGGAGCACCCGGTGGCAAGTCACCCCACAACTCGGGGTCAACCTCCCCTCCACCCTCCTCGCCCTCCTCGGCCTCCTCCTCCTCGGCCTCCTCCTCCTCACACCTTATTGTGCAACGTGGGAACATGGTCCGGATAGTAGGCTGTCCTGAGGTCTGCCACCTCCTCTAGGATAACTGCCTCAGCTATGGAAGCTTCAATCTTAGCTTTGTTTCCACATTTCTGTCTTAGATGCTTGTTCTGTCTCTCAGGGCCGCATCGCCAACGATCTGCATAGGGCCCCCAACAGTACCTCGCTTAGCAAGGTGCAAAATGAGATGTGTCATCGGAGTAAAGAAGCACAGCGGGAAGATCTTCTCTAGCTTGCATATCAACTCCGCGCCTTCTTATGCATTTCTTTTATCTTCTCGGGACATACTTCTTTAGCACAAAGCGTTCGGAAGAAATGGCTTAACTCGCAAGCACACGCCAGACACGCCGGGAACATAGCCCGAACCATCACCGCATAATCCGCTCAATCCATACATGATAGTCATGACTCTTCAGCCCGGTCACTCTGCCCGTTGAAAGATTGACCCCCTTACTTATATTCGACGCATAACCATCAGTGAACTTCACGACGTGTTTCAGCCACTTGAATGCCTCCATCTTATGATCCTTTTTAAGTACGAAGTCAGCATCTGGCTTGAACCAAGATTTTCGACTGCCTGTGGGAGGTTGCATGTGAAGACGTGGTCTATCACAAATATTCTGTTGATCGACTCTAGCATTAACATTATCCTTTGTCTTATCAGGAATGTTGAGGATCGTGTTAAAAAGGGACTCTGCGACATTCTTTTCGATGTGCATCACGTCGATGTTGTATAGAAGTTTGAGGTCTTTAAAATAGGGAAGCTGCGTGAAGGGGGTAATGTGAGTAGTTGTCATCCGCATACTCATGCCTAAACAAAAGGAAATTCTTTGGACAAACATGTATTTTCTCATAGTCCATGGAGAGCGCCTTCATGATTTTCTTCGTACCGTACATGGTTTTCGGCAGTTCATGGCCCTCAGGCAGGCTGTTAGCCCATACTCCCAGAAATGCTTCGAAGCAACCTCGGCTACAGCCGTACTCAGCCTTGACTGCCATCAGTTGTAGATGGCATCCAGCCTGAACAGCTTGGCACCCTCATAGAGAGGTTTCTTTGACGAGGCCAAGATTTCCAGGAAGGCCTTTGCGGTTTCCTCCGGCTCCTCCGGTTCATTCGCTGAATGTGACGGAGGTGTCGGCTGTGCAGCAAAGACATCATCTAGCATGTCTCTAACCCCATCGTCCTCATAACCAGCGACGCGTTGTCGTATCACATCCTCTCTACCACGGTCCCGCTGGGCAAAGTTTATCGGCATATTAAAGTTGGGCATAAATCCATGCGTGCGAAGGTGCTTAGTCATCTCACTCTTATCTCTGCGGATCGTCTCTTACATCCGCACACGGGCATTCGGCACCATCCTCATTGGACTACGGAATATCTCTTTCAAAACACATCAGTTTTCTCGACCCACTCTGTTGTTACTTGATTCCGACGGAAAAACCCACTATACATCCACCGCTTATCTGCCATCTCCGCTTTATTGGAAGCCACACAACAAAATTAAGGATTCATTTAAATTACCAACATCAATATTTTATTTTTACAAGGTTGACGAGTAATCCACCTACATCTCTAATAGGTAAAGATGGGTGCTAATCCCACTCGAGAATGTGTAGATTGAGTACGGTCCATGCTCTTCATTCGAGACAAAATTTGGCAGCACCTCCCGCTGTTCTCCAAATACATGTCTCGGCAAAATGCCGAGAGAATGTGCATCCGGAGAACAACAGGGAGGCGCCGCCGAAATCCTGTCTCGGAACGGGGTAGAGCATGAACAACGTACCCAATCTACACATCTTCGGGCTGTCCGTGGAAAGCGCTGGACAATCCGAAAGAGCTGCGGTGATAAATATGCAATTGAATGCATATTTATCGATGCAACCCTTTCGGACGGGAGACCTGGGTTACGGGACTTGATGTGAAAATTCAATCTAGTTAAAAGAGGCTAGGAGGTGAAGGTGGATTCGTAGCTCACCCTCCGCTGTAGAAGAAGTAGTCGAGCAGCGGCAGGATCACAGACCAAACCCAGACGACGAAGGCTCCAGGGAGATGAATACCACAAAGCCTGTAAATTTTGACGGCACCACATCACATAAAGCATTGACACTTCAAACTATGAAATTTTTTGTTCAAGTGTCAAATTTTGTTCTTCAATTTTTTTTAGCAAGATCATCATAATAAAATAACTACTCATCAGATACCAATTTTGTCAACATCACAAAATGAAACTATAGCTATTTGACAACATCTCAAATATGCCAATTTTGTTCTTCAAATTTGACAACATTTGACAACATCACTAAGTTGACCAAAGCTATAACTAACCAATATACATCAATCCATCCATTCATCCATACAACATGCATCTATCATATAACAAGCAGTAAAAAAATGCAAAACAAATGCAAAATAATGAAAAAAAAGCTCACCGGGGCGACTGGGACGGTGAGGCAGGGCGGCCGGGACGGTGAGGCAGGCGGCGGGCAGCGGCAGCAGGGGCGGAGGTGGAGGCCAAGGCAGGGGCGGCCGAGGACGGGAGGGCAGAGGCGGCCGGGACGGGAGGGCGAGGCGGCCGGGACGGAGGGCAGGCGCAGGCGGCGGGCAGGAGAGCTGGCCAGCGCTGTGTCGTGGGGAGGCAGGCGGTGTTGGGGTCGGGAGGCGTGGTGGCGTGAGCGCAGCCGGGAGGCTGGGCGACGGCGGGTGGAGAGGGCGACGGGTGGGGGGCACGTGATCGGGGAGGCCGGGCGGTGTTGGGGTCGGGGAGGACCGCGGCGGCGGGGTCGGGTGGGGGGGGGGGCGGCGGCGCAGGTTGGGGTGGGGGGGGCGGCGGCGCAGGTCATGGTCGGGGTGGGAAAGAACGAGTGGCTGGCTAGCTAGCTGCCCGCTGGTAGTGGATAAGGCCACCCTATGCCGACGGCTAAGCCATCGGCATAGCTGAGGTCGCCACGTGGCAGCTATGCCGACGGCTTAGCCGTAGGCATATTTTTCTTGAGTCATACATGATATGTAATTATGTTAAAAATAATACATGGTATATAATTATAATTATTATTTTTTTCTGAACCGATTTTTTCTATGGTCAGCAACATTTCTTTATGATATAAATATTTTCTATGGTCTCGCGAAAGGTGATACATAGGAGAGCAACTGACTGAGGGGTACCGTTACCGAGTGCCTGATCCGTTAACTATGCGAGTGCCTGATCCGTCTACTACCGTTTCCCCCCTCGAGGTGCCGGCGGCGGCGCCGTCCGTGAGGGGGGGGGGCACGCACCGGAGACGCGTGCCGCCTCTTCGGACATGCCACAACACCACCCCGCATGTATGAGGGCCCGGTACGACGCTCCGGTGGCATTGCTACCCCTGGGCCCCGTCCGCCTAACCACGAGCGGTTGACCACGAGATCTAGCCCTTTGACTTCCCACGGACGGGCTTTGACGGTGGACCTCTCCACCCGGTTGTGTCAGTCGGCCCATAGGGACACCCGGAGCAACATCCGGGCCAAAACCACAGCTACATCCACTCCGTGTAGACCCGCGCGTCCGTCTCCCCTTCTCGAGGTGCGGCGGTGGCGCCGTCGCGAGGGAGGCCACGCACCGGAGACACGTGCGCCTCTTCGGACATGCCACAACACCACCCGCATGTATGAGGGCCGATGACGACGCTCCGGTGGCATTGCTACCCCTAGGGCCCCGTCCGCCTAACCACGAGCGGTTGACCACGAGATCTAGCCCTTTGACTTCCCACGGACGGGCTTTGACCAGTGGACCTCTCCACCCGGTTGTGTCAGGTCGGCCCATAGGGACACCCGGGAGCAACATCCGGGCCAAAACCACAGCTACATCCACTCCGTGTAGAACCGACGCGTCCGTTTCCCCCCTCGAGGTGCCGGAGACGCGTGCCGCCTCTTCAGACATGCCACAACACCACCCCGCATGTATGAGGGCCCGGTACGACGCTCCGGTGGCATTGCTACCCCCAGGGCCCCCGTCCCGCCTAACCCTGGAGCGGTTGACCACGAGATCTAGCCCTTTGACTTCCCACGGAGGGGCTTTGACCAGTGGACCTCTCCACCCGGTTGTGTCAGGTCGGCCCATAGGGACACCCGGGAGCAACATCCGGGCCAAAACCACAGCTACATCCGCTCCGTGTAGACCCGACGCGTCCGTTTCCCCCCTCGAGGTGCCGGCGGCGGCGCCGTCCGTGAGGGAGGCCACGCACTGGAGGCGCGTGCCGCCTCTTCAGACATGCCACAACACCACCCCGCATGTATGAGGGCCCGGTACGACGCTCCGGTGGCATTGCTACCCCCCAGGGCCCCCGTCCCGCCTCACCCTGGAGCAGTTGACCACGAGATCTAGTCCTTTGACTTCCCACGGACGGGCTTTGACCAGTGGACCTCTCCACCCGGTTGTGTCAGGTCGGCCCATAGGGACACCCGGGAGCAACATCCGGGCCAAAACCATAGCTACATCCACTCCGTGTAGACCCGACGCGTCCGTTTCCCCCCTCGAGGTGCCGGCGGTGGCGCCGTCCGTGAGGGAGGCCACACACCGGAGACACGTGCCGCCTCTTCGGACATGCCACAACACCACCCCGCATGTATGAGGGCCCGGTACGATGCTCCGGTGGAGTTGCTACCCCCCAGGGCCCCCGTCCCGCAGGGGGGGCACACCCCGGAGACGTGTGCCGGGCATTTGCAACGGCCACAACACTTCCAGAATTGTGAGAGGCCGCCTACGCAAGATTTGACGGTATGCTAGCCCCCGGAGGCCGCCGGCCACAGTCGTAGACGCGCGAAGAGCAATCCGCATAGAGGGAAGTGTTCAGATACTTCTCCATCACGAAAAATTATGCAAAATTACCATCGGTCCTATAACACATGTGCCCACCTCGTGTAAAAAACTCATGATTTTATCACGCTCCGAGTATTTAATAATATTCACCCCGCATCGTTTCCGCAAAACGTCTACTACCGTGTCATCGCCGTCCGTGAGGGGGGCCACACCCTGGAGACGCGTGCCGCCTCTTCGGACATGCCACCACACCACCCCGCATGTACGAGGGCCCGATGCGACGCTCCAGTGGCATTGCTACCCCCCACCCCCCCCCCGGCCCCCAGGGCCCCCGTCCCGCCTAACCCTGTAGCGTTTGACCATGGGATCTATCCCTTTGACTTTGCACGGACGGGCTTTGACCAGTGGGCCTCTCCACCCGGTTGTGTTAGGTCAGTCCATAGGAACACTTTGGAGCAACATCTGGGCCAGACCCACAGCAAGATCCCCTCCGTATAGACCCGACGCGTCCGTTTCCCCCCTCCAGGTGCCGGCGGCGGCGCCGTCCGTGAGGGGGGGGGGCACACCGGAGACGCGTGCTGGGCGTTTGCAACCGCCTCAACACTTCCAGACTTGTGAGAGGCCGCCTACGCAAGATTTGACGGTATGCTAGCCCCCGGAGGCCGCCGGCCACAGTCGTAGACGTCCGAAGAGCAATCCGCATAGAGGGAAGTGTTCAGATACTTCTCCATCACAAAAAGTTATGAAAAATTACCATAAGTCCTATAGCACATGTGCCCACGTTGTGTAAAAAACTCATGATTTTATCGTGCTCCAAGTATTTAATAATATTCACGCTGCATCGTTACCGCAGAACGTCTACTACTGTGTCATTGTCGTCCGTGAGGGGGGCCACACCCTGGAGACGCATGCCGCCTCTTCGGACATGCCACCACACCACCCCGCATGTATGAGGGCCCGGTGCGACGCTCTGGTGGCATTGCTACCCCCCAGGGCCCCCGTCCCGCCTAACCCTGTAGCGTTTGACCACGGGATCTAGCCCTTTGACTTTGCACGGACGGGATTTGACCAGTGGACCTCTCCACCCGGTTGTGTTAGGTCAGCCCATAGGAACACTTTGGAGCAACATCCGGGCTAGGCCCACAGACAGATCCCCTCCGCGTAGACCCGACGCGTCCGTTTCCCCCCTCCAGGTGCCGACGATGGCTCCGTCCGTGAGGGGGGCGAACCCCGAGACGCTGCGTGCGCCTCTTGGACATGCCACCACACCACCTGCATGTATGAGGGGGGTCGACGCCTCCGTGGCATTGCTACCCCCCTCCCCCCAGGGCCCCCGTCCCGCCTAATGCTAGAGCGGTTGACCACGAGATCTAACCCTTTGACTTTCCACGGACGAGCTTTAAACAGTGGACCTCTCCACCTAGTTGTGTCAGTCAGCTCGAGAGGGACACACTGGAGCAACATCCGGGCCAAACCGACAGCTACATCCCTCCGTAGACCCGATCGTCGGTTTCCCCTCCAGTGCCGGGCAAGGCCGTCCGTTAGGGAGGCCACGCCCCGAAGATGCGTGCCGCCTCTTCGAACATGCCACAACACCACCCGGTTGTGGTAGGTCATCCCATAGAAACACTTGGGAGCAACGTCCCCTCCGTATAGACCCGATGCGGCTGTTTCCGCCCTCCAGATGCTAGCGGCGGCGCCGTCCGTGAGGTGGGCACACTCCGAAGACGGGTGCCGGGCGTTTGCAACCGCCACTAAACTGCTGTCGCATAGCTGTTTTTGATTTTAATAAAATATAAGGACCTATATTCAAAAGAACATGACGGCACATTATTAGTGTGCTCGAACAAACTATATATATATATTCATAATCTATGGAAAAAATTACAAACTACGTATATTTTCATATAATATATAAAAAAGCATAAAAACATATTTTAAAAAATGCATAAAAACATATGTAAAAAAAGCATAAAAACATATGCAAAAAAACGCATGTAAATAAAATAGCTATGCCGACGGCATTGCCGTCGGCATAGAAACGGCAGGGTTTTCGGAGGAGCCGTGCCGCGGATCGATGACGTGGAGCCTATGCCGACGGCTGCCGTCGGCATATCTACGCCGCGGATCGGTGACGTGGCATGCGGAGATATGCCGACGGCCGCCGGTCCCGACCGTCGGCATAAGGTTGACGGCGTTAGCGCTGGTCACGGGCGGGGTCGTCGGGCCCACTTTGTATGCCGACGGCTGATTTATGCCGACGGCTGCTGTCGGCGTATTTGAAGATAGGCCGACGGCCTTTCTATGCCGTCGGCTTATATCTGGGTAGCCCGACGGCCAGGCTACGCCGACGGCCAAGATGAGGCTGTCGGCATATCTCAAACTAGGCCGACGGTAGCCGTCGGCATTGATTTGGCCGTAGGCATAGGTCAGTTTTCCGGTAGTGAGCGTGCGCTCTGGCCGTGGCACGCGCAGCGGAGCCTTCCTTTTACAACCATTGAAAGACGGTGGCAGATCATTGCCTGCTTCATGTTGTGGATGCTTTAAGAAATTCCGACCTCCGCGTACATCGAATCATCGTGTTAACATCGCATGTTACCACCGAAGTTACGTGAGAAAAAATAGACACAAGGGAGATTGGCTATTTACCAGGTTCGCAGCTTGAATTTTCATGACGCCATCATGAATAATTAAATTGAGGATATCGTCTATTTGTGACATAGGTTTCCAAGTGGAAATAATTGCCACCTTCCAACTCTGGGCAATTCATTATGCTTAAGGATTCAAGGGCTGGCAACTTCTCCAGAAGACCATGCGGGAATTCCTTCGTAGCTGGACAACCCCTAATCGTCAATTCCCTAAGGGAAGTGAGACCATGCATCCCGTCAGGAAGCGCTTTCAGAGCATTGCAGCATCTCACATAGAGACTCCTCAGCTTGGCCAGATTTCCAAGGTTCGAAGGCTGTGCCACCAGACTGTGGCAGTCTATAATCACCAATTCCTCTAGTGACAACGGAAGTGTCTCCTCCTCAGACGATGAAGTGCTGCCCTCCAGATTTTCACAATTAACGATACTCAAAACACAGGAGGTGATCTAAGAAACGGAGCTCATCTGTTGGCCAACGAACAAGATTGCTACATCGTTTAATCGCCAGTTCTTCCAGGAACGGAAAGCATTTCCAAGGTATAAGTTGTAATCTGGACAATTTGGAGGGGCCAACTAGATCCAAATACTTGAGTTTGTCAAAAGGCCTGTCACTTGGCCTTTGCTGTGCTTCTAGAGGCAACATGGCTATGTCTTCCTTAAACTGAACAGTTAACCTGACG
The DNA here is from genome assembly GCA_021605205.1 of Aegilops longissima. NCBI lineage: Eukaryota > Viridiplantae > Streptophyta > Magnoliopsida > Poales > Poaceae > Aegilops > Aegilops longissima. The sequence continues at coordinate 4,196,056 of CM038682.1, read as the reverse complement.
AGAAATGGCCAAGAGCCCAAATGGATACTCATAAAAACCGAACTGGCTGCAACACTGTGAATTCCAACTATTGTCAACTCACTGACAATGGGGGTCACTGGAATACTTGCAATCTTGGGGCAATTCTCGATCCTCTACACTTCAAGCATCGGGAATGTTACCAGGCTATCACCAGGTTCTCCTACATTGTTTTCTACCCATATCTCCAGGCTTGGTAGCTCAATCAAGACCATTGTCTTCAATCTTGGGAAAATTTGCAGAGGGTTACTATGTCCTCCAGCTTCCACATCGAGGATCTTACATAATGTGGTCAAGTTATCCATCTTCTGTAATGAAAAAATCTCTAGAGAGACTGAGAGCCATACTACAGGTATACTCTTGCATCTTGGGCACTCGGAAGTTCCAAGTTCTTTCAAGCAATTAAACATCTGAGGATTTCTCATCCATTGTGATACTTCAAGGCCACCATATCCACGTATCTCCAACCTTTTGATATTGCTATGAGGTTCTAAACACTGGAGCACTTCCTCCACATCTTTGGGATCATCATCTATTTGTTGGTCCCAAGAGAATAACAACTCAGTTATATTTAGATTGGCTTCTTTTGCATTCTCCCGACTCTTTATCTTGCCCAAATTGATGAGTTCCAACCTATTGCTAAGGTGTTGCAAGTCTTTGAGTTGATCTACTCCAAGGCCATCTCCAGTGTCCACAACAAATGTAGTCAATATGTGAAGGTTGTATAGTAGACCAAAGTTTGGAGGCATACTTTCGAGACACGAACAACCATAAAGATAAAGATGGATGAGCTTTCTCAGTTTTGCCATGTCTTGCGGTAACTGCCGAAGCACCCGACAATCTATGAGCCTCAGTGTTTGCAAGTTATACATCACACATACTGAATCTGGCAAGCGAAGGATGTAAGACTGAGAGAGGTCAAGATATCGTAAATGTTTTGCATTTATGGTCTTGCAAGTAACAATTGAATAAGGGGGGCAACGCAATGCTCTTAGTGATGTTGATTCCTGTAGAAACTCATCAATATCCTTGTGTGATATGTATGAAAGGGCTTCCATGGACCATTATGAAGGTGCCAACAACGTGCGAAGGTATGTTCTGCCTTTACATAAGCCACTGATTGGTTTATGTTCATCCCTTAACATATGTATGTGACAAACATCTTTTACCACTGCTTTCTGCTGATAAAGTTCTTCTATACTTGCACATTCATCTGTGACATCTTGTGCTAGATCATGCATTAAATCATGCATCTTACAAGCAATACTCAAGCTAGCTTTACTATCATAATTGACTTTGATCTCTTTCTTATCTGGGAAGAAGGACCTCCAAAACAACTCATTGAAAATGAATTCCCCCTTCTGTGTTAAATTTATTGTTACCTCTTCATGAATAAAGCCATTTGCCATTCACAGTTGGATCAACATATCCTTCTGCATATCATAATCCTTGGAGAAAATTGCACAGAATGCAAAACATTGCTTCATTTCAAATGAAAGGTATTTGTAGCTTAGCTTCAATATGGACATGACCTCATATTTCCCTCCATCATTATGCCTAATGTTACTTTCTTCGATGGCCTTCCATTCCTGTACGTTTTGTTTTGAACTCAACAATCCACCCATTGTCTTGAGAGTAAGAGGCAAACCCCCGCATTTATTGACAATACGCCTTCCGATGGTGAGTAACTCTTATTTCTCCTCTCCACCATTGCTAAATGCTTTGCTCGAAAACAATTCCCATGAATCTTCTTCATTCAGAAATACTAGCTCATGGGGCTTGATAGTGCACATTATAGAGGCCACTTGCTTGCTTCGACATGTAACCACTATAACACTTCCTGGTCCACCAATAAAACACAATATTGGTTTCAACTCATCCTCCCACATTCTCTTATCTTCATTCCATACATCATCCAGAACAAGTAAAAACCTTTTCTGGCTGACGACTCCATCAAGTTTCTTCTGCAATAATTCAATGCTACCAGACATGGCAGAACTTCCATTTGTGGCTAATTCGATTATTGATTTCATGAGAATAATAACATCAAAATGATCTGACACGCAGTGCCACATCTTTAATTGGAAATGTTGTTGGACCTCTTGATCATTGTACACCAGCTTAGCAAGTGTCGTCTTGCCAAGACCTCCCATCCCAAAGATGGGCAGCACTTGTGCTCTCTGCTGATCTTGCTGGTCCAACAACAACTTGACCACAACCTTCTTGCCATCATCTCTTCGAAAGATTTTGGAAAAGTTGTCCAGTTTTGAGTGTGTCTGCCGCCAAGGATACTGCTGCTCCTCCCTATGTACAGAATTCTCCATACCAAACTTGTTCATCTCCTCGATATTCTGGAGGATGTTCTTGAGTTTCTTGATCATTTCAAAACGAAAAAGCAATGGGCTGTTGTGTGTGATATAGCTGAGTACCTTCCGGGCAGTGGAATTGCCAACCTTGGACTTGCGACGCAGTGCCTCATACTGAAAGTCATCGAGCACGTCTTTAGCCTCGTAGGCTACAGACTTGAGCTCTTTCATCCAAATCTTGATGTAGTTGTTTTTCTTGCTCCTCTCCTTGGCATTGGCCAGCTTGCACTCGACGGCTAGCAATAGGCGCTCTAGCGTTCGACAGTCATCGTCGAGGCCACACATACGGGCCACGGTCTCAACGAGTGCATCTGCGGCCTTCACGGCCACGCCGCGCACCAGAGGGAGAAGCATCGACTCTGCCATGGTCTTGCAGATGGGAGTAACAAGAGACTGCAGCATACGAAAGTATAAAAGAGAGGTTAAGCACTGACAGAACATGAACATCCTTATAATCAATCATTGTATGGAGCTAGAAAATATTATGCTCCTCGCTTTCAAAGCATGGCTGATCTCCTCGTAATCCTCCTTCTATTTTATCTTATTTCTTAGTGTTGAGTATCATGATTGTCATTAAAATATATGATAGCATAGGATTTATTCTAGCTTATCTTGTACTCCAAAAAGATCATATACTTCAATATATATGTTCACGAGGCTGAAGCAATACAATCAACAATTCCACCAATCCCTCTCTATCCCTCTAACACTTAATTTGATAGTAATATATAGCTTGTATATCTCTTCTAAAGACTTGTTGATACATACATCGAACATATAAACATGGCTGTGCTACCCGTCATTCTAGCGGCATTGCTCGCGCCTGCAGTTTTTGAACGCAGGATGAATTCGCTACAGTGCTTTTTTGGCTGCTGGCAGCTGGTCAACCGTCCGTTTTTTTTACATTAAGAGCATCTTCACGTGAAGATGACAAGTGGGGTCATGAGTTTATGAGGCCAGCAAGTAGAGGGTGGGTTTATTTGGAGGCTGCGTGAATGATTGGCACACGGTGAGCTGTTTGGGATTGGGGCATTGGGCAAGGGTGACATGACGGGATGGATTCCCGCTTTTGTACTCGGCCGATCTGTACCCTACTGTGTCGGTGGTCCCGGTTTGCCGTTTAAGCCCACCCTTCAGTGTGTTGGGTAAATGGGCTGGACAAATGAGCGGCGTGGAGAGCCATGACCAATCCTCACAGGAAAACACATACAGCGTGTTTGGCAGCTTGAGGGATTGGGAATGGGAGTTTAGGAGGGGGAGTTTATGAAGGGAATGGACTTGGGAAGTAGACTATTAGTCCCAATCCCATGCTTGGTGTGTGGTGGGAATTATTAGTGGAATTCAACAGGAGTTATTTTCCTTTGTTTGGTTCATGGTTATAGGAATGGGAATTATTCTATGAGCTGGGCAAATGAGTGTTGCCGTTAATCAGGTCTGCAAAAAGAAAATACTGATATTTTGACTTTATTTGCTCCACGCCTAAGAAAGAGAGAAGATGTTGATAGCAACAATTTTGCATTTGATCAATAGACTTGCATACATACAACATATCAGAAGATACCAGGTCAGGAAGGAGATACCAGATAATAGGTGTCATGCTTGCTGGATGTATTGAATAGTCCATCAAGCAAATCAAAAACATTCAATCCCAGCAAATGAGAGCAAAGACATGAAGCAAGTATTTTAACTAGCAAATGAACAGATGAAAGTATCCTTTCCAAGAGTACAAGACGAGATTATATAAAAAAATGGAGGCACTGAATGTTGCAAGTGATGAGTTGAAAGAAAACAACTACAAGTCCTGAACAGAAAAGAATATATGAGCTGCTAATCTGGAAGTTCAAATCTGGGTATTTGCTTATTTTTTGGCCGCCTCAAGCTCCTGGCGAACAAATAGTACTTTGAAATCATCACGCAACTTTATGAAAAGCTCGGTCTTTCCAGCGTCACCACCAATGACACGAACAGCCATAACAACTTCTTCTTTACTGAGATCTTTAAGATTCTGCAGAATATCAAGTAACTTGGTTCTGTTGGCTGATGCTTGCTCATGAACTTCAGCTTCATGCATAAACGCCCTCTATAAACCGTTCATGGTTTTTGCATTGTCCTGTTCTGCTTCCAAGAACTTTGCAATTGTGTTGGACACACTTATAAGGCCTGACTCCAGTGCATCATCATCAGGGTATGTTCTCTTACGACTAGGCCTAGAACCACCAGATGGGTTGGTGTTCTCATGTGCTTGAGGAGAATTCTCCTTGGCCGGTTGGCTAGTAGGTTCTGCATCTGTTGTTTCTTCAACTTCTACAACTTCCTCTTCTCCGGGACCTTTAGCGCTGCCTCCTTTAGCCAAATCACTAGCATAAACCTCACATAGCTTGTCAAAATTAACCATAGGCTTCATGTACAGAGGACCTGCTCCTTCACGGGACTACAAAGAGAGCATGACTTTCCATTAGAAAGAAAATTATAATGCACAAAAAATGAAACATAACAGATTACTTTGTCTATTTATTTGACATAGTGTACCTTCGCCCAACCCATATAGGTCTCTCTATCTCCGATTACCATCTTCTTCTCATCATCCCATCCAAATCCACTACCATTTTGCATAATTTCCAGAACATAGGAAAGTTGTTTCTTCAAAATCTTAACTTTTGACCTGATATGTGGATCAGCTGTGGCAGTACTTCAGCCATTTTCTTCTCAATATATGTAAGATAGCCGGACTTGTGACCGGTATCTACTTTCCAAGATGAATCATTCATGTCATATAGAATGTCAATAAGTAACTTTTCCTCCTCCGCTGTCCATGTCCTCTTGTCTCTCTTTTTGGATGTCAATTTGCTCTCCTTTGGCTTGGTATTCTGCTAGATTTTAATAGGACAATAAAAATGTATATACAAATGACAAAGAACATAGATGGTCATAAATGAAATATGATGTTCATACATTAATCATGATGGATTGCTCGATTTTTCTCATCATGTGCAAGTATGTGAAGGAACATGGCAACCGATTCCTCAACGCTCATGTGCCTAGTATCTTTTAACCCGCCTATTTCTCTTACCAAAGAACATAATACTCTAAAACAACGCCTATCCATCCGAAGTTGGAAAATGCATTCTGTGTCGCTTACTCGTATCTTGTTGTTCAAGGTTTGTGCTCGAGTAATCGGGTCATACCAAGAAGGCTGCCTAATTTGACGCATCCTACATCGACTCCTCCTAAGTAACATTATCAAGATTTGCAACAACAGATATAAGATTATGAGTATTTTCACTCTTCGTCGCCTCATTGTGTGCCATAAGATTATGGTTTCCCGGTTTGTTGGTGGACATGCCATGTCTGTGAACAAAATTAGATGATAGTGTCGCACAATTAGAATATCTTCATGATTCAAGATGGTTATGTACAAGCATCAGCTATAAGAAATAAGATAGGATGCGATAAACACCACACAACCAAACAACAAGCAATCAGCAAGTCACACATGAGCACCCAATAAAAATAATGCATGCAGAAAAATAACTTGTTTTGGTGAAGTACCTCCGCTGGAAGTTTCTTGTTACTGTCCGGACGAGGTCTTGGATTTGGATTAGCAGAAGCACTTTCATGGCCTTTATGCTTAACGAGATGTCCATAAAGTTGTGTTTCTTTGCGAAGTTCAACATCTTAAGAACAGAATTATCATCGTGAACTAGATCAATTCCTTCATCAAGGCTACACCCAGGAACTGTATAATATAACTCATCGCCATCCTTGAAACCTACGTCTTTAGCCATGCGAACTAGACGAAAATAGGATGTACGCTCACTGTCACAATCTCGAAAAATAGATACTTCGCCTCCATCATAAGTAAGTGGACCTTCCATTGAAAAAGAACCCCGGTGATGCATTTTGATATGGATCAAATCCCTCTCCATTCTGTATATATATGGCATTTAAACACATATTTCAAATCCATGGTTATTACTTAAACCATCATTGTTATTTGAGTTCTGCTACAGTACCAAGGAATTTTTGTACACAAGTAAATTGAGAGACAAATTATGCACATGCGAGCTAGCAGCTTGTTTAACCTTTGTTACAAGATACTCAAAGGAGGTTCTGATGTGATGAAGTGACTTAGCCGAAGAAGCGACGCCCGATACCAGGAATGGAATTTGACATGAATGCACTTCCTACTTTTATATTGTATATATCCCCCACAATATGAAGCAATATTGTGAGTACATCATGGAAAATATGCAATATCTGTATGACTGAAAGCTGGGACTTGGAAGTCATCAAATCTGTAGCAGCTATCAAGACTTGTTTGTGTGTACATTTGACACTTAATTTCGTATGTAAAACTGAACTTAGAAAGTACAGGAAGCATGAAGCAGGCAGGTACAGAAAGGCAAGTGCTATATGACATATACATATCGTTCCCTACATGCAGCCACAACGTCAAGTTAGCAGCTATTGTGGTTTGCCCTTTTCATGTATATGTCAGATGGCATCACGAACAATCTTGGTTCTCTACATGTACAAATAGCAGCCACAACAGCAAGCCAGCTGCTTCTAAAAGGATATCAAGAACTAATCAAGACAGAGACCTCTGTACAGTATTTCTATGAATCAAACAAGGGAGCAAATGAAATACTAAATCGATGTAGTAATCCACACCTCTGGCCTTTTGGTGACTGATACTCGTGAACTGCAAGGGGGGAACCGAAGTGATGGAACAGATCTGTGACCTGTGAATCAAGGGAAAAAAATAGAAAGAAGAATAGATCTGCATCAGTTTGTAATAGGAAAAGAAACGAATCCAACTTTGTTTGCCAAACGAGTTGGGATACAGCTAGATTTGTAGGTACGGATTGGCAGAAAAATCTCCACGAATTCAAGATGGAAAAGGGGAAAACGGGTTAGCTCAGCTCCTGTTCGTGCTTGCCGCCAGCTCTAGAGGAGATTGGGAAGAAGTCAGCGTGGGAGTGGGAATTGACGCCAAAAAAAAACTCAAGCTGTTCGTCACGTCCCGCGGTGGAAGGGGGAAATGGCGCGAAAATCCAAGCGAAAGCGCGGTAAAATCCTAGCTAATGACCCCTATTTAGCAGCGCCACCATTAGTCCTCCAAACGAATCGGCGGCCGCTAACTTCTCCCCAATCTCCTCTAGAGCTGGCGGCAAGCACGAACAGGAGCTGAGCTAACCTGCTTTTCCCTTTTCCATCTTGAATTCGTGGAGATTTTTCTGCCAATCCGTACCTACAAATCTAGCTGTATCCCAACTCGTTTGGCAAACAAAGTTGGATTCGTTTCTTTTCCTATTACAAACTGATGCAGATCTGTTCTTCTTTCTATTTTTTTCCCTTGATTCACAGGTCACAGATCTGTTCCATCACTTCGGTTCCCCCCTTGCAGTTCACGAGTATCAGTCACCAAAAGGCCAGAGGTGTGGATTACTACATCGATTTAGTATTTCATTTGCTCCCTTGTTTGATTCATAGAAATACTGTACAGAGGTCTCTGTCTTGATTAGTTCTTGATATCCTTTTTAGAAGCAGCTGGCTTGCTGTTGTGGCTGCTATTTGTACATGTAGAGAACCAAGATTGTTCGTGATGCCATCTGACATATACATGAAAAAGGGCAAACCACAATAGCTGCTAACTTGACGTTGTGGCTGCATGTAGGGAACGATATGTATATGTCATATAGCACTTGCCTTTCTGTACCTGCCTGCTTCATGCTTCCTGTACTTTCTAAGTTCAGTTTTACATACGAAATTAAGTGTCAAATGTACACACAAACAAGTCTTGATAGCTGCTACAGATTTGATGACTTCCAAGTCCCAGCTTTCAGTCATACAGATATTGCATATTTTCCATGATGTACTCACAATATTGCTTCATATTGTGGGGGATATATACAATATAAAAGTAGGAAGTGCATTCATGTCAAATTCCATTCCTGGTATCGGGCGCCGCTTCTTCGCTAAGTCACTTCATCACATCAGAACCTCCTTTGAGTATCTTGTAACAAAGGTTAAACAAGCTGCTAGCTCGCATGTGCATAATTTGTCTCTCAATTTACTTGTGTACAAAAATTCCTTGGTACTGTAGCAGAACTCAAATAACAATGATGGTTTAAGTAATAACCATGGATTTGAAATATGTGTTTAAATGCCATATATATACAGAATGGAGAGGGATTTGATCCATATCAAAATGCATCACCGGGGTTCTTTTTCAATGGAAGGTCCACTTACTTATGATGGAGGCGAAGTATCTATTTTTCGAGATTGTGACAGTGAGCGACATCCTATTTTCGTCTAGTTCGCATGGCTAAAGACGAGGTTTCAAGGATGGCGATGAGTTATATTATACAGTTCCTGGGTGTAGCCTTGATGAAGGAATTGATCTAGTTCACGATGATAATTCTGTTCTTAAGATGTTGAACTTCGCAAAGAAACACAACTTTGTGGACATCTACGTTAAGCATAAAGGCCATGAAAGTGCTTCTGCTAATCCAAATCCAAGACCTCGTCCGACAGTAACAAGAAACTTCCAGCGGAGGTACTTCACCAAAACAAGTTATTTTTCTGCATGCATTATTTTTATTGGGTGCTCATGTGTGACTTGTTGATTGCTTGTTGTTTGGTTGTGTGGTGTTTATCGATCCTATCTTATTTCTTATAGCTGATGCTTGTACATAACCATCTTGAATCATGAAGATATTCTAATTGTGCGACACTATCATCTAATTTTGTTCACAGACATGGCATGTCCACCAACAAACCGGAAACCATAATCTTATGGCACACAATGAGGCTATTTAAGAGTGAAAATACTCATAATCTTATATCTGTTGTTGCAAATCTTGATAATGTTACTTAGGAGGAGTCGATGTAGGATGCGCAAATTAGGCAGCCTTCTTGGTATGACCCGATTACTCGAGCACAAACCTTGAACAACAAGATACGAGTAAGTTTACACAGAATGCATTTTCCAACTTCGGATGGATAGGCGTTGTTTTAGAGTATTATGTTCTTTGGTAAGAGAAATAGGCGGTTAAAAGATACTAGGCACATGAGCGTTGAGGAATCGGTTGCCATGTTCCTTCACATACTTGCACATGATGAGAAAAATCGAGCAATCCATCATGATTAATGTATGAACATCATATTTCATTTATGACCATCTATGTTCTTTGTCATTTGTATATACATTTTATTGTCCTATTAAAATCTAGCAGAATACCAAGCCAAAGGAGAGCAAATTGACATCCAAAAAGAGAGACAAGAGGACATGGACAGCGGAGGAGGAAAAGTTACTTATTGACATTCTATATGACATGAATGATTCATCTTGAAAGTAGATACCGTCACAAGTCCGCTATCTTACATATATTGAGAAGAAAATGGCTGAAGTACTGCCACAGCTGATCCACATATCAGGTCAAAAGTTAAGATTTTGAAGAAACAACTTTCCTATGTTCTGGAAATTATGCAAAATGGTAGTGGATTTGGATGGGATGATGAGAAGAAGATGGTAATCGGAGATAGAGAGACCTATATGGGTTGGGCGAAGGTACACTATGTCAAATAAATAGACAAAGTAATCTGTTATGTTTCATTTTTTGTGCATTATAATTTTCTTTCTAATGGAAAGTCATGCTCTCTTTGTAGTCCCGTGAAGGAGCAGGTCCTCTGTACATGAAGCCTATGGTTAATTTTGACAAGCTATGTGAGGTTTATGCTAGTGATTTGGCTAAAGGAGGCAGCGCTAAAGGTCCCGGAGAAGAGGAAGTTGTAGAAGTTGAAGAAACAACAGATGCAGAACCTACTAGCCAACCGGCCAAGGAGAATTCTCCTCAAGCACATGAGAACACCAACCCATCTAGTGGTTCTAGGCCTAGTCGTAAGAGAACATACCCTGATGATGATGCACTGGAGTCAGGCCTTATAAGTGTGTCCAACACAATTGCAAAGTTCTTGGAAGCAGAACAGGACAATGCAAAAACCATGAACGGTTTATAGAGGGCGTTTATGCATGAAGCTGAAGTTCATGAGCAAGCATCAGCCAACAGAACCAAGTTACTTGATATTCTGCAGAATCTTAAAGATCTCAGTAAAGAAGAAGTTGTTATGGCTGTTCGTGTCATTGGTGGTGACGCTGGAAAGACCGAGCTTTTCATAAAGTTGCGTGATGATTTCAAAGTACTATTTGTTCGCCAGGAGCTTGAGGCGGCCAAAAAAATAAGCAAATACCCAGATTTGAACTTCCAGATTAGCAGCTCATATATTCTTTTCTGTTCAGGACTTGTAGTTGTTTTCTTTCAACTCATCACTTGCAACATTCAGTGCCTCCATTTTTTTTATATAATCTCGTCTTGTACTCTTGGAAAGGATACTTTCATCTGTTCATTTGCTAGTTAAAATACTTGCTTCATGTCTTTGCTCTCATTTGCTGGGATTGAATGTTTTTGATTTGCTTGATGGACTATTCAATACATCCAGCAAGCATGACACCTATTATCTGGTATCTCCTTCCTGACCTGGTATCTTCTGATATGTTGTATGTATGCAAGTCTATTGATCAAATGCAAAATTGTTGCTATCAACATCTTCTCTCTTTCTTAGGCGTGGAGCAAATAAAGTCAAAATATGAGTATTTTCTTTTTGCAGACCTGATTAACGGCAACACTCATTTGCCCAGCTCATAGAATAATTCCCATTCCTATAACCATGAACCAAACAAAGGAAAATAACTCCCTGTTGAATTCCCACTAATAATTCCCACCACACACCAAGCATGGGATTGGGACTAATAGTCTACTTCCCAAGTCCATTCCCTTCATAAACTCCCCCTCCTAAACTCCCATTCCCAATCCCTCAAGCTGCCAAACACGCTGCTAGGGTCCCCCTGGGAAGAGTTTTACGGGAGTTGGGCCTCCTAACTCCCCTTCCCCTTCCCCTCTTAACTCCCACGTCCCTGAGTCAATCAAAGGAAATTAAGTCCCATGGACCATAAACTCCCATTCCCCACGCCCAACTCCCCCCAAACAAACACGCTGATAGATCCTTTACCGTCCTCGAGCCCCACGCCACTTTTTCCCCTCCGCGCCGTCCGGCCTCCCCCGCAACACGAGCTCCTCCTTCCCTGCGCCCGTCCTCACGACCAGCCGCCTCGCCGGCGAACAGACGCGCCGCCGACCTCTCCTCGCGCCTAGCCATCTCTCTCCATCCTCCTTCCCTCCTCCTGCCGTTCTCTGTCTTTGCTGCTTATCTCTCTCTGTGTCTCTGTTCCCGCAGGCGCCGCCATGGACGGCCGCGGCCAACGAACCTCGCGACGCAACCGGAGCTTCTCCCCGTCGGGCCTCCGACCAGACCGAGCAGCAAGGTCGCCCCATCGCGCCCCCTTCCTTCCTGGTTCTCCTTCCTTATCCCCTACCTCACCTCTGCCTCTCTTCTCTCTGACATGTACAAGAGAACGCCATGGACGCCGAGCTCGCCAAACCCCGCCGCCAGGGACCCCCTCCGGCGCTCCCTTGACCCGCGCCGCCCCGGATCCGGTTCCCTCCTTCGCGCCATCCGGCCCTCCGCCGCCTCACGGCCTCTTGCACCGCCGCTTTCTCTCCTGGGCCTCTTCCCCGACGCTCGAGGTGCAGCAGGGTGGGCGCCGCCAAGTTCTCGATCCAGTTGGATCCGGCGCAGGTCGCCGGCATCCGGCGCCGCGCGCCATGATTCCAGATCGGGCGTAGGTCGCCGCCAGGAGAACAGGAGCAGCTGCTACAGCGAGTGCAGCAGAGGAGCCCACCCTGGTCAAGACCCACCCCGGTGGCCGTGTGCAGAAGAGGAGAAGTCGAGGATGGCCGCCAGTTCGTGGAGGAGACGCACGACACAGCTGAGTTGTTTCTTCACTGTTTACTCTCTTCCCATGGTAACCTGGGCTCATCCACTAATCCATGGCTTCTTTTTTTTGTTTTTGTATGCCGATAGGGTTAGCGAGGAGGGGGTTGTCCCTGCGAAGAGGCGGCGTGAGGCTGCACCAGCGCCTCCCCATCCCCGCGAAGAGGCAGCGTGAGGCCGACGGACGGCACCAGGCGGCGGGTCGGCCGGCGGACAGCACCAGGCGGGCGGCACGACCATCAGCCTCCCGGCGTGGTCAGGCAACAACGGGGCCGCACAGGATGAAATCAGAGGAAGGTAGTCCAATCTATCAGATTATCATTTCTTCTCCTCCCCTTCGCATCCCTACAAAGAGATAGATTAACTGCCTTTCTGAATTTTGGTGTGCTGTGTGGTCTCCTGGCTGGCTTCCAGATCGATGTGACAAAATTGCTGATGGATTTTGATATCCCCGCATTTTCCTTCCCTCTCTCTTTGCTTTGCGATAACATGTGCACTAAATTTGATTTAATTTTCTTACTCTAAATCTTTGCGGCTTAATGAAAGCTCACACTTTCTACAAGTTCAGTTTGAACTTTTCTGTCAAGCTATGTACCACTCTTATTTGTAGTACATGGTGTGTCCTGACTATGATTATCCTGCTGTAACTTTGTGGTTCTTGGGACTATGGTGCTTTGATTTGGTTCCGTTGGAGGTATCTTCCTCCCTGTTCGATTTCTAACTTGAATTTTTGATATATTTTTTTTGACTTGTCTTAAACTATGTAATTAGGTGAGTCCTAATTATTACATCATGGGGCGTGTACTTCTCATTTCCCTCCTAGGAAGTTACAGGTAGGAAGCCTTCTCACATCCAAAGTCCAGTAATGGCATAGTTCCGTGCTACAAAAGATTTTCTCCAAACAAGTGATGAATGTAAATTTTGATTTCCTCTCTGTTTATGTAGCACGAACATTGGGAGAGTACAGTTAGCAGGTCAGTGTCAGCATATCTTATAGAGTAGCAATAAGGAATTTTTTTTAACAAGCAAGGTGAGCAGCTACATTAGTTGCAGAGATTTCTCTACTTTTTGACAATACCACAGAAATGGTGATGTTTTGAATGGTCATCATTATGTTATGGTTACTTTCATATTTTCTTCAATGATACACACTCCTGATTCATGTAAGTTGTCAAGCAATCGACAGGCTACAAGGTCTTAAATTATCTCTGCACAAACAACATGTGAATCGGTAATGCACACACACTTCCACTTTCCAGTCCAGCCGCCCTCCTCTACCACGCATAGCTACAAGACTGAGAACAACGTTTATTTCCATTTACTTGTGTTGTTCTTCCATCATTTTTTTAAATTTTGTTCCTGTGCATGCTTAGGAGACCAGTGGCCCGGCTATACATGGTGTGGCCTTCTTCCCTTGCAGGTGACGAGCTCAGAATGGCGGGCTTAACCTCTCGGTGATCGCTTCCTCTAACCCTTAGGTTCCATTTGCTCATGTATTTTGAAAGTACTATGCAAGACAAATCGAATGACATTATTTTTGTTTAGGAAAACTATGTACTTTTTAATATTGTAGTATTTAGGTTGTCATATATTTAGATACAGAGGGAGTAAATCTGTGAGAAAATATTCAAAGTTCATCTTAGTCTCTGGAGTTCCTTGCCTACCATGGTTTTTCCATGGCTTTCGTTTATAACATCATCTTCTAATGATCATTACAACCTGAACCAATGCTTTGTTGTTCACACACATTTAGATTCTTACATCAGGTGTAATTGCTTATAATCTGATTATTGATCTATTGCATTTGCAAAGTCCAGTTCAAATTTTAAAATGGTCCATTCATTGGCTTTTAGCGGTGACAACTGTGATTATATAATCTAAGGATCCCTATAGTCTAAAGCTTTTTCAGAAGTTTTGTATCCCCTATTGTAGCATACTGTTAGAGTACGTAATGGGCCTAATGGGCCTATTAGTTTTAGGGTTAATTAGAGATAAGGGTCGCTTGCTTAGGGGTCAAGTAAGCTTTGCTTGGGAGTCAAGTAAACCTCTCTATACAAAGAGAGGAGATGTATCAATCTAATCAAGCAAGAATTAAGAAAGAAATCCCTTCCCTCTTGCCCGGCCGTGGGCAAAAAGGCCCCCGGCCGGCCCTCTCGCGCCCTCCTTCTAGCAGCGCCATAACAATTTGGTATCAGCTAGCTTCGGTTCGATCATGTCTTCACCGCCGCCAAGCTCGTCTCTTCCGCTGCTGGTCACATTGTCGCCTCCGGCGACCACCACGACCGTCACCCCGCTCCTGCCCGCGCCCGGATCCTCTTTCGCGCCCGCCCCCACCGTCCTCACCTGGGAGGAGGTGTCCGGGGTGCTGCGGGATCTAACCCAGGCGGTCCAGGAGATCCACCTGTTCTTGGCCGGGTCCTACGGGCCGCACCCGGTTGCGTCGCCCATCGTCGCCCCCGCGCCGCCGTGGCTGCCGTGGCAGCCGCCGCACCAGGCGGCCTTCGCCCGCGCTTCGCCGGGCGCTGCAGCCGCCATCCATCGCCACCACCGCCCAGCCCGGCTGCAGTGGCAGCCATCGCTCTGGCGGCCTCCGCGCCCGCGCGCCCGCCGCAGCACCCGCTGCCGCTGTTTTGCGCGACAGTGCAGCAGCCGCTGCAGCTGCAACAGCCACCGCCGGTCAGCTCCGCCGCCCAAGATGGGATGCCCTACGACGGAGTGCGACGACCTCGTTCCCATCAGCGCTGCCGCCATCCCTGGGCGCCCACATCGAGCAGATCAAGTCCGCCGCCGCCGCCACCGCTTCCGTCTTGGATCGCTACCGTCACGTGTCGGCGGCGGTGAGGCTGCAGGCTGCTGCGCTGCCTCCTAGCACGCGTCGGCGCAGTCGGGAGATGTGTGGTCTGCAGTTGCCGCTCCTCCAAGTTGCCCTTCGCAGTAAAGGACCTCGATCTCGTCCGCTGCGTCGGGATCTTGGGCATGCAGTTTCCCCACGGGCGGCTGGCATGCTGTTTTCTGCTGGCAGCGACCTCAAAGTCTGCGACATCGGCGGTTGGAGGGCGCACCCCTCCTCGTCATTCTCCATCGCAAGCCCTCCACTCTTCCATGTGCGGTGCAGACCAACAGCCATACACATGCACTCCTTTTGTCCAGGTGGTGTCCATGGGATCCGGTGGCTGTACACGTGCACGACCAAAATAAAGCGCCCTAGTCTATTTCAGGTTGAGAGTAATAACACAAGCCGAGATGTAAAAGGCTTGTTTTAGGTGTTAGATTTGTGTTGCGTCGAGTCATGATTATAAGTTGGTTAGGCTGCAGCTCGAGGACAAGCTGCATGTCCAGGTGGGGTGTAGTGTTAGAGTACGTAATGGGCCTAATGGGCCCATTAGTCTTAGGGTTAATTAGAGATAAGGGTCGCTTGCTTAGGGGTCAAGTAAGCCTTGCTTGGGAGTCAAGTAAACCTCTCTATATAAAGAGAGGAGATGTATCAATCTAATCAAGCAAGAATTAAGATGGAAATCCCTTCCCTCTTGCCCGGCCGTGGGCAAAAAGGCCCCCGGCCGGCCCTCTCGCGCCCTCCTTCTAGCAGCGCCATAACACATACACTGTTTTTTCCTTATTCTCGCTAAAGCAGCTTTTTGGTCCATTGTTACTTTGTTCCTGCTTGCTTATTAGCTTAAGTCCAAAGCTGCAGAATCTTTGGCAGATCTTGCTGAGTAGCCAAACTTGTTTGAAGATTAGCAGATTTCTGAATGTGCAAGCAACCATTGCTACCAAAAGGTAATTGTTCATCCTTGCCGTAATCCCCTCCCATGCACATGTTCTTCACAGTTCAATGTCAGCAGTCAGGCTCCGTTAGTAGTTTCTACTATCACTTAATAAATATAAATATATAACTCAACAAGGTAGTATAGACCTGTTTGTTTTTTAGTATGTTAGTATTCAGTTCAAGATTTTTATGAAGTTTTGGACAGGTCATCTATTGTAGATTCTGAATGTTCATGTGGTTAGCTTTCCTATTCGAATTATATATCCAAATGATAAGAAATTTCACGTCTCACTCCTTTGGTTAATTTCTGTATATGTTCGTTTTTAAATGCCTATGCTTCTATGATTGGTCATTCAGTTAGCATTAGATGCCTCAACCAGTGTTTCTGTCCTTCGACTGAGCACCCGTCTGATTTGTGTCGACACATATCTTATTGCTTATCTAAGGTGTCTGAAAGATTAATCTGCCAATGAATGGTTTACTCAGTAGAATACTTAGTTTGGTCAGGTTTTTTGCCAAATTATGTAAATTGGATTTACAGAGTTATTTTTTTGCGGGGATTTACAGTTATTTAACTGAAAAGAATATGGTATTTACCTTTCTTGAATTTACTCGAACTACTATATATTTATTTTAACTTGAATCATTTCTTGAAATTCACTTGGTTTATTTTCTATCTCCAGATTGATTAATGCTTTGCAGACCAACACTGCTTTATGGTGTTGCTATTCCTGATCCAGTGGTTTGTTAGATAATGAATTAGTAGCAAATAGACCACTCATCCATTTGTAGCTATATTTGATTTTGTGATGGAGAAGCAGTAAAGAACTTGTGTCTTAATGACATTACCTGTGTGCATTAAACATCTCTCAATTTAAAGTAGAGAAAAGTATACTTTTCATCCCTCAATTCTTCGTGAAGTCTAGATTTGGCCCTCAACTCCAAAACCGGACAACTTGCACCCTTAACTACTGAATCCGGACAAGATTCATCCCTGGTCACGGTTTTGACCGGTTTTGGTGCTGTCCCACCCCGGTTTTGACCCGTGCCGACTCAAATTCGGATACCTTTTCCAATTCCGCTTAATGTTTTCAAATTCGGGTACTTTTTACAAATACGTGAACTTTTTAAAATTTGTGTACTTTTTCCAATCCGCGTACTTTTTCCAAGTTCACGTACTTATTTTAAATCCGCGTACTTTTTAAAAGTTCATGTGGTTTTTTCAAATTCATGTATTTCTTTAAAAAAATTACGTACTTATTCATATTCGCGTACATTTTTTTGAATTTGAAATTTTTATGCGAACTTGAAAACATACGCGGATTTGAATTTCTTTTACGCAAATTAGAAAAAAAGTGTGGAGTTAAAAAATTATGTCAACTTAAAACAAGTATCTGAATTTCAAACAAAGTTCATAGATTGAAAAAGGAACACGGATTTGAAAAAAAAACACGAACGTTACAAAGTATGAGGATTTGAAACAAGTACGCGAATTTCATGTACACTTCATGGATTTGGAAAAAATACTTGGATTTGATAAAATTACACGAACTTGAAAAATTACACTGATTTGAAAAAAGTACACAAATTTCAAAATAGTTCACAGATTTGAAAAAGTTATGTTTATTTTTGAAAAAGTTGCGCGACCTTGAAAAAACTATGTGGATTTGAAAAGAGTATGTGAAAAGTCCACGGATATGAAAAAATTACGCGAATTTGAGTTAGCACCGGTCAAAACCGGGGTAAATCAGCACCAAAACCGGTCAAAATCGAGACCGGGGACGAACCTTGTCCGGTTTCGTTAGTTTGGGGTGCAAGTTGTCCGGTTTCGGATTTAAGGGACTATATCTAGACTTCACCAAAAGTTGAGGGACGAAAAGTATACTTTTCTCTTTAAAGTAAGGCGCATGAAAGACTAAGCAAAGTTGGTTGACCTTATGCATAAATGGTTTTTCATTGCAAGTGGTGCTTCACGTGAAATTTCATAAACCATTTTATAGGAGAGCTTTATGTGGTTGGCCCTTTCCCTTCAGTGGTCGCCAAAACTTGCAAAATGCCAAAATATGCGTGTTGTTAGTAGTTGCTGCGAGGTTCTCTAGGGTGGCAGTCTTTGGGTTTCGTTCGAACAACTTCTGTCTTTTGTTTTCGTCTGAACGGGCCCACAGCCTGCTATATATGGATTCGCTCACAAAAAGAAGGAAAGCTGTGTGCCCACGAATCGATCATCTATACTACTAATAGGTAAAACTCGAGCTGGTCAAATGGTCGGAACCATATAAGTTTCTTATCCTGCCTCGCTTTTGATATATTAGATCTTTATGCTTATTTGTACTGAAATCGATGCAGATCAGTTTTAGTAAATGTGTGTCATGTGGTGGCCCAACCCAGGGAGAAGGCCCAAGGCCTCAAGACGCAGTCGCCAGCTCGATCGAGCCTGGCGGGCCCAGCAAGTCCAGCAGCGACGACCAGCAGCAAAGGGGGAGAAATAAGTAGGTGGAGCACGGGCATGAGTGGGGGGGGTCGAGAATTAGCACTTACCGAATTCCCCTTTCCTTCTTCCCCAATCCTTCCTCCTGTATCCAGAATTGTAATCAAAGGAGGGCCAAAATCCTAGTGAGGGCATAACAATTGGTATCAGTTGTCATCGATCCTCCCCGGTTCCGGCTCGATCCGTCAGTCCGATCGCGGTTGGTGGTGGATTCGCTCCGCCGCCGTAATCCCCATCCTTCGGCAGGAACGCCCGATCCGGGCGTCGATCTGGCGCCCAAGCGTCGACAGCCCACGGTCGTTCAGGCGCAGCTCTCAGCGGCGATGGGGTCAATCGAGCAGCACAACGTGGAGACCGCCACCAAGCTCGACGAGATCGCGGAGCAGCTCAAGGGCATCACAACCTGGATGCGGACGATGGACGAGTCGACCACGCCCTCAACTCCTCGGCGCCGCTTCGCAGCTCCATGCCGAGGATGCGCCCACTCGCCTCCGCGCTGGAGTCTTCTACACGCGCCCCACGATACCTCCAGATCCGCCTCCTCTTGGCGCCGCCCCACGGTGGAGGTGCGCTAACGGCACGGATCGGCCCCAAGGCACGGGCGTGCATCCAACTCCACGGGCCAGCTTTTGGGGATCATCCATTCCCTCAGCTGCCTCCGGCTCATGGTATGTTCCCAAACACCCGCACGGGGTTCGATTCAGAGACTGTCCATGGTGACCGTCGACCGGCACAGTCGGGTCGCTCCTCCTTCGGTAGTACACCGAAGATGGACTTCCCCAAGTTTGATGGGGAGGACTATCAAGTATGGCTCGACAATTGCGAGTTGTATTTTGACATCTATGGTGTCTCAGACCATATGAAAGTTAAATTTGCATCTCTGAATGTGATCGGTAACGCTGCACTTTGGCTCAAAATGGCCCAAAAACGCAAACCCCTCCAACATTGGGATGAATTGCGTGCAGCAGTAGCAGAAAAATGGGGCAAGGATAAGCATCAGTTTTATATGCGTCAGTTGTTGTTATTGAGTCAGATAGGATCTGTAGCTGAGTACACTACCAAATTTGACACTCTTCGTCATCAGATTTTGTTAGCTGATCCACATACACATGAGGTGCTCTTTGTAGAGCGCTACATTGCAGGGCTCCGTCCCGACATTCGTTCTGCTGTTGTTTTACACCGTCCTGAAAGTGTGGATACTGCTAGTTGTTTGGCCTTGTTGCAGGAAGTCGAGGTGGAACATGACAAACCTCTGTCAGCTAGGAAGCATGGCTCGTGCTCTTACAACAAATCATCAACAGAGAAGAACAAAGGGGTTTCCGCTACGGAGGACTCGCGGAAGTGGTCTGAAAAGCTGGAAGCACTGCGTGCCTACCGCAAGTCGAAGAATCTCTGCTTCACTTGTGGTGATCCGTGGGTACGCGGCCACAAATGTCCGGATAAGGTGCCCATTCATGTCATGGAAGAGTTACTGGAGATTTTGCAGTTAGATGACCCTCCCGATCCTCAGCATTTATCAGATTCCAGCTCAGATGAGGAGGTAATGCTTTTGGCCGGTGACAGTGGCTCAACTCCGCAAGTCAAGCGACGCACCATGCGTCTCCATGGTCGAATTGGTAGCCGAGAGGTGCTAATTTTGGTGGACTCTGGCGCCAATTGCTCGTTTGTGGATGCGGCGATAGTCGATGAGTTGCAACTTCCAGTACAACGAACGAAGCCAGCCTCATATGTAATCGCGGGAGGAAGGACATTGATGAGCTCTCAAATGGTGAACCAGCTCTCGTGGTGGACTCAAGGCCATACCTTCTGCCAAGACATGAAAGTGCTTCCCCTCGGCTGTTATGATATCATCATTGGCGCGGATTGGCTCGAGCAGCACAGCCCTATGTGGGTTCATTGGCCCAAAAAGTGGATGAAGTTCACTCACGAAGGGCGCCGCATCTCCTTGCGAGGCATTCAGGACACAATCCAGCATCTTAAACCCGTCTCGGCAGGCAAATTGAAAGGGCTGCTGCGCCGAGGGGCAATTCAGCAAGCAGTGCAGATCAAGCGCGTGCACCAAGAGAAAGAATTAAGCTCCGTGGCTGATACTGTTCCAACCCCTGACCCACTTCCTCCAGAGGTAGCCACGGTCCTGCAAGAGTACAAGGATGTGTTCGCGGAGCCATCCACCCTGCCACCCCGCCGTTTGGGTGATCATAAAATTCCCCTCATTCCGGGTGCTCAACCGGTCAGCGTCCGCCCGTATCGCTACACCCCCCAGCAAAAAGATGAAATACAGAGGCAGGTCAAAGAGATGTTGCGCAAAGGCATAATTCGTCCTAGCTCCAGTCCTTTTGCATCACCCGTTCTGCTGGTTCGCAAGAAAGATGGATCGTGGCGCTTTTGTGTGGACTACCGGCAGCTAAACAACATAACCATCAAAAATAAGCACCCAATGCCTATAGTAGAAGAATTGCTTGACGAGCTAGCAGGAGCAGCTTGGTTCACCAAATTAGATTTGTTGGCAGGTTATCATCAGGTTCGAGTGGCGGAGGGGGATGAATTCAAGACAGCTTTTCGGACGCACCATGGGCTATCTGAGTTCTGGTAGTTCCTTTGGTTTGTCGAAGCTCCGCAACATTTCAAGGTGTGATGAATACGGCTATAGCGCCGCTGTTTCGTGAAGGGGTAGTCGTGTTCATGGACGATATCTTGGTGTTCAGTAGGACACTTCAGGAACACATTGCAAAGCTGAGGACCGTTCTGCAGCTCCTGCGCGACAACCACATGGTGCTTAAACAGTCCAAGTGTGAATTTGCCAAGCCTCAAATTGAGTATCTCGGCCATGTAATCAGTGCGGCAGGAGTGTCCACCGATCCAGCAAAGGTAGCGGCTTTCAAGCAGTGGCCGGTACCAACCACCGTACGCGCTCTGCGGGGTTTCTTGGGGCTTACCGGCTACTACCGAAGATTTATTCAGCACTACGGGGTCATCAGCAAGCCTCTGACCAATCTGCTCAAGAAGGGGACAATATTTCAGTGGACACCAGTGACTAATCAAGCCTTCCAACTTCTGAAAACAGCCATGACTCAAGCCCGAGATCGGCAAGTGCAGATTTCCATCAGCAGTTTGTCCTGGAAACAGATGCATGCAAAGATGGAGTGGGGCCAGTCCTGATGCAACAAGGGCACCCGGTGGCATATCTCAGCAAAGCACTTTGTCCAAAGAACCAAGCCTTAAGTACATATGAAAAAGAATGCCTTGCGATCCTCATGGCGGTCGACAAGTGGAGACCTTACCTACAACACCAGCATTTTGTGATCCGCACCGATCAACAAGCCCTTCTGCACTTGACTGAGCAACTATTAAGTACTGGGATCCAACACAAAGCTTTTGTTAAACTCATGGGACTTGATTACACTATCCAATATAAAAAAGGGATTACTAACGCGGCGGCTGATGCTTTATCGCGCCGTGAGCATGGGGCACCCTTGCTGGCGATTTCGGCAGCGGTGCCCTCCTGGCTCGAGACCCTGGTGGATGGGTACAATGAGGATCCCGAATCAAAGCAGTTACTGCAACAACTGGCTGTCACCTCTCCAAATGCTCAAGGTTATTCTCTCGAAGCGGGAGTAATCCGATACAAGGGCCGCATATGGGTGGGTCAGAACCTGTTGGCACAACAGCATATTCTGCAGTCGTTACATGCAAGCGCGCTGGGAGGGCACTCTGGGGTCCTAGCAACGTACCAGCGTGTCAAGAAGCTTTTTGCATGGCCACGGCTGAAACTGGCAGTCACTGAATATGTTCAGAGTTGCGATGTTTGTCAGCGAGCGAAGACTGAACACTGTCGCAAGCCAGGGCTGCTTCACCCACATGAGATTAACATCCTTGGCATACCATCAGTTGGGATTTTGTCGAAGGGCTACCGTCCTCTCACGGCTATGAAGTGATTCTGGTTGTGATTGACAAATTCACCAAGTTTGCACATTTTTTGCCGCTCAAGCACCCGTACACGGCATTGCAAGTGGCTCAGTTGTTCTTTGACCATGTCTATCGACTTCATGGTATGCCTGCTCGCATCATCTCTGACCGTGACCCCGTGTTTACTAGCTTGTTTTGGCAAGAGTTATTCTGGCTTTCAGACACTCTTCTGAATATGAGCTCGCACGCCACCCGGAGACAGATGGCGGACAGAGAGATTGAATCAATGCCTCGAGGCATTTCTTCGCTGTTTCACGATGATGCTCCAGCCAAGTGGGTGAAATGGCTGGCCCTCGCCGAACATTGGTATAACACCACCTACCACACGGCGGCTGGCATTACTCCGTTTGAAGCTCTGTACGGGTATCAGCCTCGTCCGTTTGGCATTACTGCTCCAGCCACCAGCGGAGACCTGCGGGAGCTGATCGAAGAAAGAGAATCCATGACAGAACTCCTCCGTCAACACCTCCAGAAAGCTCAGCAGCGCATGAAGAAACAGGCAGACAAACATCGCAGCGAGCGCGTGTTTCAAGTGGGGGATCAGGTTTTTCTCAAAGTGCAGCCTTACCTGCAAACCTCGGTGGCTGCTCGTCGCAATCAGAAACTATCGCTGAAGTACTTGGACCGCATACGTGCTGAGTCGTGGGCGCTGTGGCATACAAGCTTGATTTGCCAGCCAGTTCTCGAATCCATAACGTGCTTCATGTTTCGCAGCTGAAGAAACAAGTGTCGCCTTAAGATGACCAGCGAGCCGGACGTCTCCTGGTCGCCCAAGATCGTTATGTCTTCTCCGTCCCGAGGCGGTGGTGCAAAAGCAGCTCTTCCGGTAGCGGTGGCAAGTTGAAACCTCGCCTCGTGGTGCGCGCCATGGTCAAGTGAAGATCAGGATACCGGGAGGAAGCCTTTGTTCTGCATCAACAGTTTCCTACTCACCCGCTTGGGGTCAAGCCGCGCCGCAAGGGGTGGGGAATGTCATGTGGTGGCCCAACCTGTGGAGAAGGCCCAAGGCCTCAAGACTTGATCGCCACTCGATCGAGCTCAAGGGCCAAAGAAGTCCAGCAGCGACGACCAGCAGCAAAGGGGAGAAATAAGTAGGTGGAGCACGGGCATGAGAGGGGGGTCGAGAATTAGCACTTACCGAATTTCCCTTTCCTTCTTCCCCAATACTTCCTCCTGTATCCAGAATTGTAATCAAAGGAGGGCCAAAATCCTAGTGAGGGCATAACAATGTGTGTGTTTAATTATTTCACAACTGTAGTCATGTTGCGAATCACCCATCCTAAGCAACAACGGTTGTACGTGGTACCTTGCTTTGGATAATGTCTCATGGACAGCCACTCTACTTTCCTTGGCTGTGATCTACGGCAGAAATCACATATCTGACCTGAGGCAGAAATCAAATCACAAACTGACCTGGTCACGAAAAAATTTCACTTTATCGACCCTTTGGTGTGGCGCCGACACTGGGCGCCAGACCCTCTGTGCAGCGCCTTGCCTTAGGCGTCGACGTCCTGCCAGCGTGGCAGCCCTGGTCCGATTATGCCCCACACGCACCTGTGCAGCGTCTAAGGGCTAGGCGCCACACTTTGAAGTGCAGCGCCTAGCCCTTGGGTGCTGCACAGTGACATAAGCGCGTCCGACCCAGCCCGACCAGGCAGTTCTTCATCTATCCCTCTCTGGACAGAGAGCAGCGGCGGCGGCGGCGCCCCCATCTAATCCCCCCCCCCCCACATCCCTCTCAGATCAGATGATTTGATCCGTGGATTCGATCCCCAATCCATCCTACTAGGTAAACTCTTCCCTTCTCTTTCTTTTGCTCCGTAAATTTGTTGCCATTCTAGAGATTTGTCCAAGATTTGATGGAACCCTTGATTTGTTTGGTTTGCTCGATTTAGGATGTGTATTCATATTGGTAGTAACATAGTGTTATTTATTAGTTCACAATATATGATTCTTGTTGGTGAAAGCCTATATTGTTTAGTTTTTTAGATATGTATGAGATGCCTATTTTATAGATAACTATGAGATGTTGATTTTGTAGACATATATGAGAAGTTTGTTTAGATATATATTAGATGTTGAGTTTATTTCAAATATTAGATGTTGAGTTTATTTGAAACATTAGATGTTTAGTTTATTTGAACACATATGACATATTCATTGTGTGAGAAGGAGATGTTGAGATTCTTGTAGTTGAACACATGTTATATGTTTAGTGTATACCGATATTTGAGATGAAGATGAACTCTTATATGTTTATTGTTTGAAATTGTAAGGATGGTTTGGCTTCTGGACGATGTCTACGACGTGCAACACCGGGCCTACATGATGCGCGAGAAGGATAAGGTAATAATGAGTAATCTAAATATTTTGGAAATTTGCCTTTAGTTGAAATTTACATGCCCTAAGATTTGTCATTACTTGTTTTTGCGAAGCTTGAACCTCTGAAGATCCGTATCACGGGGTCTCTGGTCCTGCCATGCCTTACGATGAGCGGTACACACCGTACATCAAGCAGGCAGGACTACTCCCATGGATTCTGTTGGTCAGCCGGTCCACGCCGAATCTGAACGCTCCACTGGTGTCCGCTCTTGTTGATCGGTGGAGGCCAGAGACCCACAGTTTCCATCTTCGGACCGGGGAGATGACCGTGACGCTCGAGGATGTCTCGTTGATCACCGGTCTTGCTATCGACGGGAGGCCTCTCTGTATGAGCATCGATTCTAATGGGTGGCGCGAGCAGATGATTGCTCTTATCAGTATGGCTCCTACCGAGGCTGGGGATGATGTAGAGGAGGGAGAAGAGAAGAAGAAGACGGAAAGGAAAGCAGCCGGAGCTGCTTTCACGTGGATTCAAAATAACTTTGCGACGTGCCCTCCGGATGCCACTGATGATGTGATCCAGACACATGCTCGTGTGTATATGTGGTACATTGTGTCGACGACTTTGTTTCCTGACTCCACTGGCAAGAACGCTCCATGGATGTGGCTGAAGGCGTTGACCGCCTTCGATAGCAAATGGAGCTGGGGTTCAGCGACTCTTGCCTACTTGTACCGGCAGTGTAGTTGGTCTGTTTTGTGATCAACTCATTTCTTCATTAGCAATGCAAGCTTGCTGTCAAGTTAACATTGTTTTTCTTTCATATGTAGCTGGACGATGCGTGTTGCAGGATCACACCTAGTGCAGGCATTGGTGGTAATCTGCTTCTACTTTACGTATGGAGCTGGGAGCGTCGCCTGTTGGACGTCAAGAGCGTCAGGTTTGATCCTTGGTATGCAGATGAACATGATTAATTACGGCGCCCACGGGCTTACAAGTGGGATATCGCTTCGAGATGACTAACGATGTCAATTTCATGTACCAAAAGTACATTGCCGAGTTGGACACGATTACGCTCGAGCAGGTAAGGAGGTCATTACGTTAGTCCTTTCTCATGCTTGCTTGAAAAATAGTCATCAAATTTGCATTGTTGCCCTGTTTCATAGGTGGAATGGCAGCCATATGGCGCGGGTGAGAGCTTGGGGTACACCGCGGAGTTCCGCCTCAACCCGATGTGCTTGCGGGATAAGGATCTCTGGCTTATGCGGTGCCCACCGATATGCAA
This sequence comes from Aegilops longissima, assembly GCA_021605205.1. Classification (NCBI taxonomy): domain Eukaryota; kingdom Viridiplantae; phylum Streptophyta; class Magnoliopsida; order Poales; family Poaceae; genus Aegilops; species Aegilops longissima. Next base: position 4,169,953 of record CM038682.1, on the reverse strand, counting down.
TCTGGCGGTTGAGTTTCATTTGCCGCATCGTGTATCGTCAGTTTGGTCTTTTCCGGCCTCACCGCCGGATTGGGTGGACACGGATAAAGCACTTCATAGGTAAGAGAGCATGTCTGCGTATTGTCTAATCATCGGGACTCCTTTTGATTGTGCTAATGTTTGGTTTTATACCACGCAGGTTGGACAGGAGAAGGCAACGGAAGATAAAGGATGGGACAAGCATCATTCTGCGTATGTTACCCGCTTCCAGCTTTGTGTGGAGCAAGCTCAGTAGCACTGCACGCGCGCCCGCTTCGTGAGCACAACCCAATTGCTTTTGATAACTATGTACGATGGTTTATTGGAACTACTCGAGTTGAGATATGCCCGCCGGCATATAATGAGGATATTCTTGAAGAACCCGTAAACTTTGAGGATCTAGCAAAGGGGAAGTACAACAGAGATGTCAGGCAAGGGCAAGGAGTCCCTGCTGTTCCGGTGATTAACTATGTGGTAAAGTGTTCCCCTCTTTACTTTCCTGTTGACCGTATTACACATGTTTGAATGGCTAACGCATTCATTCTTTCTCATCCGTAGCGCACCGAGATCAAGAAAGCAGCTGATGAGAGCCAGTCTATTCTGGAGAAGACACCGGTTGGAACTGGCAATGATGATGGTTCACTACGAGCATTCCTCAAGGTACATATCGCATTCACTATGAGAGCCAGTCTATGTTGCGAAGTTTGATATCTTACACACTTGTTCATGTTACAGCGTCAGGCCAAGAAGTTAAGGCGGTTATCGAACCTTCTCGGTTGCCGTGATCCTGAATATGATGAACCATCGCCTCTAGGTGCAGTACACCATCGGACCCGCACCTCACCATGAGGGGGACGATGTGAGTTCCTCATATGCTTATATGGATGATGAGGGTGGGATCACCCAAGAGGTATGACTAATCCTTTAGATGTGATTCTCACTTGATTACGACACCGGCCTTCACCATATTGTTTCGTTGTGTGATAGGGCGATGAGCTTGATGATGACATGACTTTGGCGGACGCTCAAGCTCGGTCCGCATATGTGTTCAAGCCTAGGCAGCCCAGACGCCGGTACACGCCCAACGACTATGACAACAGAGGCAACCCAAAGGTGGTCGTAGGGACCTCGCGGATGGCTAGCTTGGATGATGAGGCGGAGGAGGAGGCGGAGGCGGAGGCGGAGGCGGAGGCGGAGGAGGAAGTGCACGAAGAGGAGCCTCGTGCTCCTAAGAAGAAGAAGCTTGCCTGCAGGCGTGCCACCAGGAACACGCGCGGAAGGAATTAGTGCTTGTTCATGTTAATTGTAGCCGTTTAATTAGGTTGATGAACTTGTGAGGTTATGTTATATGTTGGTGAACTCTTACTAGTGTGGTATTTGTGTTTGCGAACCTGAAGTAATGTTGAATTGTCTTAAATGATATGATATTCAAGTTATTAGTTCTCTTTGCTTAGCATGTGCAGTTTACAGTACTTTTATTATGTGAGTGCTGCTGCAGGAGGCCAAAATGGCATCTGTTTCTGCACACCTGGACATTCCAGTCCAGAGAGCACCAGGAGCGTTCCAGTAGCTTTTCCACCCCAAAAATTGCTAAGTAAGTGTGCAGCGCCCGAGGACAAGGCGCCACACTATACAGTGCAGCGCCTATCCTTTGGGTGCTGCACTGTATAGTGTGGCGCCTTGCCCTTGGGCGCTGCACAGTGACTTAGCAAATTTTGGGGTGGAAAAGCTACTGGAACGCTCCTGGTACTATCTGGAATGATTCTGTTGCTCTCTGGACTGCCATGTCCAGATGTGCAGCGCCCAAGGCCAAGGCGCTGCACTGTCTAGTGTGGCGCCTTGGCCCTTGGCGCTGCACACCTGGACATGGCAGTCCAGAGGGCAACAGAATCAATCCAGAGAGCATCAGGAGCGTTCCAGTTGTTTTCCACCCCAGAAATTGCTAAGTCAGTGTGCAGCGCCCAAGGTCAAGGCGCCACACTATACAGTGCAGCGCCTGCCCCTTGGGCGCTGCACTGTATAGTATGGCGCCTTGCCCTTGGGCGCTGCACACTGACTTAGCAATTTCTGGGGTGGAAAAGCTACTGGAACGCTCCTGGTGCTCTCTGGAATGATTCTGTTGCTCTCTGGACTGCCATGTCCAGGTGTGCAGCGCCCAAGGCCAAGGCGCTGCACTGTGTAGTGTGGCGCCTTGCCCTTGGGCGCTGCACTAACTGCTGTTTTCAAATAACTACTGGTTTTTTTGTTTTGTGATTCATAAAGATGCCAAATAATCATATCCAAATTAAATGTAGGCGTCCAAAACACAGAAATAGTAGTCTAAATCACATAGTCATACACACATAGCACATATACTTGTCCAAATCAGATAGTCATACACACATAGGGATCTCACATAGTCATACACAGAAATAGTAGTCTAAATCACATAGTCATACACACATAGGGATCTCACATAGTCATACACAGAAATATTATTCCCTCACATAGTCATACACAAATAGCACATATACTTCTCCCTCCTCCCACCACCAAGGGATCTCACCTTCCCCCTCCGTGTCCTCCACCCCCTTCATTGTTTCCATACCTATGAAAATGGCAATATAATAGTTAGTCACACAATACAAAATGACAACACAAGCATTGAGCCAAAATAACAAGATCATAGTAAGTCACATACGGCAATGGTCCATCGAGCCAAGAGAACATTCCTCCACTACGGCCGCCGCCAAGGCCAAGATCACCACTGCCTCCACCATCACCACGGCCTACACCACCACCGCGGCCTCTACCGCCACCACCACGGCCTATACCACCACCACCACCACGACCTCTACCAGCAGCACGGCCAAGACCACCACCACGACCTCTACCACCACCACGGCCAAGACCATCACCACGGCCAAGACCACCACCACGGCCTCTTCTAAGACCAAGATGACTCCCTCTTTGTTGCCTAGTTCCTCGTTGGCTTGTTTGATTTGAGTGGTTTGGCACTCCACCACTTGTTTGACTTGGTTGGCTACCCCTTGGTTCACTTGGTTGGCTATCATTTGTTTGGCTTGTCCTTGCACCATTTTTCTTTGATCTCTTTCTTGGTTTGGGACAAGTTCTTGTGTTGTGTCCCCCATTACTGCAGCCCCCACAACGGGATTGCTCACGAGGCTCTTGGAATTGGCCGGTGCCGTATTCTCCACCGCCACCACGGCCCCATCCGTCCATGTCACCTCTAAGACGCTTTGTCTTACGTCTTCCCCGTCTAACGATCTTCAATTCCGGGTCCAGCCATAGTTGAACTCCATGATACTCCGGCCATTGTGATTGGTCCAAGTATGGCTGGAACCGTGGAGTCCATGTATTCTTTACCGTCATGATTGAGAACTCGGACTCCCTCATGGTAAGAGGGTGATTGACGTCCACATTCCTAACCCGGGATGCATTTAACAAGTGCCAGCATGGGAGATGAAGCAAAGACGGCCTCATGCAGCTGCAATCACACCGTGTTAGGGAGACCTTGAAAGCCCGGCCTCCGTGTTGGCGGCCATCGTTTGTGGTTCCTCCGGGCTCTTTCACCTCATACTTCCACTCGTTGTCGTCATATAGTACAGCTTCTTCAGAGTCTGCCTTTCGGGATTGAAATTCCAACCATTCTTCAACCTTTGGTGGGAAATTGTACTTGTGCTTATCCTTGTTCTCACCTGCAATCTGCTTATCAATCTCCATTGAGTACTTTAAAAAGTATGCATTCATCTTGTCAAATGTGTATTGAACTATTGCCGTCACGGGTAATGCACGTGCACCCTTGAGCACCTTATTGAAGCATTCTGCCATATTGCTTGTCATTTGACCGCATCTCCGCCATCTTCATCGAAAGCACGTGCCCACATATTCCTTTCGCAATGTTCCTATTGAGGAACTCCTGACCGCCGGGTCAAGTTTCTTGTGTTCGAGCAATGCATTGAACAATGCGGCAAACCGCTTGTTGGTGAAAGCGAGACAACAATCCTGAAGATCATCGGCCAACTCCTTGATACCACATGCCCTATAGAAGTTTGCACAAAGTTCCTCATGCACCATCGATGATGCAACTTTGTATGTCCAGGAATGTCAACCACCACCGCATTTAGAATTCCGGATGGGGATCCGATATGACACAAATTTCCTTTCAGCAGGTAATACCCTTGTTCTCGCTGACGCAAGAACCACTCCCGATTATCATTGTTCTCCACCTCAACCAAAGCGAAAGCCAAAGGCAACACCGGTTATTGGCATCACTTGCTATTGCAACCAATAAAGTGCCCTTGTATTGTCCGGTCAAGAACGTGCCATCAATGGCGATGACGGGCCGACAATGCTCAAAAGCCCTCACGCATTGCTCAAAGGCCCAAAATGCACGGCCAAATACTCGCACGGTCCTCCGTTATGAATCAATGTTTGGTGCCCATGAGGCTCAACCACGTGAACCATGCCTGGGTTTGTGGCGGCCATAGCTAACAACAACCTAGGAGTCGGTTGTATGATTCCTCCCAATTGCCATACAACATCTTGAATGCGGCTTTCTTCGCCTTCCATGCCTTGCCGTATTTCACCTTGTAATGAAAGATGGCTTTCACAAGGTCAATGACACTCTTGATGCTCATTGTTGGAAGTGTGGATATTTGGTTGGAAAGCACTGTAGCGATGAACTCGGATGTGAGTTGTCTGTGTTGTTGGTACACAAGCTTGCCATCCGCCCTCTTGTGCCGGCACATGTGAGTTGGTAGATAACTCACTATGCGCCAAGTGGGACCTCCTTTCCATGGCCTTGCACGCACAATCCATGGACATGTTGGCACTTCACATTTGACCGTAACGCACATTCACGTCCGAGTTGGCCACTTTATGTGGACGATAATGTGTAACCGAGTAGTTGTCGAGCCACATCTTCAATTCCAAGAAGGATTGAAACTCACAACCGGATATATCCCGCTCTTGCCGCCTTCCAAATCACGGTGAGAACTTGGCCTAGCTCCAAGAGATATGCATTTGCCACCATCCACAACGGCTTCATCCATGAGACTAAGATCCTTGAACAATGGTGTCTTGTGATCCCGCCTGAATACCTTCTTGAATGCTTCGCCTCCTTGGCGTGAACCCTCCTCATCAACTTCTTCATGGGACCATCATCATCTGAGTCCGATGCATATGCACGGAAAAAGGGATGGATTTGTCCATTGTCTCTTGCACATGATATTGGTCGAGATCACCCACATTGTTGTCATGGAGGTCAACCGTTGTCATCCTCCTCGTACTCATCATTCTCCTCTTCAAAACCTTCATTTTGGTTGTTTGGAGTCGGGCTCAATGTTGGCCAATCTTGTTGCGTGAATTGAGGTTCACTCATTTGATCTTGGTTCATGGGTGGGGAGTGCTAGCAACCAACGGGAGGGTTCCGTTCAAGTCTACATTCAGAGTAGACTCAACCTTCTTGGAGGCAAATAACTCAAGAGCCTTGTCTAGAGATTCGGCAACCGTCTCCTTGTATGCAACCCAACGTTGCTCGGAGTTCACACGCATTGTCTTCCAACGGATGTGCATTCCAAAACCAACATTATGCCTTCCCTCGAACTCAACAACTTCACTTGGGTCAATCCAATTCAAATCATTCCTCACTTGTTCCAAAAGCTCCGCATACCTAGGACTACTCTCAAACACCATGTCAAGCTCATCCGGGTCCGTCTCAACATTGCCTTTCAAAAAGGCCTCTTTATCCACATGATGAACATAAACACATGTTCTCCCCATCCCTACAATAATAAAAAACACACATATATCAAGTAAATACTTAAGAAAAATATTTGCACACATATGCCCTAACATATATATGAATTAATAACCCTAACCCCCACATAACAATTACCACAACCCTAACCATAACATAACCCTAACACCAACATCAAACACACATAACCCTAACCCTAGCATACCATGGAAGCCTAAACAACCCAATTTAGCAAAGAAATATAACATCATTCAACACAAATTTGCAAATCCAAGCAAAAACTAGGGTTTCCCCAAACTAGCAAGATTTGAGCAAATGTGACAATTCCTATGGATGAAAACGAGGGGATCGGAGGAGATTACCTTAAGGGAGGGGTTGGCTTCGAAATCCACGGTCAAATACTCCGGATTTGCAAGATTTGAGAAGGATTTGAGAGGGGGGAGAGGGGAAGAGAGGAGGGCCGCAAGTCTAAGGGTTTGGGTGGGATGGGGGTGTGTGGGGTGGGGGTGGGAGGGGAGAGAGGGTGGGGCCAGCCCAAGTGGAACACATACTGTGCAGCGCCCAAGGGCTAGGCGCTGCACATTACAGATGTGGCGCCTAAGTCTTAGGCCCTGCAGTGCTGTCTGTGGGGCCGCAACTGGACCAGGGCTGCCACGCTGGCAGGACGTGCGACGCCTAAGGGAAGGGCGCTGCACAATAGGGTGCGGCGCCCAGCTGTCGGGCGCCACACCAAAGGGTCATCAAAGTGAAATTTTTTCGTGACCAGGTCAGTTTGTGATTTGATTTCTGCCTCAGGTCAAATATGTGATTTCTGCCGTGATCTACACATTGTTGTATTTGAATTTGCCATTGTATTTCCTTGTGGATTACTAATTACTAAGTGGATGGTCCATGTGGACTAATCTTATCTTACTGTTTTGATATACATATGCCCCACAATACTTGGTTCTAATTGGCTTTTTGCGTCATTGACGCAACGGGTCATCTAGTACACATAAAAGTCCCAGTGGGGCTTTGCCCTACTGTACAGCTACAAAACTAGAACACAACACAACCGAATAAGAGCAAAACTAGATCAAGAATGAGGAGAGAGTTCACCTCAACAACGCCAAAATTTGATCTCGTCCAGATTGGTGAAAGAGCAACGATGCTGCTCCTCCTTCGCTGGCCCCTTCTTTGCAGGTCCCTTGCAGAGGAAGGCTCCTATGCGATTGTGCGGTTGTTGAAGAGAGGATGGAGGCAAGCCCTTTTTATTTTTTTGCATCTATACGCCACTGCCATTGAATACTTATATAATTTTCTGCAACTTGCATATACAAACAATTGTCTGTACCGTCATCACCAATTATTCCAACGAAATAATGTTGAACCCCGGCCAGCATGCATCATTTTTCTATCTGTCACTAAGTGAAAAGGTGACATGCATGCATCTGCTGTGAAGACTGGTTCAGCAGGAATAGGCAGGACATTGTTTTCTATCTGCCACTTGTTCTACTAGTCAACAACCCGTGCATCTGCACGGGCTAGAAAATTTGGAACTAAACGTAAAAATTAATTTAATTACATGGCTACTCAAAAATCAAAGTGGTACAATTTCAGTTGTTATAAGAAGGTTCACAGTTACGGTCATGACTAATTGGAATTGTATAATTTATTTGATGAACATACTTTGTTTTAAATTAATGAGCTCAGTATTCTGTAACATTTATGTCGAAAAATTAATTCATTAATAATCCAAAAAAGCTGAATCTTTTCAACTCTAAATTTGAGCATTGATTCAATCAGATATACTCTTTTTAGAATATTTGTGGCTAAGCACATTGGTGAAACACATGCATAATAATAATTGTAAGCAACATAAAATTTTAAACTTGCAGTGCCGTATGCAAGCAACTGGCTGATGTTGTCCCCGAAGAGGACCATGATTCTGATGATGAAACAATGCACTCTAGATGATTAATTAGGTAGAAAATCGCTCGTACCTTTTGATGATTTGCTGATGCACCAAATTGCTAAATTGCTATTTGAATCACGACAGGTTCCACTTTTAACAATTCATATATTTAACACTTAAATTAGCCCAACAATCAAGCACATTGAGTATTTTGGAGAGGAAGAGAAAGATTTGATGCACAGTGCTTTCATCTCAAAAAGAACCGCAGGCCGCAGCCAAACACCCCATCGCATCAGTATAGAAAAAATGTACATAGCTATAATTAAGGTGTCCACCGTTGCTTGAATTTCATCTTCCCATGCTGTATAGAAAAACAACTTCAGAGACACAATTGCAAATAAATTGAGAGCAATTACCGCGAGTTTTGTTGCATAGAATTCCCATGTTGCTACCATCAGCCATGGATTAGTTAATTATTAGTTGTCTTTAGCAACAGGTCTTCTTCGACCCAAAAATTAGATTCGTCTCCTACGACAGCAGATATCTGCGCAGTGGAGTGCTATATGACCATCTTATTCTCCACGGCGTGAACCTGGAGAGGATAAGGAGGTGCAGCAGTAGGACGGTGGGCAGCCGGATCGACAAAATATAAAAAGAAACTAGACGTACTGGCTGGGGCGATAGAGCGAGGGGTGAGAACGTTGGCTACCGTCTAGAGAAGATGCGAAGGATGATGCAAGTTGCTCGTTCAGACGGGGCGATACATCAAACTAAATTTGATTGTGGTTGAGAGGACGGCAGTAGCAAGTGGAGGAGATGAAAAGTGGAAGAGCAGTCGGGGAGAGATTGAAGTGTCCGGACTCGTAAGAAAGATTACATGTAATCTGCAACTCATGATAGAGATTTCGGTGGAGTATATGGGATTAGGTACGTGAGGAGGAAGGACTGCTTATGTAATGGCAATCCTTTCTATTTTTTAGGGAAAGTAATCATTTCTATTGGACTACGAAACGTAGGGCTCTAGGACTGTGAAGCAGCACGGATAAAAATGCACGACCACTTATTCTATCTCAGCCCTACAATTAAGATCGTATAGTTAGTTTAATGTGCTTAATGAATCACGTCAACCTAGTCTAGTCAGGACCTACGGCCCATCTAGTCAGGCGACACAGACGTGAATGTTTCCTTGGCAACCCATGAAAGAAATCTTGATGGAGGTACGTGTGAGACATCATGTATGGACTCTGTCTGCATCTAACGGCTGTCAATAGCTATTAGGGAGATCTAATGGACAATAATCTTGTTTCTCAAGGATTAACATGGATGCTCGTTTGGTGCTTTCAATTAGTAAATATAAGATGGCGTACTTGATGTGAGGCACAACAATGGACCTGGTAATTGAACCATATCAGTTTTTTTCTTGCTATAATTTATTTATTTCTTCTTCTGTTGGCTACCGTTCCAGGATGAATTGTAAGTCAGTAATCTCATAAGCAGAAAGAATTTTTGCGTGAAATGTATTACCTGCATCAATTCTTTTCAAACCAAAATGAAAACTCGTTTCTCTACCCGACATTCTTGTTTAGCATGCTAACTTGTTCCCCTAGAGTTTAGTCATCAAACAAATATCATAAAGGGCACCTGGTGTAAGATAAATCATCTGCACGGCCAAAATATAGCTGGAGGAAACAAATATCCGTTTGCAAACAAATATCCGTTTCCAAACAAATATCAGGTCCCATCTTTACTTTTAGTCAATATTGCTAGAGAATGTGCTTACGGTCAGCTGACTGGAATCCTGTGCAAGCAGCATGCAACGTTTGATAAACTCTGTAACCTTCTTTGGGGTTCTATAGGTATACCTCTAAAGCTGCACAATAGGGTATGTTATCAAGTTTACGGTCATCAGGGTTCTATATGTTTTCCTGTCTTGCCTTTGCAGGTGAATCAATCTGAGCGTAGACCATGGAGTCAAGATACAGATGAAGGGAGCTACATAAATATGCATATAACACAAGAACAACTGGAAATTGCTCCGAAAGTTGACAGAAGAAATACACATGATGTATAAAGTGTAAACTAAGCACAAGGTGTTTGAACTTGTTAGAAGCAATGCAAGCTAGAAACCATATGAAAGATGAAACTAATATCACTCTGCCAAATTAAAAGGATGGCCTAACAAATGTATTTGACCAAATTAGAAACAATACATGGCAACAGGCTAGAAATAATATGCAATATGTAACGAATAAAGGTGTCTCATCGTAAGTGATTGATGCATGATACAGAAGAGAGGTAGTTTCATGTAAGAACATGGTTAACACATAGATGTAGTGTGTACCAAAAATAGGAAGGCATGTCATATTCACAGGTATAATGTGTAAACTAAGTAGATGCAATTTACCCTAATTAGAAGCATTACAAGCTAGACACCATATGCAACATGCAACCATATATCACACTGCGAACTTAGAGAAAGCACCTGCGATGATGGTGTAGGGGAAGTGCGGTCTTCAAGTACAGAGCTACGTTCGATATCTTTATTTAGGCTTGCTGTTTCCTGAGAATCATGTGGAGAGGATGAAACTGCACTCTTTATAAGAGTAGCGCGTCTCATACTAACCCACGGACGTGACTGTCTCATCATAAGCGATAGATGCATGATACACAAGAACAATAGTTTGATGTAAGAACATGGTGTGATAGGCAGATGTACTATGTACCAAAAACAGGAAGGCGTGTCATATTCACATGTATAATGTGTAAGCTAAGGAGATGCAATTTAACAAATTAGGAGCAATACAAGCTAGGCACCATATGCAACATGCAACCAGATATCACACTGCCATGTTAGAGCAAGCACCTGGGGTTGTGGAGTAGGGGAGATGAGATTTGGAACTTGCACTGCAGTAGGAGTAGCAGGAGAATCTGCAGAGATCATCTGTTTCGGTTGCTCCAGAGGACCACCATCATTCCGTGCCTTCGTCCTTTTAGATTTTGCCTTGTGAAGTACACACAAGAAAAATGAATGAATTTCGCCCTTCCAAATTCGTTGATGCATGATACCGACGAACACAGCTTTTATGTATGGCAACCACATTGTAGGAGGATGGAATATGTATGAAAAACGCTAAGGAGAAGGCATTTTAACAAATTGGAAGCAATGCAATCTAGACATCATATGAAAGATCCAACCAAAATCACTCTACCAAGTTAGATGTGTCTTATTATAAATGGAAATTCAACAAATTAGATGCAATACATGTTTGAAATGATATGCAAGATGCAACCAATATTACACTGTCAATTTAAAGGTGTATCGTCAGAAGTGATTGATGAGGGATACACAAGAAAAGTAGTTTGATGTAAGAACATGGTTAATAGGAAGACATACTATGTAACAAAAATAGGAACACATGTCATATTCACAGGTATAATATGTTAACTAAGCAGATGCAATTTACTCTAATTAGAAGCATTACAAGGTAGACACCATATGCAACATGCAACCACATATCACACTGCCAAGTAAGAGCAAGCACCTGCGATGGTGGTGGGGGAATTTCGGTCATCAACTAGAGATCTACGTTGACTATCTTCATTTAGCCTTGCTGTTTCTTGAGAATCATGTGGGGAGGATGACACTGCACTCTTTAAACGAGTAGCGCGTCTTACAGTAACCCACTAGGGTGACTATCTCATCATAAGTGATTGATGAGGGATACATAAGAGCATTACTTTGATATACGAACATGGTTAATAGACATATGTAGTATGTATCAAAAACAGGAAGGCATGTCATTATCAAAGGTATAATGTGTAAAGTAAGCAGATGCAATTTAACCAAATTGGAAGCAATACAAGCTACACCATATGCAACATGCAACCACATTTGACAGTGCGAAGTTAAAGCAAGCACCTGGGATGGTTGTCTGTGGCAATTGAGATCATCAACTTCAGAGGTACGCTTACTGTCTCCATCTGCTGACACTGCACCCTTTAGAGTACTAAAACGCTTAGTGCTTATCTTCGAATTACACTGGAGCGATTTCAGTCTTTTCTATTTTTTGTATTCATCAACACTGCATCAGAGTCTGAAATACCCATGCATAAAAAACAACAGTGTGAGTATGGGTGAAGTGTGTGCACAAGTAGTACAGTGTAAAGGTAGCAGATAGCAGGTCGGTGAGAAATAAATGACGGGAGACATATGATAGCTCTACAACCTGCATGGCACAAGAAATTACTAAAGGATTCTATGAAAATAACAGTTGACTGAAAACAAATAGGCCAGTCCATTTTTTCTGCATCGTCCGATGTACAAAGAACGGGCAGATCGCCTTCATCTACCTCCAGCCAATCAGTGTTACGATCTTCCTCGAAACGTCAGCGACCAACGACCCAGTCCCCTGCCTCCGCCCTCCTCTCGACCCCACTGCACCGCCGTGCTTGGCACCGCCCCCGGCCATCCCTTCAAGCCCCGCCAACCTCCAGATCGGGCGCAAGCAGCTCCTGCACCCCACACCCCTATGATAGACACTAATGCGCCGCTTCCCCGCGAACAGGCTGACTAGGTGCTCTGCGCGCCTAAGCGGGCGTTGCTTCTTTTAATTGCGATTTGACTGACCCTGAATTGAAATCAAGGCGGGCTACTGACCTCTAGCAAAGGTGAAACAGTAAATGGGAGGAAACCTTGTGCATTTAGTATCACAAAGAAGATGTAGTAAGAAGCACTCAACTAGTTTCTTTCGTGGGATGAATACGGTGTGAGCAGAGACATAAGATTTGCACGAATAAGGGAAGAGGAGTACCTCTTTCTGCTGGCAGTGCTGTGTCCTCTGTCGGTGTCAAAACCGGCGGATCTTGGGTAGGGGGTCCCGATCTGTGCGTCTTAGGCTAATGGTAACAGGAGGCAAGGGACACAATGTTTACCCAGGTTCGGGCCCTCTCGATGGAGGTAAAACCCTACTTCCTGCTTGATTGGTATTGATGATATGGGTGTTACAAGAGTTGCTCTACCACGAGATCGTAGAGGCTAAACCCTAGAAGCTAGCCTATGATGATTATGACTATGATCGTCCTTCTAAGGACTAAACTCTCCGGTTTATATAGACACAGGAGAGGGCTAGGGTTTACATGGAGTCTTTTACAAAGAAGGAAATATAATATCCGGATCGCCAAGCTTGTCTACCACGCAAAGGAGAGTCCCATCCGGACACAGAACGGAGTCTTGAGTCTTGTATCTTCACACTCCAACACTCCGACCAAAGCATATAGTCCGGCTGTCCGGACACCCCCTAATCCAGGACTCCCTCAGTAGCCCCTGAACCAGGCTTCAATGACGATGAGTCCGGCGCGCATTTTAGTCTTCGGCATTGCAAGGCGGGTTCCATCTCCGAATACTCCAAAGTACTTGTTGCAACGAACAGTGTCCGGCTTCCCATCAATGTTGTACTCCTCGGCTTCTGTGCCTCAATAATGATCATCTCCACGTGCCGAGCGAATACGAGGAGCCAAGGCATTTTTGCATTTGCCACCCCCGGTCCGGCAGGCTAACCGTCTATTTGAAGAGACGAGGATTCTCAGATCCAAACCTCACCCTCTTCCCTCGAGCGATCATCCAACAAAGTGCTCCGGAAAAACCATTCCAACATGGCCGGTCGCCGCAGCTCTTCTTCTCGCTCCCCTTGCCCCAAGCCGGGTGACTGGGAAGAGTGTTCAGTTCCTCACAGCCGTTTCATAGAGTTACAGACCCAAGGGTTTCTCCCACCGGCGTTCATGGTCCCCGTCCGAGCCGGACTTGCCACCTATAATGGCGGGGAGCAAGCGGAGGGATCTCCTAATCCATCCCCAGAGGAGCGAATATGTCTCATCCCGCATCTGCTAAGGGGCGTCGGGTTTCCTATCCACCCATTTCTTCGCGGGCTCTTGGAGTTCTACGGCCTCCAGTTGCACAACTTCACCCCTGCCTCCGTGTTGCATATAGCAGGATACGTTGCCCTTTGTGAGCTATTTCTAGGCTGCGAGGCTAACTTTGAGTTATGGAAGAAGTTGTTCTGCCTTGTCCCTCACAACTAGGGGGAATCCCTATGTCAAGTGGGCGGAGCAGAAGTATGGCGCATCGCCGAGACCGGATACCTATCCGGTACTCCCAAAAAGGCACCGGAGAACTGGCCTTCGGAGGGGTTTTATGTCGACGATGTTCCCGTTCCGGATCCAGTCCGGACAGGTCTCTCTAAGTTTAGTAACGCTCAGCCGAAGGCACGTCGAAGCTGGCGCCCTCGGGGCCCCCCAAGAGGAGGATACCAGAGAAATACACTTCCTGATGAGCAGGATAAAGTTACTAGCCAAATCCGGGCTGACGATAGTCGAGGTTATGGCAATATGCATAATGCGGGGAGTGCAGCCGCTTCAATATCGGGGGAAGCCCATGTGGCACTACAACGGGGAAGATGATGCCACCCGCTGTGGCCGTAAGGGTCCGGACTCCGCCACTGCTCTGGCGAGGATATTGTCCGATCTGTATAAAGGAGAAGAAGAAGAATTCCTTCACATTAAACCGCGGGATGGGTTTTCTATGTACAACCCCCCAAGCTGGGTAAGTCACCACTCTTTCCCCTGCTTCACTCATTCTGGCGTTCTTCGTCAAGATTATTTACCTCGATATTTTCGATCAGGAACCGAGGAGGGCCGCAGAAGGAATCTCCAGCCATTCCCCGCCGTCAGAGGACCCTGGAAGGGCCTTCGATCCAGGACTCGAATAAGATCCGTATATTACTGTGGAGCTCGTCAACGGGATATTTTATCAGGCGAGCTGCGATGGCGCCTCAGTGGCTATTACCGCCGACTATCCCGGACTGCTACCTACATCGTGTGTAAGCCAAGCCAAAAAACCCTATCCTCCAAAGAGGACTCCTTTCTGATGCCATGCCTTACACCTGAAGTGTCGTATTTTTTGTAGAGACGACGGTCAGAGCGCGGCGCCGAGCCCCTGGGGACTCGTTGGCAAAGGGTGTCCGGATCGGGCGGGCTTAACAGGAAGGCTGTTAGGGTCGAAACGCCGCTACAGAGGTATGGTGAAAACCTGCTCTATGATTATTGTGTTTAAAATGTAACCGCGTTCTTCGTGTCCTGGCAGAAAGAGGAATAGCCGGACTATATCCGGAGATCTTGCCAATCACGCCTCCACCAGCCGGATTCCAGAACCGGCTTCGAGAGAGGAGGCGGACGCGAGACCGATGCCGCATTGTCCTCCGACAAAGGATGCAGATATGCTCTCCGCCACGAATTTCGAAGTAGAGAGCGCCATGAATCACCGGCGCCGACGGGCCGTACTTCGCAACAACATCTTTTCCGAAGAGGCGTTTAATGCTTTCAATTCGGAAGACGCATACATCCGAGCTGCTCAAGGCGGGCTTTCCCAAGCGACGGACCAGTACACCAAAGATTTACGGGTAAGAAAATTTTATAAGCATGTGTAGCAGTAGCCCCTGAGACTTGAAACGGTTGGAACAACTGTTTTAAGGATCAATTTATGCACATGTCCTTGTAGATAAGAATGAGCAATTGTCTCGAGAGCTGGAGGAGTGCAAGACCCAGCTGAGGGCCAGAGTTTCCAAGTTAGAGGGATCTCAGAAGGCCTCATCTAGTAACATTTGTCTCAATTGTACAGAGATGTACCAGTTAGTAAGTGGCTTGTATGATAAGTCTAACAGAAAATTCTGCAGACAATCCCGGGGTGAATCCGGAGGACGTAAGAGATAACGAGTCGTATCTCCAGAGGTAGCTAAAAGCTGGCGAGCGTGTTCTTACGCAAGTTAGGGAGGAGAAGAACAATCTTCAAGATGCCAATGTCCGGCTAGGCGTCGAATTAAAAGATGTTCGCGCTCAGCTGGCGGACTCCGTGAAGGAGAACAAAAGGCTTCGTCGCGGCTTTTATGGTAAGTGCCTTGATGAACTGTAGTACAGCTCGGCGAGGAAGCATATTGAAAGAATTTTTATTTGTAGGTATGTTGACGGGCCGCCCTGAAGAGGAGATGCCCGCGTCTGCAAGTGATTTGCTGCAAGACCTCTCACAGCTGCACGAGCGAGCTCGGCAGGTGATGCAGGGCATTGCTCAGGCCTTGTGGCCATCAAGCTTCCTGCCGAAGGGCATGTGAGAGCTCGTGGATATGCTCCAAGGAGCATGGCGGCACTTCCGATTGTGGAAGATGTCAGCCTGCCGACAAGGTGCAAGAGAAGCCTGGGCTATGGTGAAGACGCGCTACACCAAGCTTGACCCGAACCAATTGGCCGAAGTCGGACCGGCAGGGCCAGATGGGCAAGAAATTCCCGTGAGTCTGGTGTATGACCAGGTAGCGTTAGCCGCAAAGTATTCCCAACAGGATTGTAAGCTAGATAGCCTGTTGGATGGTATAGAGGAGGAATATAGTCAGTCCAAGTGACTGTGTAATTCAATGGACATAAGTAGTCCCTAGCTGGATTAAAATCATTTGTCATGGCGGACCTTTTCGCTTCAGCCCCCGGATCCGACAGTCCGGGGTGTATACGAATACCCAATAGTTATACAGATCTGGGGTATGCGTGGAAACCAGGCGTAGGGGTCATCAGATGCTTGAACAGACAAGTACCCAACTAGTTATGTTATATTACATGGATAGTAAGAAACATCTTCCAGGGAGAATAGTTCCTTTAGGGGCTCCTTTCCCTGGGTACGCATGCAACGATGTACATGTCTGGACTGCGAATAAAGACGCAGGATGCAAAACTTCTGGGGATTTACGTTGTAATAAACGAAAGGAACATCTTTTGCTCACCGACCGAATATTCCCTTAAGAACGCTAGCTTTTGGCTTCACCCAGTCTGAGGTACACATCCGGCTGAACCGGCAGTAACAATCGCAAAGGTGCTCCCCTTATGCCCTAGCCGAATTAACGGGAATCCGGCCTCGAGTAGCTTGGCTAGCTCTTCCCCCATGGCTTGCCGCTTGGGCTCTGAGAAGCGCCTAAGAGTCTGTTTGAAAGGCTTGTATCCTTTCAGTATATTGAGGCTGTGTTCGGCCAGTCTGCGTGGGATGCCCGGCATGTCCGAAGGGTGCCAGGCGAAGATGTCCCAATTCTCGCGTAGGAATTCTCGTAGTGCGACGTCCACTGTGGGGCTCAACTGTGTCCCGATGGAAGCTGTCTTCATGGGGTTCGTTGGGTGGACCTGGAATTTGACTATCTCGTCTGCGGGTTTGAATGAGGTGGACTTGGGTAGCTTGTCGAGTATCATGTCGTCCCTATCCACGGTGGCACGCAGCGTTGTTAGTTCTTCGGCTGCTAGGGCTTCGGATAATGCTTCCAGGGCTAGTGCTGCGGTTTTGTTTTCGGCGCGAAGTGCGACGTGTGAATCATTGGCTAGATTGATGATTCCATTGGGTCCGGGCATTTTAAGCTTCATGTACCCGTAATGGGGTATAGCTTGAAAGCTTGTAAACGCGTCCCGCCCCAAAAGGGCGTGGTATCCGCTGTTGGAAGGAGCCACTTGTAATGTGATTTCTTCGGACCTGTAATTCTCCGGCGTGCCGAATACCACATCGTGTGTGATTTTTCCCGCACACCGTGCTTCCCAACTAGGGATGATTCCCCTGAAGGTTGTGCCGCTTTGCTCAATGCGGCTTTTATCAATTTCCATCTTGCTTTGTGTTTCTTCGTAGATCAAGTTTAATCCGCTTCCGCCGTCCATGAGTACTTTAGTGAGCTGAAAGCCGTCCACGATTGGGCTAAGGACCAAAGCGGCTGGTGCCCGGACTGTCTGGAATTGAGGTTCATCACTGGCACTGAAAGTTATAGCAGTGTCATTCCACGGATTTATTTTTGCCACGTGGTAGATTTCAGCGAAGCTTCGATGAGCTCTCTTGCGCCTGTTGTTCGAGGCAAAAGTCTCGAAGACTGTAAGTACCGTATTGTTTTCTTCGGCGGGATGTTGTTCTGCTTTATGTCTTACAAGAAGATCCTCGCCACTTTTTGCTACCTGCCGGAGTATCCAACATGCTCTAAGGCTATGTATTGGTGTAGTGTCCGGCATGATGTGGAGTTTACATGGCCCATTGAGCCATTCTTCCAACACGGTTCCACGCCCTGGGGTGGGCTTTGGTTTTTTGTTGATTGCATCGGCTGACTTATGAGAGTTCGCCCGTTTAGCTCGGACAAAGGTTTTAGTGAGAGCCAGACTACCCCAAAATTTTGTTTGGGTTTTCCAGGCGCTTTCCATCACACAGTACTTCTGTACTATGGTTGCCAAGTCAACAAAGTGTACTATGTCACGACGACTTATAGCATTAAGGATTCCTTTGTTCGTGCAGTTTTTGCAGAAAAGTGAGACTGCGTCCTCCTCACGACAGTCCTTGACCTTGTTTAGCACAAGGAGGAATCTGGCCCAGTAGCGATGTACTGTCTCTTGGGGCTTTTGTCTGATATGGGAGAGACAGTTTAAGTCCGGGTGGGTGGGTGTAGCTGAATCTGGATTCTGATCCGATCTAACGCCATGGGGCAGGGGAGCTTCCGGGCTTGACAGCTCGGGAACCGGGGTGCTGCCCAACTTTTCCGGCCCAATACCCGATTCTAAGTCCGGGGTCTGGGTCATGTCTTCCCTTGAGAGGGTGTCCGGTTCAGGGAGCTCGGTGATCCGGACATAATTCGTCCTCAAAATAGAGGGATAATCCGTATGTGGCTCCTCCACTACCGCTATCTCATGGGTGACCGACGGGGATTTATTATTCCTTTGGCCGGGTTTAAGCCCAATCCGGTCATAGTCTGTGGCAACTCCCAAAGCAGCAATGCGATCCAAGAGCTCATTAAGGGAGGAGAGCTCCACTGGATCCATCTATTCGGCGAGTTCCGAATTGACATGGAGGCTATTCGTGTTGACCCGAGAGGTCATCGTCGGCGCGACAGCGATTGGGCGGCCATGATGAAGCCACCTAGTCGGAGAGTTTGGCCTACAACCAGCGCTCCCCCAGAGGTGATGTTGGCCTTGACAACGAGACGGGCCATCGAGCCTTGCAGCGTCGTCATAGAGGAACTCTCGATGAAAGCACCAATGTCGGTGTCAAAACCGGCGGATCTCGGGTAGGGGGTCCCGATCTGTGCGTCTTAGGCTAATGGTATCAGGAGGCAAGGGACACAATGTTTACCCAGGTTCGGGCCCTCTCGATGGAGGTAAAACCCTACTTCCTGCTTGATTTATATTGATGATATGGGTGTTACAAGAGTTGATCTACCACGAGATCGTAGAGGCTAAACCCTAGAAGCTAGCCTATGATGATTATGATTGTGATCGTCCCTCTAAGGACTGAACTCTCCGGTTTATATAGACACCGGAGAGGGCTATGGTTTACATGGAGTCGGTTACAAAGAAGGAAATATAATATCCGGATCGCCAAGCTTGTCTTCCATGCAAAGGAGAGTCCCATCCGGACACAGAACGGAGTCTTGAGTCTTGTATCTTCACGCTCCAACAGTCCAGCCAAAGCATATAGTACGGCTGTCCGGATACCCCCTAATCCAGGACTCCCTCATCCTCCTTCTGTTTTCCAATGACCTTCTTGTTGTTCGCTGGAAACAAGAAGTTGTGGAGGACGGTGGAGCCTTGGACGAACCCATGGCCAAGTTGTTGAGTGTGGTGCGGTGGCCGTCTGTCGGCGGCGGGGAACTAGATCCGAGGCGCCAAACGACGGCGTAGCGGGAAAAACTCCGGTGCGGTGGACGGTTGCGATAGTGGAGCGGCAGCGGTGAGGCGAAGGGCGACATGGTCAAAGTGGTTCTGGTACGGCTCACGTCGGCGTCGGCGTCGTGGAGGCAGCTCTGCCTCGGCTTCATCTGCTAAGTCCATGAGGGCGTTGTGGTTGCGGTTGTGTTGGACGACGAAGTCGGGGTACCGGCTCTGGCATGATGGAGGAGGGCGGCGGTGGATTGGGTGCTATGGGGTGGAGGACGGAGGAGGCTGGGGTTTCGCGGCTGGTGGAGAGGGCATTTTGGCGCCCATGGAGTATGAATGCGGAAACGGAGGGAGGCGGAACTAAGGGGGAACTATGTTTCGGTTTGGGACGCGCTTGTTTGAAATTTGGGGAAAGTTACAAACTTTTCCCCCATCTAAAATTTCGGACATATTGAGGGTTGGGGGTAGGACAGTAATCTCAGGTGTCCCAAATGGTGGGCGGGATAGATTTCGGCCGAGCGCATGGGTGTTTAGGCGCCCATGGCGTATGAATGCTTCTCGGAGGCAGTTGAGACTGGCGTCTTGGTGAAGTTACAAACCTACCCCGATTTAGACCTTTGGACACCGGGCCGATAGTCTACACGGGCCAGAGTCAGGACAGTAATTTCCTACCACCAAACATTAGTCTCGCGTGGTTTCGGGTGACTATAGGCTTATTTGGCGCTTTGTTCAATATTTGGGAGCAGAAGCATTAACGTTTTTCGTTCTCTTGAATTCAACTTTTAGGATTTTTCAAACTTCACAAATCTTTACTCTAGAAAATGCTAAAGCTACGATTATTTTGGAATGGAGGGGGTACATTTGAATATACATTGTACACGAGTATATATTAAAAAATATGCAACTTACCTCAGTTCATGCATGGTTCCATATATAATCTCCTTGGTTGCAAAAACAATAGTTAGACATGCGTATGAATTTATAGCATGTTCAAACGCACAACAAAGATTGATGCCCCCTTTTACATCGGATTTACAAATGCCATTATCTCGGGTTCAAATAGATGAATGCACTTCCTATGAATTCGAATCTTCGAAACCCCCTTTATGTTGAATTCAACATGTATTCTATTTCGTAGCTAGGAATTTGGAATGTATCCATCTAAGTGATAAATGTATAAAGTGCTTCACACTAACAACATGGAGTGCACTAATTAATGTTTATATATGAATTGCAAAAGCAATGCATTGCCTGTATTTCAAACCGCTCTCACTCTATGGATTGATAATATGAAATAAACACATGCACATGCTAGAATTCAATAGAGTATGGGTGTCTGATAGACTGATTTTCGTTCATACGCAAATTGCAAAAATTCATGATCTCATCCAAAAATAATAATGCCATTTATATTCTAATTTAATGCGTAGAACCGCTTTTTACACGTAGGTGCACTATGCCTCGGCCCATTCTCACAAACGCGCTATATATCTCTCTATCTAACGCATAAGTGCACACACTTTATATGCATCGGCATTTCTCTTTCACACATTCTCACAATCTCTCCCAGGGTGTCGGTGTGTCTCACGCACACGCTCTCTCTCTCTATATATATAGATATATATATATATATATATATATATATATATATCTTTCTGACTACTATGTACGTACCACTCTTTTCACTAATCTCAGTTGAAAATCACTATTTCTCTCACATGCATATATACAAACGCACGGTCTCTACTAGCCCTCTATACGCACACATATGTGCCTACGTGTCTGCTGCACGCACATTATCTTTAGGCCTCTCTCGCACACATTGCCCCCAACCCCACCCCCCCCCACAGACACACCTCTCTCTTAGTAGTTGGCAGATATGATTCCATCAGATCATTCGGTAGGATATCCCTGACTATTAGGCTGGATGGTAATACGAGGCAAAGTTTTACCCTAGTTCGGACCCTTGCAGTTGAGGAAAAAGCCTTCTCTTGGTACTGTATATTAGTGATAGGGGTGTGTACAAAGTACACATGAATACCAGGCATTGTGCGTGTGTGTATACTATTGACAAACTAGCCCCCAGGCTTCTATAACATACTCGGGGCCTAGGGTTACAAATCATATATATTCGGCTTATCATCAGTGGGGATAGAGTCCTCCACGACTCTGGTAGCTTCGTGTTGTACTCCGAGTTCTCCACATGGGTCTTCGTATAATGCTTCTCGGTCCAACCAATGTGGCGCATAATTGAACTGACCAATGAGTCCTCATGTTGACCCACCACAACTAGAAATGATGTGCCCACCCCAACTAGAAATTATGTGCCCACCACACCACACACGCAATCGGCCACTAAGAAAATAAGCATATACAATAGTACAATGATATACATGAAAGTTAATTGCATGGCGCATCCAAAAATATTTGTTCTGCATTGTGAATGTTTATATTTTCTCCTAAAATATTAGTCACGGGAAAGAGAAACGAAGGGCATATCTCTCCTTGTCTCCACCGGACACCCCCTCTTTCTACACCACTTTCACGTACGCACACAAACTATCTCTCGAACCTCTAAAAGTATGCATGCCCATGACATATTCACCCATGACGATCACTATATTTCAAGCGAAAGCACTGTATGATCACTGGACTTCAGAATATGCTCATTACGGTCACCGTATACATTGTCGTGGTGATCATATGGTATCTAGCTCATGATACGTCTCCGTATTTTGTTGATGACACCGACGAACATTGTATTTGATGCGTGCTCCGTATTTTGTTGAAGACACTTACGGTCATTGTATTTGAAGCGAAAGCACGATATGGTCACTGGACTTCAGAATAAGCTCATCACGGTCACCACATACATTTTGTGGTGCTAACCAACCTATGGTTGGATGGTTAGGAGGACAGTTATTTCTCGAGCCCACCAGGGTTGAAGTCCTGGTGCTCGCATTTATCACTGGTTAATTTCAGTATTTTCCGGCGATGTGCGTTCAGTGGGAGGAGACGTTCCACTCGACTACGAGGCACCTGTGGTGACTTCATAAAATCTGAAGATCATATGCTGACTCACTCTATCAAAGGTGCTCATTGGGGTAGGGTCTGCGTTTGTGCGCTTATAGTGGTGAGTGCTTGCACGTATATATGAAACTTGCGTCTATACCGTGTTAAAAAATACAACTCCGCATTTTGTTGATGCCACAATCAATTGACCAGTCAGACGTTCCACGTGGCGCGACTAGTGTTGCACCATCAGGGCGCGTAACCGTGGAGCTCACCTGTCAGCGCGTATATGAAAGAAAGAAATGGTAGTTTGAGTCTGTACTGTGTTAATAAAATACATTTTAGGGTGATCATACGGTCACTGGCTCACCATACAGCTCCGTAATTTGTTGATGACACGATCAATTGACCAGTCAAACGGTCCACATTCAGCAGCGCACATTACCATAGGGCCCACCCGTCAGCGCGTATATGAAGGACAAAAATGGTAATAAATTAGTGGTCGGTGGGGATTCAAAGTCGTGAGACCTCTGGTTGGCAGTCGCCAGCGGTGGGGGGGCACAGTGATTGGGCGGTGGCATGGGGATCGCCGGAGAAAAAGCTCGGCGCGGGAGGGGGGGGGGGAGGCGGTAGAGGGATGGCCGAGGAGACGGCGGACCGGCGGTGGGGAGTGGTTTCGGGGCGGACGGGGCGGCGTGGCGGCGCATGCCAGCGGTTCAGTCGGTGGTGTCTGGCGGCTCAGGGGGGTGGAGGTTGAAGATAAACTGCAGACCCTTGTTTTCGTATCCAACGGCTAGAAAATGTACTGACCAGAGATGAAAAAGTCAGTCGACTGACGTGTAGCCTCACCCCGCACGTACACATGCATGCACGCAACACTCGCACGAACACACGCACGCATGCAGTCATGCAACACTGACACATACACATAACGAACACACGCACGCATGCAGGCGTGCAACACTGACACGTACACATGCACTCATGAACACACGCACGTACGCACACATGCATGAAACACTAAAATGTACACATGCACGCACGCAACACTCGCACGCCTTCATGCACACACCACACGACGCAAGACACACGCTCAACCTATACGTGCATGCACCCTTTGTTGAGGACATGGATTGTCATGGGTATTAATCAATCTTATATTTGATAAGCAGAACATTAATGTTTGAAGCGGTCTTTATGAATCACAACGTATCGAACGGGCTATCAACGTATATATGAAAATTTTAAATTTCTCTTACATTATATAGTAGGGTTATTTACATGAAATAGATGATGTCACACTCAATGAACAATCATCGGTTTATGAAATGCCCGCTTCTGACCGCCCTGGCCCACCAAAAGTTCCTCTGTGTCGTGCGCTGCCTGCGTTGGGTCACTGACATGCAGGCCATGTACCCAAAGACCCCACACGTCAGTGGAAGAAGGGCGCGGTGTCGTACGTCAGAGTCGAGGGCGCCACTCGCTGCACGCCTGGGTGAACACGCCTCCTTGCCGCATTCAAACGCCTCCATGAAACCCGCCCATGTGGAAGCCGAGAAACCCACTCTGGACACACGTCCGTTGATGACCGGGCCGGCATTAAACGCAACGCCGGCCGAGCTCCTCCCGTCCGCCGTCTATTTAATCTCCTATTCAAGCGAGGCCAAACGCCGACCAAGAATCGCACACCTCCGCCGCTCCCCTATCTCCTTCTTCACCATTTTGTCCACTCTTACAATGGCTTACGAAGAGTAGTTATCCCGCATCCAAGCCGGCTGGGTGGCCGCCGAGCCCGCCGGATACGAACTATGCAGCTCGCTGATCCACCTCCCCCCCCCTTGCCCGACGGAACCAGTTGCCGCCCCAAGCCGGCGCGCGGTCCAGCAACTCGCCTCTCCAGGCCAGCTCGACGAGGAGCGGCGCACGGGCGTCATTTCTACCGTCCGCGCCATGGCCTTGTACCGCGCTTTGCGTGTCTGCGACCGTGTCTCCCGTTTCTGTGGCCGAGACTCCCATGCCGGTGGCCGTGCCATGCAAGTAGCGAGAGAAGCCGGGTGCGCGGAGAGCGACGAGTCGGTGGCCAGCGCCTCCGCGTCCGCCGTCATCATTGAGGAGAAGTAGAACACGGGAGGCCGTCGCCGCTTGGGTCCCATGAAGGCCACCACGGAGGCGACGCCGACGTACACAGCAGGTGTCTTGCCGGATCCTTTTGTTGCGAGAACCTTCGCCAACCCTGCATGGGCTCCACGAAAGCAGAGAAGCCCACTTCCACCATCATCTTGGGCATCAGCCAACGATATCAGTTGGGCAGTGGGGAAGCGAGCCGTCCTTTGCGCTGAAGCATATACCTCCGGGGCTCCCGGCAGTCCGGTGATCATGCTGCCGTACATGAGGAACACAAATGGATCGGCGGGCGACCATTTAGGCCAGGTATTATATACCTGTGCTGTCCAGAACTAGCACTGTGTAGTTCATTTGAATGTAATGAAATCCGTCATGTTTGTATGAAAATACAGTATTTTATATGATTTCCGTCATTGTTTATATGAAATATCGCCGTGTTTGCATGAATTTCGTCTGGTTGGTTGAGTTGCTGTCAGAATGTGTGCGGCAATGGTTGGATGGCGTAATTTGCGGGTCGCCGGTCGGTCTGCGGCCGGCTCGAGCGGCGTGGTGGGACAGAAAAAGCAAAGCTCGTGCGAGCTCATCTCCAACGTGCGCACTGGAGGATGCATGAGCACCCGAGCCATTCCTCGTTCATCGGTGGAAAAGGCACCGGTGGACAAAAGGGTCGCCAAAATTTTGGCTACCCCGGGCAAGATCCAAACAGCCCCTCCCAGCAAATTCAAATCCCTCATTCGCCGTTCATGGACTAGCAAGATGCCCGTGCATTGCACGAAACATCAGGATGCATTTTTTTACAAAACACATGTTGTGATTGACCCATGCAGGAGTAATCCCATATGTAAAAACTAATGATATCTCGAGAATTTTATCGGAAAAATGGTATCTCGAGAATTTTATCGGCAAAATAGTATCTCGAGAAAGATGAGAGATAAGGTGAGGAGTGGGGCGTGGTGGTGACTGGTGGTCGGACTGGGCGGAGGCATGGGGATGGACGGCGCATTATGTCTAGGTTTGTATCTCTCTCACACACACCCACGTAGGTGGGGGACGTGCACGAAGAGAAGAGGTGCATGCACGGCGCACGTACTCCCGTCTCTTTCCCAACCACACCCGCGCAGGTACACGGTGGAACTCATTTCTGTACGAAAAGGCAGCCCACGTGGTAATTTGACACGTGTACTGGTTGTCCACTTCATGGAGGATCGTCTACTACGGGTGAACAAACAAATTGCGACTTGACGCATTATGTTAAAAAAGAGGCAAACCATGTGGGGCCTACCTTAGAGGCAAGGCTCTTTACACTAGAGTAATTTTGATGTGTCCCGTCAACTCATAGAACGTGGAGAAGCTTGCTTAGTACGCCGTCTCCCCCGCCCACGGGCGCGGTGGCTCGCAGTATGAGGTGAAGCTTGCTTACTAGTATGCCTTACACCCGCTCCCTCGCCCACGCGCGCGGTGGCTCGCAGGACGAGGAGAAAATTTTAATACTCCCTCCGTTTACTCCTCATCCCTACCTTGGTTAGAGAGATTATCATATTGTTTGGAATATATGTCCTTTAGTACTCCCTCCATTCACTTATACAAGGCCACTATAAAAAAAATACATTTTGCATCTATATAAGGCCACAAATAGTAATCGAGACAAAAGTTACTACTCCCTCCTTTCGAGTTTATGGCTCAATTTCAAAATCTCTCCAACCAAGGTAGACGGAGAGTGGTGGAATTAAATTTGTAGTTTACACAAGTAATTAGTACGCTAATTTTTCTCAAGAAGTTATGTTTACCGAGGCATTAATTAGAACGAATGCATGCATGACCAATAAATTTCCATGAACTTCTACATGCATTGGTGAGTTTCTCTTGAAAATTCTTGCATCGGGTGATTTAATGCACCTCGAAATCCAACATGTGATGGTACTACTACTACTAATAGAATTGAGACATATAAAACAGAAAAAAGATTTTTTTAGATGAGCCCTATAAACCGGAAAGGAGGGAGTAGTAAGTAGTACTACCTCCATAGTGGGTACGTACTCTTTATAATCAGATTTTCCCAAAACTAAGTTGCTCAACCTTTATTTGCTTGTTTCCCTTCCTGCCTCCTTGCCTCGAACAGACTACGCCAAACTCCCCTGCCTTCCGCACGGGAAAAGACCCGCCCTCGCCTTTTTTAGTCCCAGCTTGTATCGATGGATCACGCGAAGCAGCAAAAACCAAGCCGTGTCTTGTACTCCTCCGTCGACGCGCGCTTTCATGAATTATGTACTTCCTCTCGCCGACATGTGGGACATATAGCAACCGGGTCGACGCATGATGCACCAAATAACAGTGTAGAATAGCAGGGGGACGCACCCCAGACATACCGCCCCAGTAGTAGTAATGAGCAATGAGACGTCAAATCACAATGCCGCACCTTCCCAGACGGACGAAGCAACCATTATTTCACACTTCGCTTCGCCATCATCTCTTTCAAGAAAACCACGTAATATTGCTTCTGCCATTGTTCTGCCTCAAGAGGGACATGCGCATCGCCTTGGTACATCATGACATGTGGGACGGCAGGACAGGCCATGCTCCCTCGCCCATCGCTCGGTAAAATCACCTCATTTTTACTACGTCCGTATCGGTTTACAGGGCATGCACATCATTCTAGGTTGAGAATTTAACTGGCTATATATGTGATGAATACTATATGTTTAGAAACTACATGCGCTTAAGAATCCAATGATATACTTTTTGTGACATAGTAACTCATATTTAGTTAGTCAAATGATGAACTAGAATTACGTGCATGCCCTATAAATTGAGACGGAGAAGGTAGTACAGTATGTATCTTTTTAGATCAATATAGTCGAGATTCACCAAGGAGCAAAACCAAGTGGTAGGCTGTTCCTGTCGTGTTGGCGTAGCAACTCAAGTAGGGTCAGTCCGCACACGAAACAACGACACACTTAACAGGACCCCTTTGGCTGACATGTGGCTCATCCACCGTCTTGTTCCATGTGTGATGCACCAAATTACAGTTCGGAGCAGCGGTTGGACTTGGAGGCACCCCGGTTATAGCGCCACAGTAGTAGTAAATGAGCGATGAGGGGTCAAATCACAAAGCCCCACCTTTACCGCATTAAGCTGGACGGACGAAGCAACCATCATTTCACTCTAGGGCGCAAGAGCATAAAGAAAAGAGAAAACCAATGATGCTTGCGGCAGCTACCTAGGGCAGCATATGGTAGGGGCCTCCACTACAAATTCTTTTTTTAAGCGCCTCCACTACAAATCCGCTTCTCCCTCGTCCTCTTGAAGAAAACCGATGATGCGTGCGGCGGTAGGGTTTGTAGTAGTACTACGACATGCGGGGCCACGTCATAGTAAACGGGAGAGGGATTGAGTTCGAGTCGACGCCTTAATATGTGTGAGTCGCTTGGTTTTACGGGAATGAGGCAACATTTTGGGTTCGGGGACCAGTGGAGATATACGTACATAAGATTATGGACGTAGGTACCCACGGCCCTGCGTGAAATTTGCTACTCTACTCAAAGTTAGTAAGGTACACATGCATTGAATTCATGAGATTTGGAAACCAAATTATGAATAAATACACACTATAGCATGTAAAGCTTTGAGTCATATATGCATGATGTAGATGTTCGTTTAGTTTTTATAGTTCATCTCATTCAAAATCAATTAGTTTTATAAAAATGTTAAGATTCATGGGGTTGTGCATTGTAAAGCATAAAGTAAAAAACAAATAATGGCAATTTATTTAAAAAAAGTTTGGGCAATTATGGTACAGAAGATTGTAGAACAAAGGAGAAGTGCTTGTGTTTTGAGGTTTGTGCATTATGCTTAAGTTCAACCATCGAGTCTTCTAAATTGTACATGTGGCAGAATCTGGTGGAATGTCGATGATATCCAACGCTCAGTAGTGCTCGGATTTGCCATCTCTGCACTGTCGGATTAGCTTCATCCAACGACCATCTTTCAAAGTTATTCGCATACTATATAGGGGTGTAGATAATGCTTAAAAGTTCCTCCAAAAACATCTATAACTAAAGATAAAAAATGAATTGCAGTTAAAAGAATGACATTTCTAGCAAAAATGTGAATGTGAACTACACATGTGTGCACGTGACCAGCACATACATTGTCAATACAAAATTTAATGCAAGAAATAACTTATGAGTAACATGCACGAATTGATGATGTGGTGCTTGCATGCATAGAGTACAAAAACAATGTGATTTATGACTTGCATGCATGATGTGTTCTTGTGCCATAGTTGCATGTCTAGGGAAAAAGCTACTAGTGGGTTGTACTAGCTATTTAGGAATAGAATATGTATACATGGAAGTTGTAGGGAAAGACATGGCATGGAGTATCTCACTTCCTATGAGTAGGGATTGTAAAAGAGATGTCATTTGGTTCACATCATAGGAACTTTTCTATTGAATCTAGAGATGACATGTATCTCAATTCCTATGAGGAGGGATTAGAAAAGAGATGTCATTTAGTTCACACCATAGGAACTTTTCTATTGAATATACGCTAATGTTTATTTTCCTTTGAAATTATGGGAGTATAGGAATCCATTCATATGAACCAAGTGGCTCTAAAGCTATAAAAACGATATCATGTTTATTTCCTTGAAATGTTGATTATATGAATCTATTCCTATGAACCAATTAGCTCTAAAGGAAAAAATCCTATAAAAATCATATCATATAGAGTTCCTATGATATTCCTCCACACCAAAGGATGGTTGAGTTTGCTGCAGGTGATACGATTGTCTTTCTTTGTAGACTCCTCCCCCATATTTATAGTTACCTCTCGAAGATGAATGAAATGATATATACTGGGTATTCTATATGTGCATTTTGGTACACGAAAACTTGGTAAAAGTTTGCGGGGTTCGAATTTTCAATAAAGCCATATGCACTGCATTTTGGAATGGAGGGAGGAGCATACGGCAGTTGCTAACACTCACGTGGAAGATTTGTGTGTAGGAGGAGTGGCTGTTCTTTTAAATGACATGGCAAAACTGACACTGTCGGATGCCGATCTAACGGTTCTTATGGCGTTCGTCAGGAAAAGGCTTGTGGTGAACGTTTGTCGGATAATGATTTACGGACACCTGCATTGCATTGATACGTGCCTCTCTCTCACACACACACGCACCCTCACGAGTCACGACTCTCCCGAGTCCTCTCGCACCCACCGTCTATCTGCAGGTAGACGTCACACACATATGTGCTCTTCACACCCTACCCTCAGAACTTCTAAAAAACAGAAGATGTCGAGCACATTTTATTGTAGCTCACACGTTACACACTTATACTATTACTCTTGTGGCAAACGTTCTTTGGGCATAGTATATTGTACTCTCAGAAAGAGAAGCGGTGCACGCATGCACTAGTTCTCTCACACTCACTCGCGGGTACAGTAGGAGCGCATTTTTTTGAAGCTGGTACAACAAAATCACTCCACTATATATATAAGCAGGAGCCTTTGCGCTTGCTTTACTAGGGTTCCTCTCTTTCACTCCCTCATGCTCTTCAAATCTAAGCAAGACATAGGTGGCCACACTCTCTCTCTGCTCACGGCTGGTCACAAATCCGGACGGACCACCTCGACCGGGGCAGGGGTGTAGGTGCATCGTTCACGCTGTCGTCGTCGGCGAGGGAGGAGACCAACAGCTGACCGCGCGTCCCGGTTGGCGGCCGTGCCATTCTCTTCGGAGAGCGCCGGCTTGGGAGGGCCTCCAACCCCTTCTTCCTCCCTGCAGTATTGTGTCCAAGATGCGGCCTCCCGACGCCGTCTTCGCCACATGCCGATGACCCTCAGGTATATATTCCTTCGAAACATGCCTTGCTCTACTGCCCCAGCTCCCCACTTGGCTGCGTGTGGATCTTTTTGTACTTCCGTAGGTTGTTCCAAAGCCACCTAGAGTTTTAGTATTATTAGAGGTAAAGCTAGTTCATACAGTCGACTCTAAGAGTTGGTTCAAACAGGGAAGAAAGTGGGAAAGCTGTAGCATGAATCTAGGACTTGGTTCTAAGAGGAAACGATGGAAAGTAGTAGCTACTGTCTACCCAACCGGTTTCTTGATTGAAAAGGCGAAGAAGGTATGGCGGATAGCGAAGGGTGGGGGGAACTGGACCTGTCTCTTGGTTGAAAAAGGAAAGAAAGTGAGGGGTGTTGGGGGACAACGCAAATGAGAATGACCAGGTCCAGATTTCCTGTGCTCACATAGGAATATGTCGCCGAGGAGATAAAAAATGGGACAAATGCAGACATGCCGCCTGAGTGTTTTCCACTCTCGGCAACCACATCTGCCTCACCACTTTATGCCCTTGCTATCCCTACGCCCATATCGCTACCGTTAATGTAAAATAACATGAAGCATTAAGCAATGCCACCTAATGTCACTATAAGTAATGGTCTAGTGCCATCGATAAATTGAAGCAATGCCACCACCATTTTATGAAGTGCTTCCATCTTGCTTTATTTCCCATGAATTGTGTTTTTGCAGTTACACTTAAATCTCACACCGCTAACATTGCTTCATCCCAGTGGAACTGCACAAATTTGATTGCACATTTACTGACCATGTGCTACTCTCATGACAGTAATACTAACGCTGTTGTTCTGCATGTTAATCTAGTGGCAATTATGATGTGATGTGATGCTACTTACTTAAGGGCACTTTCATACTGTCAATCTTATGCCAATTATAACACAATAGATGCTACTGTTAATCATACGCCACTACAAATATTTGTCACTGTTTAAATAACCATATTTCGTATTTGCACAAACAGGGATGTCTGTCTCCATATCGTCTCTATCTGCGCAATCAAAAGTACACACCTCAGTTTTAGTACAACTGCACAAAATGAGATGGCTATTCCTAGCAGCCGTCCTCTACCACCAGTGTTCCAGGTATTCCTACATTGGTAGTAACTAGGTAGAATGACCAACGCAATCTAAAAGAAGCTGATTCGTACGTTTTACTTCCTGATTGCAGTGCAGGGACGAGCGTAAACAACTGCATCCTAGTCCGGAATGCACTTTCAACCAGTTCGTCCATGGACTGAGGACTAGCTGGCACGGCTGCATGACGGTTTTTGGGATAGGTGCGCGGACAAGAGGTATTGGGGTCTGCTTATTTATGCAAATAGCGGTGCTTAAATTTAGTGGAATGCACAATAATTTCAGCTGGTCAGTACACTGCATGGTTCAGTTCAGCATTCCAGCTGAGAACACAATTATAATTGGTTATTCTAGAATGAGAGAACCTAACCCTGGATGGTGGCAACAAGAAAAAACCAGAGTGAACTCCTGGAAATTTAAGCCTGCTGGGAGGCCCTTTGCTCAGAGAAGCCTTGCTTGTTTTTTCCTGATTTGTAAACCTTCTCACAACTTTGTCTTTTGCTGTGAGCTAGTATATGTTTGTTATGTTCTATGAATCATTGAGATGCATAAAATTGCTTAACTTATGCTTTTAAAGTTTTTTATGAAGCCGAGTTTAATGTGAGTGTTCCACATGAACGCTGGACTAGCGTGTGAACGTTTGGAATTTACATTGTGGCCTCAGTTAACTGCATGAACCACTGTAACAAGATACATAGTTGCTTATATGTCAGACAACAGATTGTTGATTATTAGCTGGTCGATAGCCTAGTGTTGAAGCGAGCTGAGCCAATGTGACGTGTTTTGCACAACAGCTTACAAGTGGGGTAGCACCAACCGTGTTTACAAGTACTTATGTATACGTCGGCGCACAGTTCTCGAACGAGTACTCTATTTCATCAAACACACACTGCTCGTATGATAAACCATGACAACTTATGTCTTACCATGTCATATTCATGAAAAAACTAGTGAGGACGCATCTGTTTCTGGAACAATTACGATGGTTCTCACATGATTCACGGGCACACAAAAGTAGCAGTAGTTCCCATAGATGGATTCAAAGAGAGTACTAGCCCCAGAGGGCTCGATAACAGGCAAGGTTCGGATAATTAGAAACAATCCAAACTACTATTAAACACTAGCTGGGGCAACTATTTCATGCCTCGATCTAATTTGGGCTGGACACAAGACGGACCTTGCCATGAACATCATTGAGGATGTCCAGTAGCAGCTCAATCCTGTGAACCTTCATGAAGATAACCTTGTGGCCTTGCCACTCATAAACTTGTTTGTTGAGGCATGCCACATCATCTTTGTGCGTAAGCTTGACAAGAACAGTTTGCCTCACAAACGAAGGAGTGGCTTTGAACTTCTTGTGCTTGAGTACACCCTGGACAACACGCTCCACAATAGTGAGGCTGGAATACAACTCGGCATTGGTATAAGCGCAAACGGCTTCCAGGATCCAACAACCTAAGAACTCTGTTTTCCCAGTGCGTATATTCAGGTCATCCGCCTCATAGCGAGTGACATGTACAACCACACAATCCTTGTCTGCATCAGG
Source organism: Aegilops longissima (assembly GCA_021605205.1). NCBI lineage: Eukaryota > Viridiplantae > Streptophyta > Magnoliopsida > Poales > Poaceae > Aegilops > Aegilops longissima. The sequence continues at coordinate 4,136,965 of CM038682.1, read as the reverse complement.
GCTTTAATTGAAACATGAACAAATTCTGAATTACTTTCCAGTATAAGAAAGACAAGTTATTTAAACCACTATGTATAGCATGGCATCGAAGCTAATAAAATTTTCCATTATTCATCACGACATACTTAGATGAAAAATCACAATCGAGATCGTCAAAGAAGAAAATCACCTTGGGCAGCTCAGCGGGGGGCATCCTCGAAGGGGGAAAACTGCTCCTGCAGTGCCACGGGGGCTGTAACCTCAAACGGGGCGTTGACCATCTCAGTAGTGGCCGTGAGCGTATCTGGGGTCGGCTCGGTGGCTGCCTCCATCTTCTTGGAGCTCTCTGTCTCGTGGGGATCAGCCTCCCGCGTCTGCTCCAATATCGGCAGATCTTTGCCTGGTTCTCCTTGGTCCATCATGAAACTGACGAATACTAGGAGACCACTGAAAGGAAAACACAATCGCAATGACAATGAAACAAAAAAGAGAGTGAGGATCGGTTACTGCTTTGCAAAAATTTTTTTTTTCTCTGAACGAAAATATACCAACATCAAAGATCCGCTTACCTTCCCTTCGTTGGGAGAGAAGAACAGTGGCATATGCGAGTGTTGGCTTTCTTGAAGACGGTGAGGGAGAAGGGGATTCGGCGAAGAGTGAAATGATGGTTGCTTCGTCCGTCAAACTTAGACTGCGGGGAGGTGGGGTTTTGTGATAGGACGTCTCATTACTGCCGCCCTACGACCGGGGTGACTCTCCGCCTGCATACTGCCTTCCAATTTGGTGGATGGCATTTGGGCCCGCACGCTGCATGGCCCGCATGTCGATGAACAAAAGTAAAACGACATTCAGTAGAGGGAGACGTTTCGATGACCTAGGAGGATCCAGAAGGGGTGGTGTATCCACTATACTAGTAGTAATTGTTTTTCTGGCTAGCTGTAGAGTGTCTCGACTGTACTAGTAGTAATTGTTTCTCTGGGCTCAAGACAAAACAGCCCATCCACGCTAGTAAATAATAAAATCAATTCAAAAGCCCATATATCTTATATTTACTAATTGGAGGCACCATTAAAGCCTTCTCATTGATCCACATCTTCAGAATTACTTACACTGTTGGATTAAATAATTAACGCCAGAGATAAAAGAAAACTTACGTAACACAAAGAGTCCAGAAAAAGGCTCATGACACGTTCAACATTGCTGCGATAGAATGAAAGCATCCATCATTGCCCTAAAAAAAGATTCCATCCTTCCGTAAAAAAGAACTCTAGCAATGTAAAGGAAAAAAGATAACATCTTCTCGCATGAAGCCAATAAAAAAATATCTACCGGTTCAAATAAAAGGATATTCACGTTGGTAAGTTGAGATTTTTTTTCCCTCAGCAAATTTGCTGAACATAATATGTGATTTAAGCCGAAATTGATAAGTCAAAAAAAGCAAGTCCATAATGAGCGCTTTAGCATGTGTTTGCATGCTAAAATTAGGAAGTCCATGTATTGTACGATTTGTCATTCCGCCAGAAAAAAAAAGATATGCTACAAGTCATAGGTGATATAAGTCCAACACATGGTAAGTTAAAACACATGTTCAAGAGTTCATCTACGTTACAATTCATAAGACATATACGTGAAGTCCAAGGCGATAATTTTATTTAAGATAAAATCTCCAACGTGATAGAACAAAGAGTAATACTCTTGCATGTACGTTCGTGTAAAGGCAATACAAGGGCCCATGCAAAAAAAAATTAAGGGCAACCTGTATGGTCATCTTTTTAGCATAGTACAATCAAAGTCACAGACATACACAAGTATATACTCACCCTCCTATGAACACATGCATGCACACCCTACCCCAGTGAGCACCTTCGAAGCCAGCATATCATCTTCAGATTGACGAAGTCGCCACAGATGCCTTCATTGTTGACGGGAATGCACCTCGCACTGGACGCGCATCTCCGGAACATCCGAAATAAATCCAGGAAAATACGACCACCATTGTCAAGTATAGGACATGTACCCTGATGGGCCGGAGATACCACTGTCCTCCTAACCATCCAATCACAGATTGGTTCACCGTGTACGACCATTGAAACATGGTTAAAAAAACATATATGGGTGCCCTCCTATAACGGCAGACATGATTAATTCACCAACCAGATATTGCATCACCGGGATGTATTATGTGCATATATCGAAACAAAGAATGGACACATAGAAAGTGGTACAGGTTTGATCGCACAAGAGAGCACTACATATTTTCTTAAGGAATTTAATTTTATTCATGGTTTCAGGAATTTAATATGTAAATTCAGATTTCACAAAAGATTCTTTCAATCTTCTCAGTTTCCATGTCACGATGGACGGTGCTCTAAAGGAGGTGCGTCGATGGTTCACCAATGGAGGGCAACTGAAACTTTTCCGGTTCCGTTACTCAATCCTGTTTGCCGATGGATACTGCTTTGCCTGATGTGCATTCGGTTCGTGAATACATGATTCTTTGGAGGCACAGATTGCTAATACGTACTTACAGATATAGTATGTCTACGCATGTCTTTTTTTGTGATTATAACAAACAAAATATTAGTCATTAAAACATGTGTAAATACATATATATTACTATTTTAAAATAAATTGGATGTATCATGAACTACAAAGATCTCATGTAAACAAATATTGATGGCGAATATAAAAGAAATCCATCCATGTGACTCATAAAAGAAATTGTTTAAGAACTTCTAATCTTAATAATTTATGGTATAATGAGAATACACAACAATCTATTTTTTAACATGTATATTATTTGCTATGATATCACATATGTTGATAGAAAGCCGCGCATGCATGTGTCCATTATTGTGTATATAGAAAAACAGTATAATTCTATGGTGCTTCCATTTCCAAACGGAAGAAGTACATATTTTTTAGGTAGGATAAGAAAGGAAGATATATGCTAAAATAGTCAAAGCAATGTACCTTCGTTGACCCTATGTCCAACCAAGGTACACGTGCATGTGTTATTATAATAATCTACATCACAATATTCATGCTATTGAATGCAAACAATCTAATCACAAAATAGTCGAAGCAATGTAGCTTCGCTTACACCCAATGTCCAACCAGGGTACACATGCATGTGTTACAATAATAATCTACACCAACATATTCATATTATTGTTTGTAATTTTGAATTTTCACAAATTTTTATATTAGATATTATATTTCCTAGCACGTGCAGGTGCACGGGTTGACGACTAGTTTACTTAATGAGAGGTGCTACCCACGCCCATCACACCGCCCCCCCAAAAAACCCTGGGTGCCCTTCTTCCTCCACACTCCCACCCACCTCACGTCAGCTAGCTGCACTCGTTCCCTCAAATTCCTCACCTCACTCCTACAGAAACCCCAGCCCCCCTTCTTCCTCACTACTACAAAAAAACCCCAGCTCCCCTTCTTCTTCACTCGCACTACAACTAGGCTTGTCATTCGTTACTCTGCTCAAATACGTGAGCGTGACGCGTCGCCCTCGAGGAAAATGGAGTCGGCTGACCCCAGCGCCAAGAAGATGAGGCTCCTGCCAGCGGCGACTGTCGGTGTCAAAACCGGCGGATCTCGGGTAGGGGGTCCCGATCTGTGCGTCTTAGGCTAATGGTAACAGGAGGCAAGGGACACAATGTTTACCCAGGTTCGAGCCCTCTCGATGGAGGTAAAACCCTACTTCCTGCTTGATTGATATTGATGATATGGGTGTTACAAGAGTTGATCTACCACGAGATCGTAGAGGCTAAACCCTAGAAGCTAGCCTATGATGATTATGATTGTGATCGTCCCTCTAAGGACTAAATTCTCCGGTTTATATAGACACCGGAGAGGGCTATGGTTTACATGGAGTCGGTTACAAAGAAGGAAATATAATATCCGGATCGCCAAGCTTGTCTTCCACACAAAGGAGAGTCCCATCTGGACACGGAACGGAGTCTTGAGTCTTGTATCTTCACGCTCCAACAGTCCGGCCAAAGCATATATTCCGGCTGTCCGGATACCCCCTAATCCAGGACTCCCTCAGTAGCCCCTGAACCAGGCTTCAATGACAATGAGTCCGGCGCGTAGTTTTGTCTTCGGCATTGCAAGGCGGGTTCCATCTCCGAATACTCCAAGGTAATTATCGAACCCTTTAAACCGTGTCCGGATCTGCAAAATGATCTTTACATACCACCGTAGAGAGAATGATATTTCACCAATATAATCTGCTGACAACTTTAGACAAAGTGACATGACACTATGGTCGGGTCATTATTCGAACCGTTTCTCCACAACCAGCCATAACGCATATTGCGAGGCGGTTTCCTTGGCACGTCTTGTCACAACAGAGATCATGTCCCCTTATTACGGGATTTCCATCAATATGGGTATGGGTAACCCAACCGCCCAATCAATCGTGGCGCTTGGAAATAAGCAATTCTCAACGGGAAAGTGGGGAGGCGCACCATTCTCATTGCCTCTATAAAGGGATAAGGATTCCCCATTTTTATCCACGCCTTCTTCCTCCTCTGCTCATCCATTCCCACACCATCGAGCTCCAGTGCCCTGGTTCACGCTTTCTCCCCACAGCCAAACATGTCTGGAGCGGGAGGCAAGTGGGTGGCCTCCACCGTGAAGGAGGAGCATATCGCGAAGCTCCAGGCGGCCGGATACTTAGCCGCAGACATCGCGCACCGGCTACCGGACGAAGGGCAGGTCACCCCAACTCCAGAACCCCATGAGAGGGTCGTATTTCTCGCCCACTTCGTCTGTGGACTGGGATTTCCACTTCATCCCTTTGTCCGCGGGCTCATGTTCTACTACGGGCTAGATTTCCATGATCTAGCCCTAAATTTCGTCCTCAACATCTCGGCGTTTATCATCGTGTGCGAGGCCTTCCTCCACATTAGGCCTCACTTCGGCCTGTGGCTACGAATCTTCTGCGTGAAGCCGAAGATCCTGAGCGGCCAGCAAGCGGAGTGCGGAGGCGCCATGGTTGGCAAGATGCCCAACGTCACCTGGCATGACAGCTCCTTCGCGGAGACGTGAAAGGGTGGCAATCGGGGTGCTTCTACATCACCGAGTTGCGCGACGCCAACTGGGCGGCGGCCCCCGAGTTCTGATCCGGAATTCCCATGCGGCTCACCTCCTGGGAAAAGAAGGGCCTGGCCTGGGGCGAACCTGCAGAGCTGACCGGACTTCAGAACTGCATCAAGAATATGAAGGACAAGAAAATCAAGCTTGTCAACGTGGTCCAAGTCATGCTTGTCCGCCGGATTCTTCCGTGCCAAAGGCGGGCTTTTAATCTGTGGGAGTTCGTCCCGGCCGCACACCAGACGCTTCAAAAGCTCTATGGCATGACGCACAAGGGCGCATGGAAGGCGCTGTTCAAGGCCTCCGAAATACCTCCTCCCACATCCGAGGACCGTGGACTTCACACCACGCGGCTCCCCCGTCCGATGAGTTTTCTGACTACCACCGGATGCAATCTTTCCCAATATACTCATGAGATAATCTGAAGTCATTGTGTATATTTTCTCAGGAGTATGTGGAGACTGCGGAGCGGATTGATTGTCCGGCTCCACTGCCAGAAGGCCCAGCAGATGCTCTCCTGGCGGAGATGATAGTCCCGGCGCCCTACAAGGCGCCGGAAAAGAAGGCCGAAAAGAAGGCCCCGGGAATCAGGAAGGGTCTCCAGCGTAAGGTCACCTCATCCGAAGACGACGAGGAGCACTCCTCCCCTTCAGGGGAGGAAGAAGAGGAAGGGGCCGCCCCATCCGGAGACGATGGGGGGCCTAAGAAGGCGGGCCAGGGGACTGAGAAGGATCCCCGGCGCAAGGCCGTCATACCCTCGTCGCCCGAGGACGACGAGGCAGATTCCTCCCGCGGAGGCGGGGGGAAACACGAAGAAACTCTGCCTCCCTGCACTAGGGAGGAGAAGAAGAGGAAAGCCGCCCCGGAGGGGGAGGCTAGGACGCCCAAGAAGGGAAAGGCGTCCCTTCCGGATTACTCCACTACTGCGCCTATAGGGAGGAGGAGTGGCTGCCCAGGGGGAAGCTCCTAGTGAGATCGTAAGTGTCTGCACTCTATTGTACTTTAGTGCGACTTGGCTTCGTAGTCTTGTTATAACACCGAACATATATGCTGTCCGGCCAGGGTCCATCCCGAGGTATCATCTTCGGATGGGTCCTTGAGTGATTCAGCGATGAACTCGCTCCCGACGGCCACTACACCTCGGCCTGCGGATGACATGGAGGTGTTGTCCCAAAGGCTCCCAGAGCAGGGGGAGGTGACTCTGGAGACGTCCCAAGGCGGAATTCCAGACGCCATGCATACGGGGTATAAGATCCCCGCGGATCGTGCCGATGAGAGCCGCAGCAAGCCGGGCTCTCAGTCGGATACTGTGCCAGAACCTTCGATGGTTCCGGACTCGGGCAGGCGGCCCCTCGCTAGGGAGGGCGAGCCGTCCGTGCAGGTGACTTCCGTTACGCCAGAGGCGTCGGATAGTCTGTTGGAAGCGCTTCGCGACGCTTCCATGGATGAAGAGCACCGTACTCTTATGAGTGCGGTGATTCAGAAGGTTCTGTCAGCCAAGAGCGGACTAACCGAAGCCTGCACCAGCCTCCTGACAGGCTTTGAGGTAAGTAATAAAAATGTGTGAAACATGGCCCACAACGATGAGGCCGGCGGTTCAGGCAAGCAATTCTGGGAGCTGTCCTAGGAGATGGAGGAAGAACCTCACCGCTATGAGGACGCCGCAGAGAACACCCATCCTGACTACACAACCCCTAGTGGCGTTGGGGATGACACCACTGATAGTGCTGCCGAGGATGCCACCACTGATGATGGCAGCGCACGCACAGATGCCAGCCAACCGAAGAGGCAACGGAAGGACCGGCGCCCGAACGTGCTCGGCACCATCAAGGAGGAATTTACTGAAGTGAACTCCGACGGGCGTCCAACAGCGCCCAAAGAATTAGTCAAGGGGTACTCGATTCAGCTCGTGTGCATTCTCCGGAGCACCGTCTCGATAAACAACGAGAACCTAAGTCATAAGGACCGAGGGAATTTGCGCGGCCTCCTCTTCGCGAAGCTGCACGAACGATACAAGTTCCCCGTTGACTTTGCAAACACACGCCTCTCAGGGAATAAAGTGAACAGTGCCGCCCTCACGAGGATGAGCACGGCCCTGTGTACTTGTAGAAGCGCGGTGAAGAGAATGATTGACAAAGGTGATAGTTATGAGAAGATCAAGGCGAAAAATCCTTCGATCAGCGAAGATGACTACGAGGAGTTCAAGATCAAGTGCGAGAGCAGCGCAACCGTTGAATCAAGTCGGTGGGGGAAACAAATGCGGGAGTTGAACTTAGGGGTCCACCAACTCGGTCCCGGCGGTTACAGAGTGGCGGAGCCTATATGGGGCAAGGAGGACGCGGAGCATGCCGAGCAAGGCCTACCGCCCCGCTTCGAGAAATACCGTGACAAGCATACCAGGAACTTTGTTAGGGCCCGGTACAAGGAGGACCCGGTAACAAAGGAGCTTACCACGGATCCAAAGACCAAGGCGCTTGAGCTTGTTCTGGTAAGGAATACACCCCCGCGTAATTAGCTCCACATGGTTGCATTCTAATTAATGAAGCTAAATTTCTAAATGGTTCACATTCCTTCCGCAGGAGATTGAAAGCAGTAGCGCGGGGTCGTCTCAGAGCTCCCCTTGGGACAACACTCTAAATAGGGCATTGAACGTAATGAAAAACAAGGATAAGCTCAGTAAGCCGTCATCAGCTGGTCGTGTGGCCGACAAAGGCTTGTCCACAAAATGGTCGTCATACTATACCGCTGGTGGGCGTCAGGAGAAAAAGACCAGCTCGGAAAGCCAGTCGCGCGAGGTTCAAGAACTCAAGGCACAAGTGGCACGGATTCTGGAGATTGTCCAAGAGCAAGTGCAACAACAACTGGGAACGACGCTCACCGCCATGGTGCCTACATTGACTCAGGGGCTGACAACGTGGATTGCGGGTGGCCAACAGGGGCCGCCCCCAGTTCCCAGCTTCACGGCCAGCAACTCGCACAACGCGCACGCGGCGCCATTGGTGTCTCCAGTGGAGGCGATATTCGTGTCTCCGGCGCCGGCACGGGCATTGGAGCTTAATGCAGCCAGGTGTACACCGGCCGACACCTCGCCAGCAAGCGGCCCCTCCGTCAGTTGCACACCCGCCGTTGGCGGTGCCTCTACATTAGCCGAGCTCGACGCCATCTTGGTAACTAAGCCTCTCGGCCGATGACTTCATCTCCTTGCCTTTGACTGGGCATCCCTGACGCCCTACATGTTTTCGCAGGGCGCCGCAGATGTTCCATGCACTCTCCTGCACTTCATGGGCGGCGAGTTGATCGATGTTGCCAAGGGCAGAATCATTCAACCGGGCAACCCCGTGTACCACGGTAATTCGATGCCACCCACCGTGTATAGGGTTGAACTGGTTCAGGTGCTGCCAGGCTGCGACGAGTTGTTACCTCCGATTCGACCCGCTGGGGCCGACGAAGATGATGTGATGACCATCAGCGCCTGCGTAAGCTGGCCCCTGGTTTGGCCGAAGAGCCAGATTCGTTTGGGGGCGGGGGACACCACCCCACAGACAACACCGCCAGTCGTGCTGGCGCCGAGCCATGGCAAGACCCCGCAACACTACCGGACATGCCGGACATCCCTATGGCACAGGATCCTGACATCTATATGGCACAGGATCCGGACGACGATGACAACGATGACGGTACATTTACCAACTTCGATAAGTACTTTGCCGAACATGGGTACAGTGACGAATTCTGTGGGCCTCCTTCTCAAAAACCCAACCCTGAAAAAGACGATGGCGATCTAGCTGGTACCGGGAGAAACCCAATTGCAACAGGCGTCGTCTGGTGTTCAGTTCTCAGGAGACGCCTCCAGCTGCCGCCTTCACCGAGCCTCAGATAGCCGAGGTGCGAAATATTATCAGCCCCAACACACTCAAGAAGGCGGTCTGTGAGCAGAACTCGATCCCATTACGACAGATGAAGAAGAAGGGATAGAAACGAAAGAATAACAAGGGTGGCGGTGCGAGCCAGCTGGCACCGAGTACGATCCGTGCTCAGGACGGGCGACCTTCACCTAAGGATATCTCGAGGAGGGTGCATGTGGCTGGTAGGGCGATGCTACCGACAAATCTACTCAATGCTGCAACCGGTGCTATGCGGAGTCTGCATGACAGTGTTCTTTCTTTGGAGAAGCGGCATCTCTCCCAGAATGATGTGGCATACCTGGTTTTCGTGGCCAATGTGCCAGAGGGCAAGGGCTTTGTGGATAGCGCCATCCGGGGTACGATCGTCCTGCGGTTTGATGACATCTTCTCTATGTTTAACCTTCATCCGCTGCACTACACCTTCGTTCGGCTGTTTTCGTTGAGTATGGAGATGTGGATCATTAGAGACAAGACCCCGGACATCGGGATAGTCGACCCCTTCTACATGCGTGCCAAGATCTTGGGCAGCGCTGGGGACCGGCAAGTCGCGAGTTCACATCTCGAAGGCGTCATTCTGGCAAACCAAGATAAGGATAACTTCCTCGTGCCTTACTTTCCCAAGTAAGTCATCCCCTCACTGCCCCGTAACATATGATTTCTTAGATTTCAATCGTTCTTTTTTTTCTAACATTCCGTATTCTGTGCAGTGACACACATTGCACACTCATCCTCTTAAGCCCGAAATATTCCATGGCCACGTATTTCGACCCGGACCGTGAGTCGAAGATATACTACATAAATATCAAGTAAGTTCTTGATGATGCTCTCCCAGGCTACGCCAGATCTGGAGGCACCTTCAAGAGGCCAGTTCGTAGGTATGGCAAGCACGTGTTCACCCACAATATGACGTTCCCCTGCGTCAAGCTGCCGTCTGGTGGTCAGAAGGATGCCTACTATGCCCTCCATCACATGCGGGCGATCGTACGGGACCATAATCACCTTCTACTACCAAATAATCTCAAATATTGGGCCACACGCTTGTCGGCAATCCAGGACACGGACATCAGACAAGAATTCTTTCGCATCCAGTCGGAGTTTGCGGAAATCATCCATCAAGATGTCCTTCGTACCTCGGGACAGTTCTACCTCAGATATCAACCGTCCAACATTGAGATAGAAACAACGCTACAAATGCAGGTTGACAACGCCCGCGATTTCATGACCATCACGAAAGATAGCGGCTTCATCCACGCTCCGGTCCCATGAGTCGAGTCGAAAGTAGTGATGCTATGTAGTTCTGAATTGTTGATTTGCTCATGTTGTAATATTAAACTTTAATGAACTTGTATGTCTCTTTGGTTTGGACAGTCGTTCAACTTATACGTAATCGATGCTATTTATTAGTAGGACCATGAATCGTGCTATTAATGTGTTGCTTTTCTCTTCCGATCCTTTTGTTGCATACTTATATATTGCTTATGTATTGTCACTAACGTTTTGTTTGGCTAGTGCATAGAGATGCCCTCGTATTTCGTGTACAAGGGTAAGGTTCCCAGAGTCTACGACGACTGGGAGGAGTGTTGGAGACAGGTTCACCGTTTCAGCGGTAACAGTTACAAAGGGTACACCACTAGGGCGGAGGCGGAAGTTAGATACGTACGCTATCTAGCGGGAGAGAGGAGGGAGCGTTGGAGGAACCGGATGAAGACCAGTTTCATCGCGATTATACTCATCGTGATGACCGCAGCTCTCTTCTATGTGATGGTAGTTTAGATAATCGATATTGACTTGTAATGTGAAGACAAACTCGCTACTCGCTGTTTCAAGACTTGTAGGGTTATAACCTTGTTCGGTATTTGAAATTCGGAGACTAATATGATGAATTGTATTCGGAGACTAATCTTCTATTGTATTCGATAAATCTGTTGTTTATATGTTGCGCTCGCTATATTATGTGCAGTAATATGTTTTGTAACCTGTGCAAATATCAGAAAAGAAAAAAAAATCCCTAATATTCATACTAATGGTGCACCACTCAGCACACCAATGGCACACTGCAGAAAGGACACTAATGGCGCATCACCGCCTAGTGTGCCATTAGTATGCCAAAGCACATGGGTAAATATGGCCCCCTGGGAGGCATACAAATGGCGCACGGTGGGCTATACTAATGGCGCACTGCGTGGTGCGCCATTAGTATACCAGATACTAATGGCGCACCAGGGCTGCGCCATTAGTATTTAATTCTAATGGCGTGGTGCTAGTGGCGCACCAGTAGTGCGCCATTAGTAGGTAAAACTGGTGCGCCACTAGCAGGCCTTTTCCTAGTAGAGATGTAGTTCAAATTTGAATTACGGTCACTATATGGTTAGAAAATCACTTAAATGTCTTTAGAAGGTCAAATGACCCCTAATATTTACCAAATTTTCACATGAAAGTTGCACGTTAAACGTAGGAAAAAGTTTGAAGGCCGTAAGAGGAAGCTATCTCCCGTTCGTCATCAAACATGCAGTGTTCCCTCTCGGAACCACGAACCTTCTAGCGAGTTGCTCTGGTTTGTGAGGGGCGTGTGTCCAAACGTTCGTCAAACATGCCTTCTTTACCACATCATATTGGTGGCATGACATTACATCAACCAAGGTTTCATGTGTTTCTGATCATTTTGTTATTTTTTTGAATTAAAATGCCATGTCACTCAATGCATACGTATGCATGTGTCCATGTAGTGAGACCAATATGTTTGAAAATTCCATCTAATTCACTGCATATGGAATTAACTCGCACACAAGTACACATATATGATTTTTCAATCCGTTTTGGTTAGGTGTTGCATGTAGATGTAGTTGAAATTTGAATTACGAACATTAAATGGTTAGAAAATCACTTAAATGTCTTCGAAAGGTCAAATGACCCCTATAATTTTCCAAAATTTCACATTACAGTTGTAGTACTGCATGTTAGACATTGAAAAAATTTCAAGGCCGTAAGAAGAAGCCATCTCCCGTTCGTCATCAAACATGCATTGTTCCCTCTCGGAACCACGAACCTTCTAGCGAGTTGCTCCGGTTTGTGAGGGGTGTGTGTCCAAACTTTCGTCAAACATGTCAATTTCTTTACCACATCATCTTGGTGGCCTGGAATTAAATCAAGCAAGGTTTCATGTTTTTCTGATCATTTTTTAATATTTTGGAATCAAAATGCCATGGCATGCACTCCATGCATGTGCCCATGCCTTGACACCAATATGTTTGAAAATTTCTTCCAATTTACTGCACATGGAATTAACTCGCACACAAGTACACAAAAATATTATTTTTCAAACCATTATGGTTAGGCGTTGCATGTAGATGTAGTTCAAATTTGAATTACGGTCATTAAATGGTTAGAAAATCCTTAAATGTCTTTAAAAGGTCAAATGACCCCTGAAATTTACCAATTTTTCACATGACAGTTGTATTAGTGCACGTTAAACGTAGGAAAAAATTGAAGGCCTTAAGAGGAAGCTATCTCCCGTTCCTCATCAAACATGCACGGTTCCCTCTCGGAACCACGAACCTTCTAGCGAGTTGCTCCGGTTTGTGAGGGGTGTGTGTCCAAACGTTCGTCAAACAAGCCAATTTCTTTAACACATCATCTTGGTGGCATGATATTACATCAACCAAGGTTTCATGTGTTTCTCATCATTTTTATATTTTTTTGAATTAAAATGCCATGTCACTCCATGCATACGTATCCATGTGTCCATGTCGTGAGACCAATATGTTTAAGAATTCATCTAATTTACTGCACATGGAATTAACTCGCACACAAGTACACATATGTGATTTTTCAAACCGTTTTGGTTAGGCGTTGCATGTAGATGTAGTTCAAATTTGAATTACGGTCATTTAATGGTTAGAAAATCACTTAAATGTCTTTAAAAGGTGAAATAACCCCTAGTATTTTCCAAAATTTCACATTACAGTTGTATTAGTGCACGTTAGACGTAGAAAAAATTTGAAGGCCATAAGAGGAAGCTATCTCCCGTTCGTCATCAAACATGCATTGTTTCCCTCTCGGGACCACGAACCTTCTAGCGAGTTGCTCCGGTTTGTGAGGGGTGTGAGTCCAAACTTTCGTCAAACATGCCAATTTCTTTACCACATCATCTTGGTGGCATGACATTACATCAACCAAGTTTTCATGTGTTTCTGATTTTTTTTGGAATTAAAATGCCATGCCACTCCATGCATACGTATTCATGCATATGTGTCCATGTCGTGATACAAATATGTTTGAAAATTCCTTCTTGTTTACTGCACATGGAATTAACTCACACACAAGTACACAAATATGATTTTCAAACCGTTTTGGTTACGCGTTGTATGTAGATGTACTTCAAATTTCAATTACGGTCATTAAATGGCTAGAAAATCACTTAAATGTCTTTAAAAGGTCAAATGACCCCTAGAATTTTCAAAAAATTCACATTATAGTTTGTAGTAGTGCACGTTAGACGTAGAAAAAAAATTGAAGGCCGTAAGAGGAAGCTATCTCCCATCCGTCATCAAACATGCATTGTTCCCTCTCGGAACCACGAGCCTTCTAGTGAGTTGCTCCGGTTTGTGTGGGGTGTGTGTCCAACATTTTGTCAAACATGCCAATTTTTTTACCACATCATCTTGGTGGCATGACACTACATCATCGAAGATTTCATGTTTTTCTAATTTTTTTATTTTTTTGGAATTAAAATGCCATGTCACTCCATGCTTAATTGTGTCATAGCCGTTAGACCAATATGTTTGAAAATTTCTTCCAATTTACTGCACATGGAATTGAATCGCACACAAGTACACGAAATATGAGTTTTCAAACCGTTATGGTTAGCTGTCTTAGAAGGTCAAATGACCCCTGAAATTTTCCAAAATTTGACATGACAGTTGTATTAGTACTACAAAATTTCTCGTTCATTTAAAACACCATCTGTTGGCACTTTATTCCAAATTCGTCTTTCACAGCTAAAAAAATATCTATAACATCACACACAGTTGTTTTCTAGGAACCGTTTGTGATGAAAATATCTTGGCCTATTTAAGTCTCCCTCCTTAAGCTTCGTCGGCTCGTCTGCTCTAGCGTAGGCAACCCCCGAATCCATGAATACCGATCCCCATTCCCGCGCCCCCTTCTTGCAAAGATTACACCATGGAAACGCTTTGTGAAGGCCCGTACGATGGCCGCGTCCCCCCCGAGCGCCGCCGCTTGCGCCGAGAGCACGGCCGCCTACGCTGAGAGTGCCGCTGCAACCGTATTGAGCGCGACCGCTTCCGCCGAGAGGGCGTCTGCGGCAGCCGACAGGGCAGTTGTAGCAGCCGAGACGGCTACAGCTGTTGCTGAGATGGCGACTGCAAACACCAAGAGCGCTCGAGCTGCCATTCATGCCGCTGATGTCGCCCTGGCCCGGGTCGATGCCATCCACGCCAACATCGAGGATGCACACGCCAAGATATTCCAGGCCACCTCGGACTCCAGCATGCAACCCACGTCTGAAAAGGCGGCGGTGGCCATGGAGCACCTACTTCCTCATGAGGTCGCCGAGCGGGAGCTGGAGATGCAGGAGGCGACAGAGATCAAGGAGCACCGGGAGAAGGAGTTGCGCGTGGCCGATGTCGAGGTAGAGAAGAGTCTGTCCGTCGAGGATTCGGCGGTGGAGTACCAACGCGAGCTCTGGCACAGCCACTACTACGAGTACTACAACCTTAAGGGCGGCGCCGAGGACAAGGACGAGGACGAGGGCGCAGTCGACTTTAGCAGGGGGGACGCGGAGTCCACCAACGGCGGCATGTCGCCAGGACAAGTCATCGATGTCTCATCTCACACCGACGATGCATAGGCCGACACGGTGGCGGATTTCTAATTATGCGTACTTAGGCTTTGTTTTTTATGCTGGTCTTTTGTTAGAGCAATGTTTAGGTCAACTGGCTCTGTGTAATTACTAAAATTGCTTGATTTAGTAAGAGTGGTATGTCTGCTGTACACTCTTTTGTGTGCCCAAATTAGCAGGAGATGTTAAATTATGCAATGACGTACCCAGGGAAATTTCCACCAAAATTTGAATTATCAAAATCATCCCATGCACGTAAAGCAGAAGAATCGTTTGTGATGCACACAATCGTTCAAAGTGAATGGTCCGGCGGCACCGCGCGCGTTCAAAGTGAATGTGCCCATACCTTGAGACCAAAATTTGAATTGTCAAACTCATACCATGCGCGTAAAGCAGAAGAATCTTTTGCGATGCACACAATCGTTCAACGTGAATGGTCCAGCGGCACCGCGCGCAAAGTTTCCCTCGACATTTCCAAAATTTTGGCCTACCGCCAAAATATCTACCCCCGCCCCCCTTCCCCACCCCCTTTTCTCCCCGACCACAAGTCACATTTCCCCTATTTCCTCCTTCCTTCCTTCCTTGCTAAGCCATTTCCGCTTCCTCGCTCTCGCCGTCTCGCATCCTACCGGGGTCGCCATGGTCTTCTTCAAAGACATCTCCAACGGTTCCTCCTCTGGCGACTACTCCTTCACCACCCGGTATGCCTCTCTCTCTCTCTCTCGGCTATGACTTGAATGAAGGATTTTTACCTGGAGGTAGATTTGAGTCGTTTCTTCCTCTTGTAGCTCCCTAAGACCATCAGTGGCAACAAATGGAGCGGGGTGGCTGAAGATCTATCTGCTCGTTGTCACCATCAATCTGCGTGCGTGAAGCTACTTGCGTTTGATTCTGTAGACACTGGGAGGAAGTTTCTGGCATGTGCAGAGAAGGTTAGTGAGGGAGTCCGGGATTAAGGGGTCCTCGGACAGCCGGACTATATTCTTGCGCCGGACTGTTGGACTATGAAGATACAAGATTGAAGACTTCGTCCCGTGTCCGGGTGGGACTCTCCTTTGCGTGGAAGGCAAGCTTGGCAATTCGGATATGTAGATTTCCTTCTCTGTAACCGACTCTGTGTAACCCTAGCCCCCCTTCGGTGTCTATATAAACCGGAGCATTTTAGTCCGTAGGACAAGAACAATCATAATCATAGGCTAGCTTCTAGGGTTAGCCTCTACGATCTCGTGGTAGATCAACTCTTGTAATACTCATATCATCAAGATCAATCAAGCAGGAAGTAGGGTATTACCTCCATAGAGAGGGCCCAAACCTGGGTAAATATTGTGCCCCCCGCCTCCTGTTACCATTAGCCTTAGACGCACAATGTGGGACCCCCTACCCGAGATCCACCGGTTTTGACACCGACATTGGTGCTTTCATTGAGAGTTCCACTATGTCTTCATCATAAGGCTTGACGGCCCCTTCAATCATCCACAACGACGAGGTCCAGGGTGAGTTTTTCCTGCCCGAACAGATCTTTGTATTCGGCGGCTTCGCACTGTGGGCCAATTCACTTGGCCATCTGGAGCAGACCGATAGCTATGCCCCTGGCCATCAGGTCAGGTTAGGAAGCCTGAACTACACTGCCGACATCCGCGGAGACTTGATCTTCGACGGATTCGAGCCCATGACAGGTGCGCCCTACCGTCACGATGAGCATGACTTAGATCTGCCATCGGACGGTGTTCAGGAGATCACACCTGCAGTTGCAACGGCTTCAAATCCAGAGCAGGTAGTGCCATCCGAGGACGGGTGGATGGACCCCGCCCCAAGCGGCACACTCAGCGGCGATAGAGCTGAACACAGATCTCACTTCCAAGGAGGTCTGTGTCATCGGACCCTCGGACTCGTCTCCGGCCATAGGCTCCGAACCGCGTGCATCCATGCCCATCAGACCTAACTGGGCACCGATCATGGAGTCTAGCTCTGCGGATATCTTTCAGTACTCGCCCTTGGGCGACATGCTAAACTCACTAAAATCTCTCTCCCTGTCAGGCGACTCTTGGCCGAACTATGTCCAGCTTGAGTGGGAAGTGGACGACGAAGGAATTCGAAACCCACCCACCACCCACTTAATAGCCACTCTCGACGACTTAAACGACATGCTTGATTTCGACTCCGAAGAGATCGACGGTATGGACGACGATACCGGAGAAGAACAGGAACCACTGCCCACAGGGCGCTGGACAGCTACCTCATCATACGACATAAATATGGTGGACACCCGAAGAAAACAATGGCGAGGGTGAAAAGGATGCAACGGAGGGTGACCCTCTTGAGAAGCGACCTAAACACCGACGTCAGCGGCGCCGCTCTAAACCCCGCCATAGCAAAATCAGCGATACCGGCACAAGAGACAATAGCACTCCAGATGATGCTGAAGAAGAAAACAATCCAGACCAGCCAAGCTTCGAGCAGGCCGGGCGGGAGGACGGGCAAGATAGCCCTGATGAACAGGCAATGGATGAAGACTCGGAGGTGAGCCTCGGCGACGAAGAATTTATCATGCCTCAGGATCACGTCGAGCAGGAGCGCTTCAAGCGCTGGCTTATAGCCATTGCAAAGAGCCTGAAGAAAAAACAACAACAGCTCCAAGCTGATCAAGATATGCTCACTGACAGATGGACCAAGGTCTTGGCGGCCGAGGAATACGGACTCGAGCACCCAACCAAAAGTTACCCGAGGCGCAGGTAGTTACCTCAATTCAAGGATGAGGCAGTAGAGCCTATACTACCAGCGCAGGACGCGGCTGACCGACCACCTCGTGGCCGAGACAAAGCGGCATATCAGCCCGAACACCAGCCAGCACCATGTCACCGAACAACTAAAAACACCAAGGCCCGGGGCTACACGCATGACCTGTGAGACGAATTGGAAAACAAACCAGGACAGTCAAGATCAATCTATGGATCGCGGAGGCGCGCCCCAACACGTGACGATGACTGCCACGCCGAATATACTAAATACAAATCCGTCCAGGCCGAATACAGCAGACCAGACTCATTGGAACTTCGTCGCGATGTAGCACGGCATAGAGGCGTCGCACACCCCCTATGCTTCACTGACAAAGTAATGGAGCATGAATTCCCAGAAGGGTTTAAACCCGTGAACATCGAATCATATGATGGACAACGGACCCTGCGGTTTGGATCGAAGATTTTCTTCTCCACATTCACATGGCCCGCGGCGATGGTCTACATGCCATCAAGTATCTCCCACTAAAACTCAAGGGACCAACTCGACATTGGCTGAATAGTCTGCCGACAAATTACATCGGCGGTTGGGAGAACTTGGAAAACGCATTCCTTGACAACTTCCAGGGCACTTATGTGCGACCACTGGACGCTGATGACTGAAGTCACATAACCCAACAGCCCGGAGAGTCAGCCAGGAAATTCTGGACTCGGTTCTGAACTAAAAATAACCAAATCGTCGACTGTCCGAATGCCGAAGCCCTATAGGCCTTTAAGCATAACATTTGTGCTGAGTGGCTTGCCCGGCACCTCGGCCAAGAGAAGCCGAAATCCATGGTAGCCCTTACTGAAGGAAATATGCCCTAAAGGCAATAATAAAGTTATTATTAATTTCCTCATATCATGATAAATGTTTATTATTCATGCTAGAATTGTATTAAACGGAAACATGATACAAGTGTGAATACATAGACAAACATATAGTCACTAGTATGCCTCTACTTGACTAGCTCATTAATCAAAGATTGTTATCTTTCCTAACCATTGACATGTGTTGTTATTTGATTAATGGGATCACATCATTAGGAGAATGATGTGATTGACATGACCCATTCCGTTAGCCTAGCACTTGATCGTTTAGTATATTGCTATTGCTTTCTTCATGACTTATACATGTTCCTGTAACTATGAGATTATGCAACTCCTGCTTACCGGAGGAACACTTTGGTGCTACCAAACGTCACCACGTGAATCGGGTGATTATAAAGGAGTACTACAGGTGTCTCCAAAGGTACATGTTGGGTTGGCGTATTTCGAGATTAGGTTTTGTCACTCCGATTGTCGGAGAGGTATCTCTGGGCCCTCTCGGTAATGCACATCACTATAAGCCTTGCAAGCAATGTAGATAATGAGTTAGTTACGGAATGATGCATTACGTAACGAGTAAAGAGACTTGCCAGTAACGAGATTGAACTAGGTATTGGATACCGACGATCAAATCTCGGGCAAGTATCATACCGATGACAAAGGGAACAACGTATGTTGTTATGCGGTTTGACCGATAAAGATCTTCATAGAATATGTAGGAGCCAATATGAGCACGGACATGATTTTTCGGAGTCCCGGATGTGATCACGGACATGACGAGGAGTCTCGAAATGGTCGAGACATAAAGATTGATATATTGGAAGCCTATATTCGGATATCGGAAAGGTTCCAGGTGAAATCACCGGGGGTTACCGGAACCCTCCCGGGGGATAATGGGCCTTAGTGGGCCATGAGGGAGAAGAGGAGGGCCGGCCAGGGCAGGCCGCGCGCCCCCCCCTAGTCCGAATAGGACAAGGAAGGGGCGGGGGCGGCGCCTCTTCCTCTTTCCCTCCCCTTTCCTTCTCCACCAAGGCTAGAGGGGAGTCCTACTCCGGTGGGAGTAGGACTCTCCAGCGCACTCCCTTGGGCCGGCCGCACCTCCCCCTCCCTCCTTTATATACGGGGCAGGGGGCACCCTAGAACACACAAGTTGATCTTCGTGATCGTTCCTTAGCTGCAGCGGTGCTCCCCTCCACCATATTCCACCTTGGTCATATCGTCGCGGAGTTTAGGCGAAGCCCTGCGCCAGTAGAACATCATCATCGTCACCGTGTCGTCGTGCTGACGGAACTCATCCCCGACACTTTGTTGGATCGGAGTCCGGGGTCGTCATCGAGCTGAACGTGTGCTGAACTCGGAGGTGCCGTACGTTCGGTACTTGGATCGGTCGGATCGTGAAGACGCACGACTACATCAACCGCGTTGTTGCTTCCGCTTTCGGTCTACGAGGGTACGTGGACAACACTCTCCCCTCTCGTTGCTATGCATCACCATGATCTTGCGTGTGCATAGGAATTTTTTTGAAATTACTACGTTTCCCAACAGTGGCATCCGAGCCTGGTTTTATGCGTAGATGTCATATGCACGAGTAGAACACAAGTGAGTTGTGGGCGATATAAGTCATACTGCTTACCAGCATGTCATACTTTGGCTCAGCGGTATTGTGAGATGAAGCGGCCCGGACCGACATTACGCGTACGCTTACGCGAGACTGGTTTCACCGTTACGAGCACTCGTGCTTAAAGGTGACTGACGGGTGTCTGTCTCTCTCACTTTAGCTGAATCGAGTGTGGCTACGCCCGGTCCTTGCGAAGGTTAAAACAGCACCAACTTGACGGTTAAAACTATCGTTGTGGTTTTGATGCGTAGGTAAGAACGGTTCGTGCTCAGCCCGTAGCAGCCACGTAAAATTTGCAACAACAAAGTAGAGGACGTCTAACTTGTTTTTGCAGGGCATGTTGTGATGTGATATGGTCAAGACGTGATGCTGTATTTTATTGTATGAGATGATCATGTTTTGTAACCGGTTATCGCAATCGGCAGGAGCCATATGGTTGTCGCTTATTGTATGAAATGCAAACGCCCTGTAATTGCTTTACTTTATCTCTAAGCGGTAGCGATAGTCGAGAAGCAATAGATGGCGAACGACAACGATGCTACTATGGAGATCAAGGTGTCGCTACCGGTGACGATGGTGATCACGACGGTGCTCGGAGATGGAGATCACAAGCATAAGATGATGATGGCCATATCATATCACTTATATTGATTGCATGTGATGTTTATCCTTTATGCATCTTATCTTGCTTTGATTGACGGTAGCATTTTAAGATGATCTCTCACTAAAATTATCAAGAAGTGTTCTCCCTGAGTATGCACACTGTTGCGAAAGTTCTTCATCTTTGAGACACCACGTGATGATCGGGTGTGATAGGCTCTACGCTCAAATACAACGGGTGCAAAACAGTTGCACACGCGAATACTCAGGTTAAACTTGACGAGCCTAGCATATAACAGATATGGCCTCGAACACGGAGACCGAAGGTCGAGCGTGAATCATATAGTAGATATGATCAACATATTGATGTTCACCGTTGAAACTACTCCATCTCACGTGACGATCGGACATGGTGTAGTTAATATGGATCACGTAATCACTTAGAAGATTAGAGGATGTCTATCTAAGTGGGAGTTCTTAAGTAATATGATTAATTGTACTTAAATTTATCATGAACTTAGTACCTGATAGTATTTTGCTTGTCTATGTTTACTGTAGATAGATGGCTCGTGCTGTTGTTCCGTTGAATTTTAATGCGTTCCTTGAGAAACCAAAGTTGAAAGATGATGGTAGCAATTACACGGACTGGGTCCGTAACTTGAGGATTATCCTCATTGCTGCACAAAAGAATTATGTCCTGGAAGCACCGCTAGGTGCCAGGCCTGCTGCTGATGCAACTGACGACGTTAAGAACGTCTGGCAGAGCAAAGCTGATGACTACTCGATAGTTCAGTGTGCCATGCTTTAGGTCTTAGAGCCAGGCCTTCAACGACGTTTTGAACGTCATGGAGCATATGAGATGTTCCAGGAGTTGAAGTTAATATTTCAAGCAAATGCCCGTATTGAGAGATATGAAGTCTCCAATAAGTTCTATAGCTGCAAGATGGAGGAGAATAGTTCGTCGGTGAACACATACTCAAAATATGCGGGTATAATAATCACTTGATTCAACGGGAGTTAATCTTCGTGATGATAGTGTCATTGACAGAATTCTTCAATCACGCCACCAAGCTAAAAGAGCTTCGTGAGGAACTATAATATGCAAGGGATGGACAAGACTATTCGAGCTCTTCGCAATGCTAAAAGCAGCGGAGGTAGAAATCAAAAAGGAGCATCAAGTGTTGATGGTTAACAAGACCACCAGTTTCAAGAAAAAGAGCAAAGGGAAGAACAAGGGGACTTCAAGAAGAACAGCAAACAAGTTGCTGCTCAAGAGAAGAAACCCAAGTCTGGACCTAAGCCACGAGATCGAGTGCTTCTACCGCAAGCGATCGACCTCGAAGCGGAACTGCCCCAAGTATTTGGCGGATAAGAAGGATGGCAAAGTGAACAAAGGTATATGTGATATACATGTTATTGATGTGTACCTTACTAATACTCGCAGTAGTACTGGTATTTGATACTGGTTCATTGCTAATATTTGCAACTCGAAACAGGAACTACGAATTAAGCGAAGATTGGCTAAGGACGAGGTGACGATGCGCGTGGGAAATGGTTCCAAAGTCGATGTGATCGCGGTCGGCACGCTACCTCTACATCTACCATCGGGATTAGTTTTAGACCTAAATAATTGTTATTTGGTGCCAGCGTTAAGCATGAACATTATATCTGGATCTTGTTTGATGCGAGACGGTTATTCATTTAAGTCAGAGAATAATGGTTGTTCTATTTATATGAATAATATCTTTTATGGTCATGCACCCTTGAAGAGTGGTCTATTTTTATTGAATCTCGATAGTAGTGATACACATATTCATAGTGTTGAAACCAAAAGATGCAGAGTTGATAATGATAGTGCAACTTATTTGTGGCACTGCCGTTTAGGTCATATCGGTGTAAAGCGCATGAAGAAACTCCATAATGATGGGCTTTTGGAATCACTTGATTATGAATCACTTGGTACTTGCGAACCGTGTCTCATGGGCAAGATGACTAAAAGGCTGTTCTCTGGAACTATGGAGCGAGCAACTGATTTGTTGGAAATAATACATACTGATGTTTGTGGTCCAATGAATGTTGAGGCTCGCGGCGGGTATCGTTATTTTCTCACCTTCACAGATGATTCAAGCAGATATGGGTATATCTACTTAATGAAACACAAATCTGAAACATTTGAAAAGTTCAAAGAATTTCAGAGTGAAGTGGAAAATCATCGTAACAAGAAAATAAAATTTCTACGATCTGATCGTGGAGGAGAATATTTGAGTTACGAGTTTGGTTTACATTTGAAACAATGTGGAATAGTTTCGCAACTCACGCCACCCGGAACACCACAACGAAATGGTGTGTCCGAACGTCGTAATCGTACTTTACTAGATATGGTGCGATCTATGATGTCTCTTACTGATTTACCGCTATCGTTTTGGGGTTATGCTTTAGATACGGCCGCATTCACGTTAAATAGGGCACCATCAAAATCCTTTGAGACGACGCCTCATGAACTGTGGTTTGGCAAGAAACCAAAGTTGTCGTTTCTTAAAGTTTGGGGCTGCGATGCTTATGTGAAGAAACTTCAACCAGATAAGCTCGAACCCAAATCGGAGAAATGTGTCTTCATAGGATACCCAAAGGAGACTGTTGGGTACACCTTCTATCACAGATCTGAAGGCAAGATTTTCGTTGCTAATTTCGGATCCTTTCTAGAAAAGGAGTTTCTCTCAAAAGAAGTGAGTGGGAGGAAAGTAGAAATTGATGAGATAACTGTATCTGCTCCCTTATTGAAAGTAGTTCATCACAAGAACCGGTTCCTATGACAACTACACCAATTAGTGAGGAAGCTAATGATATTGATCATGAAACTTCAGATCAAATTTCTACTGAACTACGTAGGTCAACCAGAGTAAGATCCGCTCCAGAGTGGTACGGTAATCCTATTCTGGAAGTCATGTTACTTGACCATGGCGAACCTACGAACTATGAAGAAGCGATGGTGAGCCCAGATTCCGTAAAATGGCTGGAAGCCATGAAATCTGAGATGGGATCCATGTATGAGAACAAAGTATGGACTTTGGTTGACTTGCCCGATGATCGGCAAGCCATTGAGAATAAATGGATCTTTAAGAAGAAGACTGACGCTGATGGTAATGTAACTGTCTATAAAGCTCGAATTGTTGCGAAAGGTTTTCGACAAGTTCAAGGGGTTGACTATGATGAAACTTTCTCACCTGTAGCGATGCTTAAGTCTGTCCGAATCATGTTAGCAATTGCTGCATTTGATGATTATGAAATTTGGCAAATGGATGTCAAAACTGCATTCTTGAATGGATTTCTAGAAGAAGAGTTGTATATGATGCAACCAGAAGGTTTTGTAGATCCAAAAGGTGCTAACAAAGTGTGCAAGCTCCAGCGATCTATTTATGGTCTGGTGCAAGCCTCTCGGAGTTGGAATAAACTCTTTGATAGTGTGATCAAAGCATATGGTTTTATACAGACTTTTGGAGAAGCCTGTATTTACAAGAAAGTGAGTGGGAGCTCTGTAGCATTTCTAATATTATATGTGGACGACATATTATTTATTGGAAATGATATAGAATTTCGGGATAGCATAAAAGGATACTTGAATAAAAGTTTTTCAATGAAAGACCTCGGTGAAGCTGCTTACATATTGGGCATCAAGATCTATAGAGATAGATCAGGACGGTTGATTGGACTTTCACAAAGCACATACCTTGATAAAGTTTTGAAAAAGTTCAAAATGGATCAGGCAAAGAAAGGATTCTTACCTGTATTACAAGGTGTGAAATTGAGTCAAACTCAATGCCCGACCACAGCAGAAGATAGAGAGAAAATGAAAGATGTTCCCTATGCTTCAGCCATAGGCTCTATCATGTATGCGATGATGTGTACCAGACCTGACGTATGCTTAGCAATAAGCTTGGCAGGAAGGTATCAAAGTAATCCAGGAGTGGATCATGGACAGCGGTCAAGAACATCCTGAAATACCGAAAAGGACTAAGGATATGTTTTCAGATATGGAGGTGACAAAGAGCTAGTCGTAAATGGTTACGTCGATGCAACCTTTGACACTGATCCGGACGATTCTAAATCGCAAACCGGATACGTATTTTTATTAAACGGTGGAGCTGTAAGTTGGTGCAGTTCTAAACAAAGCGTCGTGGCGGGATCTACATGTGAAGCGGAGTACATAGCTGCTTCGGAAGCAGCAAATGAAGGAGTCTTGATGAAAGAATTCATTTACGATCTAGGTGTCATACCTAGTACAATACTGGTGCAATTGCCTTGGCAAAGGAATCCAGATTTCACAAGAGGACCAAACACATCAAGAGACGCTT
This sequence comes from Aegilops longissima, assembly GCA_021605205.1. Lineage (NCBI taxonomy): Eukaryota > Viridiplantae > Streptophyta > Magnoliopsida > Poales > Poaceae > Aegilops > Aegilops longissima. The sequence continues at coordinate 4,111,937 of CM038682.1, read as the reverse complement.
CAATTCCATCTGGGACCAAGTCCAGGTGGGAGACATAGAGATTTGCAAGATACACATGGATCTGAATGTTCTGAGACCGTTGACTAAGCCTCTTCCACGAGCAAAACATGATCAGCACCAAGACTCCATGGGTGTTAGAATCATTCTTGTGTAATCTAGATTATTGACTCTAGTGCAAGTGGGATCTTGAAGGAAATATGCCCTAGAGGCAATAATAAAGTTATTATTTATTTCCTCATATCATGATAAATGTTTATTATTCATGCTAGAATTGTATTAAACGGAAACATGATACATGTGTGAATACATAGACAAACATATAGTCACTAGTATGCCTCTACTTGACTAGCTCATTAATCAAAGATGGTTATGTTTCCTAACCATTGACATGTGTTGTTATTTGATTAATGGGATCACATCATTAGGAGAATGATGTGATTGACATGACCCATTCCGTTAGCCTAGCACTTGATCGCTTAGTATATTGCTATTGCTTTCTTCATGACTTATACATGTTCCTGTAACTATGAGATTATGCAACTCCGTTTATCGGAGGAACACTTTGGTGCTACCAAATGTCACAACGAATCGGGTGATTATAAAGGAGTACTACAGGTGTCTCCAAAGGTACATGTTGGGTTGGCGTATTTCGAGATTAGGTTTTGTCACTCCGATTGTCGGAGAGGTATCTCTGGGCCCTCTCAGTAATGCACATCACTATAAGCCTTGCAAGCAATGTAGCTAATGAGTTAGTTACGGAATGATGCATTACGTAACGAGTAAACAGGCTTGACAGTAACGAGATTGAACTAGGTATTGGATACCGACGATCAAATCTCGGGCAAGTAACATACCGATGACAAAGGGAACAATGTATGTTGTTATGCGGTTCAACCGATAAAGATCTTCGTAGAATATGTAGGAGCCAATATGAGCATCCAGGTTCCGCTATTGGCTATTGACCGAGAATAGTTCTAGGTCATGTCTACATAGTTCTCGAACCCGTAGGGTCCGCACGCTTAACGTTACGATGAAAGTTTTATTATGAGTTTATAAGTTTTTATGTACCGAAGATTTTTCGGAGTCCCGGATGTGATCACGGACATGGCGAGGAGTCTCGAAATGGTCGAGACATAAAGATTGATATACTGGAAGCCTATATTTGGATATCGGAAAGGTTCCGGGTGAAATCAGGATTTTACCGGAACACCGGGGGGTTACCGGAACCCTCCCGGGGGATAATGGGCCTTAGTGGGCCATGAGGGAGAAGAGGAGGGCCGGCCATGGCAGTCCGCGCGCCCCCTCCCCCCCTAGTCCGAATAGGACAAGGAAGGGGGGGGGGCCCTTTCCTCTTTCCCTCCCCTTTCCTTCTCCACCAAGGCAAGGGGAGTCCTACTCCCGGTGGGAGTAGGACTCCTCCAGCGCACCCCTTGGGGCCGCCACACCTCCCCTCCCTCCTTTATATCACGGGGCAGGGGGCACCCTAGAACACACAAGTTGATCTTCGTGATCATTCCTTAGCGTGTGTGGTGCCCCCTCCACCATATTCCACCTTGGTCATATCGTCATGAGTTTAGGCAAAGCCTGCGCCGGTAGAACATCATCATCGTACCACGCCCGCCGTCCGACGGAACTCATTCCCGACACTTTGTTGGATCGGAGTCCGGGGGTCGTCATCGAGCTGAACGTGTGCTGAACTCGGAGGTGCCGTACGTTCGGTACTTGGATCGGTCGGATCGTGAAGACGCACGACTACATCAACCGCGTTGTTATAACGCTTCCGCTTTCGGTCTACGAGGGTACGTGGACAACACTCTCCCCTCTTGTTGCTATGCATCACCATGATCTTGCGTGTGCGTAGGAATTTTTTTGAAATTACTACGTTTCCCAACACTTACGACACTCATGACCCGCTTTTGTGCGGGCGAGGACAGTTGGTTGGCTCGTAGCAACAGAGCAGCAAGAAATCCTGGCACTTCTAAACCAAGAGATAACAACGGCAAGTCCCAACACAGCAAACATAAGCGTCGAAATAATGACGACAACGCCAAAGACACGACCGTCAATGCCGGATTCAGCGGCTCTAATATCGGTCAAAGGAAGAAACAATTCAAAAGAAACAGTCTGGGCACGTCCAGTTTGGACAGTATACTCGACCGTCCATGCCAAATTCACGTCACCCCAGGAGCACCAGCCAATCATACCAACAGAGAATGTTGGGTCTTCAAACAAGCCGGCAAGTCAGGCGCTGAAGACAAGGAGAAGGGGTCGCAAAGCGATGACGATGACGAGGAGCCCCGTCCACCGAACACAGGAGCGCAAAAGAAGTTCCCTCCACAAATTAAAATGGTGAATATGATAAACGTCACTCATGCTCCCAAGCGGGAGGGGAGGTGCACCAATAGGGATGTTGACGCAACGGAGCCAGTCGCCCCAAAATATAACCTATGGTCATCCGGCCCGATCACCTTTGATCGTAAGGATCGTCCGACCAATACCCGTCAGGGCGACTCAGTGCGCACTAGTCCTTGACCCAATAATTGGCGGATTCCACCTCACACGAGTTCTTCTGGACGGAGGTAGCAGTCTGAATCTACTCTATCAGGATACATCACGCAAGATGGGTATCGACCCTTCAAAGATCAAACCCACTAAAACCACCTTTAAAGGTCTTATACCAGGCCTGGAGGCCCGCTGTACAGGCTCCGTCACTCTGGAGGTATTCTTCGGACCACCGGATAATTACCGCAAAGAAGACTTAATCTTTGACATCGTCCCTTTTCGCAGCAGCTATCATGCATTGCTCGGACGAACAGCATTTGCTCGATTCAACGCGGTGCCACATTATGCCTACCTTAATCTCAAGATGCCCGGTCCGCACGACGTCATAACAGCTAATGGCAAAGCCGAACGCTCTCTCCGTGCCGAAGAGCACACCGCGGCCTTAGCAGTAGCAACACAGAGTGGCATCTTTCAATCGAACGTTCAGTCGACAACCAAGCTTCCGGACACCATTAAAGGAGTCCGAACTACTCCACGACAGGATAGCCCAGCTCGTCAAAAGCTCAATCAACCACTCCGGCGGTAGGCAGAGGCAAAGCTAGGTCAGGCCCCAGAATGCGACTCAACTGCTCCGTGGCACACAAACATTTTTTCGTGATTTTCTTTGCAGGTCCACTTTTGTGTAGGACATCTCGGGGACATGGCGACCAGACCCATGAGGCGACAAACATACCAAGGAGGGAAACAGCTCGAACACGTAAGGGAATCCTTAGATATTCCCCTTGATGACCATCCGATTATAACCCGGATCCACACACAGCTTCCGTCCCCTGGTCTCAGCATGTTTTGAAGTCATATTTCTTTTTATCACATTACTTGTACTCGTACGCATCAATGTATTATTCAATTACAACATGTGGCTTTATATGACGCTTACTTGTTGTTGTTTCTTATTGATTCTCTTTGTCAAATGGCATCCGCACACTACGATATGCCTTAATATGCCAGGGGGCTCGTTGTACCCATAATACGGCAATAAAGTCTGAATACCTTCACGGTCGTTCGGCACCCCAAACTTATAGCATTATATGCATCGGCTCCGAATCATGTCTTGGGTCAATAGTTGGGTTGCCCGACTCCTGTGCTTGCTACCCTACGTTCCGCTATATCGGCTAGGGAAGTAAAGGGAGAACCATACTGCGATTGCGTCCCGGTTCTTCGGACGAGCGCCTCAGTAGAGAAAGCCGAAAACTGACTGTCATGATACGGCGAGAGCTGGTCAGCTAGCTGTTCGAGAGGTTACAAAATCTTTAAGGATTTCTTCTGCATTATGCGATAACTAATGCAGCATGCGATGGATCGGCTTTTTCTTCCGATCAGGCGCTTCTATAGGCCCTAGTGCGGTCTTCCGAACACCAGCGGCTGTGCCTACCCTTCTTTTGTCAAACTCCTATGGCTAAGTGAGGGTGATAAAGCCTTATAGTCCGATTGCCTGGTTCGTTGCGCTGAACACCTCCTTCAAGGACCCAAAACTAGGGTAAAGAGTGCTCAGGTTTATCCCGAACACCCCCGTACTTCCTATGTGGGGGCAGAAGCCGACGACTGGCCAACTCTCAGGATTAATATATATAAAACGGCCGCGCATGAGGTAATTTTTTCAAATAACAGGCATTAAATCATTTAAATGACCTTGTTCAACATTATATGGGATAACTTGAATGTATTCATGGGAATATAATATCCTTGGCACATTGCTCCGCTACAAGGCGGGATCATTTCAGGACACTATCATAATATAACTCGGGCTTGCGGTGCACCTTCCCCACATGCGGTCCTTCGGTCATCAGCTTTTTGGCATCCATCTTCGCCCAGTGCACCTTTGCACGGGCGAAGGCCATTCGCGCACCTTCCATACAGACCGACCGCATGATGACTTCAAGTCGAGGGCAGGCACTTACAAGCCGCTTCACGAGCCCGAAGTAGCTGCTGGGAATCGCCTTAGCGGGCCATAGATGGATAATTCAATCCTTCATGGCTAGTTCGGCCGGCTTATGCAGTTCGATCAGCTGCTTCAGTTGATCGGCAAAGGGCACTGGATACTCTGGCGCTAGATACTGCGACCAAAAGAGCTTCTCTGCGGTGCTCCTTTCTTCTGCTCGGTAGAATTGTGCGGCATCAGATACGCTGCACGACAGCTCCACAAACACCCCTGGAGAAGTCCGAATTCAAATCAGTAACGTGATTTTCTCCCTTCAAATATCCGCTTTGCATATAAAAAGCCTTACCCGCCGCGATCTTCCTGGCCTCATGGATTTCCAGTAGGGCGCCTTGGGCTTCGCCCCGGGCATCTTGTGCGGCTTGACGAGCCTTTTTGAGTTCGCATTCTTTCTCAATTAAACTCTGCTCCAAGGTCTCACATTTCTTAACGGCTTCTTGGAGCTCTCGCTGAACTTGAATAACCCTAGCCTCGTGCTTTTCACGAAGAGCATGATCTGTGGTTGCCTTCTTCTCGGCCTCGGCCACCGCCTTCTTAAGAGCTTTGACTTCGGCCGTCGCCCCTAGAGCACATCACGACAAATTTTCGTCATACTCAATTATTCATTCGCGCTGAATGCGAACAAGGTTTTTGCATACCTTGGTTATCCTTCAACTGCTTTTTCACCTGGCCAAGTTCTTCTTCGGCCCGCTCCAGACTCTGCTTCAGTCTGGAGACTTCCGCAGTATGAGAGGCGGCAGTCGCTACAGACGCCTGCTTATAAAAACAAAAAAACACAAAAGAGGGAGAGGTACCACAAGGTAAGTCTCCCGCGAACATATATTTGATCCTCTGTCCGGTTCTTTCTTTTGAACACCGAACAGTGTATCAGGGGCTACTACCTATACTATAACACTCTTTGAAACCTCGCAACATACCTCAAAGCCCGTTATAAGGCTGATGCAGGCTTCATTCAGCCCGCTTTCAACAGACTGAATGTTCTCAATCACCGCACCCGTAAGGGCACGGTGTTCTTAAACAATGGAGGCACAGCGCTGCTGATAAGGTATCCGGCACCTCTGGTTGGGAAGAGGTTGCGGTGGCAGGCGCACCCTTCATCAAGGGAGGTTGCCTGCCTGATTCTGGAGATGTGTTGGCCTCCGGAACTGGGTCCGGCTGGGGGCCGAATTCAAGATAGCCCCCGCCGTCGGTGTCCATGGGAGCTTTTTCCCCGTATGTCTGGCCGCCGAGGTTTGACCCTCCGGCGTTGCCTCGACGGTCTCCCCATCCCCTCCTCGGGTTGGGTCCCTTTGGGACGATACCCCGGTGTCATTCACATGTTTTGGGGAGGGGGCCGTCGGGGGTGTCCCACTGTCCATAGCATCCGAATCTAGTGAATCCTCCAAGGAGGATTGTTCGGCGCGGGACCTCGCTGGACTGCAAAAAAAGTGTGACTCAATGCGATTAAACGTCACATGATAGTGAGTCTGGATCCGCAAGCGTGTCCAGGTTTTATATACTCACGATTTCACCAGGGGTTGGACCCTGGGATCCCACTTCAGGCTGCTGGCGGTGGCGGATTCCTCCAGAAAGGGAGTTTTTCCCTTCTTGGGCGACTTAGCCTCCAAGTGTGTGGAGGCCGTCCTTTTCTTCCTTCCCCTCGCTGGGGGTGTCGGCTTTCCTCCTCTTCCTCGTCCTCTTTGGAGGTAGAGCAGGCCTCGGAGTCTTCGAATAAATGTGTTCGAAGTTCCTTGGCGACGATGGCCGCCCCTGGTCTCTTTGGCCTCTTTCTCGGTTTTCTTCTTCGGCGCCTTGTAAGGCGCAGGGACCAGCATCTTCGTCAGAAGTGGGCCGGCTGGTTCTTCTGGCAGTGGAGCCAGGCAGTAGATCCGCCCCGCCTTCTTCGTGCAACCCTGGGGGAGTTGTGCAAAAACACATTTAGCATTTCCCTTGGAATATGCAGATAAAGCGTATGACTTGCCATCATACGAAGACTTACCGAACTCGCGGGTCGGGACAGTTGGTACCCGCGATCCTCGGCTGAATCCGGCCACGATTTGCCGGACTTAAAGAGCACCTTCCAGATGTCTTTGTGCGATGAGTCAAAAAACCCTAATAGGGTCTGGTGCTTGGCCGGGTCGAATTCCCATAAATTGCAAGCCCTGTGCTGACAAGGGAGAATCCGGCGAACTAATATCACCTGGACTACGTTGACAAGTTTGATATTCTTGTCTTCCATACCCTTGATGCGCGTCTGGAGCACCGACAACTCATCTGGCGAAGACCAATTCATGCCCTTCTTGGGCCAGGACGTAAGCCACAATGGAGCTTCGGATTAGAATTCGGGAGCTGCGACCCATTTTGTGCCACGTGGCTCAGTGACATAGAACCACTGTTGTTGCCACCCTTTGACAGAATCATTGAAGGTACCTTATGGCCATGTGACGTTAGGCATTTTTCTTACCAAAACTCCTTCGCACTCAGCATGCTCACCGCTCACCACCTTGGGCTTCACATTGAAAATCTTCAGCCATAAGCCGAAGTGTGGGGAGATGCGGAGAAAGGCCTCGCACACGACGATAAACGTCGAGATGTTGAGGAAGGAATTGGGGGATAGGTTATGAAAATCAATCCCATAGTAATACATAATTCCGCGAACGAATGGGTGGAGGGGAAACCATAGCCCGCGGACAAAGTGAGGGAGGAATACAACCCTCTCGTGGGGTTCCGGAGTAGGGACAATCTGTCCCGCCGTCGGAAGGCAGTGGCTGATCTTCTTGGCGGATACTGGCCTCCCAAAGTTCTTGATATCCTTCTCCCGGACGGTAGAGGCCATCCACTTGCCTCCTGCTCCAGATCTGGTCATTTTGGAGGGCCTATGTAGGTGGAGAAGGCGAATGCTTGGGCGCTGGAGCTCGAGCGAGAGAGAATGGATGAGCAGATGAAGAAGAAGGCGTGGATGAAAAAGGGGAATCCTTATCTCCTTATAAAGGCAGCAGGGATCATGCGCCTCCCCACTTGTCCTGGAAACTCGCTTATTCCCCAAGCACCATGTCAAGGGCGCGGTTGGGTTACCCACACCCGTATTGATGAGAATCCCGTGATAAGGGGACAAGATCTCTGCTTCGACAAGACATGCCAATAAAACAGCCTCGCAAGATGTGCAGTAGCAGGTTGAGAAAACGGTTCGAATAATGACCGGGCAACGGCGTTATGTCATGCTATGGGAAAGTTGTCAGCAGATTAGATTGGTGGAATATTGTGCTCTCTACGGTGGTATGTTGAATTTGTTCTGCAGAGTTGGACACAATTCTTATGTTCAAGATCTTCTTTGGAGTATTCGGAGAAGGAACTCGCCTTGCAATGCCGAAGACAATCTACGCGTCGGACTCATCATCATTGAAGCCTGGTTCAGGGGCTCCTGAGGGAGTCCGGGATTAAGTGGTCCTCGGACAGCCGGACTATATGCTTGCGCCGGACTGTTGGACTGTGAAGATACAAGATTGAAGACTTCGTCGCGTGTCCGGGTGGGACTCTCCTTTGAATGGAAGGCAAGCTTGGCAATTCGGATATGTAGATTTCCTTCTCTGTAACCGACTCTGTGTAACCCTAGCCCCCCTCCGGTGTCTATATAAACCGGAGGATTTAGTCTGTAGGACAAGAACAATCATAATCATAGGCTAGCTTCTAGGGTTAGCCTCTACGATCTCGTGGTAGATCAACTCTTGTAATACTCATATCATCAAGATCAACCAAGCAGGAAGTAGGGTATTACCTCCATAGAGAGGGCCCGGACCTGGGTAAACATGGTGTCCCCCGCCTCCTGTTACCATTAGCCTTAGACGCACAGTTCGGGACCCCCTACCCGAGATCCGCCGGTTTTGACACCGACAGTCAGACCCTCTTCCGTTGTTACAAATCATTTGTTAGATGTGATTCAGACACTGTCACGGTCCCAACCCATTCATACCACACGTTCAACCAAACGCATCCTAAGACAGTGTCACAGTTAGTACCTAGATCTTAAATTGTTGCCATCTCATCAGCGGTGCCATTGGAAAATTATTTGGCACCGTTTCAGCAGTTTGTGCAGCCAACTTTGATCCACACATCCGAGCAGCCAAGCAGTAAAATACTAAATCTTTATGGCACGAAGGAGCTGGGCATCAGAGCAACAACATGCTCCGGATTCCGGGTCCCTGATTTTTTTCCGATGCATCGGCTCGCCGGTTCAGGGCACCGGTGCGAGATGTAGCAATAGTTGTCTTTACACCAGTTTTGGCATACATAGTGGACGGACGGCCTTAGTGCTATTAGTTCTATGTTACTAAGTTTGTGCATGTACACACCTGCTAGTATCAATTTGCTGTCATCCAAACATTGTTGCTATGTTGTTGCAGTTATATTTACCTTCCTCATAAAATGTTCAATTTGTTATTTATTGTACATGAGTAAGAACTTGTAGCGTCGTTGTAGTTAATTATAGCTTCTAATGTTCTAGAATTTGGTTGTTGTCTCAGCACCAATTATTTCATTTGCACGTTGATCATTTTGAGAAGATATGCCATAATTAACATGTTTCTTCAGTTTTTCAAAATAAGCATTGGTGATGTTCTATGTTGCTATAAACCCATTTCCCCTACAATTGTTACTGATCTAGTTTTAAATATTATAGAATGAATGGAAGTGTTCTTACTTGGAGTGTGTTGATCAAGAGTTCCAGAGTCCTTTAAGATGTGCCTAACAAAGCTCTGGAGCATGTATGAGGAAGTGAACACACGTGAGGCTTAGAGAAAGTCTTGTCAGCGCTTAATCATATTTCAAGATGCGGGATAAAAAGGTGAAGGTGGAGAATGAGCTCAGATTTTTTAAATCAGACTTTGCTAAGATTGTGTTGGCGAAGGAGGAGGACTTTCCCAGTTGGCCCGTGCAAAATGGGTTCTTATTGAACTGAAAGCAGAGGTGGATAAGACGCGCCTGGATGATCTCGATTAGGGAGATGAATATATTGTTCTTATGAAGTTGAACTAGCTATATGTTGTACTGTGTTGTTTTCATGTAGCTACCGTATCTGTGATGTTATAATATATTTATCGCTTTGATATGAAATTGACAAACAACTATTCGATATGAAATGTGAATTTACGTAATACTAGAATTATTAATTGAAAACTAATAAACCTGATAAAAATGTGTCATGGACCTTTGCAAATAGTTTTAGCAGTAAAAGCGCTTGCGATGGATGGCCCAATGCCACACAGTTTTCTTCATCAAATCGTGTGTGATATAGTTGATAAAAGCCCAATGCCACACAGTTAACCAAGGAAGACCGTGTGTGATAGTTAAAGCTTTCACACATGAGCCTCAACATAAAACTGTGTGGGATTTACGTTCGAACGGAAACGTTTTCCCTGGATTGACTGTGTGGGATGTACATAAGAACGGAAACCTATTCCTTGGATTGACTGTGTGTGATATACATACTAACATAAATGTTTTCTGGGATTCACCGTGGGATGTACATACCCACGGAAATGATTTTCTCGGATTACCGTGTGGGATGTACATACCTACTGAAATGATTTTTGGGATTCACCGTGTGGTTTGTACATACCTATGGAAATGATTTCTGGGATTCACCGTGTGGGATGTACATACCTACGGAAATAATTGGGTTTCGATGCCTCGCCCGATCGCACACGGCCCCAGCTAGGGTCCCAGGAGGGCCTATCCCGAAAGATTTTTGGGTCGTGTGGGATGGACACCCTATCGCACACACTCACTTGGCGACGGTTCCAAATGCCGTCGCGGAAAGGGGTAAAAAGCCGTTTGTTTAGGACCAACGCGCACCTGTGCGTGGTTGGCTGCGCCTCCGCCGCCCTACCGTACCCTCCAACGTTGGCCAGTCCCTCCCTCTATTCCCCCACACGTCCTGTTATTCTCCGAGGACGTAAGCCCCAACACGCACCCGCACAAGAACCAGTCAACCCTCGTACTCCCCTCCGCCTGCGACTGGACCGGCGCATCTTCCACGGCTCCTGTTTGTTCCGTCCGAGGCCTCGCCGTCGTCCTCCGCCTTGGTTCGCTCGCCGTGCATAGTGCGCCGCCCTCTTGCGTTGTCAACGTCGTCAATAACTGAAAGGAACAAGGAGATGACTGTACATGGAGATGATGACAGTAGGGACCCACCAGCGTCATGGCAGTACGCAAGCAAGTGCCTCGTTATTACAAGCCCAAAAAATGGTTCCTCCTAATGGTTGGACATCTGGGGCTCACACCATTGTCAACGTAGTCAATAAACGAGAGAATTACACTACGCGCGGCTGACACTAGGGACCCAGCAGGTCGCGCAGTTGTTTTTTTAGGAACAAGCAGTTGTTATTTATACTTGTTTTAGCGATGGATCAGGGTAATAACGTGGCTGTGCGGGGGCTGTGGCCCGTCTAGCCATGGTTTTATTTATGTTTACCACATCATGAGCCCAGTTGTGTTTTTTCTTGCTGAAAATGGCTAGCCCAGTTCTATTTTTAAAAGAAATACCCAAAGGAGGCCTACTTGCTTTATCAGCCCTGATGGGTTGCAAATCTTTCAAGACGAGGAGAGTTTCATTCGGTTTGCCCAGAAATGGGCTGTACATTTCTAAAAGACATCAAACCGGGAATTAGTTTCAATTTTTTTTCATTCTAAGATTTTAAATTCCATTGATTTTCATGCTTGGATAATTATTTGGATTTTATATTTATATAAATTAATTTTTCAAAATAGTTTGAATGTAAAATTTCGTATAATTTTTAACCGTGCCCACAATATGGGGTGTAATGCTAACAAAAAAGAAGTTGGGCTCCAAAAAAATTCTTAAAAATTAGCAAATGGGTTGTAAATTATTAGAAATAATGGCAGATGGGCTGTATGTTGTTTTCCACAGATCTGAGGCTGACTTGTGCAGCTACTACAGGTTGACGCGTATGCTTTCCTAAAAAGGTTGGCCTTTGCATAGCGCCGTGTCAACTTAGTCAACACACGAGTAGTGACTGTTGGATGTCCATCCAACGGCCGTCGTCTTCTTCAATCTCTGGTCTTCCTGCTCCAGCCGCTCAAACAAGCGCCGGCAGGACTGCCTGCTACCTCCTCCCATGGCCGGCTATGCTGCTGAGCAGGCCTCACCGCCCCACCGTACTCGCTGGCCTAGCCATCCCTCTACTCACCCACAGCTGTTGTTATTCTCCGGCGATGGCAAACGAACCAGTAAACCCTCGTACTCCCCTATGAGTGGGAAACAACTGCCTAGTCTTCCCTGGCTTCATGTCGTTCCCTTCCTAGGCCTTGCCGTCGTCCACCGCCCAGGTACTCTCGGGGCGGCGTGGTCAACGTGGTCAACGAACGACATCCATCAGAAGTGGACTATACGTGGAGAGGCTGACAGCTGGGTCCACGGTCGCATGCAAGGAAATGCCTCCTTATTACACGCAAAATAATGATTCCTCCACCTGACAGCTAGGACCCACCAGAAGGGCCTCTGTATTTCACGAAGAAAACGTTCCCCCCGCTGACAGGTCGGACCCACCAGTTATATCTTCGCACGCAAGGAAGTGCCTCCTTATTACGCACAAAAAAATGAATACCCCCTGCTAGTTGGGACCCACCATAGTGGAAGGCTAACTTGTGGGCCTACTAAGTTGACGGGGACGGAGGGCTTTGTCAACTTAGTCTATATGAACGATTCTAGCTCCAGTGACCGTACGATGTCCATCCAACGGCCGTAGTGCTTCTTCAACCTCTGGTCTTCTTGCCCCAGCTGCCCAAACCAGCGCCAGTCGTGCCGCGTGCTCCTACCTCCCGTGGCCGGCTGTGATGCCGCGGAGGCCTCACGCCCCCTACTACTCCCACCGCTGGCAAGGCCATCCACTCACCCACACCCCCTGTTATTCTGCAGTGACGGCCACCTCGCACCACAGCCGAACCAGTGAACCCTCATACTCCTCTCCGCGTGGGCTTTCACTGCCGCGTCTTCCCCGGGCCTTCCCCTTCCTAGGCCTCGCCCTCGTCCACCGCCCTGGTGCTCTCGGCGCGGTATGGTCAAAGTGGTCAAGGAATGACTTCCATCAGAAGAGTACTGTATGTGGAGAGGTTGATAGCTGGGTCCACGGCAGCAACAAGGAAGTGCCTCCTTATTACGCGCAAAATAATGATTCCTCCACCTGACAGTAGGGACCCACTTGATGGGCCACCGTATTTCACAAAAAAAATGTTTCCCCCCTGACTGCTGGGACCCACCAACTACATCTTCGCACGCAAGGAAGTGCGTCCATATTACGGGCAAAAAAATGATTTGCCCCCTGACTGCTGGGACCCACCAGCTACATCTTCGCACGCAAGGAAGTGCCTGACAATCGGGACCCACCTGGTCGAAGCGTACGTAGCGTTGTCATTCCGGTCGCGAACGTGTACGTACATAGTGGTCGATGTAGAGGCGCGCATGTCGTAGTAGAGGCGCACACGTAGCATGTATACGTACATACAACGGCCAGGGTGCAAGAATGTAAATACGGCCACGTACGTACATACGGGCGGGGTCTCGAACGCCTACTCGCGCATATGTACGGCCAGGGATCGTGTACATGGCTGGGTCAGAACGGAGAAACTGTGTCGTCATCGTGTTCATGTGGAGCCGACCGGCTGGGTCGGAATGGAATGTGTCGTGTTCGCCGGGAGCCAGCCGGCTTGGATGGAACAACCCGATCGAAGCGAGGCTGGCGTACCACGAGCGGAGAAACAACCTTGTGTTCGACCGGCCATGATCAAAGCGGGATCCATTTCATCGGGAGGGTCTCGCATACCGCAAAATGGAGAAGCGGACTTATGTTGGACCTCCTACGGTCAAGCGGGGTCGATTGATTGGGAGGTGTGTGGCGTGCCGCAAAGCGGAGAAACAGACTTGTGTTGGGCGCTATGGTGAAAGCGGGGTCATGTTCATCGGGAGGGTGGTGTGGCGTGCAAAAGCAGGACTCCACGGATCTGTTCATCTCCACAGTCGACCTCCTACAGCCTACAGACTCTGTTCATCCACCGTCAACCTCCTCCGGCCTCCACTGCATTTGTTCATCCACGAGCTCCTGTTTATCCAGCCTCCACCGCGCTCCTCCACCAACTACTGTTCAACCAGCCCTCTCCAGGGGGTCCTGTTCAACCACCCCTCCACGGGCTACTGTTCATCCAGCCCTCCACCAGCTACTGTTCAACCAGCCCTCCACAGGGTCCTGTTCATCCAGCCCTCCACAGGGTTCTATTCATCCACCCCCAACCGGCTCGATCGGGGTCCTGTTCATCCACCCCCAACCGGCTCGATCGGGGTCCTGTTCATCCAACGGCAACGGCCTCTACTACCTCGGGGTCCTGTTCATCGAGCCCTCCACGGGGTCATGTTCATCCACCCCCAACCGGCTCAATCGGGGTCCTGTTCATCCACCCTCAACCAGCTCGATCGGGGTCCTGTTAATCCAGTGGCAACGACCTCTACTACCACGGGGTCCTGTTCATCCAACCCCTCACTGGAACTGTTCATTCAACCTCCCCCCCCCTAACAACGCTCACGGTTCATCCAGAGGTAGCATCGATCGGCTTCAGTTAGCAGCAGTAGCGAAGGAATCACTCGATCGGGTTCAGTTAACAGCCATCGATCAGTTGCTCGAGTTCAGTAACGCGTAGGCTGCAGTGCAATCGCTCGGGTTTAGTAGGCGAATGCCTCGCTCGGGTTCAGTTAGAGCCCAACACCTCGCACCCACACGCGTACGTGTACGAGAGAAACACGCAAACCTCCGTGCATCGCTCGGCCCCGACCACCCACTGTAACCCGGAACACCCAAATATTTTCCTCGCTCTCGCTTCTACCATGTTTTTTCCGTCATGGATGGCCCAAAGAATGTCATGCAGCTGCGTCTCTGACCCGCCCAGGACGAAAAGCCCATTTTCTGTCATGATATTTTGTCATAGAAGTACGAGCCCACCACATCTATGATGATACTGGGTTTTGTCACAATTATCATCATAAAAATGCCATAAGCATGACAGGAAAAATTCATTCGGCCTGAAATGTCACGAATGTGTCTTTTTTTTGTAGTGATGTCTCTACAGGTCAAGGATTTCCTGCTACCAAATCATGGATAATGTTATATATTGTACAATAGTTGTGGGCTTCATAAATAATTTGATAGTGGCTAAAAAAGACAGCACAAATGCTAATGTACTTTTGTTTGATATGACATTTACGTTTAGCAAGCTGATCCTGACGTTTTGTTTTCTTCATAAGTAGTTAAATCAAGCAATCTCCTAGTGTGCATTTCCAAGACTAAAAAAGGAAGGCCCGTTGTAGCGACCCGACCTCAGACGGTCAAGCCTCTGTGTTACTATGCCATCCCTGGATCAGTATGCTGGCACACACAGTACATCAATGTATATATCAAAGTGCAATCACATGCATAAATAACGTAAAACTGATATATACCTCATAATACTCAGCGGAAACAATCAAACGGGTGTGGAGTCCCATCAACGCCATCGGCAGGTTGAGTGTAGACCGTAACCCTGTACCGTAACTCTTACTCGTCGAGGAAAAAATATCTGCAACATGATACGTTGCAGCCGTGTAGGTCAGTACATTGAATGTACCGGCAAGATCACAATATGAGAAAACAGATGATAAAACTATACTATATGCAATATGGCTTTATGGCTCTGTATCTGAGTTTTGTTTGCGTAAAAGCTGATTTTATTTTACCTACATCAAAGGAATAGAATGAAGTCTGTACTAAGGAGTTTTCTATCATGACATGGTTCCGCCAACCGATGTCTCATAGCCCAAATCATCATAAGTTGCCCACAATTAAGTTATCAATCCGGTGTTGAGAGTTCCGAGATAGATCCAAGTCCAGTTGCTCAAATTGTCCGTAACCGGGGACACGGCTAATCGATTAGGTTTAAACCCTCTGCAGAGGTTTGTACACTTTACCCGCAAGATTCGATCCCTCTCATTACGTTCTCGCACTTCAGAGTGTTTGAGAACAAGATGACCGAAACATGGTCTTCCAAAGAGTTCCTCGACCACTTTGTCCGGTACCCATCCAATCCTACCGTAGTTCTACATCTGCTAGTACCGCCCCAGCCAGAGTCACAACTAAGGTCAACCAAGCGAGCCCATAATGACTTGCGGTTGCAGGTAAGCTTCGAGGCGTGAAGTATTCTTCCGTCTCTTTGAGTCTGGGTGAAGCTTTCCGCAAGATGTCATGGCGCTTCTCCATGCATCCCGGCCAACCTTTGGGTTCTCAGGTGCCCGTCAACCAAATCCTTCACCCATGAGTGTGTATTGAATTCTGTCTCGAGTCTTGAAGTCTTGAGGTCTTGAAGATGCAGTCCTTGCAGATTCCATCATGGAGTTATCGTCATTGGCGTAGAGTCCTCCTTCTTCACACCACTCTCGAGCACTCATACCAAACCCCGTCTACTACAGCGTAGCATTGGAATAAAATAACGTCCTGGGCTTGGTAAAAAGGGTGATGGGTTCCTACCTCATGCATACTACTCAACTACAAGAATTTCAATAACACTCTTGAGGGTGGTTGCAAAGGTGCCACTAAATGCAATAAAACATAGGTAAGAAAGCATGGTCAAAGTGAACTTGCACGGTTGACGATCTTGAAAAACTAGGGTTTCAGTAGTAGCAATCTTAGCACTCGGAAATTCTACCGAGGTAAACAATAACTATAATAAGCACATCGCAATAGGATCACATAACATAACAAAAGTAACCAAACACAACAAAACAACCAAAACCAAATCCAAAAGAAAAAAAAACTCAAAGAAAGGCCACTCAAAGTTTTCCCTACTTCAAACAATAACAAAAATAGTTTTATATAATAAAAATTTCTTAATATAACCTAATCATGGTTTTAAGTTAACTTAACAGAATAGGATTCACTAAGCAACTAGGAGCAAAAAGAATTAATTAAAAGCTATTATAAAACTCATTTTAGGCCTAATCCAATTTCTATTAAGAAAAATAAATTAAAAATTTTATTAATTATAAATAAAAGTTCATCTACTAGCATGACAGAAACTAACCTAGAATAACTAATCACAAGTTAAAAATAAATTAATTTACTAATTAATTTAATAGGAAAACAAGAACTAGTTAATTAATTAGGATTAACAGGATTCTGCTTAAAACTAATTATTTATTAATCGTAAAATACCCAAGTTAATTTCTATGGTTTGGCAATGCCAAAATAAAGTTGGGGCAAAAGAATCATGCAAAATAATTTTTCTAACTCAAGTTATAGCAGATTTACTATTCTGACTAAAACTAAATTAAAGCATTTTAATTAATTTTAACATAGCTAAATATATATTCTACAGAATCTACATAAAATTTGCAATCCAACAAAAAAAAGAATCACTCAAAAATATTGAACAGAATAAAAGATATGAATTTTTGAAAACAGAAACTATTCTGCTAAAACAGAAAATCAAATTAAAAAAGAAAAAGGCCTAATGGGCCTATACTGTGCACTAGGCGTTAAATAGTCTAAACGGGCCCTAGGGTTAACTAAAACGAACCGGGCCTAAAATAAAAACCTAACTAATACTAAACCGATTGAACCGGCCGGTTTTCTAATAAAAACTTACCCCTTCGGGGTTTCTAATCCTAGCCGCTCATCTAGGATCGGACGGGGAGGTGATGCGGTGGCTTACGGACTCGGCGGGCGGCGGCGGCGAGAGTCGTCGGGGCTTGGCGTCGGGAGGTCGAGGAGTCGCCGTCTTGAGTCTTGGGAGGTCGGTGAGGAGTTTGGTGGGGTCGGGGAGCTCGGGGAGGCTAGGGGCGTCGTCGGGCGACTTTGGCGGCGTGAGAGCCTCGGGCTCAGCGAGCCTGACGGGAGGAGAGGGGTCAGCGAGGTCTCGGGGAATGGGGTGCGGGGCTCGGCTTTATAGCCAAGGGGTCAGGCGGCTTGGGGTCGATCAGGCGGATCGGAATCCGGATCGCCGGGATCCAGCGATCCTCGGCGTCTGGCGTAAGCGTGGGCGAGGGGGAAGAAGATGGGCGGGGCCGGGTCGAGAGAGAGAGAGAGAGAGGCGGGTCGGCGGGTGGCGAGCCAAGGAGATTGAGGCGAGGGGCGAGGCCGGTCGGGTCTGGGCTGGCTGTTGGCCCGATGGGCGGCTGGCTTGGGCAGGCGTGGGGCTCTGGAGGTCTTGGCGCTGGATGGGCCTGGGGTGGCCTGGCTGGCGCCCCGGGGGGTTTTTCTTTATTTTTTTAAATAAAACTAAAACAGAAATAAAACTATATCTATAAATATTTTATATAGGGTATATATATACCAAAATGATCAGGGGAATATTCCCTTTCATTTGAACATTTTTCCAAAGGCAAAAATCCAAACTTTATAAAAATCCAATTTTTTTCAAATACAAATAAAATTCAGATTTGAGTTCCAAAACTTTTGGCATTGTTTCCTCTGATATTTTTGGAGTGTCATGTTTGCTCCTCTCATACTTTTGATCAAGTATTTATCAGGCTTAGTTTTGTTGAAATGTTTCCCACATGCCAAAGTTTGAATTCAAATTTAAAATTCAAAATTTGGAAGAGGGTTTCAAGCACTTTCAAATGACTTTCAACTTGATACTTTTAACTTCCAACTCTTATTTCATATGATTGAAGAAGTCATTTTATCTTCCCTCATGAAAATCATTGAGTTGCTTAAAGCTTTGAATTTGAAATCTTCCTAATGAAATTCAAATCTTTTCCAAAACCCTATTCATTTCAAAATGGAAGAAGTCATGTCATCTTCACTCTAGGCTTTGGTGTTGGAATGAATTTGAATTCATTGAGATCCAAAAGGCAAAGGAGAAAGTTTTGGGAAAGTCATTTCATTCCCTCTCATTCAACTTTCAAAAGTTTTCAAATTTCACTCAGTTTCACTCATTCAATCAAACCAACAATCAGACAACAAGCATAGTTATTTATTTAATATAACATTCCAAAATTTAGAATTTTGGGATGTTACAAACCTACCACACTTAAAATGAATCTCGTCCTCGAGATTCGAAGAGGCTAGCATGAAAAGGTTAGGGGTTGGGGTCTTCTAGCAAATGTCTTGGTCAGAAAGGTCAGGGGTGCTACCACACTTAAAAAACAAGGTCATGGCTCCAATAAACTCAGATATTTCCTCTGGAGGGCTGACAATGTATGTCTCTTCACATATCTTACAATAGCTCCTTCATTAAACTCTTCTGTCAGAAGCATAGAGTTTTCCTCAAAATCTTGGGTCGGTGTGTCAAAGTTGAAGTTCGTCCGAGGCTGGATCTTCTTAGCTGATAGGTCTGTGTCCATTCTAGTCAACTATCGAAACACTCATGGTGGTCTACCATTAATGGTTTCTCCTGCAGAAAGCAGTGCAGGTTGAACTTCACCGTATATCCTCGATTGGCAGCGTTTGCTGTAAAGGGTTCCATCGTACTACCATTCTATGGTTTTATGGCTTATCGTGTCGACACTCTTCTAAGGTTTTCAAGGCTCTCTGATTTTCCATCAACATATGATAGTTCATGATAGAAGTCTTCGGTATGGGGGCCAATCCATCCCGTACTTGAATCATTACCACATACGTAAATATCGAATCACGTATTCTAACACTTGGGCATACTCACAAGCATTGCATAATTTCTCTTGTTCTCGAACTGGGTTCGTATAAATCCATGGTTTCTGCAAGCCAAACAAAACATCTATCGTTACTTCACCACTCTTAGGTTTTTGCGTAACCTCCTACGAAACGTATGCTGATTGGATCACTGATTCTTCCAAATGTATTCCTTTATCAAGGTTACAACTGTTCCTTCTCAAAATCCTGGGCCTGTGGGTTATGGCCCACTTCAGCACTAGTGCAGCTTTAACTCATCCTTGGAGTAACTCTCATGTTACACCTCCTTAAATCCAGTAGTACTCTGTTTCTTCATACCATCATATCAAAACAAAACTCCAACTTATTTTGTTCAGCTTCCTTCTATGGACCGTCATGAATAACACATTTCTTTCTTCATTGATCCTGTGGCTTTACAGAGTACTATGACCAAAAGAATGCACAAGTTTATCCATAAAATCTCATTATTCTCATATCAATCTTTCATTACATGCTTAATCATTTTCAGTAAATCCAAATTCCAAAAGTACTTGTTACAAATGCTGCCACCCACATGATTTGGTATGGTGGACATTACTTCCACTTTATTTATTTATCCTCCTCGAGGATTCTTGATCCTTTGGAATTG
The DNA here is from genome assembly GCA_021605205.1 of Aegilops longissima. NCBI lineage: Eukaryota > Viridiplantae > Streptophyta > Magnoliopsida > Poales > Poaceae > Aegilops > Aegilops longissima. The sequence goes on along the minus strand of CM038682.1, from coordinate 4,092,148 downwards.
TGCGACATGAGCCTTGAAATATTCAATCTTCTGTTTCATCATGGTGGTCTTGAGCTTCACCTTCATCATCTCTGCATGCACTTCGCTTAGGTATTCCTGAGTATAACGGAGTCTTGCTTCAAGTATTTCTCGATCGGCGTATGGCTTCCATGGCTGCTTCACGAACGGCATCGAAGAAAGTTGCTTGTGGCACACGTGAGATGAAAAAGTAATGCCCCATCCTCTTTGGGCAAACTCCTTTCAAGCGGTGGAGGTGTACCTCCACATACCAAAGTTCCACTCCCTTTTGCATGAAGGGTAGCCTTTGTAGACTGCATCTCCTTCAAGGTGAATATGCTTCATCATGTCCTTCAGGATCTTCGGGTAATCATGATCACTTGTCAGGGTCATGATCGTTTCAGGACCTTTAAGGAAAGACTCGTAAAGTGTCATCATCTGCAGTTTGTGAAACAGAAATGATGCTCAGAGTAAGGTACTTATCTCCTGGGGCACACTTTCATATCATCCAAACAAAACTTCAAACTCAATTTCCAATTTCCTGTTTATGCATCACAACTTACCTTCTTCCATGTTCATCAAGAATATTAATTCCCAAGATAAAATATGACAACTCCTTAAAGCTTTTCAGCATGTGACATTTCAACTTTATTGAGTCATGAACTATTACAATCTCAGAGTAATCTATTACATAACTCAACTCATTGAGCTCATGAAAATGAAATTGCTTTATACTACTCTTATTATTCCTAATCAAAATTCCAACTACTCAGCTCCAGCTTTCGTCTTGTCGGAACATTTAGTAGCATAATGTCCTGCTTCCTTGCAGCGAAAACAAATGACTTTCGATAGGTCTTTGGGCTTCTTGGAGATGGTGCCTGCTCCTTGAGTTCCTTGCTTCCTTTCGAGACAATGATTGGCATAATGTCCGGCGCCCTTACATTCAAAACAGGTAATATGACTCTTGTCCCTATTTGCAGAAATTGGGTTGTTACGAGGGTGTCTTTGTTTTCTCTTCACAGGTTCCTTCGTTCGATCAAACCTTCTATTCCTGTGGATCAAACTCTATTGCTTACGCCGGGAAGTATCCGGATACTCTTTTCTTTCCTTGGTGCAATCTGTGAAAGATGTCCTTCTTCTCCACATGAATAGCAGGCATTGGAGTAAAATCTGTTGAGACCTTCTCCATCCAGGTCTTCAACACTTTCATTCATTCTTGGTTCTTCTAGATCTTCCTTGAGGGCTTCTTTCATTCCATCTTCTGCTTGGAATAGTTTGTTGCACCATGGAGTAAATGTGACCTTTGCACGGGTAGTGGGTGGTTCCTTCACACAGGAAGCAAGTCACACAGCTAGTTGGGCATTCCTCGGTGGGTGTTTCTCCTCACAATGAGGGCATCCATCTTTGTGTTCCTCCGGTTGTGTCCTATTTCTCCATAAATCTTGCAGGCACAAGGTTTACTTCTTGGTGTGTCATAGTGCTTCCGGATGAGGCGTGATCTCATCGGGTCTTCTTAATTCCTCCCAAGTTCTTGCTCCATTAACTCCTGTATGGCTTGATGCATTTTCCACCAGGTTGCAGCACTTTACGTAAAATCTTGAAGAGCGTATTGGACCTCATACTTCCTTGAAACCAAATTGTTCCCGAAGTGATTCTCCATGTTACGTATCCATAGCTCGCCTCCGGCTGAGTCTTGATCGAAGAACATCAGTCCAACTTCATTCATCATCTATGGGGTTCAAGGGTTTTAGGGTGAGATGAGAGAGGTGGGGAGGGATATACACACAATGCAGACAATAGTTTTTGAAGAAACAAGTTTTACTTTGTGGCTGTCAGAAAAACATCAAACAAATGACAGCTCACAAATCGCCGCATCTAACGTAAGTGTGTAACAGGGGTTTGGTGTTCTAAAGGTCAAATAATTCTTCAGATCTTTCCAAGTCTTCGGAGTCTTCAACTATTCTAGCTTCTAATACATGGTGGAATCCTCTTTACTCTGAAGAGGGTCATCAGTTCTCCGATATCAAATCCTTCTTGGAGCGTCTTCAGTTGATTCTCTGGGTGATCAAAGGATAAGGGGTATATTCTAACTATTTGAGATGACAGGGTCTATTTGATAAAATCAGAAAAGATGAGAAGTAAGAGTCTTTTTGTAAATAAAGTTTTTTTGAGATATCCTGTCCTAGGGCTTTCCGATGTCTAGGGTCACGTCCTACAGTCAACATGTGCTCGATACCATATCATGGCGACCCGACCTCGAGACGGTCAAGCCTCGTGTTACTATGCCATCCTGGATCAGTATCTTTGGCACACAGTACATCAATGTATATATCAAAGTGCAATCACATGCATAAATAACGTAAAACTGATATATACCTCATAATACTCAGCGGAAACAATCAAGCGGGTGTGGAGTCCCATCAGCGCCATCGGCAGGTTGAGTGTAGACCGTAACCCTGTCTGCAGTAACTCTTACTCGTCGAGGAAAAATATCTGCAACATGATACGTTGCAGCCGTGTAGGTCGAGTACATTGAATGTACGGCAAGATCACAATATGAGAAAAACAGATGATAAAACTATACTATATGCAATATGGCTTTATGGCTCTGTATCTGAGTTTTATTTGCGTAAAAGCTGATTTTATTTTACCTACATCAAAGGAATAGAATGAAGTCTGTACTAAGGAGTTTTCTATCATGACATGGTTCCGCCAACCGATGTCTCATAGCCCAAATCATCATAAGTTGCCCACAATTAAGTTATCAGTCCGGTGTTGAGAGTTCGAGATAGATCCAAGTCCGGATGCTCAAATTGTCCGTAACGGGACACGGCTAATCGATTAGGTTTAAACCCTCTGCAGAGGTTTGTACACTTTACCCGCAAGATTCGATCCCTCTCATTACGTTCTCGCACTTGAGTGTTTGAGAACAAGATGACCGAAACATGGTCTTCAAAGAGTTCCTCGACCTTTGTCCGGTACCCATCCAATCCTACCGTAGTTCTACATCTGCTAGTACCGTCCCAGCGAGTCACAACTAAGGTCAACCAAGCGAGCCAATAATGACTTGCGGTTGCAGGTAAGCTTCAGGCGTGAAGTATTCTTCCGTCTCTTTGAGTCTGGGTGAAGCTTTCCGCAAGATGTCATGGCGCTTCTCCATGCATCCCGGCCAACCACTGGGTTCTCGGGGTGCCCGTCAACAAATCCTTCACCTAGTAGTGTGTATTGAATTCTGTCGCGAGTCTTGAAGTCTTGAGGTCTTGAAGATGCAGTCCTTGCAGATTCCATCATGGAGTTGTCGTCATTGACGTAGAGTCCTCCTTCTTCACACCACTCTCGAGCACTCATACCAAACCCCGTCTACTACAGCGTAGCATTGGAATAAAATAACGTCCTGGGCTTGGTAAAAAGGGTGATGGGTTCCTACCTCATGCATACTACTCAACTACAAGAATTTCAATAACACTACTGAGGGGTGGTTGCAAAGGTGCCACTAAATGCAATAAAACATAGGTAAGAAAGCATGGTCAAAGTGAACTTGCCTGGTTGACGATCTTCGAAAAACTAGGGTTTCGTAGTAGCAATCTTCGCACTCCGGAAATTCTACCGAGGTAAACAATAACTATAATAAGCACATCGCAATAGGATCGCATAACATAACAAAAGTAACAAAACACAACAAAACAACCAAAACCAAATCCAAAAGAAAAAAAAACTCAAAGAAAGGCCACTCAAAGTTTTCCCTACTTCAAACAATAACAAAAATAGTTTTATATAATAAAAATTTCTTAATATAACCTAATCATGGTTTTAAGTTAACTTAACAGAATAGGATTCACTAAGCAACTAGGAGCAAAAAGAATTAATTAAAAAGCTATTATAAAACTCATTTTAGGCCTAATCCAATTTCTATTAAGAAAATAAATTAAAACTTTTATTAATTATAAATAAAAGTTCATCTACTAGAATGACAGAAACTAACCTAGAATAACTAATCACAAGTTAAAAATAAATTAATTTACTAATTAATTTAATAGGAAAACAGGAACTAGTTAATTAATTAGGATTAATAGGATTCTGCTTAAAACTAATTATTTATTAATCCTAAAATACCCAAGTTAATTTCTATGGTTTGGCAATGCCAAAATAAAGTTGGGGCAAAAAGAATCATGCAAAAATAATTTTTCTAACTCAAGTTATAGCAGATTTACTATTCTGACTAAAACTAAATTAAAGCATTTTAATTAATTTTAACATAGCTAAATATATATTCTACAGAATCTACATAAAATTTGCAATCCAACAAAAAAAGAATCACTCAAAAATATTGAACAGAATAAAAGATATGAATTTTTGAAAACAGAAACTATTCTGCTAAAACAGAAAATCAAATTAAAAAAGAAAAAGGCCTAATGGGCCTATACTGTGCACTAGGCGTTAAATAGTCTAAACGGGCCCTAGGGTTAACTAAAACGAACCGGGCCTGAAATAAAAACCTAACTAATACTAAACCGATTGAACCGGCGGTTTCTAATAAAACTTACCCCTTCGGGTTTCTAATCCTAACCGCTCATCTAGGATCGGACGGGGAGGTGATGCGGTGGCTTACGGACTCGGCGACGGGCGGCGGCGAGAGTCGCTGGGGCTTGGCGTCGGGAGGTCGGGAGTCGCCGTCTTGGGTGCGGGGAGGTCGGTGAGGAGTTTGGTGGGGTCGGGGAGCTCGGGGAGGCTAGGCGTCGTCGTGGCGACTTTGGCAGTGAGAGCCTCGGGCTCCAGCGAGCCTGAACAGGAGGGAGAGGTCTGGCGAGGTCTCGGGGAATGGGGTGCGGGGCTCCGGCTTTTATAGCCAAGGGGTCGGGCGGCTTGAAGTCGATCAGGCGGATCGGAATCCGGATCCTTCGGGATCCGCGATCCTCGGCGTCTGGCGTAAGCGTGGGGGAAGAAGATGGGCGGGGCCACGGGTGAGAGAGAGAGAGAGAGAGGCGGGTCGGCGGGTGGCGAGGCCAAGGAGATTGAGGCGAGGCGAGGCGGTTGGTCTTGGGCTGGCTGTTGGCCAAGTGGGCAGGGTGGCTTGGGCAGGCGTGGGGCTCATGGAGGGGCTTGGCGCTGGCTGGGCTGGGGTGGCTTTGGCTGGCGCCCGGGGTTTTTCTTTATTTTTTTAAATAAAACTAAAACAGAAATAAAACTATATCTATAAATATTTTATATAGGGTATATATATATACCAAAATGATCAGGGGAATATTCCCTTTCATTTGAACATTTTTCCAAAGGCAAAAATCCAAACTTTATAAAAATCCATTTTTTTCAAATACAAATAAAATTCAGATTTGAGTTCCAAAACTTTTGGCATTGTTTCCTCTGATATTTTTGGAGTGTCATGTTTGCTCCTCTCATACTTTTGATCAAGTATTTATCAGGCTTAGTTTTGTTGAAATGTTTCCCACATGCCAAAGTTTGAATTCAAATTTAAAATTCAAAATTTGGAAGAGGGTTTCAAGCACTTTCAAATGACTTTCAACTTGATACTTTTTAACTTCCAACTCTTATTTCATATGATTGAAGAAGTCATTTTATCTTCCCTAATGAAAATCATTGAGTTGCTTAAAGCTTTGAATTTGAAATCTTCCCTAATGAAATTCAAATCTTTTCCAAAACCCTATTCATTTCAAAATGGAAGAAGTCATGTCATCTTCACTCTAGGCTTTGGTGTTCGAATGAATTTGAATTCATTGAGATCCAAAAGGCAAAGGAGAAAGTTTTGGGAAAGTCATTTCATTCCCTCTCATTCAACTTTCAAAAGTTTTCAAATTTCACTCAGTTTCACTCATTCAATCAAACCAACAATCAGACAACAAGCATAGTTATTTATTTAATATAACATTCCAAAATTTAGAATTTTGGGATGTTACACCCATAAATGTGAATGCTCTTTACAAATCTAAGTACAGAGAACACATGCAGAATGGCAAACCTGAGCAAACAAAATGATCATACATTCTAGTAATATTATTTGAGTTAGGAGGACAAAAATCGTAAGAGACATTCACACATACCCTACAAGTGAATGTATGCCAGCTATGCACATCAAAAAATTCTTACCAAGATGGCACCACCGATGAGGCCACCATTGGTAGTCGTGCATTTGACATCATCTAGCTCATAATAGAGGAAGACAGAATTCTGGTCCTCGGCTAGAGCTCCCGATGAAGCCATGCGGGGTGCCGACCTTGCGCAATCCTTCACCTCTGGCTCTAGTCAAACTCGTGTGAGCTGCAAATAGTACGTACAACCTGAACATGAATACATAAAACATGAGAATGGGAGGAGGAGAGGAACTGGCGGAGTTGCAACTTGCAAGAGAGGAACAGACCGAATCAGCTTGGCTATCTCTTTGTCGCCCCAAGATGAGCTTCCACGGATCTCGATGGCTGAACACTCTGCTGGTTCCCACCATTACGAGGCCACCAGATCCCGTCGGCCTCCGTGGTTCTCGCCGCTGTTGGTGACGGTGGAGCTCAAGGCCGCCGGATCTACGGTAGTCGTCGCCAGCTCTGGCCACATGTTCAGGGAGAGGTGGGCTAGTTAGGCGCCTGCTCTGGTTAGGTCTTGCAACAGCCGGAGATCCTTGGAGAAAGGCGGCGAGGTGAGAAATAGTGGACGGAAGAGGAAAACGTGCAGGCAGCGATTTGGGAGAGACGAGGGAAACGAAGGTCGACCGCACGATCTGAAGAGGTGGGGAAAGCTGGGAGGACCAACTAAAAAAATCTGGGAGGGAGTAGTCACGGTTTCGCTCGCTCGTGTCGTGTGGCCAACTTTAGAACATAATATTTGTATATTCTTTTGGATCAAATTCATCTAAACAAAAGTTTATATTTCTATTATTAGGCTTCTAACTTACTTTAATTTTGACATTTGGAACTTGCACATATTCTTATTTTGCCACAATAACATACCAACGTGTTGGGGTTGGCGCACATCTTTGCTCGTGATGTAGCTCAGCATGGTCGATCCCATGCAACCATGTATCTAGCATGTTATTGATGTCATGGCGATTTTAGCCATGTCACTTAAAAAAAAAACATCTAAATCGGCGAATTGATGGGCAAGCGAGATAGGATGCCTTGCTCGCGATGCACATCTTTGGTGGGGCCCTTGCCTGCCTTCCTTTTTCCTTATCCATTGGAAAAACTCACCTAATAATTTGTTGTCGATCTAGCCTGGTGGCGCTTCCTCCTCCTTTTCCAAAAGCACGTACATCGCTTGATTCTCAGCAATGGTTGCCTTTTCCTAAAATATTGGGCGCACGAACATTTTTGTACTTGGCTGGCACAACAAGCATTTTTCTTGGCAATGGCGGGGGTAGGAGGGGCCGATCTTTTGGTTGGGTGGCGACACATCAGACGGTGCGGGATGCAACCAATTGGGAGATCGCGGCAATCAACCGACGCAAAGTGTTGTCTTTAAATCAATATTGATCCTATTTGTTCTTTGGACAATAGTTTATATAAATAGGACTTCCTACTTACAGTATTTTCTAAGGTTTCTCACATAGCACCATTTTTATTTCAATATACCGAACTTGTGCTTATTACAATTCAACATATTAATTAGTACTTCATGACACATGTGCATTTAATAAAAATGTGGAGACCGATATCCTTCTAGAGTGTGCAGATGTATTTCATAAAAATGTGGAGGTACCAAGTCACGAAGGACTCATAACTAAAAAGTAGCTAACTAGTCCCTTACTGTTTACAAAGGCGTCCCTAGAACAATCTTGGAAAACATGGTATGTACAAGCACAACCTAACAATTGTCAAGGGCGACCCACTTGGGGCGGCAAGACCTTTGTGACTCCATGTCATGAGCTCCTTGGAGAAGCAGCGATGCCTCCCTTTTACCTCCTTCGGGAGGAAGAAGAATGACCATCCTTGGGCCACAAAAAGTGGTGGTGTGGTCAAGCCAAACAACACCCTACTATAATAGTCGCACCAAAGCATCCCACATGGATGAGCCTATCCCGATCTAGAACTCCATATTTTCCCACTTTGTGTTTGCCATGCTAGAACCTAATTGTTAGAAATTTACTTATATAGAAATTATACGGAATATAACCATAGGTTGTTCCACATGTCTATTGCCGTCGTGCATTGAAACATATAACCGAGGGTGAAAATCAACCATCGGTTATTGCTATCCCCTTCGCCATTTCGGTCATAGTCGAGAGTTTTGTTTTGACCTTGGTCATTAATGTATACCGTCGGGTATTATATGTAATCCCGTGGGATATTTCAATGAACAATCGGGCATTAAATTGGATATCCGAGGGTTAGGTTTTCCCGTCGGTAAATGCAATACATAAATCGGTTATTACCAGTCATACATGTGAGTTGACAAAACCGTCGGCCATTACCACCACCGTAAATTATTCTTGTCAAGGCCGACGGTCCGTCGGCTATTAGATTCACCGTCGGAAATATGGGGATTTCAAGGCTGGCCCACACTGTTTTCTGCCCATATCTCTAGGCTTGGTAGCTCATTCAAGTACATCCTCTTCAGCCTTGGGAAAATTTGCAGAGGGGTAATGCATCCTCCAGCGTCCATATCAAGGTTATTACATAATGTGGTCAGGTTACCCATCCTCCATAAGGACAATATCTCTAGGGAGGCCGGGAACCATACTACATGTATACTCTTGCATTCTAGGCGGTCGACATTTCGAGTTATCTCAAGCAGTTAAAATTTGAGGCTTTCTCATCCTTTGTGATATTTCTAAGCCGAATATCCAAGTATCTCCAACGTTTGGATATTCTTGTGAGGTTCCAAACCACGAAGAACTTCTTCCACATTATTACAAGCCATATCTTTATGTCCGTCCACTACTAGGAAAAACCCTAGTAGTAGCGCTTGTTTTATAGCTAGCAGTAGTTCTTGTACAAGCGCTACCACTAAGGCGCTAGAGCTAACAAGTAGCCGCGGCGCTTGAAAGGGAGCACTACTGCTATTCCTAGTTATCGATGGCGCTTTCATTGGGAAAGCGCCATCGATAGTAGTAAATAGCGATGGCGTTTCTTCTAAAAAGCACTGTTGCTAACTTTTCCTGTATTTTTAAAAATACGGCTTATTTTCGTTGTGGTTTTATATACAGTACTTTCATCATATGATTTTATGACTATGATTAGTTATTATATATAATAGTGGGTGAAATGAGCGTGGAGTAGATTCAAGTGGAGGCAACATATGGTGCATGTCAAAGTACTACTCTAATCCAAACTTGATCTAGTTTGGATTAGTAGTTCTTTCGATGTGCACCACATGTTGCCGCCCTTGAATCTAATCCATGTCCATTTCACCTACTGATATATATAATAACTCATCATGCTCATATAACAACTTAGCATCATGCATCATGGATCATAATAATAAATAACTCATCATTGATATCATAATAACAAGTCATACTCATCATCATCGATCATACAACTTCTACTCGATACCACATATCATCATCATAGTCATCTAACCAATCCTACTTAGTTGTTCTTAGAAGATGATCATGAGTATTAGCTAGGACCTACTACCTTCTCCTAGGTAAAATAGCATAAAACAAGATAGCCCCTGACTCTCCATTATGGAGAATGGAGATTATTCTGTCTCCAATTCTTGCCTTTCGCACAATCTTGCTTCCAAGAACCTCCCTAGGACTGACCATACCTTTTTTCCATTCTTTGATTATCATGTCTTAACTGGTTTTAGAAATCCTATATGGACATGTGTGATTCATAGGATGACTTGGCTATATGTTCAAAACATCAAGGCGATCATTCTGATACATCAGATGAGGCACACAATCTGATGGGATTTTCTGTTGAAAAACATAGTAATAACTTCATAGTTAGCAATGTACTTAAGTTTTAAAAGAATTTATGCAAAAGATGCATGGATGTCGTAGTAGTAAAAAATCTTACCATGGCATCTCCATGGATGTTACAGTGGTTCAACACGTGCACTAGTGGCACGTATTCACCATAATGTGGAGGAGTTTGATAATAGATATTGTAATTCTCAAGATCAGTACAAAATGCGATCGATGATTTTTCTCCGATAAGTTAACCCGGAGCCATCTATGTATTAGGTTCTATCTACCATCTTCTGCACATTGTTTGAAGAATGAAAATAAGTTGTCAACTATTTTGAAATAAACAATATAAATTAGTTAATAACTATGTTTGAGAAACTCACATAGCGGTAGAATTGGAAGCATATCAACAAGGACCCAAATGTCCATATTGTCTTGGTCGATGTCGGGATCACCAAGATCCATGGTGACAAGCATACCCTCATAAAAACCATACATCTTGCAAAGTGCTTCCCAATTTGTGCAACCAAAATGGGAATGCGCTCTCATAATTGTATAGATTTACTTCAAAATCCATACCATGATGGGTCCTTAGGTGAATGTTATTTGTTTCAAAACTTTCATGGTCTTCAAAACCCATCCTCTCCAAGACATAGTGTCTTGCATGGCATGGAATAAGCTAGTCGAATTGTAAAAGATTAAAATTACACGTTGAAATAGTTGAAGTCATGCTTAATTACGAAAATAAACACTTTTAAATGCGTTGCGTACCGCTTCAACATCGAAGGTCCCCGGAGCTTAATGCTGAAACGTCGATCTTCGTCCAGGTGAGCCCTGTCGCACTGACCTCGGTCGTCGTTGCACCAGTCGCACTCCCCCGGGAGACTTCCGTCGTCCGAGTACGACATTCCTATGTTCATAATTCAAAGATTAAACTTGTGCAATTCAATATATGTACTACAAAAACTAAATTAGATTATTATTATTCATCACGGGTTGACTACCGGTCTGTCGAGTCTTTTTCTTGAAAACTCTCAGCTCGCGGGGTGTATACATTCGACCGTTGGTGATCATCGCTCCTCCTTTCATCCCCGAATGCATTACACCAAAATGTCTAGCACACAGGAACGAAGGAGAAGCGATCCCCCACGACAATAGTCGGGATTTTTAAATCCTCTAATATGTGGTGGAGACTCTCACTCCTGATTCCTCTCGACATTTGCGACCGTCGGTGATGGTGGTTACTCCTTCCCTAGTGCATAACAAAGGTCTAGCACCCGAAGAAGAAGGAGAAACAACCCCCACGACAACAGTCGGGCTTCTTCGTCCTCTCTCATATATATGGTGGATACACTCCCTCACTGATTTTTCGACCTTCAGTGATGGAGCCTCGACAGACTTAAAGTCAACCCGAAATTTCATTTAATTATTTTCTAGAAAATCCAGGCCACTTGATTTCCTACATATTCTAGCACAAGTCATGCCAGAATTCACGGAAAAATCCGGCATGACCTTTGTAAAAAAGGACATATCGAGCGCTTGAAATTTGCCGGAACAGGAATTAATCAACACTTTGGCAAAACATAGGCCACTAGGAAGTGTAACCTGCAAACATGGCCGGCCACTTGGCAAGCATATATCCTATTTGAGCAACACAAGATATACATGTTTATATCTACATCATATGAGCATTCAAACTTGAAGGAGTAGTTTTCCAATTTGAGCATTCAATAAGCAAGACCAAATCGTAAAATAAATTAGTATTCAAATTAGCATTCATTCAATAAGCAAAACTAAATCATCTCTTTCGTCCGTACATCGTCGAATATTATCACTAATACATCTCGAATAGTATCATGTATATATCATCACTAATACAGCTAAAACCCTAGCAAACGATGGGTATCACCACGGGTGGTGGACACCCAAAGAGAAGGAACCATCAAAGGATCATAGCTCGGTGAGATCCGAAGAATCTGCCAGTTATTGGAGAACCTGCCCTTCAATGCAACCATGTAGCGATGGACGTGCTTGTCCTCCTCGCTAACTCGGTGACGTACCACCTCCACGGGGTCCTCAAGCCTCCGCACCATCACTGGCCCACGCGACCGCCACCAAAGAAGGTTCGGGTCAACGACGGGCTGGCTCCTCACCAAGCTGCGCCCCCCGGAAGGTAGCACCTCCCGTACCAGCCCGGCGGAGCCTAGTCACGGACATGGCCCCTCTGATTAAGCAGGCCTCCTCCGCTGAGTCGACGTCGATGCGACAATAATTGCTTTAACTAAAAAAATAACAACAAATGTGAAACCTAAAACACCTAAAATCTATTAACTACACCTAATTAAAAACCTACATTTTGAATATGATTTGATCATAAATAGGGTTCATACTACATTATTCTAAGATTAAACACCTAAAATACCTAAATTAAATTAACAAGATGGGGTGGCTGGTCTCACCTCGATCGAGGTCGGAGGGGGTCGGTGACGGGGACGACGGCGGGGATGATGCAGGGGCTCCTTGATTTCTGCAAAAAAATAAATAAACAAAAACATTATTATCGTCATCTTAGGACTTAGTGAAACTCCATAAGATACATTTAATTATTCTATTCAAATTTACTTATAATTTCCTATTCTATTCAAATTTTCTAAAAAATTCCTATTCTATTCAAAATACCTACATTTACTTATTTTTTTCAATTTCATATTTTATTCTATTCAAATTTACTTATTCAAATTTTTTAAAATTTCCTATTCTATTCAAAACACCTACATTTACTTATTCTTTTCAAATTACTTATTCAAATTTTCTAAAACAAAATACACTAAAACCTACATTTCTGAAAAACAAAACCTACATTTAAGAAAAACTAAACCTATTTACAGAAATGGGGAGGAGGAGGTGGGAGGAGGCCAGGAGGAGGAGGGAGGAGGAGGGGAAGGAGGAAGGAGGAGGAGATTGCAGGAGAGGGAGGAGGGAGGAGGGAGGAGGAGGATGGGGGGGCCGCCGGAGAGGGAGGAGAGAGGAGGGCCGTGGGAGGAGGGCGGGGAGAGGAGGAGGTTGGGAGGGAGGGGAGCACGGCGAGAGGAGGACGGAGGGAGGCAGATACCTTGGGGGCGTGGGCGGCGACGGCGTCGACGTGCGGCAAGTGAGAGTGTGTGAGCGAGAGTGAGGGACGCGCGCGGGCCAGTGTGGATGAGGTAAGCGTAATAGTAGCGCTGTTTAGAAAAAAGCGCTACCGCTATTTAGCAGTAGCGTCCGTCAGAGGAAAGTGTTATTTCTATGTACAGTAGCAGTAGCGCTTTTTAATTACGAGTGCTACTAGTATACCTTGTTGGGGAACGTAGTAATTTCAAAAAATTTCCTACGCACACGCAAGATCATGGTGATGCATAGCAACGAGAGGGGAGAGTGTTGTCTACGCCCTCGTGAGACCGAAGCGAAGCGATCTGGCGTAGAGGAAGTAGTCGTACGTTCTCCTCGCGATCCAACCGATCCCAGCGCCGTTACTCCGGCGCCTCCGAGTTCTTGGCACACGTTCAGCTCGGTGACGCTCCTCGGGCTCCGATCCAGCAAAGCTCCGGGGAGAGAGAGTTCCGTCAGCACGACGGCGTGGTGACGATCTTGATGTTCTACCGACGCAGGGCTTCGCCTAAGCACTGCTACAATTTGACCGAGGTGGAATATGGTGGAGGGGGGCACCGCACACGGCTAAGGAACGATCTCAAGGATCAACTTGTGTGTTCATGGGGTGCCCCCTGCCCCCGTATATAAAGGAGGGAGGGAGGAGGAGGCCGGCCCTAGGAGGAGGGCGCGCCAAGGGGAGTCCTACTCCCACCGGGAGTAGGACTCCTTCTTCCTAGTCCAACTAGGAGAAGGGGAAAGGGGGAAGTGGAGAAGGAAGGTAGAGGGGGGCTGCGCCCCAAACCCCTTGTCCAATTCGGACTGGGCTTGGGAGGGGCGCGCGCCACCTCCTGGCTCCTTCCCACTAAAGCCCATTAAGGCCCAATACTCTTCCCCGTATTCCTGTAACTCCCCGGTACTCTGAAAAATACCCGAATCATTCGGAACCTTTCCGAACTCCGAATATAGCCGTCCAATATATCGATCTTTACGTCTCGACCATTTTGAGACTCCTCGTCATGTCCCCGATCTCATCCGGGACTCGAACTCCTTGGTACATCAAAACTCATAAACTCATAATATAAGCATCATCGAAACCTTAAGCGTGCGGACCCTACGGGTTCGAGAACTATGTAGACATGACCTAGAACTATTCTCGGTCAATAACCAATAGCGGAACCTGGATGCCCATATTGGCTCCTACATATTCTCTGAAGATCTTTATCGGTCAAACCGCATAACAACATACTTTGTTCCCTTTGTCATCGGTATGTTACTTGCCCGAGGTTTGATCGTCGGTATCCAATACCTAGTTCAATCTCGTTACCGCAAGTCTCTTTACTCGTTCGTAATGCATCATTCCGTAGCTAACTCATTAGCTACATTGCTTGCAAGGCTTATAGTGATGTGCATTACCGAGAGGGCCAGAGATACCTCTCCGACAATCGGAGTGACAAAACCTAATCTCGAAATACGCCAACCCAACATGTACCTTTGGAGACACCTGTAGTACTCCTTTATAATCACCCAGTTACGTTGTGACGTTTGGTAGCACCCAAAGTGTTCCTCCGGTAAACGGGAGTTGCATAATCTCATAGTTACAGGAACATGTATAAGTCATCAAGAAAGCAATAGCAACATACTAAACGATCAAGTGCTATGCTAACGAAATGGGTCATGTCAATCAGATCATTCTCCTAATGATGTGATCCCGTTAATCAAATGACAACTCATGTCTATGGTTAGGAAACATAACCATCTTTGATTAACGAGCTAGTCAAGTAGAGGCATACTAGTGACACTTTGTTTGTCTATATATTCACACATGTATTATGTTTCTGGTTAATACAATTCTAGCATGAATAATAAACATTTATCATGAAATAAGGAAATAAATAATAACTTTATTATTGCCTCTAGGGCATATTTCCTTTAGTCTCCCACTTGCACTAGAGTCAATAATCTAGATCACATCACCATGTGATTAACATCGATAGTTCACATCATCATGTGATTAACACCCATAGTTCACATCGCCATGTGACCAACACCCAAAAGGGTTTACTAGATTCAGTAATCTAGCTCACATCGCTATGTGATTAACACCCAGAGAGTACTAAGGTGTGATCATGTTTTGCTTGTGAGAGAATCTTAGTCAACGGGTCTTTCATATTCAGATCCGTTATGTATTTTGCAATTTTCTATGTCTACAATGCTCTGCACGGAGCTACTCTAGCTAATTGCACCCACTTTCAATATGTATCTAGATCGAGACTTAGAGTCATCCAGATCGGTGTCAAAACTTGCATCGACGTAACCCTTTACGACGAACCTTTTGTCACTTCCATAATCGAGAAACATATCCTTATTCCACTAAGGATAATTTTGACCGCTGTCCAGTGATCTACTCCTAAATCACTATTGTACTCTCTTGCCAAACTCAGTGTAGGGTATACAATAGATCTGGTACACAGCATGGCATACTTTATAGAACCTATGGCCAAGGCATAGGGAATGACTTTCATTCTCTTTCTATCTTCTGCCGTGGTCGGGTTTTGAGTCTTACTCAATTTCACACCTTGTAACACAGGCAAGAACTCTTTCTTTGACTGTTCCATTTTGAACTATTTCAAAATCTTGTCAAGGTATGTACTCATTGAAAAAACTTATCAAGCGTCTTGATCTATCTCTATAGATCTTGATGCTCAATATGTAAGTAGCTTCACCGAGGTCTTTCTTTGAAAAACTCCTTTCAAACACTCCTTTATGCTTTGCAGAATAATTCTACATTATTTCTGATCAACAATATGTCATTCACATATACTTATCAGAAATGCTGTAGTGCTCCCACTCACTTTCTTGTAAATACAGGCTTCTCCAAAAGTCTGTATAAAACCATATGCTTTGATCACACTATCAAAGCGTTTATTCCAACTCCGAGATGCTTGCACCAGTCCATTGATGGATCGCTGATGCTTGCACATTTTGTTAGCTCCTTTAGGATTGACAAAAACCTTCTGGTTGCATCATATACAACTCTTCTTTAATAAATCCATTAAAGAATGTAGTTTTGACATCCATTTGCCAGATTTCATAAAATGTGGCAATCGCTAACATGATTCGGACAGACTTTTAAGCATCGATACGAGTGAGAAAATCTCATTGTATTCAACATCTTGAACTTTGTCAAAAACCTTTTTCGACAAGTCTAGCTTTGTAGATAGTAACACTACTATCAGTGTCCGTCTTCCTCTTGAAGATCCATTTATTTAACATGGCTTGCTGATCATCGAGCAAGTCAATCAAAGTCCATACTTTGTTCTCTTACATGGATCATATCTCAGATTTTATGGCCTCGAGCCATTTCGCGGAATCTGGGCTCATCATCGCTTCCTCATAGTTCGTAGGTTCATCATGGTCTAGTAACATGACTTCCAGAATAGGATTACCCTACCACTCTGGTGCGGACTGTACTTTGGAAGACCTACGAGGTTTTTGTAGTAACTTGATCTGAAGTTTCATGATCATCATCATTAGCTTCCTCACTAATTGGTGTAGGAATCACTGGAACTGGTTTCTGTGATGAACTACTTTCCAATTCGGGAGAAGGTACAAATTACCTTATCAAGCTCTTACTTTCCTCCCACTCACTTCTTTCGAGAGAAACTTCTTCTCTAGAAAGGATCCACCTTAGCAACGAATAACTTGCCTTTGGATCTGTGATAGAAGGTGTACCCAATGCCTTTGGGTATTCTATGAAGACGCACTTCTCCGATTTGGGTTCGAGCTTATCAGGTGAAACCTCTTTCACATAAGCATCACAACTCCAAACTTTAAGAAACGACAGCTTAGGTTTACTGTTTTAAACCATAGTTCATACGGTGTCGCCTCAACGGATTTAGATGGTGCCCTATTAAACGTGAATGCAGCTGTCTCTAATGCATAACCCCAAAACGATAGTGGTAAATTGGTAAGAGACATCATAGATCGCACCATATCTAGTAAAGTGCGATTACGACGTTCGGACACACCATTATGCTGTGGTGTTCCATATGGCATGAGTTGCGAAACTATTTCACATTGTTTCAAATGAAGACCAAACTCGTAACTCAAATATTCATCTCCACGATCAGATCGCAGAAACTTTATTTTCTTGTTACGATGATTTTCCACTTCACTCTGAAATTCTTTGAACCTTTCAACTATTTCAGACTTATGTTTCATCAAGTAGATATACCCATATCTGCTCAAATCATCTTGTGAATATCAGAAAATAACGATACTTGCCACGAGCATCAACACTCATTGAATCGCATACATCGGCATGTATTATTTCCAATAAGTCAGTAGCTTGTTCCGTTGTTCCGGAGAACGGAGTTTTAGTCATCTTGCCCAAAAGGCACGGTTCGCAAGCATCAAATGATTCATAATCAAGTGATTCCAAAAGTCCATCAGCATGGAGTTTTCTTCATGCGCTTTACACCAATATGACCTAAACGGCAGTGCCACAAATAAGTTGCTCTATCATTATTAACTTTGCATCCTTTTGGTTTCAATATTATGAATATGTGTATCACTATGATCGAGATCCAATGAACCATTTTCATTGGGTGTGTAACCATATAAGGTTTTATTCATGTAAACAGAACAACAATTTATTCTCTTACTTAAATGAATAACCGTATTGCAATAAACATGATCAAATCATTTTTATGCTCAACGCAAACGCTAAATAACATTTATTTGGCTTTTAACACTAATCTCGAAAATATAGGGAGTGTGTGATGATGATCATATCAATCTTGGAACTATTTCCAACACTCATCGTCACTTCCCCTTCAACTAGTTTCTGTTCATTCTGCAACTCCCGTTTCGAGTTACTACTCTTAGCAACTATACCAGTATCAAATACCGAGGGGTTGCTATGAACACTAGTAAGGCACACATCAATAACCTGTATATCAAATATACTCTAGTTCAATTTGCCATCCTTCTTATCCGCCAAATACTTGGGGTAGTTCTGCTTCCAGTGACCAGTTCCATTGCAGCAAAAGCACTTAGTCTCAGGCTTAGGTCCAGACTCGGGCTTCTTCACTCGGACAGCAACTTGCTTGCCGTTCTTCTTGAAGTTCCCCTTCTGCCCTTTGCCCTTTTCCTTGAAACTAGTGGTCTTGTCAATCATCAACACTTGATGCTCTTTTCTTGATTTCTACCTTCGTCGATTTCAGCATCACGAAGAGCTTGGGAATTACTTTTGTCATCCCTTGCATATTATAGTTCATCACGAAGTTCTACTAACTTGGTGATGGTGACTAGAGAATTCTGTCAATCACTATCTTATCTGGAAGATTAACTCCCACTTGATTCAAGCGATTGAAGTACCTGCACAATCTGAGCACATGCTCACTAGTTGAGCGATTCTCCTCCATCTTTTAGCTATAGAACTTGTTGGAGACTTCATATCTCTCAACTCGGGTATTTGCTTGAAATATTAACTTCAATTCCTGGAACATCTCATATGGTCCATGACGCTCAAAACGCCTTTGAAGTCCCGATTCTAAGCTGTTTAAGCATGGTGCACTAAACTATCAAGTAGTCATCATATTGAGCTAGCCAAACGCTCATAACGTCTGATCTGCTCTTGCAATAGGTCTGTCACCTAGCGGTGCATTAAGGACATAATTCTTACATGCAGCAATGAGGATAAACCTCAGATCACGGATCCAATCCGCATCATTGCTACTAACATTTTCAATACAATTTTCTAGGAACACATATAAAAACATAGGGAAGCAACAACGCGAGCTATTGATCTACAACATAATCTGCAAAATACTACCAGGACTAAGTTCATGATAAATTAAAGTTCAATTAATCATATTACTTAAGAACTCCCACTTAGACAGACATCTCTCTAGTCATCTAAGTGATCACGTGATCCAAATCAACTAAACCATAACCGATCATCACGTGAGATGGAGTAGTTTTCAATGGTGAACATCTTATGTTGATCATATCTACTATATGACTCACGCCGACCTTTCGGTCTCCGTGTTCCGAGGCCATATCTGCATATGCTAGGCTCGTCAAGTATAACCTGAGTATTCTGCGTGTGCAAAACTGGCTTGCACCCGCTGTAGATGGACGAGAGCTTATCACACCCGATCATCACGTGGTGTCTCGGCACGACGAACTTTGGCAACGGTGCATACTCAGGGAGAACACTACTTGATAATTTTTGTGAGAGATCATCTTAAAATGCTACCGTCAATCAAAGCAAAATAAGATGCATAAAGGATAAACATCACATGCAATCAATATAAGTGATATGATATGGCCATCATCATCTTGTGCTTGTGATCTCCATCTCCGAAGCACCGTCATGATCACCATCGTCACCAGCGCGACACCTTGATCTCCATCGTAGCATCGTTGTCGTTTACGCCATCTATTGCTTCTACGACTATCGCTACCGCTTAGTGATAAAGTAAAGCAATTACAGGGCGTTTGCATTTCATACAATAAACCGACAACCATATGGCTCCAGCCAGTTGCCGATAACTTCGGTTACAAAACATGATCATCTCATACAATAAAATATAGCATCACGTCTTTACCATATCACATCACAACATGCCCTGCAAAAACAAGTTAGACGTCCTCTACTTTGTTGTTGCAAATTTTACGTGGCTCCTACGGGCTTAAGCAAGAACCAATCTCACCCACGATCAAAACCACAACGATACTTCGTCAAATAGACTCCGTTTAACCTTCTCAAGGACCGGGCGAGCCACACTCAGTTCAACTAAAGTGAGAGAGACAGACACCCGCCAGCCACCTTTAAGCACGAGTGCTCGTAACGGTGAAACCAGTCTCGCGTAAGCGTACGCGTAATGTCGGTCCGGGCCGCTTCATCTCACAATACCGCTGAACCAAAGTATGACATGCTGGTAGGCAGTATGACTTGTATCGCCAACTCACTTGTGTTCTACTCGTGCAAAACATCAAACCATAAAAACCTAGGCTCGGATGCCACTGTTGGGGAACGTAGTAATTTCAAAAAATTTCCTACGCACACGCAAGATCATGGTGATGCATAGCAACGAGAGGGGAGAGTGTTGTCTACGCACCCTCGAGACCGAAGCGAAGCGATCACAACGTAGAGGAAGTAGTCGACGTTCTCCTCGCGATCCAACCGATCCCAGCGCCGTTACTCCGGCGCCCCGAGTTCTTGGCACACGCTCAGCTCGGTGACGCCTCGGCTCCGATCCAGCAAAGCTCCGGGAGAGAGAGTTCCACAAGACGACGGCGTGGTGACGATCCTGATGTTCTACCGGACGAGGCTTCGCCTAAGCACTGCTACAATTTGACCGAGGTGGAATATGGTGGAGGGGGGCACCGCACACGGCTAAGGAACGATCTCAAGGATCAACTTGTGTGTTCATGGGGTGCCCCCTGCCCCCGTATATAAAGGAGGGAGGGAGGAGGAGGCCGGCCCTAGGAGGAGGGCGCGCCAAGGGGAGTCCTACTCCCACCGGGAGTAGGACTCCTTCTTCCTAGTCCAACTAGGAGAAGGGGGAAAGGGGGAAGTGGAGAAGGAAGGAGAGGGGCTGCGCCCAAACCCCTTGTCCAATTCGGACTGGGCTTGGGAGGGCGCGCCACCTCCCGGCTCCTTCCCACTAAAGCCCATTAAGGCCCAATACTCTTCCCGTATTCCCGTAACTCCCGGTACTCGAAAAATACCGAATCATTCGAACATTTCCGAACTCTGAATATAGTCGTCCAATATATCGATCTTTACGCCTCGACCATTTCGAGACTCCTCGTCATGTCCCCGATCTCATCCGGGACTCCGAACTCCTTCGGTACATCAAAACTCATAAACTCATAATATAACATCGCATCGAAACCTTAAGCGTGCGGACCCTACGGGTTCGAGAACTATGTAGGCATGACCTAGAACTATTCTCGGTCAATAACCAATAGCGGAACCTGGATGCCCATATTGGCTCCTACATATTCTACGAAGATCTTTATCGGTCAAACCGCATAACAACATACTTTGTTCCCTTTGTCATCGGGGATGTTACTTGCCCGAGGTTTGATCGTCGGTAGCCAATACCTAGTTCAATCTCGTTACCGGCAAGTCTCTTTACTCGTTACGTAATGCATCATTCCGTAGCTAACTCATTAGCTACATTGCTTGCAAGGCTTATAGTGATGTGCATTACCGAGAGGGCCCAGAGATACCTCTCCGACAATCGGAGTGACAAAACCTAATCTCGAAATACGCCAACCCAACATGTACCTTTGGAGACACCTGTAGTACTCCTTTATAATCACCCGATTACGTTGTGACGCTTGGTAGCACCAAAGTGTTCCTCCGTAAACGGAGTTGCATAATCTCATAGTTACAGGAACATGTATAAGTCATGAAGAAAGCAATAGCAACATACTAAACGATCAAGTGCTATGCTAACGGAATGGGTCATGTCAATGAGATCATTCTCCTAATGATGTGATCCCGTCAATCAAATGAAAACTCATGTCTATGGTTAGGAAACATAACCATCTTTGATTAACGAGCTAGTCAAGTAGAGGCATACTAGTGACACTTTGTTTGTCTATATATTCACACATGTATTATGTTTCCGGTTAATACAATTCTAGCATGAATAATAAACATTTATCATGAAATAAGGAAATAAATAATAACTTTATTATTGCCTCTAGGGCATATTTCCTTCATACCTACACTGCCAGACACAAGCGCTATCGTTCTTTAGTGGCAGCGGTTTCTTATAAAAAGTGCTACTACTGAGCTCCTGTCTATAAGCATTTCCGTAGTAGTGGTCATCTATTTCTTGGACCCAAGAGAACAACAACTCACTTAGGTTTTGCTTCTAATTGAGATTGGCTTCTTTTGCATTCTCCCCACTCTTTATCGCTCAAATTCAACACTTCCAACCTATTACTAAGGTGTTGCAAGTCTTTGAGTTGCTCTATTCCAAGGCCATCTCCAGTATCCACAACAAATGTTGTTAATATGTAAAGGTTGTTCAGTAGACCAAAGTTTGGAGACATAATTTTGAGGCTATGGCAATGAGAAAGATAAAGATAGATGAGCTTTCTCAGTCTTGCCATGGCTTCTGGAAACTGCCGCAGGTTATAACAACCTATGAGCCTCAGTGTTTGCAAGTTACACAACACACATAATGAATTTGGCAATGTAATGAAGTAAGACCTAGAGAGGTCAAGATACCGTAAATGTTTTGCATTTATGGCCTTGCGAATGTCAATTGAAGGAGGGGGACAATGCAATGCTCTTAGTGATGTCGATACCTGTAGCAACACTTCATAATCCTTGTAGTATTCCGAAGGAGATAACAAAGTGCGGAGGTATGTTCTGCCTTTGCATAACCCGCTGAATATTTCCAATTCAGCCTCTGTCACTTGCATGTGACAAACATCTTTAACGATGCTTTCTGCTGAGTAAGTTCTTCCATACTACCACATTCATCCGTGACATCTTTTGCTAGATCATGCATTAAATCATACACCTTACAGTTAATAGTCACATATCTTGTTGTACATAATTGTGTTTGCACTCTTGCTTATCTTTGTGGAAGGACCTCCAAACCAACTCATAAAAAATGAATTCTCCTTTCCGTGTTAAATCCATTGTTCCCTTCTCTTGAATAAAACCATTTGCCATCCATAGTTGGATCAACTCGTCCTTATCCATCTCATAGTCCTTGGGGAAAACTGCTAAGAATGCTAAACGTTGCTTCATTTAGGTGTCTGTAGCTCAACTTTAGGATGTACTTGATTTCATCTTTCCCTCTAACATGATCACTAATATTACTTTCTTCAATGGCCTTCCATTCTTGTACTTGCTGATATCACTAGTAGAAAACAGGGCTTTGGTCCCAGCTCAATCACTAGTAGAAAACAGAGCTTTAAAACAGGTTCGTAAGGGCCTTTAGTGCCGGTTTTGCAACTGGCACTAAAGAGTGGAGACTAAAGACCCCCCCCTATAGTACCGGTTTGGTACGAACCGGCACTAAAGGCCCACCACGTGGCGTGAGCTCGCGCCCTGGTATGGGGGACCTTTAGTACTGGTTGGTGTTACCAACCGGTACTATAGTTTTTATTTTTGAAAATTTGGAAAAAAATTTGATTTTTTTATTTTTAATTTTTCTGAATTATTTGATGATTTAGTCTCTAATCACCTCTCTTAACTGCTCAAGTGTGGATCACTCATTCCGAATTGCCTAACTTCTCGGCCGGTCACCCATCCCTCTCACTACTCCAGCCTGAGCACACTTAACTTCCGGGTTCTATTCTCCCTCGTTTCCAAGTCTGCACTTGTTGTTTTCCTGACAATAGTAAGATGTGAATCCTATTAACCCTCAGGAGTTTAGCTTGAGCATGAAGTCACACGTTTCACTGTTTGAGTTTGAAACAATTATTCTAAAAAACAATAATTATGTAGTAACACTAATATTTCTTGAATAAGTAGTTTGACCATAGTTTGACCATAGTTTGACTAGATTTGACCAAAATTCAAAAAAGCTGAGATACTTATTTAGTAACACTATTATTGCGTAATTATTTGGTAACACTCTATATTTCTTGAATCAGTTGTTTGACAGGTTTGACAAGATTTAACCAAAATTCAAAAAAAGCATAAATTAGAGCATATCTTTTTTTCATTTTACAATTTTTTCATTTCAAAAATTGTCCTAAACTCTAAACCCGGGACTTAAAACGTCGGAAACTCTATGCTAAACAGTAAAAACTAAGGGTTTAAACCATAAAACCTAACCCTAAACTCTGAAATCTAAACCCTAGCACTAAACGCTAAAAACGTCTAAAAAACGTCTAAAACGCCCAAAAACTCTATTTTCCCTTCAGCGGATCAATCTTTTTGTTCTGCAAATTTTGATATATTATATGTGTTTTTCTGAATTAGGATGATTTAGTTATGATTTTTTCAATTTTGAAAATTGTTCTATAGTCCCGGTTTGTGTCTCCAACGGGACTATAGGTTAGACCTTTAGTGCCGGTTCGTGGCACGAACCGGTACTAAAGGTTGGCCCTTTAGTACCGGCTTGTGCCACAAACCGGGACTAAAGGGGCTCGTGGGGCCCCGGCCTGACGCCAGCCTGCCACCACCCCTTTAGTACCGATTCGTGGCACGAACCGGTACTAAAGGTTCAACACGAACCGGTACTAATGCATAGCGTTCGAACCGGTACTAATGATACCATTAGTACCGGGCCAAAATTGAACCATGACTAATGTGTCTCACATAAGGTTCTTTTTCTACTAGTGAATGCACCCTTTAGTCCCGGTTAGATTATTTAACCGACTAATGTGTGAGCATTAGTCCCGTTCGAGCGGCTAGGGCGCCGGTAAGGCATTAGTCCCAGTTCAATGGGACCTTTAGTCCCGGTTCACGGGACTAAAGGGTGTGATGTTTTAGTCCCGGTTCGTGTCTCAAACCGGGACTAAGATTAGACCTTTAGTCCTGGTTTGAGACACCAACCGGGACTAAAGCGTCATGATACCTTTAGTCCCGTTTCGTGTCTCAAACCGGGACTAAAGGGTCTCAATTTTTTGTTTGTTTTTCCATTTGTTTTCTATTTTTAGTTTCTGTTTTAAATTGCTTATATCCTTTAGGATATTTGATGTTTTGAGTGATTCTTTTGCATTAGATTCAAAATTTTGTCTAGCTTCTGTTTGTGCCATTAGTTTTCAAATTTGAATGATTTAAATATCAATTTGTTCAAATTTTATTTAAACCCTAGATTCTGAATAATTTGAGTTTAAAATAGTTTTAATTTAATTCTTTTTGCTCCTAGTCACATGTTAGATTGTTGTCACAGCAAGATTTATTTGGTTATTTTTAGAATAACTTTAATTAAAACAGTACTGCTTTGCTTATATAGTTGTTTTAGTCCTTTAATTGTTGTTTTCAATTATTTTTAGTTAAAAAGTAATTCTTTTTGCCACTTTAATAGAACTTGACTCTGGCTTGGTTAACCTTAGTTGTGACTCTGGCTGGGACGGTGCTTGTAGGTGTAGTCGACGGTAGGATTGGATGGACACCATCCCGGACTAAAGGGGTTCAAACTCTCATAGTAAGATTTATTTGGTTATTCTTAGAACAATTTTAATTATGATTTTAATTAAAACAATACTGCTTTACTTATATAGTTGTTTTAGTCCTTTAATTGTTGTTTTAAATTATTTTTAGTTAAAAAGTAATTCTTTTTGCCACTTTAGTAGACCGTGACTCTGGCTTGGTTAACCTTAGTTGTGACTCTGGCTGGGACGGTGCTAGCAGATGTAGTCGACGGTAGGACTGGATGGATACTATCCCGGACTAAAGGGGTTCAAACTCCCCACCCCCCTGTGTATCGCCATTTCAGTTTTGAGAAAAAAAGAAATGATAAAAACTTCAAAAATTAAAATCCTTCGAGATGTAGTTATGTTACTACATCTACTAGTTAGGAAAATTTAAAACTTAAATTTGGACATGTTTTGCAAAAAAATGTTATGAAAAAGTAAAACGGCTATAACTTTTGCATGCGATGTCGAAAAAACGTATAATATATCAAAATGTTCAGCACGAAAATCATGTTCTGATTTATTTTTGCAAATTTGTAGAATCCTCATGTTCTGAAAGGAAAGAAAGTTATCCTCAAATTTATGTTGTTTTTAAATTTTCGATCAAACTGTGGTCAAACTACTTATTCAAGAAATATTAGCGTTACTAAATAATTATTTATTTTAGGAATAATAGTTTCGAACTCAAACGGTGAAACAGTGACTTCATGCTCAAGTTCAACTCCTAAGGGTTAATAGGATTGACAGCTTACTATTCTTAGGAAAACAACAAGTGCAGACTTGGAAACGAGGGGTAATAGAACTTGGAAGTTAAGCGTGCTCAGGCTGAAGTAGTGAGAGGATGGGTGACTGACCGAGAAGTTAGACGATTTAGAATGATGAGGGGTGATTAGAGATTAGAGATAAAATTAAGGAGTGATTAGGGGTGATTAGAGATTAAATTATCAAATAATTCAGAAAATTGAAAATCGTTTTTTTCCAAAAAATATCAAAAAAAAATCAAAAAAGGTGGAGCTCCAGACAGCGGCCACGTGGAGCCGCTTTAGTCCTGGTTCGTAGTTTAACCGACTAAAGGTTTTGGGCTTTAGTCCCTTGAACCGGACTAGAGGCATGTTTTCTACTAGTGTATGAACCCACCAATCCGCCCATTGTCTTGAGAGCAAGAGGCAGCCCCTGCATTTGTTGACAATACGCCTACCAATGTTAACTAACTCTGCTTGCTCCTGCCCCACGCCATTTCTATACACTTTCTGTGCAAACACTTCCAATGAATCTTGTTCATTCAAACATGCTATCTTATGGGGTCAAGGGTCTGCATTATAGAGGCCACTTTCTGGCTTCGAGTTGTAACTAGTATTACACTTCCTGGTCCACCAACAAGAACACAAAAGTGGCTTTAGGACATCCTCTCACTTACCCTCATCTTCATTCCATACGCAATCAAGCACGAGCATAAACCTATTTTGGCCAATGACCAGAACACAAAGTGACTTTAACCTCACTAGGGAACTTTGTAACCTATCAACATGTTAATTCATATACATATGAATTAAATTAGCTGACTAGAAATTAATTGAATCTTTTATGAAGCATAGCTTAGAATTAATTCAAAAGCCCATATCTATCTATCTATCTATCTATCTATCTATCTATACCTACACTAATTATGCACTTCCTACAAATTCCCACGTTAATTAGATTTTATGAGCCGTTAATCAGGTGGGACCGAATTATTACGGTGTAGATCGACTCATAGAGAAAAAAACTCGCATAGAGAAAAAACACGTATCTATTTCCCATGACCCAAAGTCTCTCAAACTCTTCGTAAGAAAAAAACTAACTTATCTCTCTCGCATGACTCAATTCTCTCAATCTCTCCATTAAAAAAGGGGAGTACTCTGCGCAAGCCTTTTGGCGCAACTTTCGCCGGTCCACTCAGAGCCACACGATCTGCGTGCGTCGTGTGAACGGTCAGATCAGTCCGCATCCCCTTTCTTCATCCTCCCACACGGGAAAAAAGAGGAGAACAAAAGTGAGCGCCGCCGCCGCTCGCGGGATCCACCAACGGCGGCATCTCGCCAGGACAAGTCATCGATGTCTCATCTCACACCGGCGATGCATAGGCCGGCACCACGGCGGATTTTTAATTATGCGTACTTAGGCTTTGTTTTTAATGCTGGTCTTTTGTTAGAGCAATGTTTAGGTCAACTAGCTCTGTGTAATTACTTTATTGCTTGATTTAGTAAGAGTGGTATGTCTGCTGTACACTCTTTTGTGTGCCCAAATTAGCAGGCGATGTTAAATTATGCAATGACGTACCCAGGGAAATTTCCACCAAAATTTGAATTATCAAAATCATCCCATGCGCGTAAAGCAGAAGAATCGTTTGTGATGCACACAATTGTTCAAAGTGAATGGTCCGGCGGCACCGCGCGCGTTCAAAGTGAATGTGCCCATGCCTTGAGACCAAAATTTGAATTGTCAAACTCATCCCATGCGCGTAAAGCAGAAGAATCTTTTGCGATGCACACAATCGTTCAACGTGAATGGTCCAGCGGCACCGCGCGCAAAGTTTCCCTCGACATTTCCAAAATTTTGGCCTACCGCCAAAATATCTACCCCCCCCCTTCCCCACCCCCTTTTCTCCCCGACCACAAGTCACATTTCCCCTATTTCCTCCTTCCTTCCTTCCTTGCTAAGCCATTTCCGCTTCCTCGCTCTCGCCGTCTTGCATCCTACCGGGGTCGCCATGGTCTTCTTCAAAGACATCTCCAACGGTTCCTCCTCTGGCGACTACTCCTTCACCACCCGGGTATGCCTCTCTTCTCTCTCTCTCGGGCTATGACTTGGAATGAAGGATTTTTACCTGGAGGTAGATTTGAGTCGTTTCTTCCTCTTGTAGCTCCCTAAGACCATCAGTGGCAACAAATGGAGCGGGGTGGCTGAAGATCTATCTGCTCGTTGTCACCATCAATCTGCGTGCGTGAAGCTACTTGCGTTTGATTCTGTGGACACTGGGAGGAAGTTTCTGGCATGTGCAGAGAAGGTTAGTGAGGGAGTCCGGGATTAAGGGGTCCTCGGAAAGCCGGACTATATTCTTGCGCCGGACTGTTGGACAATGAAGATACAAGATTGAAGACTTCGTCCCGTGTCCGGGTGGGACTCTCCTTTGCGTGGAAGGCAAGCTTGGCAATTCGGATATGTAGATTTCCTTCTCTGTAACCGACTCTGTGTAACCCTAGCCCCCCTTCGATGTCTATATAAACCGGAGCATTTTAGTCCATAGGACAAGAACAATCATAACCATAGGCTAGCTTCTAGGGTTAGCCTCTACGATCTCGTGGTAGATCAACTCTTGTAATACTCATATCATCAAGATCAATCAAGCAGGAAGTAGGGTATTACCTCCATAGAGAGGGCCCAAACCTGGGTAAATATTGTGCCCCCCGCCTCCTGTTACCATTAGCCTTAGACGCACAATGTGGGACCCCCTACCCGAGATCCACCGGTTTTGACACCGACATTGGTGCTTTCATTGAGAGTTCCACTATGTCTTCATCATAAGGCTTGAAGGCCCCTTCAATCATCCACAACGACGAGGTCCAGGGTGAGTTTTTCCTGCCCGAACAGATCTTTGTATTCGGCGGCTTCGCACTGTGGGCCAATTCACTTGGCCATCTGGAGCAGACCGATAGCTATGCCCCTGGCCATCAGGTCAGGTTAGGAAGCCTGAACTACACTGCCGACATCCGCGGAGACTTGATCTTCGACAGATTCGAGCCCATGACAGGTGCGCCCTACCGTCACGATGAGCATGACTTAGATCTGCCATCGGACGGTGTTCAGGAGATCACACCTGCAGCTGCCCCGGCTCCAAATCTAGAGCAGATCGTGCCATCCGAGGACGGGTGGATGGACCCCGCCCCAAGCGGCACACTCAGCGGCGATAGAGCTGAACACAGATCTCACTTCCAAGGAGGTCTGTGTCATCGGACCCTCGGACTCGTCTCCGGCCATAGGCTCCGAACCGCGTGCATCCATGCCCATCAGACCTAACTGGGCACCGATCATGGAGTTTAGCTCTGCGGATATCTTTCAGTACTCGCCCTTGGGCGACGTGCTAAACTCACTAAAATCTCTCTCCCTGTCAGGCGACTCTTGGCCGAACTATGTCCATCTTGAGTGGGAAGCGGACGACGAAGGAATTCGAAACCCACCCACCACCCACTTAATAGCCACTCTCGACGACTTAAACGACATGCTTGATTTCGACTCCGAAGAGATCGACGGTATGGACGACGATACGGAGAAGAACAGGAACCACCGCCCACAGGGCGCTGGACTGCTACCTCATCATACGACATAAATATGGTGGACACCCGAAGAAAACAATGGCGAGGGTGAAAAGGATGCAACGGAGGGTGACCCTCTTGAGAAGCAACCTAAGCACCGACGTCAGCGGCGCCGCTCTAAACCCCGCCATAGCAAAATCAGCGATACCGGCACAAGAGACAATAGCACTCCAGATGATGCCGAAGAAGAAAACAATCCAGACCAGCCAAGCTTCGAGCAGGCTGGGCGGGAGGACGGGCAAGATAGCCCTGATGAACAGGCAATGGACGAAGACTCGGAGGTGTGCCTCGGCGACGAAGAATTTATCGTGCCTCAGGATCACATCGAGCAGGAGCGCTTCAAGCGCTGGCTTATAGCCATTGCAAAGAGCCTGAAGAAAAAACAACAACAGCTCCAAGCTGATCAAGATATGCTCACTGACAGATGGACCAAGGTCTTGGCGGCCGAGGAATACGGACTCGAGCACCCAACCAAAAGTTACCCGAGGCGCAGGTAGTTACCTCAATTCAAGGATGAGGCAGTAGAGCCTATACTACCAGCGCATGATGCGGCTGACCGACCACCTCGTGGCCGAGACAAAGCGGCATATCAGCCCGAACACCAGCCATCACCATGTCACCGAACAACTAAAAACACCAATGCCCGGGGCTACACGCATGACCTGTGAGACGAATTGGAAAACAAACCAGGACAGTCAAGATCAATCTATGGATCGCGGAGGCGCGCCCCAACACGTGACGATGACTGCCACGCCGGATATACTAAATACAAATCCGTCCAGGCCGAATACAGCAGACCAGACTCATTGGAACTTCGTCGCGATGTAGCACGGCATAGAGGCGTCGCACACCCCCTATGCTTCACTGACAAAGTAATGGAGCATGAATTCCCAGAAGGGTTTAAACCCGTGAAATCGAACCATATGATGGACAACGGACCCCGCGGTTTGGATCGAAGATTTTCTTCTCCACATTCACATGGCCCGCGGCGATGATCTGCATGCCATCCAGTACCTCTCACTAAAACTCAAGGGACCAACTCGACATTGGCTGAATAGTCTGCCGACAAATTACATCGGCGGTTGGGAGAACTTGAAAAACGCATTCCTTGACAACTTCCAGGGCACTTATGTGCGACCACTGGACGCTGATGACTGAAGTCACATAACCCAACAGCCCGGAGAGTCAGCCAGGAAATTCTGGACTCGGTTCTTAACTAAAAATAACCAAATCGTCGACTGTCCAAATGCCGAAGCCCTATACGCCTTTAAGCATAACATTTGTGCTGAGTGGCTTGCCCGGCACCTCGGCCAAGAGAAGCCGAAATCCATTGTAGCCCTTACTGAAGGAAATATGCCCTAGAGGCAATAATAAAGTTATTATTAATTTCCTCATATCATGATAAATGTTTATTATTCATGCTAGAATTGTATTAAACGGAAACATGATACATGTGTGAATACATAGACAAACATATAGTCACTAGTATGCCTCTACTTGACTAGCTCATTAATCAAAGATTGTTATGTTTCCTAACCATTGACATGTGTTGTTATTTGATTAATGGGATCACATCATTAGGAGAATGATGTGATTGACATGACCCATTCCGTTAGCCTAGCACTTGATCGTTTAGTATATTGCTATTGCTTTCTTCATGACTTATACATGTTCCTTTAACTATGAGATTATGCAACTCCTGCTTACGGAGGAACACTTTTGGTGCTACCAAACGCCACCATGTAACTGGGTGATTACAAAGGAGTACTACAGTGTCTCCAAAGGTACATGTTGGGTTGGCGATTTGAGATTAGGTTTTGTCACTCCGATTGTCGGAGAGGTATCTCTGGGCCCTCTCGGTAATGCACATCACTATAAGCCTTGCAAGCAATGTAGCTAATGAGTTAGTTACGGAATGATGCATTACATAACGAGTAAAGAGACTTGCCAGTAACGAGATTGAACTAGGTATTGGACACCGACGATCAAATCTCGGGCAAGTATCATACCGATGACAAAGGGAACAACGTATGTTGTTATGCGGTTTGACCGATAAAGATCTTCATAGAATATGTAGGAGCCAATATGAGCATCTAGGTTCCGCTATTGGTTATTGACCGAGAATAGTTCTACGTCATGTCTACATAGTTCTCGAACCCGTAGGGTCCGCACGCTTAACGTTACGATGACAGTTTTATTATGAGTTTATAAGTTTTGATGTACCGAAGATTGTTCGGAGTCCCGGATGTGATCACGGACATGATGAGGAGTCTCGAAATGGTCGAGACATAAAGATTGATATATTGGAAGCCTATATTCGGATATCGGAAAGGTTCCGGGTGAAATCGATTTTACCGAACACCGTGGGTTACCGGAACCTCCCGGGGGATAATGGGCCTTAGTGGGCCATGAGGGAGAAGAGGAGGGCCGGCCAGGGCAGGCCGCGCCCCCCCCTAGTCCGAATAGGACAAGGAAGGGGGGGGGGCGCCCCCCTTTCCTCTTTCCTCCCCCCTTCCTTCTCCACCAAGGCAGAGGGGAGTCCTACTCCGGTGGGAGTAGGACTCCTCCAGCGCCCCTTGGGGCCGGCCGCACCTCCCCTCCCTCCTTTATACACGGGGCAGGGGCACCCTAGGACACACAAGTTGATCTTCGTGATCGTTCCTTAGCCGCAGCGGTGCTCCCTCCACCATATTCCACCTTGGTCATATCGTCGCGGAGTTTAGCGAAGCCCTCGCGCCAGAGAACATCATCATCGCCACCACGCCGTCAGGTTGTGAAACTCATCCCCGACACTTTGTTGGATCGAGTCGGGGTCGCCATCGAGCTGAACGTGTGCTGAACTCGGAGGTGCCGACGCTCGTACTCGGATCGGTCGGATCATGAAGACGCACGACTACATCAACCGCGTTGTTATAACGCTTCGCTTTCGGTCTCACGAGGGTACGTGGACAACACTCTCCTCTCGTTGCTATTCATCACCATGATCTTGCGTAGCGAGGAAATTTTTGAAATTACTACGCTTCCCAACAGTGGCATCCGAGCCTGGTTTTATGCGTAGATGTCATATGCACGAGTAGAACACAAGTGAGTTGTGGGCGATATAAGTCATACTGCTTACCAGCATGTCATATTTTGGCTCAGCGGTATTGTGAGATGAAGTGGCCCGACCGACATTACGCCAGACGCTTACGCGAGACTGGTTTCACTGCTACGAGCACTCGTGCTTAAAGGTGATCGACGGTGTCTGCTCTCTCACTTTAGCTGAATCGAGTGTGGCTACGCCCGGTCCTTGCGAAGGTTAAAACAGCACCAACTTGACAAACTATCGCTGTGGTTTTGATGCGAGGTAAGAACGGTTCGTGCTCAGCCCGTAGCAGCCACGTAAAATTTGCAACAACAAAGTAGAGGACGCCTAACTTGTTTTTGCAGGGCATGTTGTGATGTGATATGGTCAAGACGTGATGCTATATTTTATTGTATGAGATGATCATGTTTTGTAACCGGTTATCGGCAATCGGCAGGAGCCATATGGTTGTCGCTTATTGTATGAAATGCAAACGCCATGTAATTGCTTTACTTTATCTCTAAGCGGTAGCGATAGTCGAGAAGCAATAGATGGCGAACGACAACGATGCTACGATGGAGATCAAGGTGTCGCGCCGGTGACGATGGTGATCACGACGGTGCTTTGAGATGGAGATCACAAGCACAAGATGATGATGGCCATATCATATCACTTATATTGATTGCATGTGATGTTTATCCTTTATGCATCTTATCTTGCTTTGATTGACGGTAGCATTTTAAGATGATCTCTCACTAAAATTATCAAGAAGTGTTCTCCTGAGTATGCACTGTATGAAAGTTCTTCATGCTGAGACACCATGTGATGATCGGTGTGATAGGCTCTACGTTCAAATACAACGGTGCAAAACAGTTGCACACGCGAATACTCAGGTTAAACTTGACGAGCCTAGCATATAACAGATATGGCCTCGAACACGGAGACCGAAGGTCGAGCGTGAATCATATAGTAGATATGATCAACATATTGATGTTCACCGTTGAAAATACTCCATCTCACGTGAAGATCGGACATGGTGTAGTTAATATGGATCACGTAATCGCTTAGAAGATTAGAGGGATGTCTATCTAAGTGGGAGTTCTTAAGTAATATGATTAATTGAACTTAAATTAATCATGAACTTAGTACCTAATAGTATTTTGTGTTGGGGAACGTAGTAATTTCAAAAAATTTCCTACGCACACACAGGACCATGGTGATGGCATAGCAACGAGAGGGGAGAGTGTCGTCCACGCACTCGTGAGACCGAAAGCGAAGCGTTATAACAACGCTGTTGATGTAGTCGACGCCTTCACGATCCGACCGATCCAAGCACCGAACGACGGCACCTCCGAAGTTCTGCACACGCTCAGCTCGATGACGATCCCGGACTCCGATCCAGCAAAGTGTCGGGATGAGTTTCACAAGACGACGGCGTGCAGGACGATGATGATGCTCCACCGACGCAGGGCTTCGCCTAAGCTCCATGACGATATGACTTCTCCTGGCGCGGGGCTTCGCCTAAGCTCATGACGATATGACCGAAGTGGAATATGGTGGAGTGGGGTACCGACACGGCTAAGGAACGATCCGTAGATCAACTTGTGTGTCTTGGGGTGCCCCCTGCCCCGTGATATAAAGGAGCCAAGGGGAGGGGCCGGCCGGCCCAGAGGAGGCGCTGGCCAGGAGTCCTACTCCTCCGGGAGTAGGATTCCTCCAATCCTAGTTGGAATAGGATTCACCGGAGGGGAAAAGAGAGAGGGGCGGCCCACCTTTCCTAGTCCTAGTAGGACTAGGGAAGGGGAGGCCGCGCCACCTAGGGCTGGCCCTTTCTCCTTTCCACCTAGGCCCACTATGGCCCATATAGTTCCCGGGGGTTCGGTAACCTCCTGCACTCCGTAAATTTCGATTTCACTCGGAACATTTCCGATGTCCAAATGTAGGCTACTAATATATCAATCTTTATGTCTCGACCATTTCGAGACTCCTCGTCATGTCCGTGATCACATCCGGGACTCCGAACAACCTTCGTACATCAATACTTATAAACTCATAATGAACTATCATCGAAACGTTAAGCGTGCGGACCCTACGGGTTCGAGAACTATGTAGACATGACCTAGAACCATTCTCAGTCAATAACCAATAGCGGAACCTGGATGCCCATATTGGTTCCTACATATTCTACGAAGATCTTTATCGGTCAAAACGCATAACGATATACGTTGTTCCTTTTGTCATCGGTATGTTACTTACCCGAGATTCGATCGTTGGTATCCAATACCTAGTTCAATCTCGTTACCGGTAAGTCTCTTTACTCGTTCCGTAATACATCATCTCACAACTAACTCATTAGTTGCAATGCTTGCAAGGCTTATGTGATGTGTATTACCGAGAAGGCCTAGAGATACCTCTCCGACAATCGGAGTGACAAAACCTAATCTCGATTCATGCCAACTCAACATATACTTTTGGAGACACCTGTAGAGTACCTTTATAATCACCCAGTTACGTTGTGACGTTTGGTAGCACACAAAGTGTTCCTCTGGTAAACGGGAGTTGCATAATCTCATAGTTTCAGGAACTTTGTATAAGTCATGAAGAAAGCATAAGAAACATACTAAACGATCAAGTGCTAAGCTAACAAAATGGGTCATGTCAATCACATCATTCTCCTAATGATGTGATCCCATTAATCAAATGACAACACATGTCTATGGTTAGGAAACATAACCATCTTCGATTAATGAGCTAGTCTTGTAGAGGCATACTAGTGACTATCTGTTTGTCTATGTATTCACACATGTATTACGTTTCCGGTTAACACAATTCTAGCATGAATAATAAACATTTATCATGATATAAGGAAATAAATAATAACTTTATTATTGCCTCTAGGGCATATTTCCTTCATCTCCCACTTGCACTAGAGTCTATAATCTAGATTACACAAGAATGATTCTAACACCCATGGAGTCTTGGTGCTGATCATGTTTTGCTCGTGGAAGAGGCTTAGTCAACGGGTCTGCAACATTCAGATCCGTATGTATTTTGCAAATCTCTATGTCTCCCACTTGGACTTGGTCCGAATGGAATTGAAGCGTCTCTTGATATGCTTGGTCCTCTTGTGAAATCTGGATTCCTTTGCCAAGGCAATTGCACCAGATTGTCACAGAAGATCTTCATTGGTCCCGATGCACTAGGTATGACACCTAGATCGGAAATGAACTCTTTCATCCAGACTCCTTCATTTGCTGCTTCCAAGCAGCTATGTACTCTGCTTCACATGTAGATCCCGCCACGACGCTTTGTTTAGAACTGCACCAACCGACAGCTCCACCGCTTAATAAAAATACGATCCGGTTTGCGATTTAGAATCGTCGGATCAGTGTCAAAGCTTGCATCGACGTAACCATTTACGACTAGCTCTTTGTCACCTCCATATACGAGAAACATATCCTTAGTCCTTTCAGGTATTTCAGGATGTTCTTGACCGCTGTCCGTTGATCCACTCTCGATTACTTTGGTACCTACCGCAAGCTTACAGCTAAGCATACGTCAGGTCTGGTACACAGCATTGCATATATGATAGAGCCTATGGCTGAAGCATAGGGAACATTCTTCATTTTCTCTCTATGTAGCGACCTGACCCAAAATCGGTCAAATCTACGTCTGCATTCATCCCAAGATCATTTGGTACTCACAAGACATCGATAAAGTAATCAAAGTTCAATCACACCTGAATTTTATTACACGATTCTCATATAGAGTCTTTATTACAAGGGAATAAATTCGGCTCAAGGCCAACTCATGAGAAATAAACTACTAATGCTGCGGAAGCGTCGAAGGTAAAGCGAGTCCGTCCGACTCCAAAGGGCAATCGCCAAGCGCGGAGCGTAGCCTCACTCATGATCGGAATATACCTCTACAACATAAGACGTTGCAGCCATGTAGGTCAGCTTTTGGAATAAGCTGGCAAGTCATGAAGAACAACAATAATAAACTTACTAACACTATATGCATTTTGGCTGTGGAGCTCTAAGTTTCATCATTTTGCGTAAAGCCAATTTTATCCTACTACAGTGGACTTGTTTGCAATTTACTACAAATTGTTGGTATTTATTGAGATGGTTCCGCCAACCAAAATCTCGTTCCCAAATTATTAAGTCATAAACCCCTCAAATTAATTCATTAGTTTCAGTGTTGAGATATCCGAATACTTCCAAGTTCCAGAGGCTCAAATGTCCGTAACCGGGGACACGGCTAATCGATTAGATCTTTAACTCTGCAGAGGTTTGCACACTTTCCCCGCAAGAATCATTCCCTCCTTTAAAGTCTTCGCACTTCATGGTGTTTGAAGACGGGACGAATGAAACAGGGTCTTCCAAAGAGTTCTTCTGGCTACTGCCGGTACCCATCCAATCCTACCGTTCTTCTACTTCTCGTAGTACCGTCCAGCCAGCGTCACTACTAGGGTCAACCCAACCAGAGCCCATAATGGCTTGCGGCTGCACAGGTAAGCTTCCGGTCATGGGGCATCCATCCTTCTCTTTGTGGCTGGGTGAAGCTTTCCGCAGGATGTCATGGCGCTTCTCCATGCATCCCGCCACCACTGGTGCTCCAGGTGCCCGCCAAATCCTCCACCCAAGTAGTGATTTTCCAAGTCCATCTTGATCATTGTAGTTCATGGGGTTATCATCATCATTGACTCTCACATCTTGCTTATGAATATCACTCATACCCAAAACCCGTCTACGAGCATAGCAAAGTAACTACTACGTCCCGGGGTCATGCAAGGGGATTGGTTCATCCTACCACATGATACTACTCAAGTTTAATGACTTCAAGATTTCACTACTGCATGCATGGTGGGGTGGTGACAACTACTAATGCACAAAAACATAGGTATAGAAATAACATGATCAAGACTTGCCTTGCTGATGATCCTCGAAGCTAAAGAGTAAGTAGTAGCAAGCTTCAGACCGGAAACTCTACCGAGACAAACAATAACACAATAAGCACAAAGTAATAGGATCACACAACATAACAAAAGTAACATAACACAACAAAACAATCAAAACCAAATCCAAAAGAAAATCTCAAAGAAAATCCACTCAAAGTTTTTCCTACTCCAAACAATAACTAAAATAGTTTTTATATAACAAAAATTCCTTAATGTAACCTAATCATGGTTTTAAGTTAACTTAACAGAAAAGGTTTCACTAAGCAACTAGGAGCAAAAAGAATTAATTAAAAGCTATTATAAAACTCATTTTAGGCCTAATCCAATTTCTATTAAGAAAATAATTTAAAACTTTTATTAATTATAAATAAAAGTTCATCTACTAGAATGACAGAAACTAACCTAGAATAACTAATCACAAGTTAAAAATAAATTAATTTACTAATTAATTTAATAGGAAAACAGAACTAGTTAATTAATTAGGATTAATAGGATTCTGCTTAAAACTAATTATTTATTAATCCTAAAATACCCAAGTTAATTTCTATGGTTTGGCAATGTCAAAATAAAGTTGGGACAAAAAGAATCATGCAAAAATAATTTTTCTAACTCAAATTATAGCAGATTTACTATTCTGGCTAAAACTAAAATAAAGCAATTTTAATTATTTTTAACATAGCTAAATATATATTCTAGAGAAACTACATAAAATTTGCAATCCAACAAAAAAAGAATCATCTAAAAATAATAAACAGAATAAAAGATATCAATTTTTGAAAACAGAAACTATTCTGCTAAAACAGAAAATCAAAATAAAAGAAAAAGGCCAAATGGGCCTAAACTGTGCCCTGTGCGTTAAATAGTCTAAACGGGCCTCGGGTTAAAACTAAAAACGGGCCGGCTAATTGACTAAAACCCTAACTAATAAACCGGACGAACCGCCGTTCTTTTATAAAAAGATATTCTTTGGGGTTCTAATCGTGGCTGCTTATTTTGGATCGGACGGGGAGTTTCTCGGTGGCTTACGAGTCCGGCGACGGCGGCGGCGGCGGCAAGAGTCGTGCTGGGCTTCCAAGGCGTCGGGAGCTCTGGGAGTCGCCGTCTTGGTGCGGGGAGGTCGGTGAGTGGTCCGTGGCGCGTTGGGGGTCGGGTGGACTAGGTGGCGACGGCGCGCTACTTTGGCGGCGGTGTGAGCTCGCGTCTCCAGCGTGCTTTCGGGAGAGAGAGGGAGAGGGCTCCGGCGAGGCTAGGGGGAATGGGTGCGGAGGGCTCGGCTTTATAGCCAGGGCCTCGGGCGTCTTGGGGTCGATCAGGCGGATCGGGATCCCGGATCCCGGGATCCGCGATCTCGGCGGCGTCGATCGTCTGTGAGGAAGAAGATGGGCGGGCCCAAGGGTCGAGAGAGAGAGGGAGGTGGGGGTCGAGCGGGTGGCCGAGGCTTGGGGTTTCGGGCGAGGGGGAGTGGCCGGTCGGGTGGGCTGGCCAGTTGGCCATGTGGGCCGGCTGGCTGGGCCAGGCGCGGGGGTGCGGCGCTGGCTGGGCCTGGGGTGGCCTGGCTGGCGCCCCGGGGGGTTTTTATCTTTTTCTGAGTTTATTTTTTTAATAAAACAAAAACTGAAATAAAACAAATACTATAAATATTTTATATAGGGTATATATATACCAAAATGACCAGGGGAAAATTCCCTTTCATTTGAAAATTTTTCCAAAGGCAAAACCCAAACTTTATAAAAATCCATTTTTTTCAAATTCAAATAAAATTCAGATTTGAATCCAAATCTTTTGGCATTGTTTCCTCTGATATTTTTTTGGAGTGTCATGTTTGCTCCTCTCATACTTTTGATCAAGTATTTATCAGGCTTAGTTTTTGAAATGTTTCCCACATGCCAAAGTTTGAAATTCAAATTCAAAACTCAAAATTCTCTGAAACTTTAAATGGCATTCAAATTCAAACAGGATGCATAGGATGCTTAGCTATAATTGTAAAACATTCCAAATAGGAGATTTGGGATGTTACACTCTATCTTCTGCTGTGGTCGGGCATTGAGTCTGACTCAATCTCACACCTTGTAATACAGGTAAAAAACCTTTCTTTGCCTGATCCATTTTGAACTTCTTCAAAACTTTATCAAGGTATGTGCTTTGTGAAAGTCCAATTAAACGTCTTGATCTATCTCTATAGATCTTGATGCCCAATATGTAAGCAGCTTCACCGAGGTCTTTCATTGAAAAACTTTTATTCAAGTATCCTTTTATGCTATCCAGAAATTCTATATCATTTCCAATCAACAATATGTCGTCCACATATAATATCAGAAATGCTAAAGAGCTCCCACTCACTTTCTTGTAAATACAGGCTTCTCCAAAAGTCTGTATAAAACCATATGCTTTGATCACACTATCAAAACGTTTATTCCAACTCCGAGAGGCTTGCACCAGACCATAAATTGATCGTTGGAGCTTGCACACTTTGTTAGCACCCTTTGGATCAACAAAACCTTCTGGTTGCATCATATACAACTCTTCTTCTAGAAATCCATTCAAGAATGCAGTTTTTACATCCATTTGCCAAATTTCATAATCATAAAATGCGGCAATTGCTAACATGATTCGGACAGACTTAAGCATCGCCACGGGTGAGAAAGTCTCATCGTAGTCAACCCCTTGAACTTGTCAAAACCTTTTGCAACAAGTCAAGCTTTGTAGACGATTACATTACCATCAGCGTCGGTCTTCTTCTTAAAGATCCATTTATTCTCAATAGCTTGCCGATCATCGGGCAAGTCTACCAAAGTCCATACTTTGTTCTCATACATGGATCCCATCTCAGATTTCATGGCTTCAAGCCATTTTATGAATCTGGGCTCACCATCGCTTCTTCATAGTTCGTAGGTTCACCATGATCTAGTAGCATGACTTCCAGAATAGGATTACCGTACCACTCTGGTGCGGATTTTATTCTGGTTGATCTACGAAGTTCAGTGACAACTTGATCTAAAGTTTCATGATCATTATCATTATCTTCCTCGCTAACTGGTGTAGTTGTTACAGAAACTGATTTCTGTGATGAACTACTTTCCAATAAGGGAGCTGGTACTATTACCTCATCAAGTTCCACTTTCCTCCCACTCACTTCTTTCGAGAGAAACTCCTTCTCTAGAAAGGATCCATTCTTAGCAACGAATGTCTTGCCTTCGGATCTGTGATAGAAGGTATACCCAATTGTCTCCTTTGGGTATCCTATGAAGACACATTTTTCCGTTTTGGGTTCAAGCTTATCAGGTTGAAGTTTTTTCACATAAGCATCGCAACCCCAAACTTTCAGAAACGACAACTTTGGTTTCTTGCTAAACCATAGTTCATAAGGCGTCGTCTCAACGGATTTTGACGGTGTCCTATTTAACGTGAATGCGCCGTCTCTAAAGCATAACCCCAAAACGATAGCGGTAAATCGGAAATAGACATCATAGATCGCACCATATCTAGTAAAGTACGATTCTGACGTTCGGACACACCATTACGATGTGGTGTTCCGGTGGCGTGAGTTGAAACTATTCCGCATTGCTTCAAATGTAGACCAAACTCGTAACTCAAATATTCTCCTCCACGATCAGATCGTAGAAACTTTATTTTCTTGTTACGATGATTTTCAACTTCACTCTGAAATTCTTTGAACTTTTCAAATGTTTCAGATTTATGCTTCATCAAGTAGATATACCCGTATCTCGCTTAAATCATCTGTGAAGGTGAGAAAATAACGATATCCGCCACGAGCTTCAACATTCATCGGACCACATACATTTGTATGTATGATTTCCAACAAGTCTGTTGCTCTCTCCATACAACCGAGAACGGTGTTTTAGTCATCTTGCCCATGAGGCACGGTTCATAAGTACCAAGTGATTCATAATCAAGTGATTCTAAAAGTCCATCTGTATGGAGTTTCTTCATGCTTTTACATCGATATGACCTAAACGGCAGTGCCACAAATAAGTTGCACTATCATTATCAACTCTGCATCTTTTGGCTTCGACATTATGAATATGTGTATCACTACAATCGAGATTCAACAAGAATAGACCATTCTTCAAGGGTGCATGACCATAAAAGATATTACTCATATAAATAGAACAACCATTATTCTCTGATTTAAATGAATAACCGTCTCGCATCAAACAAGATCCAGATATAATGTTCATGCTCAACGCTGGCACCAAATAACAATTATTTAGGTCTAAAACTAATCCCAAGGTAGATGTAGAGGTAGCGTGCCGACCGCGATCACATTGACTTTGGAACCATTTCCACGTGCATCGTCACGCGTCCTTTGCCGTGCTCGTCTATTCCGTAGTCCCTGTTTCGAGTTGCAAATATTAGCAATGTAACCAGTATCAAATACCAGTGCTACTACGAGCTCTAGTAAGGTACACATCAATAACATGTATATCACATATACCTTTGTTCACCTTGCCATCCTTCTTATCCGCCAAATACTTGGGGCAGTTCCGCTTCCAAAGTGTCCAATCTGCTTGCGGTAAAACACTCGATTTCAGGCTTAGGTCCAGACTTGGGTTTCTTCTCTTGATTAGCAACTTTCTTGCTGTTCTTTTGAAGTTTCCTTCTTCTTCCCTTTGCCCTTTTCTTGAAACTAGTGGTCTTGTTGACCATCAACACTTGATGCTCTTTCTTGATTTCTACCTCCGTGCTTTTAGCATTATAAGAGCTCAGGAATTGTCTTAGTCATTCCTTGCATATTATAGTTCATCATGAAGCTCTTGTAGCTTGGTGGCAGTGATTGGAGAATTTGTCAATGACACTATCATCCGGAAGATTAACTCCCAGCTGAATTAAGTGATTATTATACCCGGACATTTAGAGTATGTGCTCACCGACGAACTATTCTCCTCCATCTTGCAGCTATAGAACTTATTGGAGACTTCATATCTCTCAATCCGGCATTTGCTTGAAATATTAACTTCAACTCCTGGAACATCTCATATGCTCCATGACGCTCAAAACGTCGTTGAAGACCCGGTTCTAAGCCGTAAAGCATGGCACATCGAACTATAGAGTAGTCATCAGCTTTGCTCGCCAGACGCTCACAACTTCTCGCGCAGCTCTGCAGCAGGCACTGGCACCCAGCGGTGCTTCCAGGACGTAATTTTTCTGTGCAGCAATGAGGATAATCCTCGTTACGGACCCAGTCCGTGTAATTGCTACCATCATCTTTCAACTTTGCTTTCTCAAGGAACGCATTAAAATTCAACGGAACAACAAAGACGAGCCATCTATCTACAAGAAACATAGACAAGCAAAATACTATCAGTACTAAGTTCATGATAAATTTAAGTTTAATTAATCATATTAAAACCTCCCACTTAGATAGATATCTCTCTAGTCATCTAAGTGATTACGTGATCCAAATCAACTAAACCATGTCCGATCATCACGTGAGATGGAGTAGTTTCAATGGTGAACATCACTATGTTGATCATATCTACTATATGATTCACGCCGACCTTCGGTCTCCGTGTTCCGAGGCCATATCTGCATATGCTAGGCTCGTCAAGTTTAACCTGAGTATTCTGCGTGTGCAAAACTGGCTTGCACCCGTTGTAGATGGACGAGAACTTATCACACCCGATCATCACGTGGTGTCCGGGTACTACTGAACTTTTAGCAACGGTGCATACTGTGGAGAACACTTCTTGATAATTTTAGTGAGAGATCATCTTATAATGCTACCGTCAATCAAAGCAAGATAAGATGCATAAAGGATAAACATCACATGCAATCAATATAAGTGATATGATATGGTCATCATCATCTTGTGCTTGTGATCTCCATCGCCAAGCACCGCCATGATCACCATCGCCACCGCGCGACACCTTGATCTCCATCGTAGCATCATTGTCGCCTCGCCAACTATTGCTTCTACGACTATCGCTACTACTTAGTGATAAAGTAAAGCAATTACATGGCGTTGCATTTCATACAATAAAGCGACAACCATATGGCTCCTCGCCGATTGCCGATAACTCGGTTACAAAACATGGTCATCTCATACAATAAAATATAGCATCACGCCTTGACCACATCACATCACAACATGCCCTGCAAAAACAAGTTAGACGCCCTCTACTTTGTTGTTGCAAGTTTTACGTGGCTGCTACGGGCTGAGCAAGAACCGTTCTTACCTACGCATCAAAACCACAACGATAGTTTGTCAAGTTGGTGCTGTTTTAACCTTCGCAAGGACCGTGCGTAGCCACACTCGGTTCAACTAAAGTGAGAGAGACAGACACCCGCCGGTCACCTTTAAGCAACGAAAGTGCTCGGAGCGGTGAAACCAGTCTCGCGTAAGCGACGCGTAATGTCGGTCCGGCCGCTTCATCTCACAATACCGCCAACCAAAGTATGACATGCTGGTAAGCAGTATGACTTATATCGCCCACAACTCACTTGTGTTCTACTCGTGCACATGACATCAACGCATAAAACCAGGCTCGATACCATCTGTTGGGGAACGTAGTAATTTCAAAAAATTCCTA
Organism: Aegilops longissima; assembly: GCA_021605205.1. Classification (NCBI taxonomy): domain Eukaryota; kingdom Viridiplantae; phylum Streptophyta; class Magnoliopsida; order Poales; family Poaceae; genus Aegilops; species Aegilops longissima. The sequence continues at coordinate 4,048,098 of CM038682.1, read as the reverse complement.
CGCACATTACACAGGACCATGGTGATGGCATAGCAACGAGAGGGGAGAGTGTCGTCCACGCACCCTCGAGACCGAAAGCGGAAGCGTTATAACAACGCTGTTGATGTAGTCGACGTCTTCACGATCCGACCGATCCAAGCACCGAACGACGGCACCTCCGAGTTCTGCACACGCTCAGCTCGATGACGATCCCGGACCGATCCAGCAAAGTGTCGGGATGAGTTCCGTCAAGACGACGGCGTGGGACGATGATGATGCTCCACCGACGCAGGGCTTCGCCTAAGCTCCGCGACGATATGACTTCTCCGCGCAGGCTTCGCCTAAGCTCCGCGACGATATGACCAAGTGGAATATGGTGGAGGGGGTACGCGACACGGCTAAGGAACGATCCGTAGATCAACTTGTGTGTCTTGGGGTGCCCCCTGCCCCGTATATAAAGGAGCCAAGGGGAGGGGCCGGCCGGCCCAGAGGAGGCGCGGCCAGGAGTCCTACTCCTCCGGGAGTAGGATTCCCTCCAATCCTAGTTGGAATAGGATTCACCGGAGGGGAAAAGAGAGAGGGGCGGCCCTCCTTTCCTAGTCCTAGTAGAACTAGGGAAAGGGGAGGCCATGCCACCTAGGGCTGGCCCTTTCTCCTTTCCACCAAGGCCCACTATGGCCCATATAGTTCCGGGGTTCCGTAACCTCCGGTACTCGATAAATTTCGATTTCACTCGGAACATTTCCGATGTCCAAATGTAGGCTACCAATATATCAATCTTTATGTCTCGACCATTTCGAGACTCCTCGTCATGTCCGTGATCACATCCGGGACTCCGAACAACCTTCGGTACATCAATACTTATAAACTCATAATGAACTATCATCGAAACGTTAAGCGTGCGGACCCTACGGGTTCGAGAACTATGTAGACATGACCTAGAACCATTCTCAGTCAATAACCAATAGCGGAACCTGGATGCCCATATTGGTTCCTACATATTCTACGAAGATCTTTATCGGTCAAACCGCATAACGATATACGTTGTTCCTTTTGTCATCGGTATGTTACTTACCCGAGATTCGATCATTGGTATCCAATACCTAGTTCAATCTCGTTATCGTAAGTCTCTTTACTCGTTCCGTAATACATCATCTCACAACTAACTCATTAGTTGCAATGCTTGCAAGGCTTATGTGATGTGTATTACCGAGAAGGCCTAGAGATACCTCTCCGACAATCAAGTGACAAAACCTAATCTCGATTCATGCCAACTCAACATATACTTTTGGAGACACCTGTAGAGTACCTTTATAATCACCCGATTCGTTGCCAGACGTTTGGTAGCACACAAAGTGTTCCTCCGTAAACGGAGTTGCATAATCTCATAGTTTCGTGAACTTTGTATAAGTCATGAAGAAAGCATAAGCAACATACTAAACGATCAAGTGCTAAGCTAACGAAATGGGTCATGTCAATCACATCATTCTCCTAATGATGTGATCCCATTAATCAAATAACAACACATGTCTATGGTTAGGAAACATAACCATCTTCGATTAATGAGCTAGTCTTGTAGAGGCATACTAGTGACTATCTGTTTGTCTATGTATTCACACATGTATTATGTTTCCGGTTAACACAATTCTAGCATGAATAATAAACATTTATCATGATATAAGGAAATAAATAATAACTTTATTATTGCCTCTAGGGCATATTTCCTTCATTTTGCTTGTCTATGTTTACTGTAGATAGATGGCTCGTGCTGTTGTTCCGTTGAATTTTAATGCGTTCCTTGAGAAACCAAAGTTGAAAGATGATGGTAGCAATTACACGGACTGGGTCCGTAACTTGAGGATTATCCTCATTGTTGCACAGAAGAATTACGTCCGGGAAGCACCGCTAGGTGCCAGGCCTGCTGCTGATGCAACTGACGACGTTAAGAACGTCTGGCAGAGCAAAGCTGATGACTACTCGATAGTTCAGTGTGCCATGCTTTACGGCTTAGAACCAGGCCTTCAACGACGTTTTGAACGTCATGGAGCATATGAGATGTTCCAGGAGTTGAAGTTAATATTTCAAGCAAATGCCCGTATTGAGAGATATGAAGTCTCCAATAAGTTCTATAGCTGCAAGATGGAGGAGAATAGTTCTGTCAGTGAACACATACTCAAAATGTCTGGGTATAATAATCACTTGATTCAACTGGGAGTTAATCTTCCTGATGATAGTGTCATTGACAGAATTCTTCAATCACTGCCACCAAGCTAAAAGAGCTTCGTGAGGAACTATAATATGCAAGGGATGGACAAGACTATTCCCAAGCTCTTCGCAATGCTAAAAGCATGGAGGTAGAAATCAAAAGGAGCATCAAGTGTTGATGGTTAACAAGACCACCAGTTTCAAGAAAAGGGCAAAGGGAAGAACAAGGAACTTCAAGAAGAACAGCAAACAAGTTGCTGCTCAAGAGAAGAAACCCAAGTCTGGACCTAAGCCTGGACTGAGTGCTTCTACCTGCAAGCAGATCGACATCGGAAGCGGAACTGCCCCAAGTATTTGGCGGATAAGAAGGATGGCAAAGTGAACAAAGGTATATGTGATATACATGTTATTGATGTGTACCTTACTAATACTCGCAGTAGTACCTGGTATTTGATACTGGTTCATTGCTAATATTTGCAACTCAAACAGGAACTACGGATTGCGAAGATTGGCTAAGGACGAGGTGACGACGCGTGTGGGATATGGTTCCAAAGTCGATGTGATCGCGGTCGGCACGCTACCTCTACATCTACCATCGGGATTAATTTTATACCTAAATAATTGTTATTTGGTGCCAGCGTTAAGCATGAACATTATATCTGGATCTTGTTTGATGCGAGACGGTTATTCATTTAAGTCAGAGAATAATGGTTGTTCTATTTATATGAATAATATTTTTTATGGTCATGCACCCTTGAAGAGTGGTCTATTTTTATTGAATCTCGATAGTAGTGAGACACATATTCATAGTGTTGAAACCAAAAGATGCAGAGTTGATAATGATAGTGCAACTTATTTGTGGCACTGCCGTTTAGGTCATATCGGTGTAAAGCGCATGAAGAAACTCCATAATGATGGGCTTTTTGAATCACTTGATTATGAATCACTTGGTACTTGCGAACCGTGTATCATGGGCAAGATGACTAAAAGGCTGTTCTCCGGAACTATGGAGCGAGCAACTGATTTGTTGGAAATAATACATACTGATGTTTGTGGTCCAATGAATGTTGAGGCTCGCAGCGGGTATCGTTATTTTCTCACCTTCACAGATGATTCGAGCAGATATGGGTATATCTACTTAATGAAACACAAATCTGAAACATTTGAAAAGTTCAAAGAATTTCAGAGTGAAGTCGAAAATCATCGTAACAAGAAAATAAAATTTCTACGATCTGATCGTGGAGGAGAATATTTGAGTTACGAGTTTGGTTTACATTTGAAACAATGCGGAATAGTTTCGCAACTCATGCCACCCGGAACACCACAACGAAATGGTGTGTCCGAACGTCGTAATCGTACTTTACTAGATATGGTGCGATCTATGATGTCTCTTACTGATTTACCGCTATCGTTTTGGGGTTATGCTTTAGAGACGGCCGCATTCACGTTAAATAGGGCACCATCAAAATCCGTTGAGACGACGCCTCATGAACTGTGGTTTTGCAAGAAACCACAGTTGTCGTTTCTTAAAGTTTGGGGCTGCGATGCTTATGTGAAGAAACTTCAACCAGATAAGCTCGAACCCAAATCGGAGAAATGTGTCTTCACAGGATACCCAAAGGAGACTGTTGGGTACACCTTCTATCACAGATCTGAAGGCAAGATTTTCGTTGCTAAATTCGGATCCTTTCTAGAAAAGGAGTTTCTCTCGAAAGAAGTGAGTGGGAGGAAAGTAGAAATTGATGAGATAACTGTATCTGCTCCCTTATTGAAAGTAGTTCATCACAAGAACCGGTTCCTATGACAACTACACCAACTAGTGAGGAAGCTAATGATATTGATCATGAAACTTCAGATCAAATTTCTACAGAACTACGTAGGTCAACCAGAGTAAGATCCGCTCCAGAGTGGTACGGTAATCCTATTCTGGAAGTCATGTTACTTGACCATGGCGAACCTACGAATTATGAAGAAGCGATGGTGAGCCCAGATTCCGCAAAATGGATGGAAGCCATGAAATCTGAGATGGGATCCATGTATGAGAACAAAGTATGGACTTTGGTTGACTTGCCCGATGATCGGCAAGCCATTGAGAATAAATGGATCTTTAAGAAGAAGACTGACGCTGATGGTAATGTAACTGTCTATAAAGCTCGAATTGTTGCGAAAGGTTTTCGACAAGTTCAAGGGGTTGACTACGATGAGACTTTCTCACCTGTAGCGATGCTTAAGTCTGTCCGAATCATGTTAGCAATTGCTGCATTTGATGATTATGAAATTTGGCAAATGGATGTCAAAACTGCATTCTTGAATGGATTTCTAGAAGAAGAGTTGTATATGATGCAACCAGAAGGTTTTGTTGATCCAAGAGGTGCTAACAAAGTGTGCAAGCTCCAGCGATCAATTTATGGTCTGGTGCAAGCCTCTCGGAGTTGGAATAAACTCTTTGATAGTGTGATCAAAGCATATGGTTTTATACAGACTTTTGGAGAAGCCTGTATTTACAAGAAAGTGAGTGGGAGCTCAGAGCATTTCTGATATTATATGTGGACGACATATTATTGATTGGAAATGATATAGAATTTCTGGATAGCATAAAAGGATACTTGAATAAAAGTTTTCAATGAAAGACCTCGTGAAGCTGCTTACATATTGGGCATCAAGATCTATAGAGATAGATCAAGACGGTTGATTGGACTTTCACAAAGCACATACCTTGATAAAGTTTTGAAAAAGTTCAAAATGGATCAGGCAAAGAAAGGATTCTTACCTGTATTACAAGGTGTGAAATTGAGTCAAACTCAATGCCCGACCACAGCAGAAGATAGAGAGAAATGAAAGATGTTCCTATGCTTCAGCCATAGGCTCTATCATGTATGCGATGCTGTGTACCAGACCTGACGATGCTTAGCAATAAGCTTGGCAGGAAGGTATCAAAGTAATCCAGAGTGGATCAACTGGACTGCGGTCAAGAACATCCTGAAATACCTGAAAAGGACTAAGGATATGTTTTCGATATGGAGGTGACAAAGAGCTAGTCGTAAATGGTTACGTCGATGCAAGCTTTGACACTGATCCGGACGATTCTAAATCGCAAACCGGATACGTATTTTTATTAAACGGTGGAGCTGTAAGTTGGTGCAGTTCTAAACAAAGCGTCGTGGCGGGATCTACATGTGAAGCGGAGTACATAGCTGCTTCGGAAGCAGCAAATGAAGGAGTCTTGATGAAAGAATTCATTTACGATCTAGGTGTCATACCTAGTACAATACTGGTGCAATTGCCTTGGCAAAGGAATCCAGATTTCACAAGAGGACCAAACACATCAAGATACGCTTCAATTCCATCCGGGACCAAGTCCAGGTGGGAGACATAGAGATTTGCAAGATACACACGGATCTGAATGTTACAGACCCGTTGACTAAGCCTCTTCCACGAGCAAAACATGATCAGCACCAAGACTCCATGGGTGTTAGAATCATTACTGTGTAATCTAGATTATTGACTCTAGTGCAAGTGGGATACTGAAGGAAATATGCCCTAGAGGCAATAATAAAGTTATTATTTATTTCCTCATATCATGATAAATGTTTATTATTCATGCTAGAATTGTATTAAACGGAAACATGATACATGTGTGAATACATAGACAAACATATAGTCACTAGTATGCCTCTACTTGACTAGCTCATTAATCAAAGATGGTTATGTTTCCTAACCATTGACATGTGTTGCTATTTGATTAATGGGATCACATCATTAGGAGAATGATGTGATTGACATGACCCATTCCGTTAGCCTAGCACTTGATCGTTTAGTATATTGCTATTGCTTTCTTCATGACTTATACATGTTCCTGTAACAATGAGATTATGCAACTCCCGTTTATCGGAGGAACACTTTGGGTGCTACCAAACATCACAACGTAACTGGGTGATTATGAAGGAGTACTACAGGTGTCTCCAAAGGTACATGTTGGGTTGGCGTATTTCGAGATTAGGTTTTGTCACTCCGATTGTCGGAGAGGTATCTCTGGGCCCTCTCAAGAATGCACATCACTATAAGCCTTGCAAGCAATGTAGCTAATGAGTTAGTTACGGAATGATGCATTACGTAACGAGTAAACAGGCTTGACAGTAACGAGATTGAACTAGGTATTGGATACCGACGATCAAATCTCGGGCAAGTAACATACCGATGACAAAGGGAACAATGTATGTTGTTATGCAGTTCAACCGATAAAGATCTTCGTAGAATATGTAGGAGCCAATATGAGCATCCAGGTTCCGCTATTGGTTATTGACCGAGAATAGTTCTAGGTCATGTCTACATAGTTCTCGAACCCGTAGGGTCCGCACGCTTAACGTTACGATGAAAGTTTTATTATGAGTTTATAAGTTTTTATGTACCGAAGATTGTTCGGAGTCCCGGATGTGATCACGGACATGACGAGGAGTCTCGAAATGGTCGAGACATAAAGATTGATATATTGAAGCCTATATTTGATATCGGAAAGGTTCGGGTGAAATCGGATTTTACCGAACATCGGGGTTACGGAACCTCCCGGGGATAATGGGCCTTAGTGGGCCATGAGGGAGAAGAGGAGGGCCGGCCATGGCAGTCCGCGCGCCCCCTCCCCCCCTAGTCCGAATAGGACAAGGAAGGGGGGGCGGCGCCCCCCTTTCCTCTTTCCCCTCCCCCCTTTCCTTCTCCACCAAGGCAAGAGGGGGGAGTCCTACTCCCGGTGGGAGTAGGACTCCTCCAGGCGCACCCCTTGGGGCCGGACGCACCTCCCCCCTCCCTCCTTTATATACGGGGGCAGGGGGGCACCCTAGAACACACAAGTTGATCTTCGTGATCGTTCCTTAGCCGTGTGCGGTGCCCCCCTCCACCATATTCCACCTTGGTCATATCGTCGCGGAGTTTAGGCAAAGCCCTGCGCCGGTAGAACATCATTATCGTCACCACGCCGTCGTGCTGACGGAACTCATCCCCGACACTTTGCTGGATCGGAGTCCGGGGGTCGTCATCGAGCTGAACGTGTGCTGAAATCGGAGGTGCCGTACGTTCGGTACTTGGATCGGTCGGATCGTGAAGACGCACGACTACATCAACCGCGTTGTTATAACGCTTCCGCTTTCGTTCTACGAGGGTACGTGGACAACACTCTCCCCTCTTGTTGCTATGCATCACCATGATCTTGCGTGTGCGTAGGATTTTTTTTGAAATTACTACGTTTCCCAACACTTACGACACTCATGACCCGCTTTTGTGCGGGCGAGGACAGTTGGTTGGCTCGTAGCAACAGAACAGCAAGAAATCCTGGCACTTCTAAACCAAGAGATAACAACGGCAAGTCCCAACGCAGCAAACATAAGCGTCGAAATAATGACGACAACGCCAAAGACACGACCGTCAATGCCGGATTCAGCGGCTCTAATATCGGTCAAAGGAAGAAACAATTCAAAAGAAACAGTCTGGGCACATCCAGTTTGGACAGTATACTCGACCGTCCATGCCAAATTCACGGCACCCCAGGAACACCAGCCAATCATACCAACAGAGAATGTTGGGTCTTCAAACAAGCCGGCAAGTCAGGCGCTGAAGACAAGGAGAAGGGGTCGCAAAGCGATGACGACGACGAGGAGCCCCGTCCACCGAACACAGGAGCGCAAAAGAAGTTCCCTCCACAAATTAAAATGGTGAATATGATAAACGTCACTCATACTCCCAAGCGGGAGGGGAGGTGCACCAATAGGGATGTTGACGCAACGGAGCCAGTCGCCCCAAAATATAACCTATGGTCATCCGGCCCGATCACCTTTGATCGTAAGGATCGTCCGACCAATACCCGTCGTATGCGACTCGATCGCACTAGTCCTTGACCCAATAATTGGCGGATTCCACCTCACACGAGTTCTTCTGGACGGAGGTAGCAGTCTGAATCTACTCTATCAGGATACATCACGCAAGATGGGTATCGATCCTTCAAAGATCAAACCCACTAAAACCACCTTTAAAGGTGTTATACCAGGCCTGGAGGCCCGCTGTACAGGCTCCGTCACTCTGGAGGTATTCTTCGGACCACCGGATAATTACCGCAAAGAAGACTTAATCTTTGACATCGTCCCTTTTCGCAGCAGCTATCATGCATTGCTCGGACGAACAGCGTTTGCTCGATTCAACGCGGTGCCACATTATGCCTACCTTAATCTCAAGATGCCCGGTCCGCACGACGTCATAACAGCTAATGGCAAAGCCGAACGCTCTCTCCGTGCCGAAGAGCACACCGCCGCCTTAGCAGTAGCAACATAGAGTGGCATCTTTCAATCGAACCTTCAGTCGACAACCAAGCTTCCGGACACCATTAAAGGAGTCCGAACTACTCCGCGGCAGGATAGCCCAGCTCGTCAAAAGCTCAATCAACCACTCCGGCGGTAGGCAGAGGCAAAGCTAGGTCAGGCCCCACAATGCAACTCAACTGCTCCGTGGCACACAAACATTTTTTTCGCATTTTCTTTGCAGGTCCACTTTTGTGTAGGACATCTCAGGGGACATGGCGACCAGACCCATGAGGCGACAAACATACCAAGGAGGGAAACAGCTCGAACACGTAAGGGAATCCTTAGATATTCCCCTTGATGACCATCCGATTATAACCCGGATCCACACACAGCTTCCGTCCCCTGGTCTCAGCATGTTTTGAAGTCATATTTCTTTTTATCACATTACTTGTACTCGTACGCATCAATGTATTATTCAATTACAACATGTGGCTTTATATGACACTTACTTGCTGTTGTTTCTTATTGATTCTCTTTGTCAAATGGCATCCGCACACTACGATATGCCTTAATATGCCAGGGGGCTCGTTGTAGCCATAATACGGCAATAAAGTCTGAATACCTTCACAGTCGTTCGGCACCCCAAACTTATAGCTTTATATGCATCGGCTCCGAATCATGTATTGGGTCAATAGTTGGGTTGCCCGACTCCTGTGCTTGCTACCCTACGTTCCGCTATATCGGCTAGGGAAGTAAAGGGAGAACCATACTGCGATTGCGTCCCGGTTCTTCCGGACGAGCGCCTCAGTAGAGAAAGCCGAAAACTGACTGTCATGATACGGCGAGAGCTGGTCAGCTAGCTGTTCGAGAGGTTACAAAATCTTTAAGGATTTCTTCCGCATTATGCGATAACTAATGCAGCATGCGATGGATCGGCTTTTTCCTCCGATCAGGCGCTTCTATAGGCCCTAGTGCGGTCTTCTGAACACCAGCGGCTGTGCCTACCCTTCTTTTGTCAAACTCCTATGGCTAAGTGAGGGTGATAAAGCCTTATAGTCCGATTGCCTGGTTCGTTGCGCTGAACACCTCCTTCAAGGACCCAAAACTAGGGTAAAGAGTGCTCAGGTTTATCCCGAACACCCCCGTACTTCCTATGTGGGGGCAGAAGCCGACGACTGGCCAACTCTCAGGATTAATATATATATAACGGCCGCACATGAGGTAATTTTTTCAAATAACAGGCATTAAATCATTTAAATGACCTTGTTCAACATAATATGGGATAACATGAATGTATTCATGGGAATATAATATCCTTGGCACATTGCTCCGCTACAAGGCGGGATCATTTCAGGACACTATCATAATATAACACGGGCTTGCGGTGCACCTTCCCCACAGGCGGTCCTTCGGTCATCAGCTTTTTGGCATCCATCTTCGCCCAGTGCACCTTTGCACGGGCGAAGGCCATTCGCGCACCTTCCATACAGACCGACCGCATGATGACTTCAAGTCGAGGGCAGGCACTTACAAGCCGCTTCACGAGCCCGAAGTAGCTGCTGGGAATCGCCTCAGCGGGCCATAGATGGATAATTCAATCCTTCATGGCTAGTTCGGCCGGCTTATGCAGTTCGATCAGCTGCTTCAGTTGATCGACAAAGGGCACTGGATGCTCTGGCGCTAGATACTGCGACCAAAAGAGCTTCTCTGCGGTGCTCCTTTCTTCGGCTCGGTAGAATTGTGCGGCATCAGATACGCTGCACGACAGCTCCACAAACACCCCTGGAGAAATCCGAATTCAAATCAGTAACATGATTTTCTCCCTTCAAATATCCGATTTGCATATAAAAAGCCTTACCCGCCGCGATCTTCCTGGCCTCATGGATTTCCAGTAGGGCGCCTTGGGCTTCGCCCCGGGCATCTTGTGCGGCTTGACGAGCCTTTGTGAGTTCGCATTCTTTCTCAATTAAACTCTGCTCCAAGGTCTCACATTTCTTAACGGCTTCTTGGAGCTCTCGCTGAACTTGAATAACCCTAGCCTCGTGCTTTTCACGAAGAGCATGATCTGTGGTTGCCTTCTTCTCGGCCTCGGCCATCGCCTTCTTAAGAGCTTTGACTTCGGCCGTCGCCCCTAGAGCACATCACGACAAATTTTCATCATACTCAATTATTCATTCGCGCTGAATGCGAACAAGGTTTTTGCATACCTTGGTTATCCTTCAACTGCTTTTTCACCTGGCCAAGTTCTTCTTCGGCCCGCTCCAGACTGCTTCACCGAGACTTCCATGAGATGAGAGGCGGGCGCCATGACGCCTGCTTATAAAAACAAAAACACAAAAGAGGGAGAGGTACCACAAGGTAAGTCTCCCGTGAACATATATTTGATCCTCTGTCCGGTTCTTTCTTTTGAACACCGAACAGTGTATCAGGGGCTACTACCTATACTATAACACTCTTTGAAACCTCGCAACATACCTCAAAGCCCGTTATAAGGCTGATGCAGGCTTCATTCAGCCCGCTTTCAACAGACTGAATGTTCTCAATCACCGCACCCGTAAGGGCACGGTGTTCTTCAACAATGGAGGCACAGCGCTGCTGATAAGGTATCCGGCACCTCTGGTTGGGAAGAGGTTGCCGGTGGGGCAGGCGCACCCCCTTCTGTCAAGGGAGGTTGCCTGCCTGATTCTGGAGATGTGTTGGCCTCCGGAACTGGGTCCGGCTGGGGGCCGAATTCAAGATAGCCCCCGCCGTCAGTGTCCATGGGAGCTTTTTCCCCGTATGTCTGGCCGCCGAGGTTTGACCCTCCGGCGTTGCCTCGACGGTCTCCCCGTCCCCTCCTCGGGTTGGGTCCCTTTGGGACGATACCCCGGTGTCATTCACATGTTTTGGGGAGGGGGCCGTCGGGGGTGTCCCACTGTCCATAGCATCCGAATCTAGTGAATCCTCCAAGGAGGATTGTTCGGCGCGGGACCTCGCCGGACTGCAAAAAAAGTGTGACTCAATGCGATTAAACGTCACATGATAGTGAGTCTAGATCCGCAAGCGTGTCCAGGTTTTATATACTCACGATTTCACCAGGGGTTGGACCCTGGGATCCCACTTCAGGCTGCTGGCGGTGGCGGTGGCGGATTCCTCCAGAAAGGGAGTTTTTCCCTTCTTGGGCGACTCAGCCTCCAAGTGTGTGGAGGCCGTCCTTTTCTTCCTTCCCCTCGCTGGGGGGATCGGCTTTCCTCCTCTTCCTCGTCCTCTTTGGAGGAAGAGCGGGCCTCGGAGTCTTCGGATAAATGTGTTCGAAGTTCCTTGGCGACGATGGCCGCCCCTGGTCTCTTTGGCCTCTTTCTCGGTTTTCTTCTACGGCGCCTTGTAAGGCGCAGGGACCAGCATCTTCGTCAGAAGTGGGCCGGCTGGTTCTTCTGGCAGTGGAGCCAGGGAGTAGATCCGCCCCGCATTCTTCGTCCAGCCCCGGGGGAGTTGTGGAAAAACACATTTAGCATTTCCCTTGCCATCATACGAAGACTTACCGAACTCGCGGGTCGGGACAGTTGGTACCCGCGATCCTCGGCTGGATCCGGCCACGATTTGCCGGACTTCAAGAGCACCTTCCAGATGTCTTTGTGCGATGAGTCAAAAAACCCTAATAGGGTCTGGTGCTTGGCCGGGTCGAATTCCCATAAATTGCAAGCCCTGTGCTGACAAGGGAGAATCCGGCGAACTAATATCACATGGACTACATTGACAAGTTTGATATTCTTGTCTTCCATACCCTTGATGCGCGTCTGGAGCACCGAAAACTCATCTGGCGAAGACCAATTCATGCCCTTCTTGGGCCAGGACGTAAGCCACAATGGAGCTTCGGATTAGAATTCGGGAGCTGCGACCCATTTTTTGCCACGTGGCTCAGTGACATAGAACCACTGTTGTTGCCACCCTTTGACAGAATCATTGAAGGTACCTTATGGCCATGTGACGTTAGGCATTTTGCTTACCAAAACTCCTTCGCACTCAGCATGCTCACCGCTCACCACCTTGGGCTTCACATTGAAAATCTTCAGCCATAAGCCGAAGTGTGGGGAGATGCGGAGAAAGGCCTCGCACACGACAATGAACGTCGAGATGTTGAGGAAGGAATTGGGGGATAGGTTGTGAAAATCAATCCCATAGTAATACATAATTCCGCGAACGAATGGGTGGAGGGGAAACCATAGCCCGCGGACAAAGTGAGGGAGGAATACAACCCTCTCGTGGGGTTCCGGAGTAGGGACAATCTGTCCTGCCGTCGGAAGGCGGTGGCTGATCTTCTTGGCCAGATACCTGGCCTCCCAAAGTTTCTTGATATCCTTCTCCCGGACGGTAGAGGCCATCCACTTGCCTCCTGCTCCAGATCTGGTCATTTTCGGAGGGCCTATGTAGGTGGAGAAGGCGAATGCTTGGGCGCTGGAGCTCGAGCGAGAGAGAATGGATGAGCAGATGAAGAAGAAGGCGTGGATGAAAAAGGGGAATCCTTATCTCCTTATAAAGGCAGCAGGGATCATGCGCCTCCCCACTTGTCCTGGAAACTCGCTTATTCCCCAAGCACCATGTTAATGGCGCGGTTGGTTTACCCACACCCGTATTGATGAGAATCCCGTGATAAGGGGACAAGATCTCTGCTTTGACAAGACATGCCAATAAAACAGCCTCGCAAGATGTGCAGTAGCAGGTTGAGAAAACGGTTCGAATAATGACCGGGCAACGGCGTGATGTCATGCTATGGGAAAGTTGTCAGCAGATTAGATTGGTGGAATATTGTGCTCTCTACGGTGGTATGTGGAATTTTTTTTGCAGAGCTGGACACAATTCTTGTGTTCAAGATCTTCTTTGGAGTATTCGGAGAAGGAACCCGCCTTGCAATGCCGAAGACAATCTGCGCGTCGGACTCATCATCATTGAAGCCTGGTTCAGGGGCTCCTGAGGGAGTCCGGGATTAAGTGGTCCTCGGACAGCCGGACTATATGCTTGCGTCGGACTGTTGGACTGTGAAGATACAAGATTGAAGACTTCGTTGCGTGTCCGGGTGGGACTCTCCTTTGAATGGAAGGCAAGCTTGGCAATTCGGATATGTAGATTTCCTTCTATGTAACCGACTCTGTGTAACCCTAGCCCCCCTCCGGTGTCTATATAAACCGGAGGATTTAGTCTGTAGGACAAGAACAATCATAATCATAGGCTAGCTTCTAGGGTTAGCCTCTACGATATCGTGGTAGATCAACTCTTGTAATACTCATATCATCAAGATCAACCAAGCAGGAAGTAGGGTATTACCTCCATAGAGAGGGCCCGGACCTCGGTAAACATGGTGTCCCCCGCCTCCTGTTACCATTAGCCTTAGACGCACAGTTCGGGACCCCCTACCCGAGATCCGCCGGTTTTGACACCGACAGTCAGACCCTCTTCCGTTGTTACAAATCATTTGTTAGATGTGATTCAGACACTGTCACGGTCCCAACCCATTCATACCACACGTTCAACCAAACGCATCCTAAGACAGTGTCACAGTTAGTACCTAGTATCTTAAATTGTTGCCATCTCATCAGCGGTGCCATTGGAAAATTATTTGGCACCGTTTCAGCAGTTTGTGCAGCCAACTTTGATCGACACATCCGAGCAGCCAAGCAGTAAAATACTAAATCTTTATGGCACGAAGGAGCTGGGCATCAGAGCAACAACGTGCTCCGGATTCCGGGTCCCTGATTTTTTTCCGATGCATCGGCTCGCCGGTTCAGGGCACCGGTGCGAGATGTAGCAATAGTCGTCTTTACACCAGTTTTGGCATACATAGTGGACGGACGGCCTTAGTGCTATTAGTTCTATGTTACTAAGTTTGTGCATGTACACACCTGCTAGTATCAATTTGCTGTCATCCAAACATTGTTGCTATGTTGTTGCAGTTATATTTACCTTCCTCATAAAATGTTCAATTTGTTATTTATTGTACATGAGTAAGAACTTGTAGCGTCGTTGTAGTTAATTATAGCTTCTAATGTTCCAGAATTTGGTTGTTGTCTCAGCACCAATTATTTCATTTGCACGTTGATCATTTTGAGAAGATATGCCATAATTAACATGTTTCTTCAGTTTTTCAAAATAAGCATTGGTGATGTTCTATGTTGCTATAAACCCATTTCCCCTACAATTGTTACTGATCTAGTTTTAAATATTATAGGATGAACGGAAGTGTTCTTACTTGGAGTGTGTTGATCAAGAGTTCCAGAGTCCTTTAAGATGTGCCTAACAAAGCTCTGGAGCATGTATGAGGAAGTGAACACACGTAGGCTTAGAGAAAGTCTTGTCAACGCTTAATCATATTTCAAGATGCGGGATAAAAAGGTGAAGGTGGAGAATGAGCTCAGATTTTTTAAATCAGACTTTGCTAAGATTGTGTTGGCGAAGGAGGAGGACTTTCCCAGTTGGCCCGTGCAAAATGGGTTCTTATTGAACTGAAAGCAGAGGTGGATAAGACGCGCCTGGATGATCTCGATTAGGGAAATGAATATATTGTTCTTATGAAGTTGAACTAGCTATATGTTGTACTGTGTTGTTTTCATGTAGCTACCGTACTGTGATGTTATAATATATTTATGCGCCTGATATGAAATTGACAAACAACTATTCGATATGAAATGTGAATTTACGTAATACTAGAATTATTAATTGAAAACTAATAAACCTGATAAAAATGTGTCATGGACCTTTGCAAATAGTTTTAGCAGTAAAAGCGCTTGCGATGGATGGCCCAATGCCACACAGTTTTCTTCATCAAATCGTGTGTGATATAGTTGATAAAAGCCCAATGCCACACAGTTAACCAAGGAAGACCGTGTGTGATAGTTAAAGCTTTCACACATGAGCCTCAACATAAAACTGTGTGGGATTTACGTTCGAACGGAAACGTTTTCCCTGGATTGACTGTGTGGGATGTACATAAGAACGGAAACCTATTCCTTGGATTGACTGTGTGTGATATACATACTAACATAAATGTTTTTCTGGGATTCACCGTCTGGGATGTACATACCTACGGAAATGATTTTGTCGGATTACCGTGTGGGATGTACATACCTACTGAAATGATTTTTGGGATTCACCGTGTGGTTTGTACATACCTATGGAAATGATTTCTGGGATTCACCGTGTGGGATGTACATACCTACGGAAATAATTGGGTTTTGATGCCTCGCCCGATCGCACACGGCCCCAGCTAGGGTCCCGGGAGGGCCTATCCCCAAAGATTTTCGGGTCGTGTGGGATGGACACCCTATCGCACACACTCACTTGGCGACGGTTCCAAATGCCGTCGCGGGAAGGGGTAAAAAGCCGTTTGTTTAGGACCAACGCGCACCTGTGCGTGGTTGGCTGCGCCTCCGCCGCCCTACCGTACCCTCCAACGTTGGCCAGTCCCTCCCTCTATTCCCCCACACGTCCTGTTATTCTCCGACGACGTAAGCCCCAACACGCACCCGCACAAGAACCAGTCAACCCTCGTACTCCCCTCCGCCTGTGACTGGACCGGTGCATCTTCCACGGCTCCTGTTTTTTCCGTCCGAGGCCTCGCCGTCGTCCTCCGCCTTGGTTTGCTCGCCGTGCATAGTGCGCCGCCCTCTTGCGTTGTCAACGTCGTCAACAACTGAAAGGAACAAGGAGATGACTGTACATGGAGATGATGACAGTAGGGACCCACCAGCGTCATGGCAGTACGCAAGCAAGTGCCTCGTTAGTACAAGCCCAAAAAATGGTTCCTCCTAATGGTTGGACATCTGGGGCTCACACCATTGTCAACGTAGTCAATAAACGAGAGAATTACACTACGCGCGGCTGACACTAGGGACCCAGCAGGTCACGCAGTTATTTTTTTAGGAACAAGCAGTTGTTATTTATACTAGTTTTAGCGACGGATCAGGATAATAACGTGGCTGTGCGGGGGCTGTGGCCCGTCTAGCCAGGGTTTTATTTATGTTTACCACATCATGAGCCCAGTTGTGTTTTTTCTTGCTGAAAATGGCTAGCCCAGTTCTATTTTTAAAAGAAATACCCAAAGGAGGCCTACTTGCTTTATCAGCCCTGATGGGTTGCAAATCTTTCAAGACGAGGAGAATTTCATTCGGTTTGCCCAGAAATGGGTTGTACATTTCTAAAAGACATCAAACCGGGAATTAGTTTCAATTTTTTTCATTCTAAGATTTTAAATTCCATTGATTTTCATGCTTGGATAATTATTTGGATTTTATATTTATATAAATTAATTTTTCAAAATAGTTTGAATGTAAAATTTCGTATAATTTTTAACCATGCCCACAATATGGGGTGTAATGCTAACAAAAAAGAAGATGGGCTCCAAAAAAATTCTTAAAAATTAGCAAATGGGTTGTAAATTATTAGAAATAATGGCAGATGGGTTGTATGTTGTTTTTCACAGATCTGAGGCTGACTTGTGCACCTACTACAGGTTGACGCGTATGCTTTCCTAAAAAAAGGTTGACGCACACGCAACGCCGTGTCAACTTAGTCAACACACGAGAGTAGTGACTGTTGGATGTCCATCCAACGGCCGTCGTGCTTCTTCAATCTTTGGTCTTCCTGCTCCAGCCGCTCAAACAAGCGCCGGCAGGACTGCCTGCTACCTCCTCCCATGGCCGGCTATGCTGCTGAGCAGGCCTCACCGCCCCACCGTACTCGCTGGCCTAGCCATCCCTCTACTCACCCACAGCTGTTGTTATTCTCCGGCGATGGCAAACGAACCAGTAAACCCTCGTACTCCCCTCTGAGTGGGAAACAACTTCCTAGTCTTCCCTAGCTTCATGTCGTTCCCTTCCTAGGCCTTGCCGTCGTCCACCGCCCTGGTACTCTCGGGGCGGCGTGGTCAACGTGGTCAACGAACGACATCCATCAGAAGTGGACTATACGTGGAGAGGCTGACAGCTGGGTCCACGGTCGCATGTAAGGAAATGCCTCCTTATTACACGCAAAATAATGATTCCTCCACCTGACAGCTAGGACCCACCAGAAGGGCCTCTGTATTTCACAAAAAAAACGTTCCCCCCGCTGACAGGTCGGACCCACCAGTTATATGTTCGCACGCAAGGAAGTGCCTCCTTATTACGCACAAAAAAATGAATACCCCCTGCTAGTTGGGACCCCCCATAGTGGAAGGCTAACTTGTGGGCCTACTAAGTTGACGGGGACGGAGGGCTTTGTCAACTTAGTCTATATGAACGATTCTAGCTCCAGTGACCGTACGATGTCCATCCAACGGCCGTAGTGCTTCTTCAACCTTTGGTCTTCTTGCCCCAGCTGCCCAAACCAGCGCCAGTCGTGCCGCGTGCTCCTACCTCCCGTGGCCGGCTGTGATGCCGCGGAGGCCTCACGCCCCCCTACTACTCCCACCGCTGGCAAGGCCATCCACTCACCCACACCCCCTGTTATTCTGCAGTGACGGCCACCTCGCACCACAGCCGAACCAGTGAACCCTCGTACTCCTCTCCGCGTGGGCTTTCACTGCCGCGTCTTCCCCGGGTCGTCCCCTTCCTAGGCCTCGCCGTCGTCCACCGCCCTGGTGCTCTCGGCGCGGTATGGTCAAAGTGGTCAAGGAATGACTTCCATCGGAAGAGTACTGTACGTGGAGAGGTTGATAGCTGGGTCCACGGCAGCAATAAGGAAGTGCCTCCTTATTACGCGCAAAATAATGATTCCTCCACCTGACAGTAGGGACCCACTGGATGGGCCACCGTATTTCACAAAAAAAATGTTTCCCCCCTGACTGCTGGGACCCACCAACTACATCTTCGCACACAAGGAAGTGCGTCCATATTACGGGCAAAAAAATGATTCGCCCCCTGACTGCTGGGACCCACCAGCTACATCTTCGCACGCAAGGAAGTGCCTGACAGTCGGGACCCACCTGGTCGAAGCGTACGTAGCGTTGTCATTCCGGTCGCGAACGTGTACGTACATAGTGGTCGATGTAGAGGCACGCACATGTCGTAGTAGAGGCGCACACGTAGCATGTATACGTACGTACAACGGCCAGGGTGCAAGAATGTAAATACGGCCACGTACGTACATACGGCCTACTCGCGCATATGTACGGCCAGGGATCGTGTACATGGCTGGGTCAGAACGGACAAACTGTGTCGTCATCGTGTTCATGTGGAGCCAACCGGCTGGGTCGGAATGGAATGTGTCGTGTTCATCGGGAGCCAGCCGGCTTGGATGGAACAGCCGATCGAAACGAGGCCTGGCGTACCACAGAACAGAGGAAACAGCCTTGTGTTCGACCGGCCATGATCGAAACGGGATCCATTTCATCGGGAGGGGTCTCGCGTACCGCAAAACGGAGGAAACGGACTTATGTTGGACCTCCTACGGTCAAACGGGGTCCAGTTGATTGGGAGGTGTGTGGCGTACCGCAAAACGGAGGAAACAGACTTGTGTTGGAGCGCTATGGTTGAAATGGGGTCATGTTCATCGGGAGGGTGGTGTGGCGTACCGCAAAACGGGACTCCACGGGATACTGTTCATCTCCACGGTCGACCTCCTACAGCCTACATGGGCTACTGTTCATCCGCCGTCAACCTCCTCCAGCCTCCACCTGCGACTGTTCATCCACGAGCTCCTGTTTATCCAGCCTCCACCGCGCGCTCCTCCACCAACTACTGTTCAACCAGCCCTCTCCAGGGGGTCCTGTTCATCCACCCCTCCACGGGCTACTGTTCATCCAGCCCTCCACCAGCTACTGTTCAACCAGCCCTCCACAGGGTCCTGTTCATCCAGCCCTCCACGGGGTTCTATTCATCCAACCCCAACCGGCTCGATCGGGGTCCTGTTCATCCACCCCCAACCGGCTCGATCGGGGTCCTGTTCATCCAACGGAAACGGCCTCTACTACCTCGGAGTCCTGTTCATCGAGCCCTCCACGGGGTCATGTTCATCCACCCCCAACCGGCTCAATCGGGGTCCTGTTCATCCACCCTCAACCAGCTCGATCAGGGTCATGTTAATCCAGTGGCAACGACCTCTACTACCACGGGGTCCTGTTCATCCAACCCCTCACTGGAACTGTTCATTCAACCTCCCCCCCCCCCCTAACAACGCTCACGGTTCATCCAGAGGTAGCATCGATCGGCTTCAGTTAGCAGCAGTAGCGAAGGAATCACTCGATCGGGTTCAGTTAACAGCCGTCGATCGGTTGCTCGAGTTCAGTAACGCGTAGGCTGCAGTGCAATCGCTCGGGTTTAGTAGGCGAACGCCTCGCTCGGGTTCAGTTAGAGGCCAACGCCTCGCACCCACGCGCGTACGTGTACGAGAGAAACACGCAAACCTCCGTGCATCGCTCGGCCCCGACCACCCACTGTAACCGGGAACACCCAAATATTTTCCTCGCTCTCGCTTCTACCATGTTTTTTCCGTCATGGATGGCCCAAAGAATGTCATGCAGCTGCGTCTCTGGCCCGCCCAGGACGAAAAGCCCATTTTCTGTCATGATTTTTTGTCATAGAAGTACGAGCCCACCACATCTATGATGATACTGGGTTTTGTCACAATTATCATCATAAAAATGTCATAAGCATGACAGGAAAAATTCATTCGGCCTGAAATGTCACGAATGTGTCTTTTTTTTGTAGTGATGTCTCTACAGGTCAAGGATTTCCTGCTACTAAATCATGGATAATGTTATATATTGTACAATAGTTGTGGGCTTCATAAATAATTTGATAGTGGCTAAAAAAGAAAGCACAAATGCTAATGTACTTTTGTTTGATATGACATTTACGTTTAGCAAGCTGATCCTGACGTTTTGTTTTCTTCATAAGTAGTTAAATCAAGCAATCTCCTAGTGTGCATTTCCAAGACTAAAAAAGGAAGGCCCGTAAATGTGAATGCTCTTTACAAATCTAAGTACAGAGAACACATGCAGAATGGCAAACCTGAGCAAACAAAATGATCATACATTCTAGTAATATTATTTGAGTTCAGAGGACAAAAAATCGTAAGAGACATTCACACATACCCTACAAGTGAATGTATGCCAGCTATGCACATCAAAAAATTCTTACCAAGATGGCACCACCGATGAGGCCACCATTGGTAGTCGTGCATTTGACATCATCTAGCTCATAATAGAGGAAGATAGAATTCTGGTCCTCCGGCTAGAGCTCCCCGATGAAGCCATGCGGGGGTGCCGACCTTGCGCAATCCTTCACCTCTGGCTCTAGTCAAACTCGTGTGAGCTGCAAATAGTACGTACAACCTGAACATGAATACATAAAACATGAGAATGGGAGGAGGAGAGGAACTGGCCGGAGTTGCAACTTGCAAGAGAGGAACAGACCGAATCAGCTTGGCTATCTCTTTTGTCGCCCCAAGATGAGCTTCCACCGGATCTGATGGCTGAACACTACTGCTGGTTCCCACCATTCTGAGGCCACCAGATCCCGTCTGGCCTCCGTGGTTCTCGCCGCTGTTGGTGACGGTGGAGCTCAAGGCTGCCGGATCTACGGTAGTCGTGCGCCAGCTCTGGCCACATGTTCAGGGAGAGGTGGGCTAGTTAGGCGCCTGCTCTGGTTAGGTGCGGCAACAGCCAGGACATCCTTGGAGAAAGGCGAGCGAGGTGAGAAATAGTGGACGGAAGAGGAAAACGTGCAGGCAGTGATTTGGGAGAGACGAGGGAAACGAAGGTCGACCGCACGATCTGAAGAGGTGGGGAAAACTGGGAGGACCAACTAAAAAAATCTGGGAGGGAGTAGTCACGGTTTCGCTCGCTCGTGTCGTGTGGCCAACTTTAGAACATAATATTTGTATATTCTTTTGGATCAAATTCATCTAAACAAAAGTTTATATTTCTATTATTAGGCTTCTAACTTACTTTAATTTTGACATTTGGAACTTGCACATATTCTTATTTTGCCACAATAACATACCAACGTGTTGGGGTTGGCGCACATCTTTGCTCGTGATGTAGCTCAGCATGGTCTGATCCCATGCAACCATGTATCTAGCATGTTATTGATGTCATGGCGATTTTTAGCCATGTCACTTAAAAAAGAAAAACATCTAAATCGGCGAATTGATGGCGCAAGCGAGATAGGATGCCTTGCTCGCGATGCACATGCTGGTGGGGCCCTTGCACTGCCTTCCCTTTTTCCTTATCCATTGGAAAAACTCACCTAATAATTTGTTGTCGATCTCGCCTGTGGCGGCTTCCTCCTCCTTTTTCCAAAAGCACGTACATCGCTTGATTCTCAGCAATGGTTGCCTTTTCCTAAAATATTGGAGCGCACGAACATTTTTTGTACTGGCTGGCACAACAAGCATTTTTTCTTCGGCAATGGCGGGGGTAGGAGGGGCCGATCTTTTGGTTGGGTGGCGACACATCAGACGGTGCGGGATGCAACCAATTGGGAGATCGCGTCAATCAACCGACGCAAAGTGTTGTCTTTAAATCAATATTGATCCTATTTGTTCTTTGGACAATAGTTTATATAAATAGGACTTCCTACTTACAGTATTTTCTAAGGTTTCTCACATAGCACCATTTTTTATTTCAGTATACCGAACTTGTGCTTATTACAATTCAACATATTAATTAGTACTTCATGACACATGTGCATTTAATAAAAATGTGGAGACCGATATCCTTCTAGAGTGTGCAGATGTATTTAATAAAAATGTGGAGGTACCAAGTCACAGAAGGACTCATAACTAAAAAGTAGCTAACTAGTCCCTTCTGTTTACAAAGACGTCCCTAGAACAATACTGGAAAACATGGTATGTACAAGCACAACCTAACAATTGTCAAGGACGACCCACTTGGGACGGCAAGACCTTTGTGACTCCATGTCGCGAGCTCCTTGGAGAAGCAGCGATGCCTCCCTTTTACCTCCTTCGGAAGGAAGAAGAATGACCATCCTTGGGCCACAAAAAGTGGTGGTGTGGTCAAGCCAAACAACACCCTACTATAATAGTCGCACCAAAGCATCCCACATGGATGAGCCTATCCCGATCTAGAACTCCATATTTTCCCACTTTGTGTTTGCCATGCTAGAACCTAATTGTTAGAAATTTACTTATATAGAAATTATCTGGAATATAACCATAGGTTGTTCCACATGTCTATTGCCGTCGTGCATTGAAACATATAACCGAGGGTGAAAATCAACCATCGGTTATTGCTATCCCCCTTCGGCCATTTCCAGTCATAGTCGAGAGTTTTGTTTTGACCTTCGGTCATTAATTTATACCGTCGGGTATTATATGTAATCCCCGTGGGATATTTCAACGAACAGTCGGGCATTAAATTGGATATCGAGGGTTAGGTTTTCCCCGTCGGTAAATGCAATACATCGTCGGTTATTACCAGTCATACATGTGAGTTGACAAAAACCGTCGGCCATTACCACCACCGTCGGCTATTACTATCAAGGCCGACGGTCCGTCGGCTATTAGATTCACCGTCGGAAATATGGGGATTTCAAGGCTGTCCCACACTGTTTTCTACCCATATCTCTAGGCTTGGTAGCTCATTCAAGTACATCCTCTTCAGCCTTGGGAAAATTTGCAGAGGGGTAATGCATCCTCAGCGTCCATATCAAGGTTATTACATAATGTGGTCAGGTTACCCATCCTCCATAAGGACAATATCTCTAGGGAGGCCGGTAACCATACTACATGTATACTCTTGCATTCTAGGCGGTCAGACATTTCGAGTTATCTCAAGCAGTTAAACATTTGAGGCTTTCTCATCCACTGTGATATTTCTAAGCCAGAATATCCAAGTATCTCCAACGTTTGGATATTACTGTGAGGTTCCAAACCCTGAAGAACTTCTTCTACATTATTACAAGCCATATCTTTATGTCCGTCCACTACTAGGAAAAAACCCTAGTAGTAGCGCTTGTTTTATAGCTAGCAGTAGTGCTTGTACAAGCGCTACCACTAAGGCGCTAGAGCTAACAAGTAGCCGCAGCGCTTGAAAGGGAGCGCTACTGCTATTCCTAGTTATCAGTAGCGCTTTCATTGGGAAAGCGCTACTGATAGTAGTAAGTAGCAGTAGCGTTTCTTCTAAAAATCCCTGCTGCTAACTTTTCCTGTATTTTTAAAAATACGGCTTATTTTCGTTGTGGTTTTATATACAGTACTTTCATCATATGATTTTATGACTATGATTAGTTATTATATATAATAGTGGGTGAAATGAACGTGGAGTAGATTCAAGTGGAGGCAACATATGGTGCATGTCGAAAGTACTACTCTAATCCAAACTTGATCTAGTTTGGATTAGTAGTTCTTTCGATGTGCACCACATGTTGCCGCCCTTGAATCTAATCCATGTCCATTTCACCTACTGATATATATAATAACTCATCATGCTCATATAACAACTTAGCATCATGCATCATGGATCATAATAATAAATAACTCATCATTGATATCATAATAACAAGTCATACTCATCATCATCGATCATACAACTTCTACTCGATACCACATATCATCATCATAGTCATCTAACCAATCCTACTTAGTTGTTCTTAGAAGATGATCATGAGTATTAGCTAGGACCTACTACCTTCTCCTAGGTAAAATAGCATAAAACAAGATAGCCCCTGACTCTCCATTATGGAGAATGGAGATTATTCTGTCTCAAATTCTTGCCTTTCGCACAATCTTGCTTCCAAGAACCTCCCTAGGACTGACCATAAGTTTTTTCCATTCTTTGATTATCATGTCTTAACTGGTTTTAGAAATCCTATATGGACATGTGTGATTCATAGGATGACTTGGCTATATGTTCAAAACATCAAGGCGATCATTCTGATACATCAGATGAGGCACACAATCTGATGGGATTTTCTGTTGAAAAACATAGTAATAACTTCATAGTTAGCAATGTACTTAAGTTTTAAAAGAATTTATGCAAAAGATGCATGGATGTCGTAGTAGTAAAAAATCTTACCATGGCATCTCCATGGATGTTACAGTGGTTCAACACGTGCACTAGTGGCACGTATTCACCATAATGTGGAGGAGTTTGATAATAGATATTGTAATTCTCAAGATCAGTACAAAATGCGATCAGATGATTTTTCTCCTGATAAGTTAACCCGGAGCCATCTATGTATTAGGTTCTATCTACCATCTTCTGCACATTGTTTGAAGAATAAAAATAAGTTGTCAACTATTTTGAAATAAACAATATAAATTAGTTAATAACTATGATTGAGAAACTCACATAGCGGTAGAATTGGAAGCATATCAACAAGGACCCAAATGTCCATATTGTCTTGGTCGATGTCAGGATCACCAAGATCCATGGTGACAAGCATACCCTCATAAAAACCATACATCTTGCAAAGTGCTTCCCAATTTGTGCAACCAAAATGGGGTACGCTCTCATAATTGTATAGATTTACTTCAAAATCCATACCATGATGGGTCCTTAGGTGAATTTTATTTGTTTCAAAACTTTCATGGTCTTCAAAACCCATCCTCTCCAAGACATAGCGTCTTGCATGGCATGGAATAAGCTAGTCGAATTGTAAAAGATTAAAATTACACGTTGAAATAGTTGAAGTCATGCTTAATTACGAAAATAAACACTTTTCGTCGTTGCGTACCGTTTCAACATCGAAGGTCCCCTGGAGCTTAATGCTGAAACATCGATCTTCGTCCAGGTGAGCCCTGTCGCACTGACCTCGGTCGTCGTTGCACCAGTCGCACTCCCCCGGGAGACTTCCGTCGTCCGAGTACGACATTCCTATGTTCATAATTCAAAGATTAAACTTGTACAATTCAATATATGTACTACAAAAACTAAATTAGATTATTATTATTCATCACGGGTTGACTACCGGTCTGTCGAGTCTTTTTCTTGAAAACTCTCAGCTCGCGGGGTGTATACATTCGACCGTTGGTGATCATCGCTCCTCCTTTCATCCCCGAATGCATTACACCAAAATGTCTAGCACACAGGAACGAAGGAGAAGCGATCCCCCACGACAATAGTCGGGATTTTTCGTCCTCTAATATGTGGTGGAGACTCTCACTCACTGATTCCTCTCTGACATTTGCGACCGTCGGTGATGGTCGTTACTCCTTCCCCTAGTGCATAACAAAGGTCTAGCACCCGAAGAAGAAGGAGAAACAACCCCCACGACAACAGTCGGGCTTCTTCGTCCTCTCTCATGTATATGGTGGATACACTCCCTCACTGATTTTTCGACCTTCGGTGATGGAGCCTCGACAGACTTAAAGTCAACCCGAAATGTCATTTAATTATTTTTCTAGAAAATCCAGGCCACTTGATTTCCTACATATTCTAGCACAAGTCATGCCAGAATTCACGGAAAAATCCGGCATGACCTTTGCTAAAAAAGGACATATCAAGCGCCTGAAATTTGCCGGAATAGGAATTAATCAACACTTTGGCAAAACATAGGCCACTAGGAGGTGTAACCTGCAAACATGGCCGGCCACTTGGCAAGCACATATCCTATTTGAGCAACACAAGATATACATGTTTATATCTACATCATATGAGCATTCAAACTTGAAGGAGTACTTTTCCAATTTGAGCATTCAATAAGCAAAACCAAATCGTAAAATTAATTAGTATTCAAATTAGCATTCATTCAATAAGCAAAACTAAATCATCCCTTTCGTCCGTACATCGTCGAATATTATCACTAATACATCTCGAATAGTATCATGTATATATCATCACTAATACAGCTAAAACTCTAGCAAACGATGGGTATCACCACGGGTGGTGGACACCCAAAGAGAAGGAACCATCAAAGGATCATAGCTCCAGTGAGATCCCTGAAGAATCTGCCAGTTATTGGAGAACCTGCCCTTCAATGCAACCATGTAGCGATGGACGTGCTTGTCCTCCTCGCTGACTCGGTGACGTACCACCTCCACGGGGTCCTCAAGCCTCCGCACCATCACTGGCCCACGCGACCGCCACCAAAGAAGGTTCGGGTCAACGACGGGCTGGCTCCTCACCAAGCTGCGCCCCCGGAAGGTAGCACCTCCTAGTACCAGCCCGGCGGAGCCTAGTCACGGACATGGCCCCTCTGATTAAGCAGGCCTCCTCCGCTGAGTCGACGTCGATGCGAGAATAATTGCTTTAACTAAAAAAATAACAACAAATGTGAAACCTAAAACACCTAAAATCTATTAACTACACCTAATTAAAAACCAACATTTTGAATATGATTTGATCATAAATAGGGTTCATACTACATTATTCTAAGATTAAACACCTAAAATACCTAAATTAAATTAACAACATGGGGTGGCTGGTCTCACCTCGATCGAGGTCGGAGGGGGTCGGTGACAGGGACGACGGCGGGGATGATGCAGGGGCTCCTTGATTTCTGCAAAAAAATAAATAAACAAAAACATTATTATCGTCATCTTAGGACTTAGTGAAACTCCATAAGCTACATTTAATTATTCTATTCAAATTTACTTATAATTTCCTATTCTATTCAAATTTTCTAAAAAATTCCTATTCTATTCAAAAGACCTACATTTACTTATTTTTTTCAATTTCATATTTTATTATATTCAAATTTACTTATTCAAAATTTTTAAAAATTTCCTATTCTATTCAAAACACCTACATTTACTTATTCTTTTCAAATTACTTATTCAAATTTTCTAAAAACAAAATACACTAAAAACCTACATTTACGAAAAACAAAAACCTACATTTAAGAAAAACTAAACCTATTTACAGAAATGGGGAGGAGGAGGTGGGAGGAGGCCAGGAGGAGGAGGGAGGAGGAGGGGAAGGAGGAAGGAGGAGGAGATTGCAGGAGAGGGAGGAGGGAGGAGGGAGGAGGATGGGGGGGCCGCCGGAGAGGGAGGAGAGAGGAGGGCCGTGGGAGGAGGGCGGGGAGAGGAGGAGGTTGGGAGGGAGGGGAGCACGGCGAGAGGAGGACGGAGGGAGGCAGATACCTTGGGGGCGTGGGCGGCGACGGCGTCGACGTGCGGCAAGTGAGAGTGTGTGAGCGAGAGTGAGGGACGCGCGCGGGCCAGTGTGGATAAGGTAAGCGTAATAGTAGCGCTGTTTAGCAAAAACCGCTACTGCTATTTAGCAGTAGCGTCCGTCAGAGGAAAGTTCTATTTCTATGTACAGTAGCAGTAGCACTTTTTAATTACGAGTGCTACTAGTATACCTACACTGCCAGACACAAGCGCTATCGTTCTTTAGTGGCAGCGGTTTCTTATAAAAAGTGCTACTACTGAGCTCCTGTCTATAAGCATTTCTGTAGTAGTGGTCATCTATTTCTTGGACCCAAGAGAACAACAACTCACTTAGGTTTTGCTTCTAATTGAGATTGGCTTCTTTTGCATTCTCCCCACTCTTTATCGCTCAAATTCAACAGTTCCAACCTATTACTAAGGTGTTGCAAGTCTTTGAGTTGCTCTATTCCAAGGCCATCTCCAGTATCCACAACAAATGTTGTTAATATGTAAAGGTTGTTCAGTAGACCAAAGTTTGGAGACATAATTTTGAGGCTATGGCAATGAGAAAGATAAAGATAGATGAGCTTTCTCAGTCTTGCCATGGCTTCTGGAAACTGCCGCAGATTATAACAACCTATGAGCCTCAGTGTTTGCAAGTTACACAACACACATAATGAATTTGGCAATGTAATGAAGTAAGACCTAGAGAGGTCAAGATACCGTAAATGTTTTGCATTTATGGCCTTGCGAATGTCAATTGGAGGGGGACAATGCAACGCTCTTAGTGATGTCGATACCTGTAGCAACACTTCATAATCCTTGTAGTATTCCGAAGGAGATAACAAAGTGCGGAGGTATGTTCTGCCTTTGCATAACCCGCTAAATATTTCCAATTCAGCCTCTGTCACTTGCATGTGACAAACATCTTTAACGATGCTTTCTGCTGAGTAAGTTCTTCCATACTACCACATTCATCCGTGACATCTTTTGCTAGATCATGCATTAAATCATGCACCTTACAGTTAATAGTCACATATCTTGTTGTACATAATTGTGTTTGCACTCCTGCTTATCTTTGTGGAAGGACCTCCAAACCAACTCATAAAAAATGAATTCTCCTTTCCGTGTTAAATCCATTGTTCCCTTCTCTTGAATAAAACCATTTGCCATCCATAGTTGGATCAACTCGTCCTTATCCATCTCATAGTCCTTGGGGAAAACTGCTAAGAATGCTAAACGTTGCTTCATTTAGGTGTCTGTAGCTCAACTTTAGGATGTACTTGATTTCATCTTTCCCTCTAACATGATCACTAATATTACTTTCTTCAATGGCCTTCCATTCTTGTACTTGCTGATATCACTAGTAGAAAACAGGGCTTTGGTCCCAGCTCAATCACTAGTAGAAAACAGAGCTTTAAAACCGGTTCGTAAGGGCCTTTAGTGCCGGTTTTGCAACCGGCACTAAAGAGTGGAGACTAAAGACCCCCCCTATAGTACCGGTTTGGCACGAACCGACACTAAAGGCCCACCACGTGGCGTGAGCTCGCGCCCTGGTATGGGGGACCTTTAGTACCGGTTGGTGTTACCAACCGGTACTAAAGGTTTTTCTTTTTGAAAATTTGGAAAAAAAATTGATTTTTTTTATTTTTAATTTTTCTGAATTATTTGATGATTTAGTCTCTAATCACCTCTCTTAACTGCTCAAGTGTGGATCACTCATTCCGAATCGCCTAACTTCTCGGCCGGTCACCCATCCCTCTCACTACTCCAGCCTGAGCACACTTAACTTCCGGGTTCTATTCTCCCTCGTTTCCAAGTCTGCACTTGTTGTTTTCCTGACAATAGTAAGATGTGAATCCTATTAACCCTCAGGAGTTTAGCTTGAGCATGAAGTCACACGTTTCACTGTTTGAGTTTGAAACAATTATTCTAAAAAACAATAATTATGTAGTAACACTAATATTTCTTGAATAAGTAGTTTGACCATAGTTTGACCACAGTTTGACTAGATTTGACCAAAATTCAAAAAAGCTGAGATACTTATTTAGTAACACTATTATTGCGTAATTATTTAGTAACACTCTATATTTCTTGAATCAGTTGTTCGACCGGTTTGACAAGATTTAACCAAAATTCAAAAAAACATAAATTAGAGCATATCTTTTTTTCCTTTTACAATTTTTTCATTTCAAAAATTGTCCTAAACTCTAAACCCGGGACTTAAAACGTCGGAAACTCTATGCTAAACAGTAAAAACTAAGGGTTTAAACCATAAAACCTAACCCTAAACTCTGAAATCTAAACCCTAGCACTAAACGCTAAAAACGTCTAAAAAACGTCTAAAACGCCCAAAAACTCTATTTTCCCTTCAGCGGATCAATCTTTTTGTTCTGCAAATTTTGATATATTATATGTATTTTTCTGAATTAGGATGATTTAGTTATGATTTTTTCAATTTTGAAAATTGCCCTATAGTCCCGGTTTGTGTCTCCAACCGGGACTATAGGTTAGACCCCTTTAGTGCCGGTTCGTGGCACGAACCGGTACTAAAGGTTGGCCCTTTAGTACCGGCTTGTGCCACAAACCGGGACTAAAGGGGCTCGTGGGGCCCCGGCCTGACGCCAGCCTGCCACCACCCCTTTAGTACCGATTCGTGGCACGAACCGGTATTAAAGGTTCAACACGAACCGGTACTAATGCATAGCGTTCGAACCGGTACTAATGATACCATTAGTACCGGGCCAAAATTGAACCATGACTAATGTGTCTCACATAAGGTCCTTTTTCTACTAGTGAATGCACCCTTTAGTCCCGGTTGCATTATGAACCGGGACTAATGTGTGAGCATTAGTCCCGGTTCGAGCGGCTAGGGCGTCGGGGAAGGCATTAGTCCCAGTTCAAATGGGACCTTTAGTCCCGATTCACCGGGACTAAAGGGTGTGATGTCCTTTAGTCCCGGTTCGTGTCTCAAACCGGGACTAAAGATTAGACCTTTAGTCCCGGTTTGAGACACCAACCGGGACTAAAGCGTGCGATGCCCTTTAGTCCCGGTTCGTGTCTCAAACCGGGACTAAAGGGGTCTCGAATTTTTTTGTTTGTTTTTCCATTTGTTTTCTATTTTTAGTTTCTGTTTTAAATTGCTTATATCTTTTAGGATATTTGATGTTTTTGAGTGATTCTTTTTGCATTAGATTCAAAATTTTGTCTAGTTTCTGTTTGTGCCATTAGTTTTCAAATTTGAATGATTTAAATATGAACTTGTTCAAATTTTATTTAAACCCTAGATTCTGAATAATTTGAGTTTAAAGTAGTTTTAATTTAATTCTTTTTGCTCCTAGTCACATGTCAGATTGTTGTCACAGCAAGATTTATTTGGTTATTTTTAGAATAACTTTAATTAAAACAGTACTGCTTTGCTTATATAGTTGTTTTAGTCCTTTAATTGTTGTTTTCAATTATTTTTAGTTAAAAAGTAATTATTTTTGCCACTTTAATAGAACTTGACTCTGGCTTGGTTAACCTTAGTTGTGACTCTGGCTGGGACGGTGCTTGTAAATGTAGTCGACGGTAGGATTGGATGGACACCATCCCGGACTAAAGGGGTTCAAACTCTCATAGTAAGATTTATTTGGTTATTCTTAGAACAATTTTAATTATGATTTTAATTAAAACAGTACTGCTTTGCTTATATAGTTGTTTTAGTCCTTTAATTGTTGTTTTAAATTATTTTTAGTTAAAAAGTAATTCTTTTTGCCACTTTAATAGACCGTGACTCTGGCTTGGTTAACCTTAGTTGTGACTCTAGCTGGGACGGTGCTAGCAGATGTAGTCGACGGTAGGACTGGATGGATACTATCCCGGACTAAAGGGGTTCAAACTCCCCACCCCCCTGTGTATCGCCATTTCAGTTTTGAGAAAAAAAGAAATGATAAAAACTTCAAAAATTAAAATCCTTCGAGATGTAGTTATGTTACTACATCTACTAGTTAGGAAAATTTAAAACTTAAATTTGGACATGTTTTGCAAAAAAATGTTATGAAAAAGTAAAACGGCTATAACTTTTGCATGCGATGTCGAAAAAACGTATAATATATCAAAATGTTCAGCACGAAAATCATGTTCTGATTTAGTTTTGCAAATTTGTAGAATCCTCATGTTCTGAAAGGAAAGAAAGTTATCCTCAAATTTATGTTTTTTTTTTAATTTTCGATCAAACTGTGGTCAAACTACTTATTCAAGAAATATTAGCGTTACTAAATAATTATTTATTTTAGGAATAATAGTTTCGAACTCAAACGGTGAAACAGTGACTTCATGCTCAAGTTCAACTCCTAAGGGTTAATAGGATTGACAGCTTACTATTCTTAGGAAAACAACAAGTGCAGACTTGGAAACGAGGGGTAATAGAACTTGGAAGTTAAGCGTGCTCAGGCTGAAGTAGTGAGAGGATGGGTGACTGACCGAAAAGTTAGACGATTTAGAATGATGAGGGGTGATTAGAGATTAGAGATTAAATTGAGGAGTGATTAGGGGTGATTAGAGATTAAATTATCAAATAATTCAGAAAATTGAAAATCATTTTTTCCAAAAAATATCAAAAAAAATTCAAAAAAGGTGGAGCTCCAGACAGCGGCCACGTGGAGCCGCTTTAGTCCTGGTTCGTAAGCGAACCGGGACTAAAGGTTTTGGGCTTTAGTCCCCTGGAACCGGGACTAGAGGCATGTTTTCTACTAGTGTATGAACCCACCAATCCGCCCATTGTCTTGAGAGCAAGAGGCAGCCCCTGCATTTGTTGACAATACGTCTACCAATGTTGACTAACTCTGCTTGCTCCTGCCCTACGCCATTTCTATACACTTTCTGTGCAAACACTTCCAATGAATCTTGTTCATTCAAACATGTTATCTTATGGGGTCGAAGGGTCTGCATTATAGAGGCCACTTTCTGGCTTCGAGTTGTAACTAGTATTACACTTCCTGGTCCACCAACAAGAACACAAAAGTGGCTTTAGGACATCCTCTCACTTACCCTCATCTTCATTCCATACGCAATCAAGCACGAGCATAAACCTATTTTGGCCAATGACCAGAACACAAAGTGACTTTAACCTCACTAGGGAACTTTGTAACCTATCAACATGTTAATTCATATACATATGAATTAAATTAGCTGACTAGAAATTAATTGAATCTTTTATGAAGCATA
The DNA here is from genome assembly GCA_021605205.1 of Aegilops longissima. Taxonomy (NCBI): domain Eukaryota; kingdom Viridiplantae; phylum Streptophyta; class Magnoliopsida; order Poales; family Poaceae; genus Aegilops; species Aegilops longissima. The sequence continues at coordinate 4,015,414 of CM038682.1, read as the reverse complement.
GCTTAGAATTAATTCAAAAGCCCATATCTATCTATCTATCTATTTATCTATACCTACACTAATTATGCACTTCCTACAAATTCCCACGTTAATTAGATTTTATGAGCCGTTAATCAGGTGGGACCGAATTATTACGATGTAGATCGACTCATAGGGAAAAAAAAACTCGCATAGAGAAAAAACACGTATCTATTTCCCATGACCCAAAGTCTCTCAAACTCTCCGTAAGAAAAAAACTAACTTATCTCTCTCGCATGACTCAATTCTCTCAATCTCTCCATTAAAAAAGGGGAGTACTCTGCGCCGGCGCACCGGCGCAACTTTCGGCTGGTCCACTCAGAGCCACACGATCTGCGTGCCCGTAACGGTCAGATCAGTCCCGCATCCCCTTTCTTCATCCTCCCCACACGGGAAAAAAAGAGGAGAACAAAAATGAGCGCCGCCGCCGCTCGCGGGATCCCGCACGCTGGCCCACCCTGCCCTTGACCACGGCAGCCCCTGCTCGCCGCCGGCACCCGCAGCCTCACCGCCGTCGGCGAAGCAAAACACCACCCGCCTTCGTCGGTTGTCGCGTTCCTCATCGGCTACACGAATGCAGCTCGGCACACGCGCAATTGCAGCTCTGGTGGCGGTGGTCGCAACTCCGATGGCTAACGGTCGCCGGCCGCAACACCAGCCGGCAAGCTTGCAGTGTACCTCGCCTCTGTTGCCGTCCATGGTTGCAGCACTCTGGTGCATCGTCCATGGTTGAAGCAGAAAAAATGCCGGTTCCAGTATAATCGAAAGAAGGTGGTAGCATTTTTTAGGCTGGTTCCAGCAAAAACAAAACAAAAACAAAGGGTGACAGCAAAAAATCCTGATGCTTCCAGCAAGACTATGGTAGTAGCAAATGGCATCTCCAAAAAAGCCATCGCCCCCCGTCGACCATCACCGCTGTGGGTGGATGTAGCAAAACTTATCTTCGGTTCCAGCAAAATCTAAATATGGTTGTAGCAAAAAACGACAGTGAAAACAGAAGATATAGTTCGCATGTCACGGAGATGGATGTAGCAAAAATCAACAAACACTGGTAGTAACAAAAAATCAAAACGGTTGTAGCAAAATGGTTCGTCGGTTGCAGCAAAAATCAGCGTGGTAGCAGATTTTTTTTGGGGGTGGTAGCAAAAGCATGGGTCGGTTCCAACAAAATCAAAACATGGTTGTAGCAAAAAATATCCACGGTGACGAGAGGAGGCGGTGATGGTACGAGCAGACGACGGCGACGAGAGGACAACGGCGACGAGAGGAGGTGGTGACGCAGGGAGATGCTGCAGCCATGGTGGCCGCGAGTTGGAACCGGCTGGCCGGTGAGTTGCAGTCTTATGACAGAAGCATGGGGCGGCCGAGGGACGAGCGTGGTCGGCACATTGGCCGGCGAGCAGGAGCGGCAACACGGCAGCGCTGACGGCGGCCGGCGGCGAGGGGAGCTTGCAGTGGTTCGTGAGCAGCTGGAAGGAGAGAAAAATCATGACTGTGGAGTCTCGGCCGAAGGTAGAAGAAAGGAAAATGGAGGGCCAGGGAAAAGGACAAGGATAGGAGAGGGGGCGGTTATGCAAGGCCCACCAGATACACGCGTCTTGCTCGGGGTTTGTTTTCGTGGACGCTGGGGCCAGCCTGGCGCGCGAACCGGCGGAATTTTCAGCCGGTGCCCCGGCTTTAAACATTTCCCATTAAAAAAAGATCAGTCCTACAAATTACCATGATATAAAAAGCTAGAAATTATAAGAGGTCAGCAAAAGTAAAAAAGACACATCCGATCTCAAAGATGATCAACAGCGATAGGTTGATTTCTCATGGTAGAAACCAAAACAGGTACGATACTAACAAATAAAATCGGCTCTGTTTCTTGCCATTCTCTCACAAATATCTTCCCTTCTACAGGCACGTCTCCTTCTTCACAAAAAACTCTGCCGATCCCATCGCTCCTGTAGGCTGGCCCTCCATCAGTTCGCTGCCGCTGCCCGGGTCCCAACCAGAGGTTGATCGATCCTCTTTAACTGCCGCTGCTCCTCACCCATCATGTATCCACCTCGATGCATCTAGCCTTCAGTATGTTGATGATTTCAGTTGTCCGTCCATGCTGGAATTGATCTAAGAGAAACCGTGTATGATCAAATTCATCTTCTGCTGCTGCATGTGGTCGGGTTCCTCTCCAATATCAGAAATCTTGAATCTAATCAGCTTTCAAGCTCTGCCCTGGCAGTAATCCAACATTTTTTTCAGGTTAGCCAAGGAGGTGTGGGTGTACCAGGAAGCGGATTAGTTAGATGGATGTCGAGGTCAACGAGACTGCCGAGCAAAAGAACTATGCATGATTGGTAGAGGTACTCTTTACCAGATTAACACCATTCGATTTTGTCACCGGTAACATTAGCTAGCAGTATGATATTGAGCCGCTAACTCCTCTCTACTCGGCTACTGCCGTTTCCCTTCAACCCGTGCGCCATTGTCAGACTACCAAAAGGTGTGACATAGCCATGCCCTTCTCCATGTGGAGCCGTATACCTAGACCCAAATACACCCTCAGGTTTGGTCTTCTATACAATATATAGCGGTTGTTAGATGATGATGAATGGATGGAATTAATGCATCAAAATATGGATGGTTGGATGTTTACTGTGTACCTGTGATACCCGTGAATAGGTTGAGCATATGGAACTAAAAACTAAGCAGAAGGTTTTCAAATAAAATTTTGTTACAACATCTATACATTAGCATGCTATATGCCAACAAAGTTATCATATTAGTGTACTAAGTACTGAGTACCAGCCTGCTAGGAGTCCGGTGTCCCTCCTCTCAGGTCAAAGAGCTCCCATGAAGGCCACCTTTCAACACATGGCTGCTATCAAGTATAACAGTGGGACTATTGTTTCTTGGTCGTGTTGCTCTTCTTTAGTAAAATATGAATATTTTTCAAACTTTGATTTCTCCTTTTGTATTAGCTCTCGCCTAACAACGTTTTCAATCAAAGTGTTAGTTATACTTGAATCTTGCTGCGGCCAAACAATGAGGCAAATCCATATGTAGCTCTTTTATTCCCACTAAAATTAGCCAAAAAGTTCATGAAACTTAATTGCAAATATATCTGAAGAGGCTTATCGTCTTTCACTTATTGTCTATTATATAATGTCTCTGTATTGCCATCTAAATTTGAGATTATATATCTTTTGTCACTTATTTCGGATGTTCAGGGGTATTTCCTTATGTCATGCATGTTTGCATTTCGCTAAATTGGCATCAAATCACTGCAAGCCAGCGCTGATTCCTGCAGAATGTCGATGTTAACTTCCGCGGAGTTTGCGAGCCTTAGTGACAACACTACATTGCTCATAACCAGGGAACATACCACTGCCCCTACCATGACGCTGTGCTGATCTGGACGACATCGTCGCCACGGCTACCATATAGCATTCTCTTTGCAGCTACGACACATCTCAGAGTAAGGCCGGCATGATGGGAACATAACATGTACGTCAAGAGGGTCTCTATCAAGGTTGGAGAGCAGAGCCCGTCATGGCATCCAACTTCCAGCTTAGTAGACTGACCATGCTTGGTTCTGCGTTCTTCACATATTTAGATACATTAAAACTGAGCATCTTTCTAGCCCTCTCATGGCATCAGCGCTCCCAGCCGCCGGATCGCCAGTTTGATGCATTTTTGGCCATTGGATGAGCTGTGAATCGCTCCTAATCCGATTATGTTCGCTAATAACGATCGCTAACCATCCCGGGCCGCTGCTCCGGTCACTTTTTTGGGCGCTCCCAATAAATTGGGCCTAATGGGCCTCTAGCGACCTTCTTACAGACGAGAGAAGGAGGCACGACGATGCGGGACTCCTATTCATACGCCGCCACCGCCGCCGCCGCCTCCGTCTCCGTCGATCTCATCTTCCCTCTGGGTGGCTGCTAGCCTGCTACTCTTGCAGCCGTCGGTTCCACTCATCCCAAACCTCGTCCCTACCGATCCCTCCCCTATTATGATCGAGGGTGAATCATTGGTGTGAGCAAGATGCCGAGATGACGCCGATGCCCAAAGAAGATGCGAAGGGGCAACACTACACTCAACCCTGTTGAGGGGCGGCGGCGGTGGCGGACGCCCCTTGATGAAGACGTCCTTGAAGGTAACGGGCAGGCGACGAGAATGGCGCGGCGAAGAACTCTCGCGTCCTGATTCCAGTTTGATGTCCCGGCTATCGATGCATTTGACAGCCGGCCGCAGGGAGAAGGTCAAGGGTAAGGTATATCGCGAAACTCTGCCCTACACACCTGATTCCATTTCACTTCATGACGATGCCAACGTCCATTCTGAATTTAACAGCAACCAGGCAGTAGGATTTTCCCTCCGCTTCTATCAATTTTAGCAGTCATTGTGTTCGTTGGCCGGTGACCGGTAAGCATCCATGTTTCCCTTCCCCTTCCATTTCAGATGTATGATTTTTTGGTAAAAGGTACTGTGGTTGAGCTCCTGCTTCACAGTACTAATTTACACGTCAGTCAAGTAACTATTTGTATATACTGTGCAGATTCAGTTTAGCATATGGGGATTCTAATGTGGATATTTTATTGTCAGTTCAAGTAATTGGGTTCCTGGTTGTATTGCCATTTCTATCTGTACATACATCCAATTTGTAAGCAGCAGTGATACACAGTCCAGTCAACCAGAAGGCTTCGATTTTCTGCCCGTCGGGATTAGTCTGTAGTGTACTCATGTGCCTGTTTTCTCCCTGCCCCCTGTCTCCTCCGTGGGTTTCTGAATCCTGGTTTTTAGATGACTTATTTGGCCTTCTGGAAGATGTCTCTTGATTCATGTAAGTATTTATTTTGATAAAGCTTACCTGTTAAATTTTCAGATGGCTCTTGATTCATTTCAGATTTCACATATGCTCTAGCTACTCATTAGTCCAATCTAATTGGTGTGTCACATACCGATCCATGTTGAATGTGGCGTATAGATGAAACCAAAGAAGAGGCTCAAAACTATATTTTATTAGTTACAACATTTTTTTATGTCTAATATATTCGTCAGCTTATGTAACTTTAGTTTTGTGTTTCAAAATATTGCAGAAACTCGAGATGATTATGAGCACGTACGCACACCCTTGCCGCTGGTTGGTGTGGATTTGTGATGCAGGAGCCTCGTCTTCGGAGAGGCAGCAGGTGGAAGAGAGATTGACAAAGTGGCGGTGCCCCGCAGCTGGGAGGACCACGGTGAGCACCCTCCCCCCCTCCCCCATTTTTTTATGTCCCACAAATTTCTCATGGATTGTTGTCAGATTGTTAATTATGCTTACATTTGGGTTCACATGAATAATGCTCACGGAGAAACTTTGTTCCTTCAGTTGATCACATGGCTGAAGAAATATGAAGATATTATTTTATTAATGTACATACAATATATGCTAGTTTCTCTGAATAAAATAACATGTGAGGATATATTTTTATTAATGTATAGCATATGTCGACTTTGATGATTTGTGCCTACCAAGTGTAAAAATTTTATTTATTTTTCTTTTATGAAAAGGAAGCTATTTTCTGTACTATAGCAATATATTCCAAGGTTCTTTATTATTGTAGATCATATGTCGACTTTGTTGTTTTGTGCCTATCAAGTATCAAGTGTTGTTCAATTTTCTTTTAGGAAAGGACGTTATTTTCTGTCTTGTTTACTCATACAGAAGGGACTTTGCTTATTTTTGCCTATCAACTATCCCTATGCTCTGCATTTAAGGAATCAATATGGACACATAATGTTGAGAAGTTGAAGTGTTAAGATTTACAGTTTTGAATATTCTTAGTAGTTGTATATATAGTTGTATATTTTGCAAAAAATACATGTAGTTTGTATACTTTCATCTGTCTATCAACACTAGCTAGAGCAGGCGATGACTTTAGATAGGGAATGGTCTCCTTGTACGTCAACAATAAGTTTTTGTCTATTGCATTCTATTTTATGCCGCTGCAAGTTTTTCAGAGCTGCTGATATATGTCAGTGCATGACATGAGAAGGCATTTCTTACTAAGCATGCTTGTGTGTAACTATTTTCTCAAATATATATTAACTCTATGGCATACTTGTGATTGTGTGGTGAAATTAAATGGTCAACTAAAACATTGCTAAGTGTGCTGCATTGAGCAGTTTGTTTGGCATATTTGGGCCATTTGGATAATGCAAAGCTTACCTTGTATGCATGTAATATATATTTGCATAATAAGGAACCTATAATAGTATTGAACTTTAGCCTCAACAATCACCGAGGATTATAATTCAAGCTCTTTTTTTTGCGAATGAATTCAAGCTTGATATCTGAAGAAATACTCTTCGTATACCTTTGGAAGCAATGGTTTTTCAATTGGTATATGTACTGTTTTGTCGCTCAATATATTTCTCTGATATAGGAGATCCGAAACTACTAGATCTTGATGAATTTCTCAGTTTACACAACTGTAGTAAAATGAGGAAATAAATGTGTGCCTTATGATCAGAATGTCAAACAACCAACCAAGTACAATCAACAAGAGAAACCAAGATTGCACAAGGTGACCTATGTGCTTCTGATTTTAGTGCTTAGAGAGGTCGTTCGAGGCTGATCGTGTGTCGCCTTCAGAGTTCTCTGTGTTTTCACTAAAACTTCTAGCATATAAGAATACAGCCATGATAAGGCTTTGCTGATTTATATCTTACATGTGACATTTGCTATATGTTTCATTGTATATATTTAAATAAATTCCTTGTATGCTACCAGAAAAAATAGACGTGCATGGCAACATACGGGTGCTCGGGTGTCAACATACAGATAGAGCACTTTTTTTGCAAGATGTGATTTCTGGAGAAAATACCACCTATTTTTTGTTTGAGAATCAGTTATACTACCTTAATGATTGATGATGATACTATATCTTTCTACATATATGGTATGGGGCCTAATAATGTTTAAATTTTGTATCAAGTGCAAAATTGCTGAGTTACTGCCCTGGTTGGACTCACTAACATATTCCTACAAAAAAGTCACTAATTAAGTTATATGTTATATCATTTTCTTAGAATAAAATACCTCTAAATTCCATCTATCACTAACATTATAGTGACAAAGTAGACGGGCGCAGCAACGCGTGCTTTCAATGATCTAGTCAACGACAACAACTGTGCGTGCAGCCTATGCTGATATCTCGAGGATTTTTTTTCTTTGGAATACTGAGAGCGCTCAAGATGGTACCTGATGTTTTGTCGAGTTTTCTAAAAACTAATCAGTGTACGTAGTATTGTGTTTTCTCTTTCTTACAAAACAATTCAGTCCATCGTCGCTACCGCCTCGACTCACGTACCCTAAGCCGATGCGACTGTCGTGTCACTTGCTTGTCTCTTGATGCGATGGCACGTTTGGCACCGTGCATCATGGGCTGGGTGCCTCCCGCATAACCGACACGCCCTCCAGGGACGGACCGTTTCGATCTCTTACACAAACATGGGAAGAATGTAAAGGTTTTACATTTTTTTCTCAATTTTATTGAAATTTGCTTACAAAAACTGGCTTAAATGAGACCAAACGGTCCGTCCCTAAGCAATTCATTTTTTCGAACATGCAACGAGATTTTTGGATTTTTAAGATATTTTTCAATTCTTGAGTATTTTCTGAATTGATGATTTTTTTTCAATTCATGAACATTTTTAAATACACAAAATATTTAAAAAATATGGAATTTTTGGTTTCCTGAACATATGTTTTCAAAATTGTGAACATTTTTTTAATAAGAAATTCATTTCAAGATTTTGGGATAAGTTAAATGTATATAACATTTATATAAGCTAAATGATAAATCATCTAAATCATAAACTTTTATGTTCATTCTTTGAACTGGCGAAATTTTGTTCAATTTCATTAACATTTCATTAACTCGTTGTCAACCTTAACGTACTGAACGCACATCGCCGCCAGCCTACGACAGCGGCCTCCGCCTCGCACACCTCCACCTCGTCCGCGAGCTCGGCCACAAACACCTCATACGCACGGGGATTCGTCTGCCACCTGCCTCCCCGCTCTAAGCACTCAAGGTTGTCGACCTCCGTGACGACGACGGACGACCTCTTCTTCTCGGACAACGGGAGTGAGTCGCAATGCGCCTCGCTTTTCAGCTGCTCTGTCCCTGCTGCCGGCACCACCTCTAGCTACTCTGTCCCTACAGTCGGCACCACCATCTTCTCCGCTGGCATATTGTCTTGGCAATTTCCCCACCATTCAGGCGGCAATCACGGACATTGGTCACAGCCGCGGGGACACTCGTTGTCAACCACCCGGTCAGGATCCTCAGCCGGAGCCGGGATGCAAGTATTCCAAAATGGCGAGTCATAGGTTCACTTCTCTTTTGGGAGCACAGGGGATGGCCTCTGCCACGTTCCATAGAGACGAGGGAAGTACCACCGACGTGAATGATGAACAAGGGTCCCCGAGTAGTGGACTACGTCTTCGTGCGGTGGGTGCGCGGCGGCTCGACGCCGAGGAGGGCGACTACCACCGTTCATGGGAGCAAGGTTCGTTCGGTCCCCCTCGTACACGATGAGGGTCGGCGCGAGGAGGCAACAAGAGCGCGTGGAGACGAGAGGCAGAGCCACGCGCGGCCGCGGAGGTGCTCGAAGGATGAAGGATGGAGGCCGCCTTGCCATGGCTCGGAAGCGGCAGCACGGCGTCAAGCCGTTGCCAATGGCGCCTATCGCCCTCGAGTTCGCCGGGGAGGAAGAGGGCCGGCGGCAACCAAGCACTTCCTCGGGGTACCGAAGCGGATCCTCCGGCCATCCTCGCCACCACCTGTCTCGTGATCATGTTCAGCGTGCAGCCACCTCGCCTGCTGAAGGGTCCCGGTGGCACCCGCGAGGCCGCAGACGGTGACAGGGAACTCCGGCACGAGAAGAAGGTGGCCACATGGGTTCGCTGGGGAGGAAGAGGGCCGGCGGAAACCAAGCTCTTCCTCGGGGTACCGAAGCGGATCCTCCGGCCATCCTCCCCGCCTCCTGTCTCGTGATCATGTTCAGCATGCAGCGCCTCGCCCGCTGACGGGTCCTGGCGGCGCCGGCGAGGCCGCAGACGATGACAGGGAGCTTCGGCGTGAGAAGAAGGTGGCCATGCGGGCGCGCCAAGGAAGGTACCAAGCGGCGCGAGACGGAGAGTGCCAAGAGGAAGAGGTGGAAGCAAGAGCGGCTCGACGCCGAGGAGGCCAACTATCGCCGTTCATGGGAGCAAGGTTCGTTTGGTCCCCTCATACACGATGAAAGTTGCCGCTGGGAGGTAACACGGGCGCGTGGAGACGAGAAGGTGGAGCCGCGCGCGGCCACGTAGGCACTCGGGGGATGGAGGATGCAGGACACGCGGTCGCACGCCATCAGGTAGCATCCTCCAGGTAGCAGCAGCGGGCATTGATGGCAGGGTTGCCGGCAACGAGCGAGTAGCGGTCGAGGCGTCCGCACCGGCTTTGGGACTGGCGCAACTCTAGGATCGATCGACAGAGGTAGGGGTGGTTCATAAATTGAAGGACAAAGTTCGTGCACTTTTTGATTAACTGGGGAATGCCAACTTCAGCTATCAAGATCCTGTTAAATACGTCCTGACAATTTCCCCACCCTTCGGGCGGCAGTCGCGAACACTGGCATGGCATCAACCGAGGCAACCCTGCCCTATTGTTTCTTTCTACACACGCACATGTGTATCATCGGTTGGAAAGGTATAATCCAATCAGATCCATCTCAGTTGAGTTCAAATTGAAATTGAATTGCAGTTCCAATTCCCCATGAGATGAGATTATTGGTTTGGATAATAATTTATGTACAAATACATAGATTAAGCATGCGTTAATCGAATATTTTGGTGGTTAAAAGAATAAGGCATCAACAAAGTTATGCAAAAAAAGTGATGACGTAACTAGCTGGAGGATGAAGTGGAATCACCGTGTATAGCAAACAGCAAACAGCAAACAGCAAGGTGCAGGGTATAGATTATCATTTCTACCCCTAAAACATACAGTAGCTGCTGTGCTTTCAGTTAGCAGCAAAAGATGGGCTGGATGTTGCGCTTGAAGGGGGCACACACATCTCACAAGGTTCTACTTGAGTGAGAAAGAAAAACATAGGATATGTGATGCTATTAATCTTAGCACCAGAACAAAAACAACAACACAGCTAGGTAGGTAGAATGTATGGATGGACAATCAGTTATAAGTGGATCGAACTTTCCTATTGAAGTTAAATGCTTGTACCACCACTAGAATGCAGCAACACAAGACTTGAATGCCGAAACTGCAGACCACGGCATACTTATATATTCATCCCTAAACAGCATCCTGTTGAGATAATCAAGCAAATCAACCTTAAGCAGCAGCCAATCAAGGTAACAAATCTCTATCCGCACCAAAACCCTAACTAATCCTAGATCATCCATGGCTTGATGGCGGTGAAACAGAGCATGGTACAGTCGTGGGTCGATGGCCACGAGCATCAGCAGGGCAAACAACTACAGAGGAGGTAGAGGAGCTCACCATGGCAATGTGTGCAGCCGATGCCGAATGGTAGCACCACCTCTGACCGCATAGCTTGCCCGCCAAAATGAACCCTCTGTTGTACGGAATCAATCCTGGTTGTTGCTGCTGCACAAAACAGGACAAGGCAGGTAACAAGATAATCTATGGCTGAAATCCAAGAAAAAAGAAAAGAGGACAAGACAGCAGCCTCTTCTGTTTTTTGGTACGTTTGTGGACAGAAAAAAGTCTACTTATTTTAATCAAGATCAAAAGGAAATCAAGTCGTGGGTGGCTTACCCCTTTGTTGAGAAGTGAGCAGATTTGACATGAACCCCAAGAACTAGCTCTCCTGCCATCCACACATGCATCAAAAAAACATTCAGTTAAGTGTCCATGAGTGGTGAAGTGCAAGTAAAAGCAACGTAGAGTAGGAGCAAAACCAAACCTCTTTCTCCTGGAGATGGCGATTTGAGGCTGCATCTCAGCGACCCGCCAAGGAGCACTGATGTCCATTGCGAGTGGAGAGGAGGCTTACCACCACGCGAGTGTCTCCATTGCCCAGTGCATAACACCATCTAAGCTCCGCAAAAGGATACGTGGACTGAGTAAAACTTTTTGATTGAAGGGATTAGGACAGAAATAAGCAATATTGCAACCTCCTGTTCTAGAAGGAACAAGGACAAAACCCGTCATCAATATGCAAGCTTTCTAATTAAAAGGAGCTCAGCTGCTCGTGTGATTTCAACAGGCGATAGTGTCTTTATTTATTTAATTTAACAAAGTGAAACAGTTGCAAAAAATTCCCTAAAAGAAAAGAAAACATCTTGCAAATAGGGCTACAAAAATCAGCATGAAACATGAAATGTAGTGTATGCACCTGTTTGGATAGGCACATGTAATACTTGAACGTGTATGTGGTTGATAGGATGGATGCACCTATGCACTGATGAACCATGCATGAAATTCCACACATACGCAAGTACAACCCACGGAAAGGGAACCCCCCATTTCATAGTACACTCCTACATCATAAACGAATCGACTAGGTCGAATGGAGCAACGTTTAATCACCTTATTAGGCAAAATGATTGGCCCATCCTGAACATGTAAATAGTTAGAACTTTGTTGCAAAATGTGAACAAATTGACTAGATTGTTTTTCAAATCATTCTTCATAAAAATGGGTACAGTAGGATAATCACTTGGATTAATTCTTATAGGCGGAAGACAACGTGACATTAGAATTATAGCTTCAACAAGTTGTCTTTGACTACAGAGTTTTTCTAAAAGGATGTTTAGCTTTCAGCAACCATCATCAAACAGGAACAAGTTTGCAATGTATCAGAAGAACGGCTACCATTCTCGCAATAACCGAATGACCATTCATCATGTATATTAAACAATGCTTTGAGGAGTGACTCATGCTTTCAAGTATATTAAACAATGCCCTAAGTAGTGGAAACAGAGGATATAGTCCATGCTAAACAGAAGACAAATGAATCAATTAGCAATCATAGTATCTAGTTAATCCTAGAGTTACAATTCTAAGCAAGCCTTAAGGTACATAGCACCTCAAGACCAGACATGTAAGCATGCATCAACCAAAAGGGGATTGAGTAACTATACAGAGCAGTTACACACAAAAAATAACTATAGCATGCCATATTGTGCAAACTATAGTATGGTAATGCTACCCATAAGACCATAGATTCAGTCTATTGGTTGAAAAAATCACATGGGGTAGTTGGTTACTGAAGGGAATAGTGAATCAGGCTTTCAAGTATATTAAATAATGCCCTAAATAATTGGGGACAGAAGATACATTCCATACTAAACAGAAACCAATGAATCAAAATTAGTGATCCTACCATTGAATTAAGCCTAGAGTTATAATTCTAAGCAGGCCTTGAGCTAGATAGATATAGCACATGACAGTCAGTATCAAGAACAACAACAATTAACCCTACAAATTGGGGACTTTAGGAAACTAAGCAATTGGGTGCATATAGAGCATCCAAAGACCATAGCATGCATCAGAGACCATAAAGAATAAGCCATTTGACCCTAATTGATTTCAGAGTGTTTCCAGCAAAGGTTCATCGAAGTAAACAAGCAAAAGGACTGATCTTTTGATCTCATCCCTGAAAAATATCAGCATCTAATTATTGTATGTGCCTCAATACATGAAGTGACAAGACTCTGATTGGGCAGTCAGCAGATAAAGATATTGATCTTGTTGCACTCGTGTTGCTAGGTCTGCAATATTTTTTAGAAATATGTTTCTCAACCAAGGGAACCGAGAACAACAATTTCAAAAAGGAAATCTTTTTTCAACAACAGGTAGCAACAATATTTATTCTTCATTCATGGTTCCACAGTGTTTCTAGTTTCTTGCAATTGTGACATTCTGAAAGAATCTAGCTGATGCATGAGACTGGGAGAATTACGAGGGTAAACATGACAAATTTTACTGATGATGCAAGTAGTTAGAAAATCCTACAAGAGACATACAACGAGCAGAAAATTTGAGAAGGCACGCATGCATACCTTCACTGTTGTAGTGCCAGCAGCCTCTAGAGCTACATCTCCCGCATTAGCAAATCGATTGACCAAACCTGGATATGTAAACGGTTAGAATATTGTTGCCATATCAGAAGTAGTTGGGTAGAAATATTAAAATCATTCTGGATCATAAATACGGGTACAGAAATATAATCACATAGACAAATGTTGAAATTAAAGACAGCACAACATTAGGATTCTTCAACAGATTGACTTTGGCTAGAGAGTTTGCTTCAAATTTTCTAGAAGGATATTTAGCTTTCAGGAACCATCGTCCAAAGTAACAGGAGAGCAATTTAACGGTGAATAAATCAGCAAACAATTCAAAGTAAGCAAATGACCATAGCTTGTGCGTTTGTCAGTCAATAACTAGGCACCCATCTCAGCAAAGATAAGATCCTCAAGTGTTTAGCAATAGGCACGTATCAAGGCATTAACCAATATTCGATTATGACTTCTATCGTTCATCGGTCATCATACCATATTACCACATACAGTTTGTGTCCTGGCTCAATCAGGAAATTTTGATGGGAGGAGAGGCGTCGGTTTGAGAGGATAATGTGGGGAGGCAGAGGATGCCGATGGTTTGATTTGTGCACACTGTTATAAGGTAGTAGTGTTTGTTCTCTTTGTTTTGTGGTCGATCTAAATTGTCCATTACTTTCCTACCGCAATCTGGCGGCAGCCAAATCGCCAAGCACACCGCCTTTTTTTGCTTTCCAACCGCATAAAATGACTACACTATGTATAACTCCATATCCAACTACATAAAAAAAATGCCGACCCCACAAAGGACACACACAATGTAGCAAGTCAAATTTCCACAAATAAAGTCCACATGTAGCATTGAAAACCCCACCCGTTGACAATGCCAACATCGTCGCCGAGGACATGACGCTATCTTATTCGGTGTCTTCCATGTCCGAGTTCAGCATGATCCCGAAGTTTGATTGTTCATGTCCATACTCAACAAGTGGAGCCGGAGTCAAAGCTTAATTATCTGCATCGGACCGTGGGGTCATGAACCATCGATGGTAGACGGAGGCCGGCGACTAGAAGCCTTGTGTCCTGGTTGACCTTTTTTTTCATTAATTCATTATTCGTGGCGCGTAATGTCTCTTGGAGGGATGTGTCGATGGCAGGGGCGGAGGTGTGATGCTTAAATTTCGGTGGATTGTGTTTGCGGCGGGGGCGGGGCACTGGCACGAGGACGTGATGGCCGTCCTGCATTGAGTGCCGCCGAAACGCCTTTCGCAGCGTGCGTTCTGCTCCTCGGATATGATGGTCGGACGCATGCATAAGGACCTAGGGGTGGCCGGTGACGCCATGCATCCGGAGGAGGTAGAGAGAGGTTCGGAGAGGGGGGCGGGGCGTGCAGACGGGACGTGACGCCATGCATCCGTGCGGGCAACAGGGGAGAAGTTGCGTAAGTGTGGATGAGGACGACGCACGTAAGCAACCAAGCTATATGGTGCACGTAATAAGGAAAAAAAAGATGGAAAAACGTTTGATGATGCTATGTGGTGCGTTGGTTCGCTTTTTGGCTAGCATGACGTGACGTGACGCACGCACGCATGCATCAGCCCCGTCTATCTTGCGAGCGCTCAAGGAAGAAAAAAAAAGCCTCCATGCGCTGAAGAAAGAAAGAAAGAGAGAGGAGAAGCTAGCCCCAAAATTTCGCAAGAGAAAGCGGGCGGGACTTGACATTCCACATATGGTTGATGTGAAGTGGCAATGCGTTTTTATTGGTGGAATCCCCTCTCCCACGGATCGACTCGATCTTTCCTCAGATCCGACGGTTGGAACCTAACGTCACGCGGATCTCGCTCTCTTGTCCGTGTCTTGGGCGGCCTTGTCTGCCATTATGAGAGCGAAGGGCTTCCCGCCGGTGTGGTGTGATTGGATTCATAATCTTAATCAGACTAGCCAGTCGGCTGTGCTCCTTAATGATAAACCTGGCCCATGGACCAACTGCAGACAGGGGCTTCGCCAAGGCGACTCGCTCTCTCCTTATCTCTTCATTATTGTAGCCGATGTGTTGCAACGTCTGATCCTTCAGGCATCCGCTAATGGCCTTCTATCTCACCCGATCGATCCAAGCATTCCTTGCCCAGTTCTACAGTATGCTGACGACACCCTTATCATTCTGCAAGCTGACCATGACCAACTTCAAATTCTAAAATCTATCTTTCTTGAATTCTCAAACGCCACGGGTCTGGTGATTAATTTTCACAAAAGCACGTTTGCCTCCATTCATGTTGATCTGGATCTCGCATCTCAACTTGCAACTAGTTTTTGGCTGCGCGGTTGCATCGTTCCCTCAATCCTACCTTGGCCTTCCCCTCTCCACTCACAAATTAAACCTAAAAGATTTGTTCTTCATTATTGACAAGATTGATCGTCGTCTCGCGGGTTGGCGAGGTGTTCTCCTCACCCTAACAGGCCGTGCTGTTTTGGTTAGGACAGTGCTTCGAGCCTTACCAATCTATGCCATGACCGCTCTCCTGCTTCCTATGGGTATTGTCCAGGAAATCGATAAACGTTGTCGGGCCTTTTTCTGGGCGGGTCAGGATAAGGTTTCGGGCGGACAGTGTAAAGTGGCTTGGGAATTTGTATGTGCGCCGTTCTCTCGAGGGGGTCTAGGTTTTTCTTCTCTGCACCACTTAAACTCTTGCCTACTGCTTTCCCATCTAAATAAGCTTCACTCAACATTTGCTTCTGGGGCTCGCTCCCACCTTGCTGTCAAGTATGGATGGTCAGATAACCAGGACCTTGATACTCCTCACCCTTTTGAATCTAGCGTTTGGCATGATATGGCCAAGGGGCTTGAATTTTTCCGTTCAATTACGAAGGTGCATGTTGGCAATGGTATGACCACCGCCTTTTGGCTGGACCTTTGGGTTCAAAACTCCACCCAAAATCTCGCAACATTTTTCCCTGCTCTCTTCTCCCATACGCTCCGACCCTCGGCCACTGTTGCCCGGGTACTAAGCATTCCTACTTTTAATCTGGATTTGGCACCGCGCCTTTCTCATGTCGCTGAGCTGGAACTTGAAAACCTACGCGCTATGCTGGCAACTGTCTCCTTGAATGTGCAGGTTCTTGACAAACGAATTGGATGTATCGACGGCAAGCCGCTGGCTTGAAACTCGGCTTACAAGGCTATTTGGAGCAACAAGCCAATCGACTACTTCGCTCCGGCCATTTGGAAAAATTATGCACCCAACAAATGCAGAATTTTTCTATGGCTCGCAAGTAAAAATCGACTCTTCACCAACGAAAGACGCTTCAACAGGGGCATATCTGACTCCAACTGCTGCCCGTTCTGCCCAGCCTCTGAATCAACGAGTCACCTATTCCTTCAATGCCCCGATCTTCGCCCTCTTTGGCAGGAACTGAGCTCTCTTTCTGCTTCAGTACCGTCGGACTTTCAGCATCTTTGGGGCATGGACCTGGCCAACAGACCACGATCAACGGTCACCATTGCTATTCTCTGGAATATCTGGAAAAGAAGAAATGCAAAAGTTTTTAGGCAGGATTTGCAACCTATCCACCTCATCGCCCGCTCAGCTGCAGACGACCTCATGCTTTGGTCCAATAGATGCTCCAATGAGCAGGCCGTGAACCTTCTGCGTGATTGGTGTACTATGTTGTTCCACTTGTCTATGAGATAGTAACCCAACTATTTTTGTAATCTCTCCCTCCCCCAACTTTCAACCTTTGTAAATGTACTCTATCTTATATGAAATGGTTCAGGCCGGCGTAAGCCCACCGTAGGCCCGTCAAAAATAAACCTGTGGTTGGTGAGCTTGCCGAATATGGTCGGTTGAAGCCGGCGCACGTCACGAAGGTCGAGGAAGAATTGGTGTTCATCGAGCAGGGCAAGGCCATCCAGGAGACGTACGTAGAGGCGTGCGGGGGCTTGGTAGGCTTCGGAGAGGACCAACCAGAGTCTTGCCAGAGCAGCGCCGGAGTTGGACTCAACCGAAACCCTAGCCATGGGTTCTCGGGTTTCGTTAGATTTGGCTCCCGCGAGGTCCGAGGGCCGGAAGCTAGAGTTTTCGGCAGCCAACTGGACTATTCTAATGAGTTAGAGTCGAGGTCCTACAGATCGACGCTTCCCAACAGTCGATCTCAGTTATCCATCACTCTTCTACCAAATGCACATAGCGCATTGACCACCCCCACCCGTTGACAATGCCAGCATCGTCGCCAACGACATGAGGCTATCTTGTTCGATGTCTTCCATGTCTGAGCTCAAGTTGATCCCAAAGTCTGGTTCAGTGTCTTTCATGTCCAAGTTGAAGTGGAGCCGGAGTAATAAAAACCTTAATGTGGGGTCATGATGATAGATGGAAGGCAGTTAGAAGCGGACGGAGCCGCGGCCTTGTCCCTCGGCTACCTTTTTTCGGAGGGAGGAGGGTTAATTTATTTTCGTGGTGCGCCAAGGGTCTCTCGGAGGGCGGAGGTATGATGCTTAAATATTGTTGGATTGTTTGCGGCGTTGGTGTCAGACCGAGGAGACGATGGTCGTCCGGATTGATTTCGCGGCGTGCGGTGCGTGCCTCGAAACAAAACTGGGGCATTGGAGTCGGACAGTGCATGAGGACCTAGATGTGGCCGGTGAGGCCATGCATGTGGAGCAAGGAAGAGAAGGGTTCGGAGTAGGTGCGTGAAGGTGGCGTCGTCGTCCGTGCTGCGTCGCGGAGCAGATCAGGCCCCGTGTCCGGCCATGTCCGGAGGGAGGAGGAGGAGGAGGGCGCGTGTAGGTGTGTGCGGGCACGTAAGCGAAAAAAACGAACTCGTTGGAAACACGGAAGCAAGCTAGTGCACATAATATAACAAGAAAGGAAAAGGGAAGAAGAAGAAGAAGAAGAAGCGAGTGCACGAGTTTTGAACCAAAGCAGGCAACGTGTGGTGCGTTGGTTCGTTTCGTTGTGGCTAGCATGACGTCACGCATGCACGTGTATGCGTGTTGAAACTTTTCAACAGCGAGCTAGCGGACAACTCAGCCAGCGCTCAAGGCAAGGGAAGGGAAAAAAAAAAGAAAAAAACCCCCGTCTCGGCTCGAGGACACGCATCGGCATCGGCATGCACGAGTTTTGACGCCTGTTTCTGTTTGAGTTCGAGAGAGGCCCGTGACATGCGTGTTCCTCTGGAGCCTCAGCCATGGTCTTGAAGCCTGTCCGAATTCCAACTTCTGCAATCCTGAAATCATTGGCAAGTTGGCATGGGCAATCTGCTGCGAACTAGAACTGGGTGTGCTTGGCGTCAGCTAGTTGCAAATGTTCAGAACTCCACACACTTGCAGAGTCACGAGCTTAACACTAAGCAGCTACAGGAAGTAGTAGAGATGAAGCAACCATATTTACTTCTGGGATATTATCAGCGGATCCTGGCAATGCGAAAGAGTTTTGGAATCCATGCAAAAAGATGGTTCAACCAGTTGTATTTGAACATGGAAGAGACTTGAATCGGAAGTAATCTTACATCTTACATTCTTAATAAGTTGCTCCCCACTACTAGCAATTCTCTCTACATGCACACTATCCACATCATCATGATGCCACATCAGCATTTAACCTGCCCACTTCAGCAGCTCTCAGCATGCATAATGCTTTATTTTTTAGCATCATCTTCACTGCACTTGCATGCACTACTGTTTCTCAACTATCCCCATATTGCCCTGACAGTAAACTACTACTCCAACCTTCCGCTTCCGCTCCCCTCCAAGGAGTAATAAAACATCCATCATCGGTCAACCCACGCCAGCATTCAAAAGTCTGGCATATGTTCCTTGCCCTTTGGCTCCCGTTCATCTTACATCATTAGTTTGCAAGGGTGTCTTTGTCTTCTGCCCTTCCATCTTATACCTTGCCTCCACTGCAGCTTGATGAACTAATTCAACTTTTCACCGCTCGAGCTGAGTAGTTTAATCGGGTGGAGAAACTGACGGTTCCCTCCCTCCGTCCTCTTTATCTTCACCATAATTGCCTCTTCAGATCATTACTTATTCCTTTGCCGGTTGAATTCGACTTCTGCACCTTCCTCCAATATATAATGCAAGCTTGACCTGCCGAATCCACCCGCACAAATAAGCAGCAGTGGCGGTCAAGAAGACCAGCGGGCAGCCGCTCACTCGCCTGGTCGCCCAAGGATATCCCGTGGATCTTCCACCAGGCGATCTGCACTGCTGTTAGGTCAGCTGAAGCCAACACAATGAGTCGCATGATGCTCAGCGTTCGACCCCAGCGCGTCGCTCGCCACCATCAAACCACCATCCAACCCGGGGACACTGTCCCACCCTGGCCGACGTCAAGGCTTCCAACTCCAGCGCGCGCGTCGCTCGCTACCGTGTTTGATTGATGGACGCCGATGAGTCTACTTTGTATATCGCAGCGGAGGCGAGCACATACCGGGTCATACGCCTTCTTCTCATGTGCTCACCATCATCCACTGACGCCTCGATCCTGATGCCTTCCGTGTCACCGCCAAGCAACACAGTGCATCACATCATGGTCGACCATGAGGCGTCCGACTCCATCATGTCGCTCGCCACCGTCCGACCCAAGGACGCCATCCTTTCCTGCACAACGCCAAGCATCCGAATCCAGCCCATCCTCGCCGCCGTGTTGAGGGCCACTGGGGAGTTTGCGTTGTACGTCGCAGTAGAAGCCGGTGCCGGCCGTGGGGTCGTCCGCCTTCTTCTCCTGCTCACCATTCTCCACTGCTGCCTCTACCCCAAGTCCCCAACACCTTCCGCGTGATCGCCAAGCAAGGGCACACATGGGAGCTCCCTCTTTTAATCCATTACTTTACACTGTGTTGCCGATTCTATCTGCCACCTTCTCCCCAGTTAATTATCGTACCTCAGTTTGAATACAGATAACATTTGATTTGTTTGGTCTTTTGGACTTTGCAATTTGATTGATTAGACTATATGTACGCCAGGATATGTGGATTCAAAGAGATTTTTTTTTTGCTGAAACACAGGAAATGCGTGGTTGTACGAGTGTCCAGTGATAATAGTGATTGATTTTTGTACTAATCAAAAGGAAATGGAAAAATCAATACGTATTGATGTGATTAATACTAAGATTCTCTATATTTTCTTTTGTAGTTTGCACAACAATAAACTACAACAATGTAATTGGTTGCTATTCTGAATTGTTTTATTTTTTTACAGTGTTACTATATGGAGTGATTTAGATCTTGACATTATTCATTTTATATACCATTTGACAATGTTTAGAAGCAGACCATGTAGGACAATGTAGGAAGCCAGGAGCCACCTGTTCTTTTTCTTTACAATTGTTTAAATCATCTAAAGTACAAAATTCGTTGCATGCAAATAAAATTTACCATATAACCGATTCCAATTGTTATCATCTTGGGTGCAAAAAAAAATATCCCACAGCAACGCGCGGGGTGTCATCTAGTTATATAAGCAACTCAGTTATGGTCAGGAAGAGACTTGGGGCCGTTCTTTTCGCACCATAATTCTGGAGAATTATAATTCTGGAAACTGCCCACAGAATTGTCTGCCCACATAATTGCTTGCCTAGTTCTTTTCTGTGATTCTAGCCTGTGATTGTTGTATGGGTTGTCTAATGAAATGTCTATAATGCCCCTAGATTGAAGAGACGGAGGGAGATAGAGGGGAACTCACCAGCAGCGGGCCAGGTGGTGGCTGGCCGTAGAGGAGAAGGGGCAGTTTGGCGCGGTGGTTGGCGGCCTGCTTTCAGTCGGAGGGAAGGGAGGGCCGGCCGGGGAGGATTCGAGCAGGAGGGCGGCCGGGTCGGGGTGGTTCGCGCTGGAGCTCGGGCCGGGCGGGGAAGGACTTGAGGAGGTGCAGCCGGGCAAGGAGGAGACGATGAGGAGGGCGGCCGGGTCGGAGCGGTGTCCTGCTTCCGTGGTGAGCAGCAGCGGCGGCCGGCGGCGGGGAGCAGCATGGCGGCGGCAACCCTAGCAGAACAAAGGTTGGGGACGAAAGTAGTGTGCGCCGCGGGCACAGGAGGAAGGAGTTGCACTCGGGCCTGTCGGGTCGGGGAGTGGCATTTTGGTTATAATTTCAGTGCCCAATAGGGGTACTTGTTTAAAACGAATAGTTTTACTTTGCGGGGTTGCCCAGAATTACGAGAATTGCCAAAAATTGGTCATTCTAGATTGCACTTGCAATTGTGAGATGATTGTGGATAATTCCTGGGGCAGAGATGAGTTCTTTTGTAATTATGCTTCTCCGGGCAGTAATCTTCACAATTGAGCGAAAAGAACTGGCCCTTGGTTGGATGTGGCGAGGAAGGAGCAGAGGGCGATGCATCTGCCCAACCCCAAGTACGTGGACGCCATGGGGCTCCCCACCGCCAACGACAACATGCACCTCACCACCCAGGCCCAGGTCCGGCTTAGCAAGATGCTCGCCGACGGATACATCGCCACACTATGATGATCCAGTGTGTAATCAGTGTGCGTGCGTGCGTGCCTGCCTGATTAGAATGGTTCGCTATCATTGATTCCATGGAAGAGTTAATTTGGTGATGAGTAGTTATGGCAGTCCGGGAGATTGGGCAGTACCTGCAGCTATGGCACAAGATCGCGCATACTACCCTCTCCACGGAGCCAGACCGCCTAACCTGGAAGTGGAGCACGAACGGCACCTACTCTGCCAGATCTGCCTACCTCGCCACATTCCACGGCTCCATCACCTGTGACTCATGGAAGCTCACCTGGAAGTGCTGGGCGCCACCGCGTGTCAGGTTCTTCCACTGGCTAGCTCACCTAGATCGCTGCTGGACCGCTGACCGCCTCGCCCGCCGCGGCTTGCCGCACCGCGCGCGCTGCCCACTTTGCGACTAGGCGCCCGAGACCATGAACCACCTCCTCCGCGCCTGCCCCTTCGCCCGGCAGGCCTGGCACGAGGTGTTCAGTTGGCTCCGAGTCCCATGCCCCACGCCTGATCATGAGCCATCCCTCAATGACTGGTGCCAATCCGCTAGGCAGCTCGCGCCCAAGCCCATGCATAAAGGCCTGGATTCTGTGGTCCTGCTAGTCCTTTGGATGCTTTGGAAGCACAATGACCGCGTCTTCAACCGTGGCCGCCCCCTGGTTGCCGACCTGCTCGCAAAAATCAAGGAGGAGGCCGCCCTTTGGGCCGCCGCCGGCGCGTTAGGGCTAAGAGACATTATCCCGCAAACCTGGGACGTCCATTGACTTTCACCCCGAGCTGTAACCACCTCCCAGGAGGATTGTAACTATTAAACCCCGTCTTTTCAATATAATGAAACGCTTTTGCGTTTTCTCAAAAAAAAAAATCTGATTAAACAGGAATAGTCAAGACATTCTTTTTGAAGTAGGAATACACAAGACATTGTGTTTTCTGTCATGGCGTACTTGATGGGAGACGCCGCACACGGACCTGGTAATTTATCCATATCATATTTTTGTTTTGTTGTATAACCTAATCTTTTTCATAATTATCTATTTTCGGCTGGACTGCTCCAGGACCAATTGAAAACCAGAAACCTCATAACCGGGAAGAAATTTGGAAAAGTCACTCCTGCACCAAATGAAAACTCAATTATCTACATGAGATTTTATTACCACACCACTACCTCTAGAGCTTAGATCACCAAATAAATATCAGTTTTAACAGTTGCCTCAGGAGCACATAAGTAAACTAATATACTAGTGTCAAAAAACGTCTTACATTATGGGACGGAGGAAGTAGCATTATAAAGGCTTATGGAGCAAGATTCATCGGCAGCACAGAAATATAGCTGGAGGAAACAAATGTCAGTGATGTCCCATCCTCACTTCCAGTATATTGCTACAGAATGTGCTACTTAAGATCAGCTGACCGTAATTCTTGTCGTGCAAACTGCATGCAATTGTTTGCTTAACTTTGTAAGCTTCTTCAGGGCTCTATAAGGCATTCCTCTGTAACTGCACAATGAGGTATGGTGTAGATCAGATTTACTCTCACCAGGACAAACAAATGTAGCACATGATGTAATGGTGAAAAAAGCAGTCACTACTGCAAGATGTAGGTAAACGGATTTTCACTGGTTAAATGAATAAATGCTCGGTTCTTTTTCAAAATGTCCAATTAGCACTGCATCCACTGTTGTATACTGACAGATTCACCAATAGGTAGCTGTTTCTGCTTGTCTGCGCAGTGGAGTCCAAACCCACACTTCCATTTGACGCTTGTTTCTAGTGAAGTGCGCTAGCTCGTGAGAGACACACATCAATCCTGCCTGCCTGATTAGAAGTGTTCACTGGAATACTAGCTATCATTGATTCCATGGAAGAGTTAATTTGGTGATGATTAATTGTGGACAACAAAACAGATGAATAAATCTGCTCTAGTCTGTAGTAGCAGTATCAGGATAGTTCACGTCAGACTCCCAAAGGCTCCAACTCAAGGAAGGAGCCGACACAAGGTCAGGTTTTTACTGCCATTTGTTAAGCGCACTGTAGGAATGGTTGGAACAATCTCACACCAGTAAGATATTGCCGTTGTGCGGAAGGAAAAAATCTTCTTCGCCTTGTTAAGTTTCTTCTATACTTAGCAAGAAGACTTGCTGTTACAGCACAGACTGATTATGTACACACAAAAAATACAATGTTGTACACATAGATTGGAATCAGACGCAGTTCATCAGAAACTCTCTGGAGAGAGGCAAAAATAAATTCCCTGCAATGGAGCCTCATACATTCGCGTGAAAAAAAGGGAAGCCTCGTGTTTGTAACTCAGTCATCCGTGGTCAAAATGAATGAAAAGGGAAACGAAGAACTGAAATGTTTCAAAATGTTTGCAAGATGCCTAACAATACAAGTACTCCCTCCGTTCGGAATTACTTGTCACAAAAATGAATGTATCTACAACTAAAATACATCTAGATACATTCATTTCTTAGACGAGTAATTCCGAACGGAGGGAGTACAAGGTATGAGTTGCAAACTCATTGATATTGGCAGAATGGCAGGGAAATTTGGTATGTGGTAAAACATGGGAGGAGCCTTTGGGTTGGGAGAAACTTACATATGGTAGAAATATATTGGACTGACACCTGCTTGCTTCTTCTGCTGTGCAGATTTTAGTTTTAGCGAACCAACCCTCCCGCCTCCGCAAAGAGAAGTACGGGTAATGACCATTGCGCCTGCTAATCCAATCGCAGTGGGAGGACGCCCAACCAGATCTGCGATGTTTCTTCCTCTCGTCTCCCCTTCCCTCCAGGCCCCACGCCGTTGAAGCACCGTCCCAGGCGTGTGCTCTGGCGATGAGGACGGCGGTTACCTCAGGCCATGGCGCGCGCAGCACCAACCTTCCTCTTTCCCATCTGTGCCCTGTCAAGGAGGGCGGCAGTTGGCCCCCCAGGTCGCGGCGCGCGCATCGGAAGTTTCTCTTAAGCATTGCTTCCTCCCTCCCCATCTGCACCCTGCCCTCTCCTTCATGGTGTGGAGGCTTTTAGAGATTCCCGCCTGCAAGTACATCGATCCATCGCATGTTATCACTGAATTTAATGCAAGAAAATTTATTTAGACAGCAGCGGGAAGATTGGTTATTTACCCGGGCACTCAGCCGTATACCGATTTACTTCGCAGCTACAGTATTCTGGATTTTCATGACGTCGTCATTGACGGATCCACTTACGTGGGATGGAGGATAGCAAGTGGAAATACTCCCCACCTTCTCTGCATCGTCTTCGCAACCGCTGACAGCCTTCTATGCTCAATTTTTCGAGGGCTGGCAACCGCTCAAGGAGGCCATGCGGGAATTCCTCCACGGCACAACGCGCAATCGTCAATTCCCTAAGAGAAGTGAGGCCGCACATCCCATCAGGCAGCGCTTTCAGTCTACTGCACCAACTCACGTAGAGGCTCCTCATCTTGGCAAGTTTTCCAATGTTCGAAGGGAGTGCTACCATTCTTCCGCAGTATTCAATCAATAATTCCTCCAGGGAAAGCGGAAGGGTTTCCTCCTCAGACGATGAAGTGTTCCCCTCCAGGCTGTCACAATTTTTGATATGCAGAAAGCGGAGGCGAACCAAGCACCGGAGCTCCTCTGATGGCCAGCGGACAAGATTGAAGCAACTGTAAATCCTGAGCTCTTCCACGAACGAAAAGCATTTCCAAACCATAACTTGTGATCTGGACAATTCAGAGCTTCTGACCAAGCTGTTGAAGCCTTCCAGATACAAATACGTCAGTTTTTCAAGAGGTCTTTGACTTTGGCTTTGCTGGGCGTCTATAGATAACATGGGTATGTCTTCTGGAGACGACCCAAGAGTTAACTTGGTGAGAAATGGCCAAAAGCCCGATCGGATGCACATAAAAACTAAGTTGACTGCACTACTGTGAACTTCAGCTATTCTCAACTTGTTGATCATGGGGATCACTGGAATACTTGCAAGCTTGGGGCAGTCTTTGATCCATAACTTTTCAAGCATCGGGAACACTACCAAGCAATCACTAGGCTCTCCCACACTATTTTCTGCACACATCTCCAGGCTTTGTAGGTCAATCAACATCATCTTCTTCAACCTTGGGAAAATTTGCAGAGGGGTAAAGTGTTCTCCAAGTTCCACGTCAAGGTTATTACATAATGTGGTCAGGTTATCCATATTTCGTAAGGACAAAATCTCCAGAGAGACCGAGAACCATACTGGAGGTATACTCTTGCATCTCGGGCAGTCGGTCATTTCGAGTTCTTCCAAACAGTTGAACAACTGAGGCTCTCCTACACTATTTTCTGCCCATATCTCCAGGCTTGCTAACTCAATCAACCTCATTTTCTTCAACTTGGGGAAAATTTGCAGAGGGGTAACACATTCTCCAGCTTCCATGTCAAGGCTATTACATAATGTAATCAGGTTATCCATCTTTTGTAAGGACAAAATCTCTAGCGATGTCGAGAACCATACTATAGGTATACTCTTGCATCTTGGGCAGTTGGAAATTCTGAGTTCTCTCAAGCAGTCAAACATCCGAGGATTTCTCATCCATTGTGATATTTCTAGGCCACCATATCCACGTATCTCCAACTTTTGGATATTACTAGGAGGTTCTAAGCACTCAAGCACTTCTTCCACATCTCTAGGCTCATCATCTATTTCTTGGTGCCAAGAGAACAACAACTCACTTAGATTTTGCTTCTGGCTGAGATTGGCTTCTTTTGCATTCTCCCCACTCTTTATCTTGTTCAAATTCAACAGTTCCAACCTATTGCTAAGGTTTTGCAGGTCTTTGAGCTGTTCTATTCCAAGGCCATCTCCAGTACCCACAACAAATGTTGTTAATATATGAAGGTTGTTCAATAGTCCAAAGTTTGGAGACATACTTTCAAGACGACCACAGCTAGAAAGATGAAGATGGATGAGCTTTCTTAGTCGTACCATGTCTTTTGGTAACCGCCGCAGTCTATCGCAACCTATGAGCCTCAATGTTTGCAAGTTATACAACACACATATTGATTCTGGCAACTTAGTGATGTTAGACCAAGAGAGGTCAAGGTATCGTAGATGTTTTGCATTTGTGGCTTTGCAATTGGTTACTGAAGAAGGGGAACAATGCAATGCTCTTAGTGACGCCGATACCAGTAGATACTCTTTAAAATCCTTGCGTGATTCTGCAGGAGCTAAGAAAGTGCGGAGGTTTGTTCTGCCTTTGCATAACCCACTGATTTGTTCCAACTCAACCTTTGAAATTTTCAAGTGACAAACATCTTTTAACAATGCTTTCTTCTGAGTCAGTTCTTCTATACTTGCACATTCATCCGTGACAACTTTTGCTAGATCATGCATTAAGTCATGCATTTTACATAATATTATCTCATATTCTGTGGTACCATAAACAGATTTGACCTCCACTTTCTTATCTTCGAGGAAGGACCTCCAAACCAACTCATTAAAAATGAATTCTCCTTTCTGTTTTAAACCCATTGTTCCCTCTTCTTGAATAAAGCCATTTGCCATCCATAGTTGGATCAACTTATCCTTCTCCATCTGATAATCCTTGGGAAAAACCGCACAAAATGCAAAACATTGCTTCATTTCAGATGATAGGTGTTTATAGCTTAACTTTAGTATGTGGATGACCTCTTGTTTGCCTCCATCATTATCCCCAATGTTACTTCCTTCGATGGCCTTCCACTCCTGTACTTTTTGCTTTGAACTCAGTAATCCACCCATTGTCTTGAGAGCAAGAGGCAACCCCCTGCATTTATTGACAATACGCCTTCCGATGGTGACTAGCTCTGCTTGCTCCTGGTGAACACCGTTGCTATATGCTTTTTGTGCAAACAATTCCCATGAATCTTGTTCACTCAGACATGCTAGCTTATGGGGTTCTAGCGTCTGCATTATAGAGGCCACTTTCTGGCTTCGAGTTGTGACAACAATTACGCTTCCTAATCCACCAACAGAACACAAAAGAGGCTTCAGGACATCCTCCCACCTCCTCTCATCTTCATTCCACACATCATCAAGCACGAGCATAAACCTTTTTTGGCCAATGACTTCCTCAAGTTGTTTTTGCAATAGCTCAATCGCATCAGGCATGTCACATCTTCTACTTACTGCCAACTCAATTATGGATTTCAAAAGAGCGCTGACATCAAAGTTATCGGACACGCAGTGCCACATCTTCAACTGGAAATGTTGCTGGACCCATTGGTCATTATAGATCATCTTAGCAAGAGTCGTCTTGCCAAGACCTCCCATCCCAGTGATGGGAAGCACCTGCACCCTCCGCTGATCCTGCTGGTCCAGCAGCAACTTCACCACCACCCCCTTATCACCATCTCTTCCAAAGATCTGGGTAGTCTCGTCCTGTTTTGAGTGCGTCTGCCGCCAAGGATGTTCCTCCTCCCTACGGGCATAATTCTCCAGGCCAAACTTGTTCATCTCCTCAACCAACTTATTGATCTTCTCAAGGACGCTCTTGAGTTTCTTGCTCATTTCAAAACGGAATAGCAGCGGTCTGTGGTGCATGAAGTAGCCGAGTACCTTGCGGGAATTGGACATGCCAATTTTAGACTGGCGGCGCAGTGCCTCGTACTGGAAGTCGTCGAGCACGTCGTTGGCCTCGTAGGCGACGGACTTGAGCTCCTTCATCCAGCTCTTGACATAGTTGTTTGTCTCGCTCCTCTCCTCTGCGTTCGCCAACTTGCATTCGATGGCTAGCAGCTGGCGCTCCAGCATTCGACGGTCGTTGTCGAGGCCACACATGCGGGTCACGGTCTCGACAAGTGCGTCTGCAGCTTTGCCGGCTACACTTCGCACTAGAGGGAGAAGCAACAATTCTGCCATGATCTTGCGGATCGAAAGAATAGGAAACTGCAGCATATGAAAGAAGACGAGAGGTTAAGCATTAACAGAACACGAACATCCTTGTAATCCTCCTACCGAGTCGGGAATCATTATGCTCCTAGCCTTACCTCCTCACTATCCTCATGTTATTTTACTTTATTTCTTAGTTCCACAATAGCTTAGCTTGTATAGCTCTCGAATGAAGAACAGAACATGAAGAACAAGAAGAAGAGCAAAACAAGTCCAGGGCATGCACCTCAACACCACCGGATTTGATCTTGCCCAAATTGGTGAAAGAGCAATGGTACTGCTGGTCGTTCCGCCGTTCCCCCCTGTGCAGGTCCCACGCACGACAAGGCTGGTAAAGGTAGAGAGGATGGAAGCAAGTGGAGATAATATCAAGGTGTGCGTCCCCTGTGCGGTTGTTGGAGATATGATGTAAGGAAATGGTGATAATATCAAGGAATGCGAGAGCTGAGCTGTATATTGAGTGATAATATCAAGGAATGCAAGAGCTGAGCTTTATTTGCAACTATACATCACTATTTTCCTAATTAAGTTTGATTTATCCTGAACTTCCATATGCAAACAATTGCTTGTACCAACATCACAGATGACTCCAACCAAATGATGTTCAATCCCTGGGGCCTGCATCATTTTCTAACGTGCAGATAGGACAATAAGGAAGAGCATCTGCTGTGAAGACTGGTTCAGCAAGAATAAGCAAGACATTGTTTTCTATCTGTCACTTCTATGACGTACTCCCTCCGTCCCATAATGTAAGATGTTTTTTGACTCTAGTGTAGTGTCAAAAAACGTCTTACATTATGGGACAGAGGGAGTACTAGAGTGGAGGGACGGCACACGGACCTGGTAATTGATTGGTTTTATATATTTGTTTTGCTATATAACTTAGTTTTTCTGTGTGTGTTGGATACTGCTCCAGGACAAATTGAAAACCAAAGATTGCATCACAAGAAAGAATTTCTGTGCGGACAAATTGTACTACGTTTAGTATGCCAATAAAATTCTGAGGACCTTTAGTATGTAATCTTACGCACAGCCAAGTTTTATTTATGCATGCTGGTTAGGATGGGTGCACCTTTGGTTGGAAAATACGCTGGCGTTGTCACCGATGTCTTCGTGGTCATAGAAACGAATTGGCGTTGCATGCGAGGGCCTGCGCACCTTGTCTCGGTGCGAGGTTATACTATTGAGAATTTAATCGCCGCTGCCAGAAGGGAAACCATGCGACATAGAGACAGAGACGGAAGGGGTCACTTTCGACGAGGAAAATCACCGCCAAACCTCGTCACGATCGTCACTACGTTGTTATCGGATGAGACGACGGTAGAAATTATGCACCGCTCCTTGACATGCCAGCTGCAGGATGTAGATACCCTATTTCCTTTTAGGGTGTAGCTAGGTCTCAGTCGACGAAGACTTAACCAAGTCTCAGTCAAGTGATATACTCCCTCCGTCCGGAAATATTTGTCATCAAAATGAATAAAAAGGGATGTATCTAGACGTATATTAGTTGTAGATACATCTCTTTTTATCCATTTTGATGACAAGTATTTGCGGACGGAGAGAGTAGTACGTAAGCAAAAAAAGAAAAATTGAAAAGAATTTTTTGCACGAATCTTCATGCAAAATTAAAGGGAGATAGTATCGACTGAGACTTCGTTATGTCTCAATCGACTGAGACTTAGAGGCATGAGCAAGGAACCTAGAGAGAAGAGAGAGAGAGAGCGACTGAACTCCCCCTAGCAGTTCATCGCACCGGCCAAGAACAGACCCTCGCGAGGCTGTTCTTCCTTGTATTGTTCATCATCATTAGCCCAAGAGGCAATCCACCACACCACAAACTAGAGTAGGGTATTATACCACAATGGTGGCCCGAACTAGTATAAACCCTATGTCTCTTGCGTTGTTCTTTCCGTAGCTTAGATCCCAGCGAGGCGGCGAGGTGCAGGTAGGTAGAGGGCGAGATCTCCGCGCGCACCCCAGTGTTCGAACCTAGAGGGTCTGCCGAAACCCGAAATCAGACAGTTTGGCCTACTAGATTGATTTTTCTTGCAATGGGAGAAGTGCTTAGCTTTGGGTTCAATCTTGCGGTGTCCTTTCCCAGTGACAGCAGGGGCAGCAAGACACGTATTGTATTGTTGCCATCGAGGATAAAAAGATGGGGTTTATATCATATTGCATGAGTTTATCCCTCTACATCATGTCATATTGCTTAAAGCATTACTATGTTCTTATGAACTTAATACTCTAGATGCATGCTGGATAGCCCTCGATGTGTGGAATAATAGTAGTAGATGCAGAATCATTTCGGTCTACTTGTCGCGGACGTGATGCCTATATACATGATCATACCTAGATATTCTCATAACTATGCTCAATTCTATCAATTGCTCGACAGTAATTCGTTCACCCACCGTAATATTTATGTTCTTGAGAGAAGCCACTAGTGAAACCTATGGCCCCCGGGTCTATTTTCTATCATATTAATTTTCCAACACTTAGCTATTTTTATTGCCTTTATTTTACTTTGCATCTTTATCACAAAAATACCAAAAATATTATCTTATCATATCTATAAGATCTCACTCTCGTAAGTGACTGTGAAGGGATTGACAACCCCTTTATCGCATTGGTTGCGAGGTTCTTATTTGTTTGTGTAGACGTGTGGGACTCGCGCATGGTCTCCTACTGGATTGATACCTTGGTCCTCAAAACTGAGGGAAATACTTACGATACTTTGCTGCATCACCCTTTCCTCTTCAAGGGAAAACCAACGCAGTGCTCAAGAGGTAGCACTCCCGTGCACCGGCGAGCTTGGGCTCGTGGCTGTGGGGCACGTGGATGAGGAGCGAGTGCGAAAACGTGCGAGCATGGATGATGAGCTTGGTCCAGTGCCGTTGGAAAAAAAATGGGACGCGGGGATCGCCCGCATGCACGAGCCCGTGGTTTTGCCGAAACCATGCGCACATGGTCGGTGCCAGAGGCCCAAGGAGGAGGGAAACTTGTGCCATGGCCGTTGTGCGCGATCAGAGGAGTGATTCGGGCAAGGAGGGAAGTCCCGAGGTGTTCTGTGGCGAGTAGGCCATACGGCTACAGCGCTAGAGCTTTGCAGGCATCGAGCGGGTCTCGCGCACCTGGGACTCACGACCTTGTCCAAACGCTTCAGGGTGATGTAGAGATGCTCCTTGGGTGTTGGGGCGACAAGATGAATGCATGGATGGCTGCCAGGAGTGCAAACAGGGACAAATTGGCCTGTCCAGAGAGGTTTTGGGGCTTTCTACCCCACTCACTCGTGGCCTGGGGACTTGATTTGAGTCCCAGAGTTGGGTTAGGGGTTGGTTGATCTTTGGTAAAAATCTCAGGCCTTAAACCTTGCGTTTGAAGGATGAAAACATCTTTTTACTAAACATGCAGAAGGTGTTTGATGTTGGTTTGAGCTAGCTAATGGTTTGATTGAGTCTTGATATTTGACAGGGTTGAAAGGGGTTTAGAAATGGTCTTGATCACCAAGTTTGAGAGGAATTGGAGAAATTTCATAATGCATCTTTGTGAAACCCTAAAATCCAACAAAAAAGGTTTTTGTAGATCCAGGTGGCATTTCATTTTCTCAAGGTGTGCCACTTAGTGAAACACCCTTGTTTGAGCATCTGATTAAGTCCACATAGTTTGAGGGCAAGATAAGAAACTTCATAATGTAGAGTTGTTGAAACTTGTTTCTGGACAGAGAGGTTTTTGGAATAATTTTGTGAAGCAAAATTAATTTGGTTGGGGTGAAACTTGGTGGTATCATCACATATGGCATATGTGACTTGCTATAATTTTCTAGGATTTATTTGAGAATATTTTCTTCACAAATATTTCAAATCCTTGAAACAGACAAAATAGTCCAGAGGGGTTTTGTCCAATAATTTGGTCATGACCATGGTGTGAAACTCTTATGTATGGAAAATATATGTCTCCTTGATCTCCTCAGTTTTTCTCAGAATTTTTGAAAGCCTTTTTACAAAGGTTTTGCTAAAAATACCATTTCTGGCCTTCAAAAACTCCTTTTATTTGAGATAGCAAAATATCTTGTAAAAATAATATTTAAGGTTTTTTGGGAAGTTCAAGACTCCATAGTTTTCAAATATCATATTTGGAGAAGAAGGATCCACCTATTGAGAGGGTTTGTAGTGCAAACCTTAAACATGGGTTTTAGAAACCTTAAATAAATAAAAGCTTTTTTCCAAAAAAAATAATTCAATAAATCAAGTTTTTAGTTTCCCCACACATGGTATGATCATTGGGCAAGAGTTGGGTCACTAAGGTTGAGGTGAAGTGGAGGATGACCCTAGAGTGTCACACACACAAGTCACACAACAATCATCAAGAATGAAAATCAAGCATGTGATAACACTCAAGAAATTTTTTAATAGGGTCCAAATTTTGAAAAACCAAGTGTAGAAAATGGCACAACACAAGGTGTGACAATGCCAGGAATGCCCTTTGGTTCTTGGTTGTCACACACATAAGTTACAGCATGCCACACGACACAAACAAGGAGTATAAGGCTTATAACCACTGGATTTTCTTGAACTAATGACCGAATGGGATTGCCTGGACCATAGAGCATGTGTGGAAAGGAATGTTTGTCCTTATCAGGGGGAATTATGTCTACAATCAACGAAATCTCTCGAATTTCCTTCAGAAGGAAGTGCCAATGGGCTCAGAAACTTGTCCGAAAAGCAGCGGCGAATGATGTTCTTTCTTTAAGGGCCAAAAAGTCCTGCTTAAGGCTGAATTTGAGGGTACTCTGGCCCTCCTAGCACAAGCCGAGAGTATTTTCTGAATCCGCACGCTCCCCGCGAGCATTTCGAGTACTTGTGGGTCGGAAACGGACTCCGAATGTCAAAGTTATGACCATTTTAGTGAACACCGGTCCATTATATGGCATTCCTTGAAAGAATTTCTATTCACGTGACGCTTTTCTCCGCAACATCCTAAAATTTTGTGTCCTCAATACAAAAGATATTGTTTCCATATATATCTTGACCGATGCCAGGAATGCTCTTTGGTTCTTTTCTATCACACACATAAGTTACAGCATGCCACACTGCGTAAACAAGGAGTGTAGGGCTTATAGCCGCTGGATTTTCTTGAATTTATGGCCAAATGGGATTGCCTGGGCCATAGAGCATGTGTAGAAAGGAAGGGTTGTCCTTACCGGGGAAACTAATGTCTATAATCAACATAATCTCTCGAATTTCCTTCAGAAGGAAGTGCCAATGGGCTCAGAAACTTGTGTGAAAAGCAGCGGCGAATGATGTTCTTTGACTTTCAGGGCCAAAATGTACTGCTTTAGGCCGAATTTGAGGGTACTTCGGGCGTCCTGGCGCAAGCCGGGTCTATTTTCTAGGTTCGCATGCTCGCCATGAGCATTTTGAGTATTTGTGGGTCCAAAACGGACTCCGATGACAAAGTTATGACCGTTTTAGTTAACACCGGTCCATTATATGGCAGTCCTTGAAATAATTTCACTTTCCCATGACGCTTTTCTCCACAAGGCCCTGAAATTTTGTGTGCTCTATACGGGAGATATTGTTTCCACATATATATTGACCGATGCCACTAGTAGAAAAATGGTCAAATGTGAGACACATTAGTACCGGTTTGTAACAGAACCGGCACTAATGTGTCCATTAGTGCCGGTTCCAACGGCTCGGCGGGAGGAGCTCTTTAGTACCAGTTCGTGGCTAACCTTTAGCACCGGTTCGTGCCATGAACCGGTACTAAAGAGTGTGGTGGCAGGATGTTGTCAGAGTGGGGCCCCTCCAGCACCTTTAGTACCGGTTTGTGACACTAACCGGTACTAAAGGTCGTCCTATATAAACCCTTCATCCACCAGCACTCTGTTCTTCCCCCTTTCCCTCTTCCTCTCCTCTGTTCTTTCCTTCTTCCTCTCGAGTTCATCACAAAATTTGCCCCAAATTTGTCAAGATTTGCAGGCCCCCATCCATTCAAATGATCACAAAGGTTAGCAACTTTGTCCTTTCATCTCTCATTGCTAGATTAGCTCTTGCATTGGTTTATATAGTGATTAATTGTGGGTTTTAGTAATTTGGGAGGAATTATATGTGGTAGTATTTGATTTATATGCAAATTGAGGTCAAAATAACACTTAGTTTGCATATGTGGGTGTGGTTTACTTAGTGCCTTCTAAATCTCCGTCGTAAGCACCGTCGATCGCCCGCACCGTCCCGTCGCCGACACCACCTTGTGGTGATCCTCTTGTTCATGAAATTTTATATAAAAATTGATGTTTGTGTGATTTGGATATATAGTTACTCGTATAATTATCTTACCCGTACGTTGTTTGTTATACATAGTGCCATGGTTTTGATATCCGTCCCCATCGGCCCTCATCCTTGTTATGATTCGGATGTGGTATATTCTCTTTTAAAACTAGTTGCATTTCGTGTTTATGACAAATTATGCCCATCAAGTTGACATAGATATTTTTTCTAGGAGGTATGTGAACCGGAAATTCCAACCGACCCTATTGTCGAGAGGTTAAATTTAGTTGAAAGAGAAAACGAGTACTTGAAAGAAAATTGGAAAGAATTAAGAGGGAAAAGATGGAATTGGAGTTGCATGATGCCGATGTCGTCGATGATGACAAGATCAAGATGGAGAAAATGCGCTTGAAGATTAGAAAGATTAGAAAATATGCCATTGATAGTGAGGCTTGATATCATTATGCTGTTGGATCAATTGTTACCTTAGTTGCGATCTTGATCGCATTTGTTGTTGCACTTAAATGCTTTAGCTAGAGAGTTATTTGTTTGTTGCATTTAAGTGTTGTATGAACTTTATGTATGAACTTGTATTACTTTGGTGTTTTTGGTGCTGCGTATTGAAGATGAGACGACAATGGATGTACGATGACCGATGCTCTCCCAAGTTCATTAATGGCATGCAAACTTTTCTGCTTGCGGCTGAGGCAAACAAGCGGGCGGATGGTTTTATGCCTTGTCCATGTGCTGTCTGTAAGAATGGTCAAAATTACTCTAAGTCAAGAACCATTTATGTCCACCTGTTTAAGTCCGGTTTCGTGCCCCACTATAATGTTTGGACCAAGCATAGAGAAAGAGGGGTTATGATGGAAGACAATGAAGAAGAAGAGGACGACGACAGCTATCCTGGCCATGGGTTCCCCGAATACGATGATACAACAATGGGGGAAGAAGCTGGGCCGGTAATGCGGGAAGAAACTGAGCTGGCAATGCGGGAAGAAGCTGAAGAAGAGGCATTAGATGAGCCCGTTGATGATCTAGGTCGGGCCATTGCCGATGCAAAGAGAAACTGCGCAAGTGATTTGGAGAAGAAGAAGTTGCAGCGCATGTTATAGGATCACAAAAAATTGTTGTACCCGAATTGCGTAGGTGACAAGAAAAAGCAGAGCACCACAATGGAATTGCTGCAATGGAAGGCAAAGAATGGTGTATCTGACAAGGGATTTGGAAAGTTGCTGGTAACGATAAAGAATGGAAGGCAAAGAATGGCGTATTTGACAAGGGATTTGGAATATGCTTCTGTTGGAATATGCCCTAGAGGCAATAATAAATTAGTTATTATTATATTTCCTTGTTCATGATAATCGTTTATTATCCATGCTATAATTGTATTGAAAGGAAACTCAGATACATGTGTGGGTACATAGACAACACCATGTCCCTAGTAAGCCTCTAGTTGACTAGCTCGTTGATCAACAGATGGTTACGGTTTCCTGACCATGGACATTCGATGTCGTTGATAACGGGATCACATCATTAGGAGAATGATGTGATGGACAAGACCCAATCCTAAGCCTAGCACAAAGATCGTAGTTTGTATGCTAAAGCTTTTCTAATGTCAAGTATCATTTCCTTAGACCATGAGATTGTGCAACTCCGGATACCGTAGGAATGCTTTGGTGTACCAAACGTCACAACGAATCGGGTGGCTATAAAGGTGCATTACAGGTATCTCCAAAAGTGTCATTGGGTTGGCACGAATCGAGACTGGGATTTGTCACTCCGTTGATGGAGAGGTATCTCTGGGCCCACTCGGTAGGACATCATCATAATGTGCACAATGTGACCAAGGGGTTGATCACGGGATGATGTGTTATGGAACGAGTAAAGAGACTTGCCGGTAACGAGATTGAACAAGGTATCGGGATACCGACGATCGAATCTCGGGCAAGTACAGTACCGCTAGACAAAGGGAATTGTATACGGGATTGATTGAGTCCTTGACATCGTGGTTCATCCGATGAGATCATCGTGGAACATGTGGGAGCCAACATGGGTATCTAGATCCCGCTGTTGGTTATTGACCGGAGAACGTCTCGGTCATGTCTGCATGGTTCTCGAACCCGTAGGATCTACACACTTAAGGTTCGATGACGCTAGGGTTATAAAGGAAGTTTGTATGTGGTTACCGAATGTTGTTCGGAGTCCCGTATGAGATCCCAGACGTCACGAGGAGTTCCGGAATGGTCCGGAGGTAAAGATTTATATATGGAAAGTTGTTGTTCGGGTTCCGGGAAAAGTTCGGTTTTTTCCGGTATTGTACCGGGAAGCTTCCGGAAGGTTCCGGAGGATTCCGGAGGGGTCCGGAGGTCCGGAAAATGTTCCACCACGTCCAATATAGCAGCA
This sequence comes from Aegilops longissima, assembly GCA_021605205.1. NCBI lineage: Eukaryota > Viridiplantae > Streptophyta > Magnoliopsida > Poales > Poaceae > Aegilops > Aegilops longissima. Next base: position 3,978,296 of record CM038682.1, on the reverse strand, counting down.
TGGGCTGTAAGGGGGCGCCCTAGCCTTAATGGGCCAGGGGCACCAGCCCCCCAAGGCCCATGCGCATGGGAGAGGGGAAACCCTAAGGGGAGGGCCTCCACTTGACTTGGGAGGCACTCCTCCCCCCTTTGGCCGCCCCCTAGATGGGATCTAGGGCTGGCCGCCGCCCCTAGGGGTGGAACCCTAGGTGGGGGCGCAACCCCCCCTCTCCCCCTATATATAGTGGAGGCAAAGGGGCAGCCCAACACACGAAGTTCTTCTCCTATTGGCGCAGCCCTACCTCTCTTTCTCCTCATATCTCGCGGTGCTTGGCGAAGCCCTGCTGGATCACCACGCTCCTCCACCACCACCACGCCGTTGTGCTGCTGCTGGACGGAGCCTTCCCCAACCTCTCCCTCTCTCCTTGCTGGATCAAGGCATGGGAGACGTCACCGGGATGTACGTGTGTTGAACGCGGAGGTGCCGTCCGTTCGGCACTAGGATCTCTGGTGATTTGGATCACGACGAGTATGACTCCTTCAACCCCGTTCTCTTGAACGCTTCCGCTTAGCGATCTACAAGGGTATGTAGATGCACTCTCCTTCCCTCGTTGCTGGTTTCTCCATAGATAGATCTTGGTGACACGTAGGAAAATTTTGAATTTCTGCTACATTCCCCAACAGTGGCATCATGAGCCAGGTCTATTGCGTAGATTCTTTACATGAGTAGAACACAAAGTAGTTGTGGGCGTTGATTTTGTTCAATACGCTTACCGTTACTAGTCCAATCTTGTTTCGACGGTATTGTGGGATGAAGCGGCCCGGACCGACCTTACACGTACACTTACGTGAGACAGGTTCCACCGACTGACATGCACTTGGTGCATAAGGTGGCTAGCGGGTGCCAGTCTCTCCCACTTTAGTCGAAACGGATTCGATGAAAATGGTCCTTATGAAGGGTAAATAGCAATTGGCATATCACGTTGTGGTTTTGCGTAGGTAAGAAACGTTCTTGCTAGAAACCCACAGCAGCCACGTAAAACATGCAAACAACAATTAGAGGACGTCTAACTTGTTTTTGCAGGGTATGCTATGTGATGTGATATGGCCAAGAAGAATGTGATGAATGATATGTGATGTATGAGATTGATCATGTTCTTGTAATAGGAATCACGACTTGCATGTCGATGAGTATGACAACAGGCAGGATATTGAGTTGTCTTAATTTTTGTATGACCTGGGTGTCATTGAACAACGCCATGTAATTACTTTACTTTATTGCTAACCGGTAGCCATAGTAGTAGAAGTAATAAGTTGGCGAGACAACTTCATGGAGACACGATGATGGAGATCATGACGATGGAGATGATGGTGTCATGCCGGTGACGATGATGATCATGGAGCCCCAAAGATGGAGATCAAAAGGAGCAAAATGATATTGGCCATATCATGTCACTATTTGATTGCATGTGATGTTTATCATGTTTATGCATCTTATTTGCTTAGAACAACGGTAGTAAATAAGATGATCCCTCATTAAAATTTCAAGAAAGTGTTCCCCTAACTGTGCACCGCTATGTAAAGTTAAATCGTTTCAAGCACCACGTGATGATCGGGTGTGATAGATTCTTACGCTCACATACAACGGGTGTAAGCCAGATTTACACACGCGAAACACTTAGGTTAACTTGACGAGCCTAGCATGTACAGACATGGCCTCGGAACACAAGAGACCGAAAGGTCGAGCATGAGTCGTATGGTGGATACGATCAACATGAAGATGTTCACCGATGATGACTAGTCCATCTCACGTGATGATCGGACACGGCCTAGTTGACTCGGATCATGTAATCACTTAGATGACTGGAGGGATGTCTATCTGAGTGGGAGTTCATTAGATGAACTTAATTATCCAGAACATAGCCAAAAGCCCTTTGCAAATTATGTCATAGCTCGCGCTTTAGTTCTACTGTTTAGATATGTTCCTAGAGAAACTATAGTTGAAAGTTGACAGTAGCAATTATGCGGTTAGTAGAAAGCTTATGTCCTTAATGCACCGCTCGGTGTGCTGGACCTCGAACGTGGTCTGTGGATGTTGCGAACATCTGACACACACGTTTTGATGACTATGTGATAGTTCGGTAATGTTAAACGGCTTAGAATTGAGGTACCAAAGACGTTTTTGAAACGTCGCGGAACATATGAGATGTTCTGAGGGCTGAAATTGGGATTTCAGGATCGTGCCCATGTCAAGAGGTATGAGACCTCCGACGAGTTTTCTAGCCTACAAACTGAGGGAGAAGATCTCAATCGTTGAGCTTGTACTCAGATTGTTTGGGTACAACAATCACTTGAATCGAGTGGGAGTTAATCTTCCAGATGAGATAGTGATGTTTCTCCAAAGACATTGCCACCAAGCTACTAGAGCTTCTTGATGAACTATAACATATCGGGGATAGATATGATGATCCTTGAAGTGTTCGCGATGTTTGACACTGCGAAAGTAGAAGTCAAGTAGGAGCATCAATTGTTGATGGTTGGTAAAACCACTAGTTTCAAGAAGGGCAAGGGCAACAAGGGATACTTCATGAAACGGCAAAAAGTTGCTGCTCTAGTGAAGAAACCCAAGGTTGAACCCAAACCGAGACTAAGTGCTTCAGTAATGAGAGGAACGGACACGAAGCGGAACCACCCTAGATACTTGGTAGATGAGAAGGCTGGCAAGGTTGATAGAAGTATATTGATATACATTATGTTAATGTGTACTTTACTAGTACTCCTAGTAGCACCAGGGTATTAGATACGGTTCGGTTGCTAAGTGTTAGTAACTCGAAATAAAAGCTACGGAATAAACGGAGACTAGCTAAAGGTGAGCCGACGATATGTGTTGGAAGTGTTTCCAAGGTTGATGTGATCAAGCATCGCACACTCCCTCTGCCATCGAGATTGGTGTTAAACCTAAATAATTGTTATTTGGTGTTTGCATTGAGCATAGACATGATTGGATTATGTCTATCGCAGTACGGTTATTCATTTAAGGAGAATAATGGTTACTCTGTTTATTTGAATAATACCTACAATGGTCTTGCACCTAAAATGAATGGTTTATTGAAATCTCGATCGTAGTGATACACATTTTCATGCCAAAAGATATAAAATAGTAATGATAGTATCACCTGCTTGTGGCACTGCCATTTGAGTCATATTGGTATAAAACGCATGAAGAAGCTCCATATTGATGGATCGTTGGACTCACTCGTTTTTGAAAAGTTTGAGACATGCGAACCGTGTCTATTGGTGTATACGCATGAAGAAACTCCATGCAGATGGATCGTTTGGACTCACTTGATTTTAAATCACTTGAGATATGCAAATCATACCACATGGGCAAGATGACTGAAAAGCCTCGGTTTCAGTAAGATGGAACAAGATAGCAACTTGTTGAACTAACACATTTTGATGTGTGCAGTCCAATCAGTGCTGAGGCATGCAGTGAATATCGTTATGTTCTTACTTCACAGATGATTTAAGTAGATACTGAGTGTATTTACTTGATGAAACACAAGTCTGAATTATTGAATGGTTCAAGTAATTTCAGAGTGAAGTTAAAGATCATCATGACAAGAGGATAAAATGTCTATGATATGATCATAGAGATGAGTATCTGAGTTACGAGCTTTGCACGCTATTAAGACATTGTGGAAATTGTTTCACAATTAATACACCTGGAACACCATAGTGTGATGGTGTGTCCGAACATCATAGTTGCACCCTATTAGATATGGTGCGTACCATGATGTCTCTTATCGAATTACCACTATCGTTCATGGGTTAGGCATTAGAGACAACCGCACTCACTTTAATAGGGCACCACATAATTCCGTTGAGACGGCACTGTTTGAACTATGGTTTGGAGAAATCTAAGTTGTCGTTTCTTAAAAGTTTGGGGCTGCGACGCTTATGTGAAAAAGTTTCATCGTGATAAGCTCGAACCCAAAACGGATAAATACATCTTCATAGGACACCCAAAACAGTTGGCTATACCTCCTATCTCAAGATCCGGAAGCAAAAGTAATTGTTTCTAGAAACGGGTCCTTTCTCGAGGAAAAGTTTCTCTCGAAAGAGTTGAGTGGGAGGATGGTGGAGACTTGATGAGGTTATTGAACCATCACTTCAACTAGTGTGCAGCAGGGCACAGGAAGTTGTTCCTGTGGCACCTACACCAATTGAAGTAGAAGCTTATGATAGTGATCAAGAAGTTTCGGATCAAGTCACTATCGTACCTCGTAGGGTGACAAGGATGCGTACTACTTCAGAGTGGTACAGTAATCCTGTCTTGAAGGTCATATTGCTAGATGAACCTACAAGCTATGGAGAAGCGATGGTGGGCCCATATTTCGACAAATGGTTAGAAGCCATGAAATCCGAGATAGGATCCATGTATCAGAACAAAGCATGGACTTTGGTGGACTTGCCCGATAGGCAAGCCATTGAGATAAATGGATCTTTAAGAAGAAGATGGACGTGGACGGTAATGTCACCGTCTATGAAGCTCGACTTGTGGCGAAGAGTTTTTCACAAGTTCAAGGAGTTGACTACGATGAGATTTTCTCATCCGTAGCGATGCTTAAGTCCGTCGGAATCATGTTAGCATTAGCTGCATTTATGAAATCTAGCAGATGGATGTCAAAACGAGTTTCCTTACCAGTCTTCGTAAGGAAAGGTTGTATGTGATACAATCAGAAAGTTTTTGTCGATCCTAAGGATGCTAAAAGGTATGCTCGCTCCAGCGATCCTTCTAAGGACTGGAGTAAGCATCTCGGAGTTGGAATGTGCGCTTTGATGAGATGATCAAAGATTTTGGGTTTGTACAAAGTTTATGAGAAACTTGTATTTCCAAAGAAGTGAGTGGGAGCACTATAGAATTACTGATGAGTATATGTTGTTGACATATTGTTGATCAGAAATGATGTAGAATTTCTGGAAAGCATACAGGGTTATTTGAATGGTGTTTTTCAATAGAAAACCTGGATTAAGCTACTTGAACATTGAGCATCAAGATCTATAAGGATAGATCAAAAACGCTTAATGGTACTTTCAAATGAGCACATACCTTGACATAATCTTGAAGGTGTTCAAGATGGATCAGTCAAAGAAGGAGTTCTTGCCTGAGTTGTAAGGTATGAAGTTAAGAGTTAAAGCTCGACCACGGCAGAAAAGAGAGAAAGGACGAAGGTTGTCCCCTATGCCTTGGACATAGGCTCTACAGTATGCTATGCTGTGTACCGCACCTGATGTGTGCCTTGCTACATATCTGGCAAGAGGGTACAAAGGTGATCAAGGAGTGGATCACCAGATAGCGGTCAAAATTATCCTTAGAGGAACAAGGATATGTTTCTCGGTTATGGAGGTGATAAAGAGTTCGACGTAAGGAGTTGCGTTGATGCAAGCTTAACACCTATCCGGATAGCTCTGAGTAGAGATACCGGATACATATAATGGAGCAACAATTTGGAATAGCTCCAAGTGGAACGTGGTAGCAGCATCTATGATATGACATAAAGTTTTGCGAAATACATAGGGATCTGAATATTGCAGACCCGTTGACTACAACCTCTCTCACAAGCATAAACATGATCAAACCCAGAACTCATTGAGTGTTAGTCACATAGTGATGTGAACTAGATTATTGATTCTAGTAAACTCTTTGGATGTTGGTCACATGGCGATGTGACCTGTGAGTGTTAATCACATGGCGATGTGAACTAGATTATTGACTCTAGTGCAAGTGGGAGACTGTTGGAAATATGCCCTAGAGGCAATAATAAATTAGTTATTATTATATTTCCTTGTTCATGATAATCGTTTATTATCCATTCTATAATTGTATTGAAAGGAAACTCAGATACATGTGTGGGTACATAGACAACACCATGTCCCTAGTAAGCCTCTAGTTGACTAGCTCGTTGATCAATAGATGGTTACGGTTTCCTGACCATGGACATTGAATGTCGTTGATAACGGGATCACATCATTAGGAGAATGATGTGATGGACAAGACCCAATCCTAGGCCTAGCACAAAGATCGTAGTTCGTATGCTAAAGCTTTTCTAAAGTCAAGTATCCTTAGACCATGAGATTGTGAAACTCCCGGATACCGTAGGAATGCTTTGGGTGTACCAAACGTCACAACGTAACTGGGTGGCTATAAAGGTGCATCACAGGTATCTCCGAAAGTGTCTGTTGGGTTGGCATGAATCGAGACTGGGATTTATCACTCCGGTTGACGGAGAGGTCTCTCTGGGCCCACTCGGTAGGACATCATCATAATGTGCACAATGTGACCAAGGGGTTGATCACGGGATGATGTGTTACGGAACGAGTAAAGAAACTTGCCGGTAACGAGATTGAACAAGGTATCGGGATACCGACGATCGAATCTCGGGCAAGTACAATACCGCTAGACAAAGGGAATTGTATACGGGATTGATTGAGTCCTTGACATCGTGGTTCATCCGATGAGATCATCGTGGAACATGTAGGAGCCAACATGGGTATCCAGATCCGCTGTTGGTTATTGACGGAGAACGCCTCGGTCATGTTCGCATGGTTCTCGAACCCGTAGGGTCTACACTTAAGGTTCGATGGACGCTAGGGTTATAAAGGAAGTTTGTATGTGGTTACCGAATGTTGTTCAAGTCCGGATGAGATCCCAGACGTCACGAGGAGTTCCGGAATGGTCCGGAGGTAAAGATTTATATATGGAAAGTTGTTGTTCGGGTTCCGGGAAAAGTTCGGTTTTTTCCGATATTGTACCGGGAAGCTTCCGGAAGGTTCCGGAGGATTCCGGAGGGGTCCGGAGGTCCGGAAAATATTCCACCACGTCCAATATAGCAGCATGGGCTGTAAGGGGGCGCCCTAGCCTTAATGGGCCAGGGGGCACCAGCCCCCCAAGGCCCATGCGCATGGGAGAGGGGAAACCCTAAGGGGAGGGCCTCCACTTGACTTGGGAGGCACTCCTCCCCCCTTTGGCCGCCCCCTAGATGGGATCTAGGGCTGGCCGCCGCCCCTAGGGGTGGAACCCTAGGTGGGGGCGCAACCCCCCCTCTCCCCTATATATAGTGGAGGCAAAGGGGCAGCCCAACACACGAAGTTCTTCTCCTGTTGGCGCAGCCCTACCTCTCTTTCTCCTCATATCTCGCGGTGCTTGGCGAAGCCCTGTTGGATCACCACGCTCCTCCACCACCACCACGCCGTTGTGCTGCTGCTAGATGGAGTCTTCCCCAACCTCTCCCTCTCCTTGCTGGATCAAGGCATGGGAGACGTCACCGGGCTGTACGTGTGTTGAACGCGGAGGTGCCGTCCGTTCGGCACTAGGATCTCTGGTGATTTGGATCACGACGAGTACGACTCCTTCAACCCTGTTCTCTTGAACGCTTCTGCTTAGCGATCTACAAGGGTATGTAGATGCACTCTCCTTCCCTCGTTGCTGGTTTCTCCATAGATAGATCTTGGTGACACGTAGGAAAATTTTGAATTTCTGCTACGTTCCCCAACAGCTTCTACCAGAAAATGTTCAATTAGCCATTGTGAAGCTATGTGCATTTCTCAATGCAATCTCTCAGAAGGTAATCGATCCAGAAATGAAACCAAGGTTAGAGAATGATTTGGTGCAATGTCTTGTCAGTTTAGAGTTGGTGTTCCCACCATCCTTCTTCAACATCATGACGCACGTCCTAGTTCACCTATGCGAAGAGATTAACATTTTGGGTCCTGTATTTCTACACAATATGTTCCCCTTTGAGAGGTTCATGGGAGTCTTAAAGAAATATGTTCATAACCGTGCTAGGCCAGAAGGAAGCATCTCCAAGGGCCATGAAAATGAGGAGGTCATTGAGTTTTGTATTGACTTTATTCTTGACCTTAAGCCGATTGGTGTTCCTGAATCGCGGCATAAGGGTAGACTTGATGGAAAAGGCATGCTAGGAGGGGAACAAATAATATGTATGGACAGACATTCTCTCACTGAAGCACACTACACAGTTCTACAGAATTCCGCCTTGGTGGCTCCGTATATGGATGAACACAAGAATTTGCTACGCTCCAAACACCCGGAGCGGTCTGATGACTGGATTAAACGTGAACAAACCAGGAGTTTCGCCAGCTGGTTGCAGACACGTACCATGCATGACGCCTCCATTGAAGATGACATGTACTTGCTGTCCCAGTTACCATCTTCGAATATAATGACTTTCAAAGGGTACGAGATAAATGGTAATACATTTTACACGATCGCCCAAGATAAGAAGAGCACCAACCAAAACAATAGTGTCCGCTTTGATGCAGAAACTAAGACGGGAAAGGAAACATATTATGGTTATATACAGGACATATGGGAACTTGACTATCGACGTGGTTTGAAGGTCCCTTTGTTTCGGTGCAAACGTGTCAATATGACACGAGGCGGGGTAACGGAAGACCCGCAGTACGGAATGACAACAGTGGATCTCAACAATCTTGCGTATGTAGACGAACCATTCGTCCTAGCCAATGATGTGGCACAGGTTTTCTATGTGAAGGACATGTCTACCAAGCCGAGAAAAAGAAAAGATAAGGAAGCGAATGCATCGTACGATGAGCCAAAGCGGCACATAGTTCTTTCTGGGAAGAGAAACATCATGGGAGTGGATGACAAGACAGACATGTCAGAAGATTATGAGAAGTTTGATGAAATTGGTCCATTCACAGTGAAATTGACCCGAGCATCCCGTTAAATGATGAAGATTTTCCATGGTTACGGCGCAAAGGGACACACGCGAAGAAAAAGTTTCACAACCAAAGATCTGGGATGTGATCGGCTTCACTATCATCACTTTCTTCTGTGTTTCACACCCATGAGGGAATCTCTGTAAATAGTTAGGGTAGTTATGTGTTTTGGCATTTGAAACGCGAAGAAATGTTATGTGCAAACAAATTCTTTCATGCCTTTACTGATTTTTAAAGTTAAGTTATTCACAAACTAGTGATTCACACTAATTTCAAATAATTCAAAATTTAAACTATTCAAATTTGAAAACTACGGGCACTAACAGAAAGTTTGTAATTTTTTGTACCTAAAGCAAAAATATTCACAAAGAAACTCTAAATACAGAAAAAAAACAACTCAAAAATAAATAAAACAAAAATAAATAAAGCAAAAAAAATAAAAAATAAAAAAGCCCGCCTACTGGGCTAGAGCGGCCTGCATACGACTAGCAACCCAACCTATTGTTGGGCCAGGATGCAGGCCCGCAAAGGCCCAGTAGGCCCATAGGGCAGCACAGAACATGTAGGCCCAGTAGGCCTGCTTTGGAGAGGAGCTCGAGAGAGCTACCGCACGGTGGGTTATAAACCAGTGCGGACGCCCCTAGGCTAGCGAGGTGGGACTAAACTTGCCGCACCGCACCTGCACCAGCGCACCCCTTTAGTACCGGGTCGTGGCACCAATCGGTAATAAAGGGGGGCCTTTAGTACCAGTTGGAGCCACCACCCGGTACTAAAGGGGGAGCGCTTCCCGCCGCTTGGCCTGGCCAAAACAGGCCTTTAGTACCGGTTGGTGGCTCCAACCGGTACTAAAGGTCCATCCTATATAACTGAACACTTCAAAAAATTCAGTTTCTCATCTGCTTCTTCCACTAGTAGAAAAAGGGCCTGTTGACCCGGTTGGTGAGGGCCTTTAGTCCCGGTTCATGAACCGGGACTAAAGGGTCGGTACTAATGCCTACGATTTTTAGTCCCGGTTCAATCCAGAACCGGGATGTAAGGGCCTCCACGTGGCCTGTCCGCTGAGCCCAGCAGGAGGGTTTTGGTCCCGGTTGGTGGCACCAAACGGGACCAATAGGCATCCACGCGTCAGCATTTATGTGGCTGTGGTTTTTGTTTTTTTGAAAGGGGGTTTGGGGGTTTTGGGGTTAATTTAGGTGTTTCATATATTGTGCTATAGCTAGCTAATTAATAGAGAGAAGTGTCCTCTCTTTTGTCCGTGCTTGGTCGACGCCACGCACCATACATACGTATAGAGAGGACTAGCTAGACACGCTAGCTAGCTAGTAAGCAAACAGAAGATCGTCATGAACATATATGCATACAGAGAGAAGTGATATCGACCACCTCTCCTTCTCTGAGAGATTGGTCGAACAACAAGTTCTCGTATATCTATCCGACACTACAGGCTACATATATACAATAATTATCTTTTACAAATATATAATCTCCTAACATACGGACGCGTGGTCCACATAGTATTCTCCGTCTTCAGCGATCACGTGGTCAAGAAAGAATGCCGCAATTCCTCTTGAATTGCTCGCATGCGATCTGGTGCTAGGATTTCATCCCGCATCCGAAACATCTAATTTTAATAAGGGGTCATATATATATATATATATATATATATATATATATATATATATATATATATATATATATATATATATATATATATATATATGAATGAAAGTCAACACAAATGATGGTAATAAAATAAAATTGTGAATATTGTTATTTACGCACTTCATATTGTTTGTCAGAGTAGCCCCACTCACAGGTTATGGACTCGCAAATGTAGTATCCACAGAAATCATTCCCTTGTTCACTGCCATTTATGAAACTAGCGCTTGAATCACTAGGAGATGCGTGGAATATGCTACTATATAGTACTTACTTTCGGGTGCCTAAATTGCAGGTTCTTCGGTAGTCCCGGAGCTTTTTTGGTGAATTTTCTCCAAGCCCTGCCATACAAAGAAAACAATTACTTGATATCAGAAATGAACAAAGTTGCTGATATGGTGGATAATGATCGATTTAACTTACTTCTCGAGCAGTTCAGTCATGTCCGATACTCCTTGGGATCTTTTCGCCGAGTCTAAGACAGTTACTACTCCTTCTCAAGCTTAATCTCTAGGAGAATATAGTGGTAGCTGCGCTTTTACATGCATAACTCATCAATATTTACATTACTATAACCTGGACTAATAAGGAAACCGAATATGCCACAAGACAGTAACACTTACTCGAAGTTGTAAGGAAAGAGTATTATATCTTTGTGTTCATTTATTTCCAACGATCGTAGCAAGTTGGCCTCGGTTTCTTGGGCACGATATTTAACCTCAGTTGCATCTATGAGATACGTGTTAATGAACCCAATATCTCCCCCTTGTCTTTTCTTCAATTCGGCGATCTTCAATCTGCATAATATAGTGAGGATAATTATAAATACATGCAATGAAAGGGCTGAGTTATATAGAGAGACTTAATGACAGAAGTAGTACTACTTACAGACAGTAGCAGGTGACCGTTGATTTATCGAGGGCCAATTGATTGAAAAACTGATAGAAATCCTCAAATGGAATAGGCAACAGTTCAATTCCATGGAGGTCATGCTCCTTTTTAACTCTCACATACAAAGTACTCCTCCCATCAGACTCTTTGCAGGTTTTCATGTACCAATCATGCAATCTTTGTTGGGGAACGTTGCAGAAAATTAAAATTTTTCCTACGGTTTCACCAAGATCCATCTATGAGTTCTACCATGCAACGAGTAACGGGAGAGAGTTTGCATCTACATACCACTTGTAGATCGAATACGGAAGCGTTCTTGAGAGTGGTGATGACGAAGACGTTCCCAACGTGATTCCGATCACCGATGACCAAAGTACTGAAAGGACAGCACCTCCGTGTTCAACACACGTACGGGACGATGGCGTCTCCTCCGTCTTGATCCAGCAAGAGTGAAGGAGAGGTTGAAGAAGACAATCCCAATGGCAGCACGACGGCGTGGTGCAGCTGGTACGGTAGTTCTCCGGCAGGGCTTCGCCAAGCTTGCGTGGAGAAAGAGAGGTGTTGGGAGGGGAGGGGCTGCGCCTACAACTGTGTTGGCAGCCCTCCCCCCCACCCCTCTATTTATAGGAGGAGAGGGTCAAGGGGGGCCGGCCCTCTAGGGCAAACCCTAGGGGGGCGGCCAAGGGAGGAGGGAGGAGGGTGGCTTGCCCCCAAGCCAGAGGCGCCCTTTAGGGTTTCCTCCTCCCAAACCCTAGGCGCATGGGCCTAGGTGGAGGCGCACCCAGCCCATCGGGGCTGGTTCCCTCCCACTTAGCCCATGTGGCCCCGGGAGAGGTGGCCCCTCCCGGTGGACCTCCGGAACCCTCCGGTGGCCCGGTATTTTACCGGTATACCACCAAACTTCCTGAGTCCGCTTAACCACTTTCCATATATAAATCTTTACCTCCGGACCATTCCGAACTCCTCGTGACGTCCGGGATCTCATCCGGACTCAACAACATTCGTAATCACATACTTGTCTTCCTATTAACCCTAGCGCCACCGAACCTTATGTGTAGACCCTACGGGTTCGGGAGACATGCGACATGACCGAGACTACCTCAAGTCAATAACCAACAGCGGGATCTGGATACCCATATTGGCTCCCTACATGCTCCTCGATGTTGTCATCGGATGAACCACGATGTCAAGGGTTCAAGTAACCCCGTATTCTATTCCCTTTGTCTGACGGTATGTTACTTGCCCGAGACTCGATCGTCGGTATCCCAATACCTGGTTAGTCTCGTTACCGGCAAGTCACTTTACTCGTACCGCAATGCATGATCCCGTGACTGACACTTGGTCACTTTGAGCTCATTATGATGATGCATTACCAAGTGGGCCCAGTGATACCTCTCCGTAATACGGAGTGACAAATCCAGTCTCGATCCGTGTCAACCCAATGGTCACTTCGGAGATACCTGTAGTGCACCTTTATAGTCACCCGATTACGTTGTGACGTTTGATACACCCAAAGCACTCCTACGGTATCCGGAATTGCACGATCTCATGGTCTAAGGAAGAGATACTTGACATAGGAAAAGCTCTAGCAAAACGAACTACACGATCTTTGTGCTATGCTTAGGATTGTCTTGTCCATCACGTCATTCTCCTAATGACGTGATCCCGTTGTCAATGACATCGATGTCCATAGTCAGGAAACCATGACTATCTGTTGACCAACGAGCTAGTCAACTAGAGGCTTACTAGGACGTATTGTAGTCTATGTATTCACACGTGTATTACGATTTCCGGATAATACAGTTATAGCATGAATAAAAGACAATTATCATGAACAAGGAAATATAATAATAATGCTTTTATTATTGCCTCTAGGGCATATTTCCAACAGTCTCCCACTTGCACTAGAGTCAATAATCTAGTTTACATTGTGATGAATCGAACACCCATAGAGTTCGGTGCTGATCATGTTTTGCCCGCTGGAAGAGGTTTAGTCAACGGATCTGCGACATTCAGATCCGTATGCACTTTACAAATTTCTATGTCTCCATTCTGAACATTTTCACGGATGGAGTTGAAGCGACGCTTGATGTGCCTGGTCTTCTTGTGAAACCTGGGCTCCTTGGCAAGGGCAATAGCTCGGTGTTGTCACAGAAGAGTTTGATCGCCCCGACGCATTGGGTATGACTCCTAGGTCGGTGATGAACTCCTTCACCCAAATTGCTTCATGCGCTGCCTCCGAGGCTGCCATGTACTCCGCTTCACATGTAGATCCCGCCACGACGCTCGCTTGCAGCTGCACCAGCTTCTGCTCCACCATTCAACATATATACGTATCCGGTTTGTGACTTAGAGTCATCAGATCTGTGTCGAAGCTAAGCGCCGACGTAACCCGTTACGACGAGCTCTTCGTCACCTCCATAAACGAGAAACATGTCCTTTGTCCTTTTCAGGTACTTCAGGATATTCTTGACCGCTGTCCAGTGTTCCTTGCCGGGATTACTTTGGTACCTCCCTACCAAACTTACGGCAAGGTTTACATCAGGTCTGGTACACAGCATGGCATACATAATAGATCCTATGGCTGAGGCATAGGGGATGACACTCATCTCTTCTTTATCTTTTGCCGTGGTCGGGCATTGAGCTGAGCTCAATCTCACACCTTGCAAAACAGGCAAGAACCCCTTCTTGGACTGATCCATTTTGAACTTCTTCAAAATCTTATCAAGGTATGTGCTTTGTGAAAGACCTATGAGGCGTCTTGATCTATCTCTATAGATCTTGATGCCTAATATATAAGCAGCTTCTCCAAGGTCCTTCATTGAAAACACTTATTCAAGTAGGCCTTAATGCTGTCCAAGAATTCTATATCATTTCCCATCAAAAGTATGTCATCTACATATAATATGAGAAATGCTACTGAGCTCCCACTCACTTTCTTGTAAACGCAGGCTTCTCCATAAGATCTGCATAAACCCAAACGCTTTGATCATCTCATCAAAGCGAATGTTCCAACTCCGAGATGCTTGCACCAGCCCATAAATGGATCGCTGGAGCTTGCATACTTTGTTAGCGTTCTTAGGATCGACAAAACCCTCGGCTGTATCATATACAGCTCTTCCTTAAGATAGCCGTTAAGGAACGCTGTTTTGACGTCCATCTGCCATATCTCATAATCATAGTATGCGGCAATTGCTAACATGATTCGGACGGACTTAAGCTTTGCTACGGGAGAGAAAGTCTCATCGTAGTCAATCCCTTGAACTTGCCGATAACCCTTAGCGACAAGTCGAGCTTTATAGATGGTGACATTACCATCCGCGTCCGTCTTCTTCTTAAAGATCCATTTGTTTTCTATCGCTCGCCGATCATCGGCAAGTCACCAAAGTCCACACTTTGTTTTCATACATGGATTCTATCTCGGACTTCATGGCTTCTAGCCATTTGTTGGAATCTGGGCCCGCCATCGCTTCTTCATAGTTCGAAGGTTCATTGTTGTCTAACAACATGATTTCCAGACAGGGTTGCCGTACCACTGCAGTGCGGAACGTGTCCTAGTGGACCTCTGAAGTTCAGTAGCAACTTGATCCAAGTACCTTGATCATCATCATGAATTTCCTCTTCAGTTGGTGTAGGCATCACAGAACATTTTCTGAGCTGCACTACTATCCTGTTCAAGAGGTAGTACTTCATCGAGTTCTACTTTCCTCCCACTTACTTCTTTCGAGAGAAACTCTTTTTCCGAAAGGATCCATTCTTGGCAACAAAGATCTTGCCCTCGGATCTTAAGTAGAAGGTATACCCTACGGTTTCCTTAGGGTATCCTATGAAGACGATTTTCCGACTTGGGTTCGAGCTTTTCAGGTTGAAGTTTCTTGACATAAGCATCACATCCCCAAACTTTTAGAAACGACAGCTTAGGTTTCTTCCCAAACCATAATTCATACGGTGTCGTCTCAACGGACTTAGACGGTGCCCTATTTAAAGTGAATGTAGCTGTCTCTAGAGCGTATCCCCAAAATGATAGCGGTAAATCAGTAAGAGACATCATAGACCGCACCATATCCAATAGAGTGCGACACGACGTTCGGACACACCATTACGCTGAGGTGTTCCAGCGGCGTTAGTTGTGAAACGATTCCACATTTTCTTAAGTGTGTACCAAATTCGTGACTTAAATATTCTCCTCCACGATCCAATCGAAGAATTTTATCTTTCGGTCACGTTGATTCTCTACTTCATTCTGAAATTCCTTGAACTTTTCAAAGGTCTCAGACTTGTGTTTCATCAAGTAGACATACCCATATCTACTCAAGTCATCTGTGAGAGTGAGAACATAACGATATCCTCCATGAGCCTCAACGCCATTGGACCGCATACATCGGTATGTATGATTTCCAATAAGTTGGTTGCTCGCTCCATTGTTCCGAGAGAATGGAGTCTTGGTCATTTTGCCCATGAGGCATGGTTCGCATGTGTCAAATGATTCATAATCAAGAGACTCCAAAAGTCCATCAGCATGGAGCTTCTTCATGCGCTTGACACCAATGTGACCAAGGCGGCAGTGCCACAAGTATGTGGGACTATCGTTATCAACTTTACATCTTTTGGTATTCACGCTATGAACATGTGTAATACTACGCCGAGATTCATTAAGAATAAACCATTGACCATCGGAGCATGACCATAAAACATATCTCTCATATAAATAGAACAACCATTATTCTCGGATTTAAATGAGTAGCCATCTCGCATTAAACGAGATCCAGATACCATATTCATGCTCAAACTTGGCACCAAATAACAATTATTAAGGTTCATAACTAATCCCGTGGGTAAATGAAGAGGTAGCGTGCCGACGGCGATCACATCGACTCTGGAACCATTCCCGACGCCGCGATCGTCACCTCGCCCTTCGCCGATCTCCGCTTATTCCGCAGCTCCTGCTGTGAGTTACAAATATGAGCAACGGCACCGTATCAAATACCCAGGAGTTACTACGATTACTGGTAAGGTACACATCAATTACATGTATATCAAATATACCTTTGGTGTTGCCGGCCTTCTTATCCGCTAAGTATTTGGGGCAGTTCCGCTTCCAGTGACCCTTCCCCTTGCAATAAAAGCACTCAGTCTCAGGCTTGGGTCCATTCTTTGACTTCTTCCCGCAACTTGCTTAGCGGGCGCGGCAATCTCCTTGCCGTCCTTCTTGAAGTTCTTCTTGCCCTTGCCCTTCTTAAACTTAGTGGTCTTATTGACCATCAACACTTGATGTTCTTTCTTGATTTCAACCTCGGCTGACTTCAGCATAGAGAACACTTCAGGAATGGTCTTTACCATCCCCGCATGTTGTAGTTCATCACAAAGCTCTTGTAGCTTGGTGGGAGCGATCGAGGATTCTGTCAATGACCGCCTCATCGTGGAGGTTAATATTCAGCTGGGTCATACGGTTGTGCAACCTGGACATCTTGAGAATGTGTTCACCGACAGAACTGTTTTCCTCCATCTTACAACTATAGAACTTGTCGGAGATGTCATATCTCTCGACCCGGCGTGAGCTTGGAAAACAAGTTTCAGCTCCTCGAACATCTCATATGCTCCGTGGTGCTCAAAACGCTTTTGGAGCCCGGTTCTAAGCTGTAAAGCATGCCGCACTGAACGAGGGAGTAATCATCAAGACGAGACTGCCAAGCATTCATAATGTCTTGGTTCTGCGGGACGGAGCTTCACCTAGCGGTCCTTCTAGGACGTATTGTTTCTGGCAGCTATGAGGATGATCTCGGGTTCGGACCCAGTCCGTATAGTTGCTGCCGCCATCTTTCAGCTTGGTTTTCTAGGACGCGTTGAAGTTCAAGTTGACATGGCGTTGGCCATTTGATCTACAAGACATATAATTCAAAAGTTTTAGACTAAGTTCATGATAATTAAGTTCATCTAATCAAATTATTAATGAACTCCCACCAGATTAGACATCCCTCTAGTCATCTAAGTGATACACGATCCGAGTCGACTAGGCCGTGTCCGATCATCACGTGAGACGGACTAGTCATCGTCGGTGAACATTCTCATGTTGATCGTATCTTCCATACGACTCGTGTTCGACCTTTCGGTCTCCGTGTTCCGAGGCCATGTCTGTACATGCTAGGCTCGTCAAGTTTAACCCTAAGTGTTTTGCGTGTGTAAATCTGTCTTACACCCGTTGTATGTGAACGTAAGAATCCATCACACCCGATCATCACGTGGTGCTTAGAAGCGACGAACTTTAGCAACGGTGCACAGTTAGGGGAGAACACTTCTTGAAATTGTTGTAAGGGATCATCTTATTTACTACCGTCGTTCTAAGTAAACAAGATGTATAAGCATAATAAACATCACATGCAATTATATAGTAGTGACATGATATGGCCAATATCATAAAACTCCATTGATCTCCATCTTCGGGGCTCCATGATCATCTTGTCACCGGCATGGCACCATGATCTCCATCATCATGATCTCCATCATCGTGCCTCCATGAAGTTGTCACGCCGACTACTTCTACTACTATGGCTAACGCGTTTAGCAATGAAGTAAAGTAAGTTACATGGCGTTCTTCAATGACACGCAGGTCATACAAAATAAAGACAACTCCTATGGCTCCTGCCGGTTGTCATACTCATCGACATGCAAGTCGTGATTCCTATTACAAGAACATGATCTCATACATCACAATATATCATCATTCATCACAACTTGGCCATATCACATCACATGTCAATTGCTGCAAAAACAAGTTAGACGTCCTCTAATTGTTTGTTTGCATCTTTTACGTGGCTGCAATTGGGTTCTAGCAAGAACGTTTTCTTACCTACGAATAACCACAACGTGATCTTGTCAACTTCTATTTACCCTTCATAAGGACCCTGTTCATCGAATCCGCTCCCACTAAAGTAGGAGAGACAGACACCCGCCAGCCACCTTATGCAACTAGTGCATGTTAGTCGGTGGAACCGGTCTCACGTAAGAGTACGTGTAAGGTTGGTCCGGGCCGCTTCATCCCACAATACCGCGGAAGCAAGAAACAACTAGTAACGGCAAGTAAGTTGACAAGATCCACGCCCACAACAAAATTGTGTTCTACTCGTGCAAAGAGAACTACGCATAGACCTAGCTCATGATGCCACTGTTGGGGAACGTTGCAGAAAATTAAAATTTTTCCTACGGTTTCACCAAGATCCATCTATGAGTTCTACCATGCAACGAGTAACGGAGAGAGTTTGCATCTACATACCACTTGTAGATCGAATACGGAAGCGTTCTTGAGAGTGGTGATGACGAAGACGTTCCCAACGTGATTCCGATCACCGATGACCAAAGTACTGAAAGGACAGCACCTCCGTGTTCAACACACGTACGGGACGATGGCGTCTCCTCCGTCTTGATCCAGCAAGAGTGAAGGAGAGGTTGAAGAAGACAATCCCAATGGCAGCGACGGCGTGGTGCAGCTGGTACGGTAGTTCTCCGGCAGGGCTTCGCCAAGCTTGCGTGGAGAAAGAGAGGTGTTGGGAGGGAGGGCTGCGCCACAACTGTGTTGGCAGCCCTCCCCCACCCTCTATTTATAGGAGGAGAGGGTCAGGGGGCGGCCCTCTAGGGCAAACCCTAGGGGGGGCGGCCAAGGAGGAGGGGAGGAGGGTGGCTTGCCCCCAAGCTGAGGCGCCCCTTTGGGTTCCTCCTCCCAAACCCTAGGCGCATGGGCCCAGGTGGGAGGCGCACCCAGCCCATCAGGGGCTGGTTCCCTCCCACTTAGCCCATGTGGCCCCCCGGAGAGGTGGCCCTCCGGTGGACCTCGGAACCCTCCGGTGGCCCCAGATTTTACCGGTATACCACCAAACTTCCGAGTCCGCTTAACCACTTTCCATATATAAATCTTTACCTCCGGACCATTCCGAACTCCTCGTGACGTCCGGGATCTCATCCGGACTCGAACAACATTCGGTAATCACATACTTGTCTTCCTATTAACCCTAGCGCCACCGAACCTTAGTGTGTAGACCCTACGGTTCGGGAGACATGCGACATGACCGAGACTACCTCAAGTCAATAACCAACAGCAGGATCTGGATACCCATGTTGGCTCCCACATGCTCCTCGATGTTGTCATCGGATGAACCACGATGTCAAGGGTTCAAGTAACCCCGTATTCTATTCCCTTTGTCTGACGGTATGTTACTTGCCCGAGACTCGATCGTCGGTATCCCAATACCTCGTTAGTCTCGTTACCGGCAAGTCACTTTACTCGTACCGCAATGCATGATCCCGTGACCAGACACTTGGTCACTTTGAGCTCATTATGATGATGCATTACCGAGTGGGCCCAGTGATACCTCTCCGTAATACGGAGTGACAAATCCCAGTCTCGATCCGTGTCAACCCAATGGTCACTTTCGGAGATACCTGTAGTGCACCTTTATAGTCACCCGATACGTTGTGACGTTTGATACACCCAAAGCACTCCTACGGTATCCGGAATTGCACGATCTCATGGTCTAAGGAAGAGATACTTGACATAGGAAAAGCTCTAGCAAAACGAACTACACGATCTTTGTGCTATGCTTAGGATTGTCTTGTCCATCACGCCATTCTCCTAATGACGTGATCCCGTTGTCAATGACATCGATGTCCATAGTCAGGAAACCATGACTATCTGTTGACCAACGAGCTAGTCAACTAGAGGCTTACTAGGACGATTGTAGTCTATGTATTCACACATGTATTACGATTTCCGGATAATACAGTTATAGCATGAATAAAAGACAATTATCATGAACAAGGAAATATAATAATAATGCTTTTATTATTGCCTCTAGGGCATATTTCCAACAATCTTCGCATCATCGTTGATAGAGAACTTTCATCTTTGACGAGAGGCTTCCCGTACTCGTATCTTTGTATCTGCACCTCCAAGAAATCATAATGTACATCGTCGGGCAGGTAATCTGCAGGATTGCCATAACCGGGCACCATCCCTGGATCGACGATGTCGCTAGCAGGCACCTTGAGCGGGGGGCACGATTGCTTTGCTTGTTCGCCGAGCTGGGCAATTTGTTTCCTAGCTCGTCGTTCTTTCATCCTTTGATCACTTTTAGTACTTCCCGACCTCTCCGCTTCGGCAAATGCCTTTCCAATAATGCACTCATAGTTGCCTTTCGGCGGAGACTTGGGTGGTTTTGTCAAGGCAGCCAGAGTGCGCTTCGCTTTCACCGGATCTACCTTCTCCTCCGGAGGTAGATGTCTCTTTGCTTGCAACCCTTGAAACCAGTCATCCACTTCAGTCTGCGCGATCTTCGCGTTTTCCTCCTCGCTCCTCTCGTACGGTAACTTCTCTGGAGTCTTCAGAGAAGGACCGAATCTGTATCTCCTCCCGCCTTTGGCTGTACTGCTAGACGCCGGCAGAGCAGACGGAGCGGATGTCTTCTTTCCTTGCTTACGAGGCGGAGGAGAAGGACTACGACGACGGAGCAGCCGGAGCGGGCGGCGGGTCTCTTCCGCTTTTGCCGACGAGGCGGAGAAGGAGGAGGCTGGCTGCTCGGGCGCGCCGGCGCAGGCGGAGAAGGAGGAGGAGTGCCGCCACGCGCCGGAGAAGGAGCCGGCCGAGTGCCCTGATCTTCACTCGCCGGAGGAGGAGGCGGAGTGCCCTGACTCGCCGGAGGAGGAGGAGGAGGCGGAGGCGTCCAGTTCGTAAGGTTGATGAGATCCTTCCGCCATAGACATGGAGTCTTCAGAGCAGAACCCAGCCGATACTCCCCTTCACCGGTAGGGTGGTCAAGCCGGAGGTCCTCAAATCCCTCCGTTATTTCATCGACCATCACCTTAGCATATCCTTCGGGAATCGGCCGGCAGTGAAAAGTTGAGTCGGATTTAGTAGGATAAACTGAGCCAACAGCCGCCTTGACCTTCAAATTGCTCCATTGCGCCATAAGGTGGCAATTTTCAGCATCCGTGATAGCATCCACGGGATAGCTGGCAGGAGCCGTCAAGGCATGCTGCTCTGGCTGAAGCAGCTCGGTGGAAGCCATGCTGCTTCTCCGCTGAGATGGCGGGGTAGCTTCGGGGGAAGCTTCGGCAGGTCGTTTGTTGTGATCTGCTGCTTCTCGTTCCTCTTCTCGTTCCTCTAGCCCCATTACCCTTTCGTGCAGCGCCTGCATTAGGCTCTGCTCCAGTTTCTTCCTCCTCTCATGGGTTTTGTAACCCCC
Organism: Aegilops longissima; assembly: GCA_021605205.1. NCBI lineage: Eukaryota > Viridiplantae > Streptophyta > Magnoliopsida > Poales > Poaceae > Aegilops > Aegilops longissima. Next base: position 3,956,770 of record CM038682.1, on the reverse strand, counting down.
TGCGTCCGGAAATCCAGCCTTCCACGAAACGGAGCCTGGCGTGCCTCGTGTCCGTCCAGGGTGCTCAGGATTCCCGAGGGCCATTGTGAGCTCGTCCTTCTCCTTGTCTGGAACGAACTTCCCTTGCTGCGCTGCTTTGATATATTGCTGAAGCCTCTTGACTGGTATGTCCAATTGTTCGTCCGTCCAAATGCACTTCCTGTTATAGGGTCCAAGGATCCGCCGCCCCAAAGAACCAAGTCCGCAACGGTCGGCCAGTTCATTGTCTCTGGTTCGATCCCTTTATCATGCAGATCATTCTCAGCCTTGGCCCACTTAGCCCGGGCTAAGAGGTAGCCACCTGACCCCGTGCGATGGTGAAGCTTCTTCTTCGCAGCATTTCTCTTGTTTGTCGCCGACATCTTTTTACTCTTTTCCGATGTCTTGTGGGCCACAAATGCGGGCCAGTCATCTTTGATCTTCTCATATTTGCCCTTGAATTCTGGTGTCTCATTATTTTCGACATACCTATTGAGGTCTTTCTTCCAATTCCTGAATAGGTCTGCCATCTTCTTCAGAGCAAAAGACTTGATTAATGGCTCTATAACTGGCTTCTCCGGATCATTCTCCGGCGGTAGGGTGAAATTTGACTTCAGCTCAGTCCAAAGATCATTTTTCTGCATATCATTGACATAAGACACCTCAGGGTCTTCGTTCTTAGGCTTATACCATTGGTGGATGCTGATCGGGATCTTGTCCCTAACCGTAACCCCTTGACCGAGCAACAAATGCCTTCTTTGTCCGGTAGGGTTCAATCGGTTGGTCGTCCCACAGATTTGTATGATCTCAAACTTTTCATCCGAGCTCAACTTTTCTTCGGCCTCGTCTCTTTACCGAAGTTGTGCTTGATCCGGAGGGCTAGAAAAAAGAACAAAGACGAGAGTTAATTAATATGTGTACATATATACCAAAACAATGAATGCATCAATTAGCTAGTCAGCACAGGCTTAACTAATATATATACCTGGCTGGACTCGGTTTGGTGATCACCGGAGCCGTCCTCACAGTCTACTTCTTCACCCTCTCCTTCTTGCACCGGCATTGGGTCATCGGAGCCATGTAAATAGCCAGCTGCTTCTTCACCCTCTCCTTCCAGACCATCGTTGTCGTTGAGAAACATCAACGAGCAGACGGCATCACTTCCTTGTGCGATTATGTCCCTCAACAACGCTTCTTGTGCTTCGTCTCGGGGGGTGTCCATAGTTTCTACAAATATTTACAACATGGCAATTATTATTCAAACATGACAGATATGGATATATTAGTGGCAAACGTAGAACTAGCTAGCTAATCACAATAAGGAATCATATTAGTGGCCTCGACGCTGCTTCTCTAGGGTTTGGGGTGGCCTCGACAACGCTTCAAGGATTAGGGGGTGGCCTCGAGAACGCTTCAAGCTAGGAGGGGGTAATATCGACCCCTCCCCCCCCCACATGTTGAAGCTATCGGGAGGGGGTCGGCGTTGAACACTACATCTATGTCCCACAAGTGACGTGGGCATCGACGCCCGCGGTAGGGTAGAGGGTCGTGGATTGCCGAGCGGTCGAGGCTCAAGGGGTCGAAGATCGCCGAGGGGTCGGGAGGTTGCCTAGTGTCAAAGGATTCAAAAAAACCATGTCTTCATCATTAGGCGAAAGTAACAGGTGCATGATGGCACGAAGCTCTCCAAAGTTATTTTGGAACGGAGTCCCAGATAGGATAATTCGCTTTTTGGTACAAAGTTCAGCAAGAACCTTCCGAATATCGTTATTTGAAAGGCCTTTGCTGAGATTCGTACAAAAAGGCAAATTATCCTATCCGGGACTCCATTCCAGAATAACTTTGGAGGACTTTGTACCATCATGCCGTGGTTACTTCCGGCTAATGATGAAGCCATGGATTTCTTCAATACTTTGACACTATAGGAACCTCGACCTGAAACCTTCGACCCTTGACCCTTAACGACCTCGACCCTCTACCCTAGTTCCCGACCCTCGACCCTCGGCGATCCTCGACACCCTCGTTATATCGACAACGACGCAACATACATATACATGGGAAAATAATGTTATCGGGAGGGGGTATCGGTACCCCCCCCCCCTCATGTCAAAGTTTCTTCTTTCTCCTCTATTCCTTTCTTTCTTCTTCTCCTCTTCTTTTTCTTCTTATCCCTCGAGAAAGGAAAATAAGGAAAAAGGAAGAAAAGAGGAAGAAGGAAGAAGGAAGAAGAAGAAGCAAAAAAAAGAGGAGAAGAAGAAAACAATAGAGGAGAAAGAAGAAAAAATAGAATTTTTTTCTATTTTTTCTTCTTCTCCTCTATTCCTTTCTTCTTCTCCTCTTCTTTTTCTTCTTTTTTCTTCTTCTTATTTATTTCTCCTCTTCTTCCTCTCCCCTCTTCTTCTCCTTTCTTCCTCTTCTTATTTCCTTTTTCCTCTCATTCTTTTTCTTCTTCTTCCTTTCTTAAAAATACATGAAGTAGTATTGCTTGTTTTTTTAAAATAATGAATATACAAACATTTGCATATTTACAATAATTAATATCACCAAAAAATCTATGAACAGAAAAAAATACTATCTTTTGCATATATTCATGAACATATATATACAGAAAAGATATATACATACATATATACATTTTATAAAATGCAAAAACAAAAACTATCTTCTCAGGGCAGGGCGGGCGGGCGGCACGCGGGCGCCTTGAGGCAGGAGGCAGGAGCAGCAGTGGTGGTGTGGGACAGGGGCGGCGCGACGCAATGGCGAGGCAGGGGGCGGTGGCGCGGCGGCAGCAGGATAGGGGAGGATGGGAGGGGCGAGAGGCAGGCTGTGCTCACAGGGCGGCGGCGACGGCGAAGCGAGCAACTGACGGCGTCGGTGTGGCGCGGCGACGGCGAAGGCGAGCAGCCTGACGGTGTCGGTGGCGGCGGCAACGGCAATGTGGAGCAGGGGCGTCGGGCGGCGACGGCGATGAGGAGGAACGGGGGCGTCGGGGGAGAAGTGGGATTTGGTCGAAAACTGCTAAGTGCTGCTTATATAGCAAATCCTTTAGTCCCGGTTCGTGGCACCAACCGGGACTAATGCCCCCCTTTAGTCCCGGTTGGAGCCAAGAACCGGGACCAAAGGCCTCTTTTCAGCAGCCCAAAGGGCGGAAGCGGCCTTTGGTCGGTTGCAGGCACCAACCGGGACTAAGGGGAGCATTAGTCCGGTTGGTGCCACGCTGGACCAATGCCCCCTTTAGTCCCGGTTGGTGCCACAAACCGGGACCAAAGGCCGCCTGCTGCCCCGCGCCAAATGTTTAGTCCCACCTCGCTAGTTGAGTGAGATCGAGTGTGGTTTATAAGCGCTGCTGCGCCCACCCACTCGAGCTCCTCTCAACTGCAGGCTTTCGGGCCTAACCCTGCTATCTCTGCCTGTGGGCCTACTGGGCCTCCCGCGGGCCTGAATCCTAGCCCATGGTAGGGTTTCTAGTCGTATTCAGGCCGTGGGGGCCCAGTAGGTGGCATTTTTTTTGTTTTTTTGTTTTCTTTGTTGCTTTATTTATTTTATTTTGTTTCTACTTACAACAAAATACTTATTGTTGCTATTTTTATTTTTTTCCAGTTTTTTGGTTTTGCTTTCTACATTATTTATTTTTTGTTGTTTTTTGCTTTATTTTTTAATTCTTTTTTGCTTTTAGTTTTAGAAAAATTATAAACTTTCTGTTAGTGCCATTAGTTTTCAAATTTGAAAACACTTTTTTGTTTTCTTTGTTGCTTTATATATTTTATTTTGTTTGTACTTACAACAAAATACTTATTGTTGCTATTTTATTTTTTTTCAAGTTTTTCTATTTTGTTTTCTGCATTATTTATTTTCTTTTGGTTCTTTGCTTTATTTTTAATTCTTTTTGCTTTTAGTTTTAGAAAAATCATAAACTTTCTGTTAGTGCCATTAGTTTTCAAATTTGAAAACACTTTTTTGCTTTATTTATTTATTTTATTTTGTTTCTACTTACAACAAAATACTTATTGTTGCTATTTTTATTTTTTTCAAGTTTTTTTGTTTTGTTTTCTGCATTATTTGTTTTCTTTTGGTTTTTGCTTTATTTTTAATTCTTTTTGCTTTTAGGTTAGCAAAATTATAAACTCTGAGAAAGTTGGCATAGCATGTGCATGTACAAAACGGACAATGGTATCATACTCGTATGTTACAAAGTTGGCATGGTATCATCATAATAGTTACGGGAGAAAGTCTTCACTTTTTCTTCGCTTGTGTCGTTTGCTTATTGCGCCGTAACCATGGATAATCTTCATCGTTTATCAGGATGCTTGGGTCAGCCTTGACTTTGAAGGGGGGAATTTCATGAAACTTTTCATACTCTTGAGACATGTCATCTTGCCCTCCACTCCCGAATGTCCCTTTTCCCGAAAGAACTATGTGGCGCTTTGGCTCATTGTATGATGTATTCGCTTCCTTATCTTTTCTTTTCCTCGGTCTGGTAGACATGTCCTTCACATAGATAACTTGTGCCACATCATTGGCTAGGACGAACGGTTCGTCAGTGTACCCAAGATTTTCAGATCCTTTGTTGTCATTCCGCATCGTGGGTCTACCTGCACCCGCCTCCGACAGATTGACCCACTTGCACTTAAACAAAGGGACCTTAAAATCTACTCCGTAGTCAAGTTCCCATATGTCTACTATGTAACCATAATATGTGTCACTTCCTTGTCGGTTGCTGCATCAAAGCGGACACCGCTGTTTTGGTTGGTGCTCTTTTCATCTTGGTCAATCGTGTAAAATGTATTCCCATTTATCTCAGATCCTTTCCAAATCATTACAATCGAAGATGGTCCCCTGGACAACAAGTAAAGCTCATCACAAACAGTGCTGTCACCTCGAGACGTGTTTCCAACCAACTGCTGAAAGTCTGATGTGTTCACATGTAATCCAATCGTCGACCGCTCGGGTGTTTGGAGCGCAGACTGTTCTTGTGTTCATCGACATACGGGTCACCAAGGTAGAGTTCTGTAGAACTGTGTAGTGTGCTTGAGACCAAGAATATCCGTCCCTGCATATTATTGAGTCCCTTCCAAGCGTGTTTTTTCGGTCAGTCTCCCCTCATACCGCGATTTAGGGAGACCTATCTTCTTAAGGCCAGGAATGAAGTCAACACAAAACCCGATGACATCCTCTCGTTTGATGGCCCATGGAGATGCTTCCTTCTGGCCTAGCGCGATTCTGAACATATTTCTTTAGGACTCCATGAACCTCTCAAAGGGTACATATTGTGTAGAAATACGGGCCCCGTAATGACAATCTCGTCGACTAGATGAACTAGGACGTGCGTCATGATATTGAAGAAGGATGGTGGGAACACCAGCTCGAAACCGACAAGACATTGCGCCACATCACTCCTTAGCGTTGGTACGATTTCTGGATCGATCACCTTCGAGATATTGCATTGAGGAATGCAGATAGCTTCACAATGGCTAATCGGACGTTTTCGGTAGAAGCCCCTCAATGCAACCGGAAGCAGTTGCGTTATAATCACGTGGCAGTCATGAGACTTTAGGTTCGGAACTTTTTCTGGCATATTTATTATTCCTTTATATTCGACGAGAAGCCAGTCGGGACCTTCATCTTGAGCAGGCATTGAAAGAATATTTCTTTCTCTTCTTTCGAAGAGCGTAGCTGGCAGGACCTTCATACTGCTTGGAGGCATGCCCTCTTTTTCGCAAGCGTTGCAGGTCCTCTCGTGCCTCGGTGTATCTTTTGTCTTCCCATACACGCCCAAGAAGCCTAGCAGGTTCACGCAAAGGTTCTTCGTCCGTGCATCACGCCGATCAAGAGCGGACCTCTAGGTCTTTCCAGAGGGTAGGTCCCAAAATATAGATTTCTTCTTCCACATGGGTGCGTGATTCTCAGCGTCATTCGAACAGCTAGTCCGCGGGACCCTTTCCAAAGATTACGTGTAAATCATTGACCATAGTAAATACGTGATCACCGATACGCCTCGCGGGCTTCTTCCGGTGATCTGCCTCGCCTTTGAAATTCTTGCCTTTCTTTCGACATTGATGGTTGGTCGGAAGAAATCGACGATGGCCCGGTACACATTCTTCCTGCAGCTTCCCGGTATATACTATCGGTGTCAAGTAAACAGTGCGTGCATGCGTGGTATCCCTTGTTTGTCTGTCACGAAGGTTTTGAGAGCGGGCCAATGGTTGATGGTCACGAACACAACGCCTTTAGGTCAAATTCCTCCTTTTGTGCTCATCCCACGACGTACACCGTTTCCATTCCACAGCTGTAAAAGTTCTTCAACTAATGGCCTTAGGTACACATCAATGTCGTTGCCGGGTTGCTTAGGGCCTTGGATGAGAACGGCATCATAATGAACTTCCGCTTCATGCACATCCAAGGAGGAAGGTTATACATACATAGAGTCACGGGCCAGGTGCTGTGATTGCTGCTCTGCTCCCCGAAAGGATTAATGCCATCCGCGCTTAAAGCAAACCATACGTTCCTTGGGTCCTTTGCAAACTCATACCAGTATTTTCTCTCAATTTTTCTCCACTGCGACCCGTCAGCGGGTGCTCTCAACTTCCCGTCTTTCTTACGATCCTCACTGTGCCATCGCATCAACTTGGCATTCTCTCCGTTTCTGAACAGACGTTTCAACCGTGGTATTATAGGAGCATACCACATCACCTCCGCAGAACCCTCTTCTGGGAGGCTCGCCGTCAACATCACGTGGTCATCTCGTCTCGATCTTATATCGCAATGCACCGCATACCGGGCATGCGTTCAGATCCTTGTAGGCACCATGGTAGAGGATGCAGTCATTAGGGCATGCATGTATCTTCTCCACCTCCAATCCTAGAGGGCATACGACCTTCTTTGCTGCGTATGTACTGTCGGGCAATTCGTTATCCTTTGGAAGCTTCTTCTTCATTATTTTCAGTAGCTTCTCAAATCCTTTGTCAGGCACATCATTCTCTGCCTTCCACTACAGCAATTCGAGTACGGTACCGAGCTTTGTGTTGCCATCTTCGCAATTGGGGTACAACCCCTTTTTGTGATCCTCTAACATGCGATCGAACTTCAGCTTCTCCTTTTGACTTTCGCATTGTGTCCTTGCATCGACAATGACCCGGCGGAGATCATCATCATCGGGCACATCGTCTGGTTCCTCTTGATCTTCAGCAGCTTCGCCCGTTGCAGCACCATCGTGCACATCGTCTGGTGCATCTTGATGTCCAGTAGCATCACCGTATTCAGGGGGCACATAGTTTTCATCGTACTCTTCTTCATCGCCGTCTTCCATCATAACCCCTGTTTCTCCGTGCCTCGTCCAAACATTATAGTGTGGCATGAAACCCTTGTAAAGCAGGTGGGTGTGAAGGATTTTCGGTCGAGTAAGACTTCGTATTCCACATATAGGGCATGGACAACACATAAAACCATTCTGCTTGTTTGCCTCAGCCACTTCGAGAAAATCATGCACCCCTTAATGTACTCGGAGGTGTCTGCATCACCGTACATCCATTGCGGTTCATCTGCGTGCATTATATATAATTAAATGTGTCAAAAATCATTACAGAACATCATGAATAGATAATTATAAGTGACCAAATTAATAGAAGTTCATCATCACATAAAACCAAAGTACATACATAGTTCTCATCTAACAACATAAAGCTCAGAGAGCATCTAAATTAATTAAACCATACATTGAAACTATGTAAAACATTTCAATGAGAAAACAAATGCGATCATAATCGCAACCAAGGTAACAACTGATCCAACGGCATAATGATACCAAGCCTCGGTATGAATGGCATATTTTCTAATCTTTCTCATCTTCAAGCGCATTGCATCCATCTTGATCTTGTGATCATCGGCGACATCCGCAACATGCAACTCCAATATCATCTTCTCCTCCTCAAGTTTTTTATTTTTCCTTCAAGAAATTGTTTTCTTCTTCAACTAAATTTAACCTCTCGACAATAGGGTCGGTTGGAATTTCGGTTCAACAACCACCTAGATAAATAAAATCTATGTCACGTTGGTCGGCATAATTTTCATAAACAATAAATGAACCAATAGTTATGAAAAGATAATATATACCACATCCGAATCATAGACAGGGACGAGGGCCGACGGGCGGATACCAAAACCATCGCACTATATAAGATGCAATAATAAAAGTAAGAAAATAATACAAGTATCTATCTAAACATACAAGTAAGAATGTTTTTCCTTTCAGAAAGAAGATAAGAACAAGAGGCTCACCACGGTGGTGCCGGCGATGAGATCGGCGCGGGTGATCGACGGCGGTGAAGACGGGGACGGGGCGTGACAGACCGCTAAACCTAGATCAATCTTGAGGAAAACGGAGCTTGGCGGTCGAGCTTGGAGAGGAGAAACCTTAAGTACTGTGGCTCGAGCATTCCATCGAACACCTTGTGTGCATAGGAGGTGAGCTAGAGCACCACCAAGCCCTCTCCCCCTCGGCCAGAAAAAATAGAGCAGTGTGCTCTGCTCTTGCGCGAGGGGCTATATTTAGGCAGCACCATTAGACCCGGTTGGTGGCATGAACCGGGACTAAAGGGTAGCCATTGGTCCCGGTTCATGCCACCAACCGGGACCAATAGTGGTGGGCCAGGAGCCAGGACCATTGGTCCCGGTTCGTCCCACCAACCGGGACCAATAGGTCCGGACGAACCGGGACCAATGGCCCACATGGCCCGGCCGGCCCCCTGGGCTCACGAACCGGGGCAAATAGCTCCATTGGTCCCGGTTCTGGATTGAACCGGGACTAATGGGCTAAACTGGCCTGGACGAAAGCCCCCTTTTCTACTAGTGTTCTCCTCTGCCCCGTCGCCCACCGCCCCCGTCCCCATATCCCTCGTCGCCGCCCCGTCCCCGTCCCTGTCCCCGTCGTCGCCGCCCCGTCGTCCCCGTCCCCGTCGTCCCTGTTGTCACCGCCGCCCGTCCGGCCCACCCAGCGTCGTCCCGTCGCCGTTATCGCCGCCCGTCCCTGTCCCCGTCGTCGCCGCCCCGTCCCTGTCCCCGTCGTCGCCCCCCGTCGCCTCTCGCCTTGCCGGTAAGCGCACACACACACATACACTTTGTTTTTCTGTTTTTTAGTTATATATATATTTTTCTTCTGTTTTTTAGTTATAGAAATGTTAGAAATTTTTCAGTTTTTAGTTATAGAAATAGTTATAAAAAAGTTAGAAATTTTTTTTTTTAGTTATAGAAATATTAGAAATGTTATACAAATGTTAGTTATATAGAAATGTTATAATTTTTTCTGTTTTTAGTTATAGAAATATTAGAAACGTTATAGAAATGTTAGTTATATAGCATTGTTAGAAATGTTATAGAAATGTTAGTTATATAGAAATGTTAGAAATTTTAGTTATCAAAATCCAATCATTAAAAAAATGTTACTTTTTGCGGGCATATAGCTAGTATTTGTTCTTGACGATGCCCGGTGTCGGTGTCAAAACCGGCGGATCTCGGGTACGGGGTCCCGAGCTGTGCGTCTAGGCGGATGGTAACAGGAGACAAGGGACACGATGTTTTTACCCAGGTTCGGGCCCTCTCGATGGAGGTAAAACCCTACTCCTGCTTGATTAATATTGATGATATGGGTAGTACAAGAGTAGATGTACCACGAGATCAAGGAGTCTAAACCCTAGAAGCTAGCCTATGGTATGATTGTTGTTGTTGTCTCCTACGGACTAAAACCCTCCGGTTTATATAGACACCGGAGAGGGCTAGGGTTACACAGAGTCGGTTACAATGGTAGGAGATCTACATATCCGTATTGCCAAGCTTGCCTTCTACGCCAAGGAAAGTCCCTTCCGGACACGGGACGAAGTCTTCAATCTTGTATCTTCATAGTCCAGGAGTCCGGCCAAAGGTATAGTCCGGCTATCCGGACACCCCCTAATCCGAGACTCCCTCAGTAGCCCCTGAACCAGGCTTCAATGAAGACGAGTCCGGCGCGGAGATTGTCTTCGACATTGCAAGGCGGGTTCCTCCTTCAAGTACTTCATAGAAGATTTTGAACACAAGGATAGTGTCCGGCTCTGCAGAATAAGTTCCGCATATTGCCATAGAGAGAATAGTATTTACACAAATCTAATCTGCTAACGCATTCCGTAGCGTGACATCACACCACGGCCAAGCCTTTATTCGAATCGTTTTATTGTCCCACCTCAGCGCGTTTAGCGAGGCGGTTTCCTTGGCACGTCTTGTCGAAGCAGAGATCGCCCCCTTATTCCGAGATTCTCATCAATACGGGCGTGGGTAACCCAACCGCGCCATTGATTACGGCGCTTGGGAGATAAGCGAGTTTTATCAGACTGGTGGGGACGCATAGTTGCGTCCGCCCATATAAGGGGATAAGGATCCACCTTTCTCATCCACGCCTTCTTCCTCCTTTGCTCATCCATTTCCGCGCACTCAAGCTCCAGCGCCCAAGTCCGCACTCCCCACCTCAACCTTCTCCAGCCATGTCCGGAGCGGGAGGCAAGTGGATGGTCTCCTCTGTCACGGAGGGACACATCAAAAAGCTAAGGAAGGCCGGATACTTGTCCAACAACATCACGCACCGGCTTCCCGAAGAGGGGCAGCTCATCCCCACCCCCGGGCCCCATGAGAGGGTGGTGTTCCTCCCCCATTTCCTCCATGGACTGGGCTTCCCTCTCCACCCATTTGTCCGGGGGCTCATGTTCTACTACGGCCTGGATTTCCACGATCTGGCCCCGAACTTCGTCCTCAACATCTTGGCGTTTATCCTCGTGTGCGAGGCCTTCCTCTGCATCCGTCCACATTTCGGCCTATGGCTCAAGCTTTTAATGTCAAGCCAAAGGTGGTGCGCGGCAACCAGGCGGAGTGCGGAGGCACCATGGTGGGCAAGATGTCCAACGTCCTATGGCTCGAGGGCTCCTTCGTGGAGACCCTAAAGGGGTGGCAATCGGGGTGGCTTTACATCACCGAGCCGCGCGACCCTGAATGGGTCGCAGCCCCCGAGTTCCGATACGGACCCCCTACGTGGCTCACCTCCTGGAAACAGATGGGCCTGTCGTGGGGTAAAAAGGAGAGCTGACCGGACTCCAAACATGCGTCCAAACCCTGGTGGACAAGAAGCTCAAACTTGTCAACGTAGTCCAGGTTATGCTCATCCGCCGGATCCTCCCGTGTCAACAACGGGCTTTCAACCTGTGGGAGTTCGACCCGGTGCAGCACCGAACTCTGAGCAGGCTCTTTGACACGACGTACGAAGATGCCTGGAAGGCGCTATTCAAGGGCGCCGAGGCTCCCGCATCCACTACCGAGGATCGCGGATTCAGCACGCAGCGTCACGCTAGTGCGGTAAGCTGTTTTTACCTTTTACAGGGTATTAGTTTTTCATAGTTTGACTCTATGCAGGATCTAAGCTCCCTTACCTTTGACATGATTGGCAGGAGACGTACGGACAGATCAACTGTCCGGCTCCTTTGCCCGAAGACCCAGCGGACGCCCGCTTGACGGGGCTGCTGGTTCCGGCCCCTTATGTGGTGCCGGAGAAGAAGGCCAAGAAAAAGGCCACGGGGACTCAAAAGAGTGCCCGGCGCCTGGTGGTGTCGGATTCATTGTCCGACGACTCCGAGACGCACTCCTCCCGCGAAGACGAGGATGAGGAAGAAGAAGCCTCTCCCCCTCCAGCGGGGGAAGGAAAGAAAAGGAAGGCCGCCCCAACTGGGGAGGCCGAAGGGTCCAAGAAGGGGAAGACCCTTCCTCCGGACTACTCCACCAACGCCGACGACGACGAAGAGGAGTGGCCGCACAGGGCCAAGCCCCTGGCGAAGTCGTAAGTATCCGGATACCAGAGTGATTCATAGTATTCCTTCATTGCACAGCTTCCCCTGACGCCGAATAATTGTGCAGTACACCCAAAGACCGGCTCGACGTGTCATCGAGCGGTTCCCTGGATTCGTCGGATGTGAATTCGCTTCCGACCGCTACCTCCCCCCGCTCTACGGACGATGCCGAGGTGGCATCCCAACAGGTTCCAAGCCAGGAGGAGGTGGTCCTGGAGGCGCCGCAAGGCGACCTCCCGGACTCCAGGTGCAAAGGGGATAGAACCCCCAAGGGCTCCATGTCCGGCCTTGAGCCGGACACCGCGCCGGAATCTTCAACGGTTCCGGACTGTGGCAGGCGACCTCCTTCCAAGAGGAGCAAGCTTACTGAGCCGGTGGCCCCCGTCCAACCGGAGGCGCCGGACAATCTGCTGGAGGTGCTTAACGGCGCCTCCATTGACGAGGAGCACCGTACTGTGATGAGTATGGTGATCCAGAAGGTTCAGTCCGCCAAGAGCAGACTGACTGAAGCCTGTGCCAGCCTTTTAACAGGCTTTGAGGTAAGTAAAGAATATGTAAAAATATTACCGCATAAACAGTAGCCCCTGATGCTCTATTTGGCGTTCGGAGAGAAAAGCCGAATAGAGGATCTAATAACATTCGCAGGAGTCTAACAAAAGTAAGTCAATATGCGTATGCAGGCTTCGCTGCTAGCGTCCGCCGCACTGACTGTGGAGGTGGGCACGCTGAAGTAGAACCTCGAGCGGTCCAAACAAGAGCTCGGCCTTGCCAAGCAGCAGCTCGAGGAGAAGGAAGGCAAGAGATACCTTATTTAAATATATAAAAGGTGCAATTGCAAAAAATGACAGGATTAATGTGGCTATTGCAGGGGCCACCACTGAGGTGGCGAACCTTAAGCAAGCGTTGTCCGAGGCCGAGAAGAGGGCGGCCACGGAGCGCACCGAGTGGGAGAAGTATGAGGCACAGGTTGGCGAGGTGCGGCAAGAGCTCCATGCTCTCATGAAAAAACATGAGCGTTTGGAGCTTGACTCGAAGACGCGAGAGTCCGAGCTCGTGGCGGCCATTTAAAATGCCAAGTCTACCAAGGCCGAAGCCCAGAAGGCCCTCCAGGAGGTGGAGGCGATGAAAAAGATAGCGGCGGGTAAGGCATTCTTTATGCAAAGCAAACATGTGAAAGTGAGTTACTTGTTACTTACCCGAATCCGGAGCTCTCCAGGAGCATTTGCAGAGTTGCCCCGTAGCGTGTCGGATGCCGCCACCTTCTACCGAGCCGAGGAGGGGAGCTCCATGGAGAAGGTGTTCTGGTCTCAGTATGCTGAGGCCGGACACCCGGTGCCCTTGAGCGACCAGCTGAAGCAGCTGGTCGAGCTCCATAAGGTGGCCGAACAGGCCATGAAGGGCCTCATAGTCCGGCTGTGGCCTGGGGATTCCATGCCTGGGAGCTACTTCGGGATGGTGAGGCGGCTGATGGAGGCCTGTCCAAGGCTCGAAGTCATCAAGCGCTCCATATGCATCGAGGCTGCCCGTAGGGCTCTTGCCCATGCGAAAGTGCACTGGGGCAAGCTGGATGCTGAGAAGCTTGTGAAGGACGGGCCACCGCCGGGCAAAGAGCATCACAAGCCCGAGATGTATTATGAGGGCGTTCTGAAGGGTGTCTGCCTTATGGCGGATGGATGTTCCAGGGATGTAATTTTTGAGTAAACTCGCTCGTTTTGTCCTGTGCGCTGAAAACTTGTTCATGTGCGCTAAGCAACGCTTTTTTGAATTTAAAATATTACCTTCTGTGCGGCCGTTTATCAAGTTTGAGAGATGGCGAGTCGTCGGCATCTGTCCCCATGCCACTAGTGCTGGGGTGTTTGGGATAAACCTGAGCGCTCTTTTTCCCATTTTTGGGTCCTTCGAGGGAGGCACTCAGCACAACGAACAAGGCAATCGGACTATAATGCTTGAACACTCTCACTTAGCCATAGAATTCTATAATTTTAAATTTCGGCGAAGCCCCTAGTATTCAGAAGACTGAGTTCGGGGCGCTATCCACGCCTAGGCCGGACAAAGCCGACTCCTCGCTCTAAGCGGCATAAGTCTTTAGGGACTCGAAAACCTCTCGAACAGCGACCAACTCGCGCCTCATCATGACGGTCAGTTTTAGCTTTCTCTACTGAGGTGCTTAGCCCAGCTCAACTGGGGCACAATCACAGTAGTTCTCCTAGTGCTACCTTAGCCGATATAGCGGAACGTAAGACACCAAAACATAGGAGCCGGGCAAACCCAACTATTAACCCAAGACATGATTCGGAGCCGATGCATATAATGCTATAAGTTCGGGGTGCCGCACTTGTGAAAGTGTTCGGACTTCTCACACCATATTGTGGGGCACTTAAGCCCCTGGCGTATTGGCCGTACCAAAGTGTACGGGTGCAACATGTCATTAATGAACATATATTCATAAAAGAGATTAATGCAATAATAGACAAAAGCTATGCGTTGTTTATTTGAAAAAGCTGCGATCAAAGCAGAACGATACAAATAGTGCGATAAGCAAAAGGTGGGACTATTTAACATGTCCTTTCCAGGGGCAGGCTGCGGAATGGTATGCGAAACAGGTATACTGCTCGTTATAGAGACCACCTGGGAGTTCCATAATGCAGCGTAGCTTTCTGCTTCCCTGGTTCTTGCATCGTTTGTGCGGCAATTGTACTGCCGGTTAGGCCTTCCGAAGAATGGAGTCCTGAAAGTAAGAGAAAATTAAGAAATCGGCAGCCCCTAGTTTGGTTTAAGCCGTGTTTCGGGCGTGCCGTGATGGTGCCCCTCCCCCTGTGCCCATGGTATTTCCAGAGCGTAGTTATGTACGCGCAGCACTAGTTTCGCAAGTTCGCGAGGGCTGGGGTTGGGGCCGCATTGCTACGCTTGCTCGGAACATGCCAGGCAGTCTTGTTGTAGGTTACTCCGGGCGCGCTTGAAGGTGTCCGGACGTTTAATAGTCAGATTGGAGAATTGCCTTGAAAGGCTGCATTGCACTTCTGCTGCGAGAGCCGTCGTGTGCTCCTCCGTTCAGAGAGAGCGTTCGGTGTTTCCATTGACCGTAATGACTCCTCGAGGGCCCGGCATCTTGAGCTTGAGGTATGCGTAGTGCGGCACCGCATTGAACTTTGCGAATGCAGTTCGTCCGAGCAGTACGTGACAGCCGTTGCGGAACGGGACTATGTCGAAGATTAACTCCTCGCTCCGGAAATTATCCAGGGATCCGAAGACCACCTCAAGTGTAACTGAGCCTGTACAGTTGGCCTCTACACCTGGTATGACGCCTTTAAAGGTCGTTTTAGTGGGCTTAATCCTCGAGGGATCTATGCCCATTTTCCGCACTATATCCTGATAAAGCAAGTTCAGGCTGCTGCCGCCGTCCATAAGGACTCTAGTGAGGTGAAATCATCAATAATTGGGTCTAGAACCAATGCGGCAAATCCGCCATGACGGATGCTAGTGGGGTGGTCCCTTCGATCAAAAGTGATCGGGCAGGAGGACCATGTGTTGAATTTCGGGGCGACTGGCTCCATCGCGTATACGTCCCTTAACGCACGCTTCCGCTCCCTCTTGCGGATGTGGGTTGCGTATATCATGTTCACCGTCCGCACTTGTGGGGGGAAGCCCTTCTGTCCACTACTATTCGGCGGGCGGGGCTCCTCCTCGTCGTCACTATGTAGCCCCTTGTCTCTGTTTTCGGCATTTAATTTGCCGGCCTACTTGAACACCCAACAATCCATGTTGGTCTGATTGGCTGGCTTTTCGGGGGTGCCATGTATCTGGCACGAGCGGTCGAGTATTCGGTCCAAACTGGACGGGCCCGGAGTATTTCTTTTGAATGGCTTTTTCTGCTGACCGGATTTGGACCCTCTGAATCCGGCATTAACTACCGTATCCTCAGTGTTGTCGCTGTTAATGCGGTGTTTTTGCTTGTTGCGACGCGACCTGCCACTGTTGTCCTTAGTATCCGAATTACTAGGGCTCTTGGTCATGTTATTGCTACGAGCCAACCAGCTGTCTTCTCACGTGCAAAAGCGGGTCATGAGTGTCGTGAGGGCTGCCATAGATTTTGGCTTTTCCTGTCCTAGGTGCCGGGCAAGCCACTCGTCACGGATATTATGCTTGAAGGCCGCTAGGGCCTCTGCGTCCGGACAGTCGATGATTTGATTTTTCTTGGTTAGGAACCGTGTCCAGAATTGTCTGGCCGATTCCTCTGGCTGCTGAATTATGTGGCTTAGGTCATCGGCGTCTGGTGGTCGCACATAGGTGCCCTGGAAATTGTCGAGGAATGCGGCTTCCAGGTCCTTCCAACAACCAATTGATTCTGCTGGCAAGCTGTTAAGCCAATGCCGAGCTGGTCCTTTAAGTTTGAGTGGGAGGTATTTGATGGCGTGTAGATCATCGCCGCGGGCCATGTGGATATGAAGGAGATAATCCTCAATCCATACCGCAGGATCTGTTGTGCCATCGTATGACTCAATGTTACGGGTTTGAAACCCTCGGGGATTTGATGATCCATTACTTCATCTATGAAACATAGTGGGTGTGCGGCGCCTCTGTACTCGGCTATATCATGATGTAGCTCAAATGAGCTTTGTCTATTGTGTTCGGCCCGGCCGGATTTACTGTATCCGGCGTGGCGATTATCGTCTCGTGTCGTGGGGCGCCCACGCGATCCGTAGATCGATCTTGTTTGCCTTGCCTTGTCCTGCAATATATCTCGCAGGTCTCGCGCATTTTCCCGTGCCTTGGTATTTTCTGAGCGGCGCCGGGGTGCGGCTTGAGTGGAGGGCCGAGAGGCCTCTCCGTCGCGGCCACGAGGTGACCGCTTGGCCGCATCATGCGCTGGTGATGTAGGTGCTTCCTCCTGTAATCAGGGTAGCAACCTGCGCTTTGAGTAGCTCTTGGAGGGGCGTTCGAGTTCATACCCTTCGGCCGCAAGGACTTCAGTCCATCTGTCGGCTAGCAACTCTTGATCAGCTCTAAGCTGTTGCTGTTTTTTCTTGAGGCTGCTCGCCTTGCCATAAGCCTGCGTTTGAAGCGCTCTTGTTCGACGGGATCCTCCGGCATGACAAATTCGTCGTCGTCGAGGCTTGCCTCGTCTTCGGAGGGAGGCATGTAATTATCGTCCTCGACCTCTCTGTCTGCCGCTCTCTCATGATGGCTGGCTTCTTCATCCTCCTGTGCTGAATCTTGCTGGAGGGGGTTTTCTTCGGCACTGTCCGGAGTGTTATTATCCCCCGTGCCAGAATCACCGTTCTTGCTTTGGCGGGATTTAGAGCGGCGCCGCTGACGCTGGCGCTTAGGCTGTTTCTTGGAGGGGTCATCCTCCGCTGTTCCATCGCCATCGCCTTGTTTTGGGGTGTCCACCATGTATATGTCATACGACGAGGTGGCTTTCCAGTGCCCTATAGGCACTGGTTCTTGATCGTCTCCTACATCGGCGTCCATACCGTCGATGTCTTCGGAGTCAAAGTCGAGCATGTCGGTTAAATCATCGACAGTGGCTATGAAGTGGGTGGTGGGTGGGCTTTGAATTTCTTCATCATCCGCATCCCAACCTTGCTGACCGTAGTCCGGCCAGGGCTCTCCTGATAAAGAGAGAGACTTTAGTGAATTCAAAATATCGCCAAAGGGCGAGTGCTGAAAGATGTCCGTGGCGGTGAACTCCATAATCGGCGCCCAATCGGATTCATCGGCAGGGGTGTGGAGGGCTCGGAGTCCGGAGAGGAGTCCAGCACCTTGGAGTCACGGGCTTCGCAGAGGACAAGACTGGTGTTCGGCTCGATCGCCGTAGAGATTGCAGCCTCCGAGGCGGCGTCCAACCACCCGTCCTCGATTGGCGCAGTTTGGCTCCGAACTAAGGGTCGGAGCTGATGCGGGTGCGGCCTCCAGGGCACTGTTCGGCGGCAGAGCTAAATCATGCCCTTCGTGACAGTGCGGCTCACTAGGTTGTGGCTCGAATCCGTCGAAGATCAAGTCCCCGCGGATGTCAGCCGTGTAGTTCATACTTCCAAATCTGACCTGATGGCCAGGGGCGTAGCTTTCGATCTGCTCCAGATGGCCAAGTGAATTGGCCCGCAGTGCAAAGCCGCCGAATATGAAGATCTGTCCGGGGAGAAAAGTCTCACCCTCGACAGCACCGTTGTTGATGATCGGAGGAGCCATCGGGCCTCAAAGCGATGACACAGAGGAACTCTCAATGAAAGCACGAATGTCGGTGTCAAAACCGATGGATCTCGGGTAGGGGGTCCCGAACTGTGCGTCTAGGCGGATGGTAACATGAGACAAGGGACACGATGTTTTTACCCAGGTTCGGGCCCTCTCGATGGAGGTAAAACCCTACTCCTGCTTGATTAATATTGATGATATGGGTAGTACAATAGTAGATCTACCACGAGATCAAGGAGGCTAAACCGTAGAAGCTAGCCTATGGTATGATTGTTGTTGTTGTCTCCTACGGACTAAGACCCTCCAGTTTATATAGACACCGGAGAGGGCTAGGGTTACACAGAGTCGGTTACAATGGTAGGAGATCTACATATCCGTATCGCCAAGCTTGCCTTCTACGCCAAGGAAAGTCCCTTCCGGACACGGGACGAAGTCTTCAATCTTGTATCTTCATAGTCCAGGAGTCCGGCCGAAGGTATAGTCCGGCTATCCGGACACCCCCTAATCCGGGACTCCCTCACCCGGCCCGCATCCTCGCCGTCGACCCTTCCGCGATGACGTCGGGCTGACCCATGTCCGGGACTGGGCTCCGCCGGGCTGGCACTGGGAGGTGCTGCCTGGAGGGGCGTGCCGCTTGATGAGGAACCCGGCCCCGGGTCCCATTGTCGACCCTGATCTCCTTTGGTGGCGTTCGCGTGGGCCACTTTCGGTGCGGAGGGAGCCGGCCCCGCCGGAGGTGGTACGTCGCCGTGTCAGGGAGGAGGACGAGCACGTCTATCGCTACATGGTTGCGTTAGAGGGCGGCAGGTTCTCCAATACCTGGCAGGTTCTTCAGGGATCTCACTTGAGCTATGATCCTGTGAGGGTTCCTTCTCTTTGGGTGTCCACCGCCCGTGCCGCAGGAACCGCGAGTGTCCTAGATTCTTCTGTAGTATTCGATCTTTATTAGCTACCTAGCTGGTGATGTATTCGATATAAAATATTCGAGACGATGTATTCGAGATTATATATTATTCGAGACGATGTATTCGAGATTATATCTATTATTCGAGATGATGTATTCGAGATTATAACTATTATTCGAGACGATGTAATTGGAATACTAAATTGTTTTATATTTCTTTTGGATTAGTTAAGAAAAAGCTATGGCGGACAATACCGGCAGAGAGGGAGAACAGGCCCTGTTCGATATCATACGCCATCCTCGCGGGCCAGATGATGATCAGAATGAAGAAGATTATGACGGCTCCGAATTTCTAAACAACACCGGGGAGGGTGATATGATATTCGATCGCGACGACCGAATTGATGAAGTCATGAACTATGATTATGATGA
The DNA here is from genome assembly GCA_021605205.1 of Aegilops longissima. Lineage (NCBI taxonomy): Eukaryota > Viridiplantae > Streptophyta > Magnoliopsida > Poales > Poaceae > Aegilops > Aegilops longissima. The sequence continues at coordinate 3,937,366 of CM038682.1, read as the reverse complement.
TGACGAAGAAAATGTTGATCTTGAAACAACGAAGACCGGTGAGGTATATACATTTATATAAGCAGGCATCTGGTGATCATCACATGTTTTATATGACTTGAAGATATATTAGCGAATCGATCTTTCTTCTTTCAGCCATCCGGATCGAGCAAATCTTCAGGCAACAGGATGAAATGAGGCCCGAACAAAAAGTTGAAGGAGGGCGTAAAGTACAATATCGAGGCCATCAAACCTAATGGTGAACCATTAGCGCCTAAGAAGATTGCGGACAAGTTCATTCATCAGTGCGGAGTTCTTGTGAAGGACCAACTCCCGATCTCCCTTCAAGAATGGAGAGAGCCAGCAAAGCCACGTCCAGATCTTACTTTTGTCGATGACAGACAAAAAGGTCTGCTTTGGGAAACTCTCATGGAACATTTCACCCTACCAGATCATTTCACAGATGCAGATGTGGAGAAAGTCAAGGACGCTGCTCTTAGGAAGATGGCGGTTGCATTCAAGAACCACAAGAATCGTGTATGGGACAAGTACGTCAAGGGAGGAATGAAGATTCCAGTATTCGAGGGAACACTAGAGAAGCAAAGTGCTCATTGGGACGATTTCGTGGAATTCAAGGATTCGGAATTAGCTAAGGAACGGTCGAGAATAAACAAGAAGAATGCCGAAAAAAAGGATAAGTTCCATAAGCTGGGGCCAGGTGGCTACGCGGTGGCAATGCCTAAGTGGGATAAGTCTGAGAAAGAGATGGAGGATGCAGGTGTCACTCCGGTTACTAGGAGCTGGCCCCCAGGTGCAGGACTTGGTTCTATGCGCATGGGGGGAGTTGGACCCGAAGATAGGCAAAGTTTCGATGAAGGCATGTCTGAACAGAGCCGATGATAAGCTACTTGTTGCAATAGAAGAGGCTCGATCGGGGGTGTTCCAGCCCAACAGAGAGAACGACAAGCTTACGCGTGCCCTGGGAAATCCTGAACACCCGGGAAGAACATGAGGCAAGGGCGCTATTCCGTGGTATGAGGGGTTTTGGGACTGGAACGCCGACTACAGAACCCGTGCGAGAAAGAAGATTGGGGAGGAGAAGAAGAGGAAGATGGAGGAGGAGCAGAGGAAGCTGGATTATGAACGCCTTCAAGGCCTATAATCAAAGCACGCGGACTTGGCAGTCAAATTCCAGCGGCAGCAGGAGCAGATCGACTCACTTAGCCAGCAAACGGGGTCTCAGCAGCTGCAGCAGCTAGCGGATGATCCAGCATTGGATAGCACCGCCCCATCCATGCCGAGAAGCAGTGTGGGTTCCGCCCCGGGCGACGCAATGCTGGATAGATACCCCGTGGATGACATCATGGAGAACACTAACTGCGAGCTACACTTCAAAATGAAGAACATATCCATGAAGGTGGCGGACGCCGTTGCTATTACAAATCCCCCCGAGGCAACCTTCCATTGCAACCCGATTCCAGCGGGCTATGCTCGTGTCTTGGTTGATGAGGTGGTGGACCCATATTCGGGGCTACAGCTTGACATTCCTAGAGGTGACGACGAGCACACATTGGGAGAGGCCATACATCGTGTCATCCGATGGATAAAGAATTGCATCGTCTTTCGAAGGCCACCGACATCGCGTCACCCGACTCCTCGTCGAAGTCCGCCACCGAGTCAGCAGACTCCTGCTCCTCCAAGTCCACCAACGCGTGAGGCCACTCCTCCTCCTCCAAGTCCGGCAAAGTGTCAGGCCACTCCTCCTCCAAGTCCGACACAGCGTCAGACGTCCACTCCTCCTCCATGTCCGGCACAACTTCAGGCCACTCCTCCTCCAAGTCCGGCACAGCTTCAGGCCACTCCTCCTCGTCCAACTCAGCCACGTCAGCTGCCTCCGCCGCCTCAGCAATCGCAGAAGAGACACGCCGTAGCTATGGTGCATAGCGGTACGAGTCGAGGTAGTACATGAAGTACAGGCGGAGGCAAGCGATATAAATATGGTCCAAGCCTCGCTCCTCTTCCTCAGAGGGCTTACGACATGACCGAGGAGCAAACCAATGCCATAGTGCAGGCAGAATTGGACGCCCATTTTGGACCGAAACCGGCAACGCCGCCGAGGGAGAAAGTGCCTGAGGAAAAGATTGACCACTTCATTCGTATGGCTGCACCACCAGCTCCCAAGCCTGTTGACACAGACTATGAGCGCCACATCAGGAAGTTAAATCGAGCACGTCTACAGAAAGAGGCGAGCTCGAGCTCGAGCAAATCAGCTGGCAAAAAATGCGGTAAAACCATTCCCCAGCTGGGAGAACAGGCGGTGCAATCAATCCCCCCGCTTGTTGTGCCAACAACACATAAGAGTACACGCGCCCAATATTATTGTGGGAAAACCGTTAACGTTCCCCAGCTAGGCGATGTGGTAATAACCGAGGAGCATATAATGCAGTTTGAAATCCTCAAGATCACTGTTGGAGAACTCCTCAAGATCGAGCCCATGCCAACGCTTAGAGAGGAGGAAATAAAACGGAAATATGTCCGGGGCCAACCTTTGGTCAAGCCAGATGAGGTCAAGAAGCTCCCAACGAGAATGTATGAATTGCATCAATGGTACATGAACATTACCAAGATTTCCAATCGAGAGTCCCTCATGGTGGATGTCAAGAAGGATCATTACTACCATGAGAAAGCTGTGGCCGTTGAGTATAATGAACTGTTTCAGTTATACAATCAAGACACACTCGACAAATCTATCGTCAGTTGCTATTGTCTGTAAGTGATTTCTTTCTGTAATTTAAGTCTCAAGCTAGCTGTAGTGATCCTTTTGATCAATCATTACCTGTAATTATCCTCACTATATTCTTTTCTGTGGTATTATGCAGGATGAAGATGTATGAAATGAAAAAAGGTGGACGCTATGGCATTGGGTTCATTGACCCAAACACCGTTAATGAATACACATGGAAATTAGATGCATATCATGAAAAAAGTGTAGAGGACAGCATGCTAGAGTTCTTGAAGCGCCTCAATAGCAATGAAGATATACTACTTCCTTACAACTTCCAGTGAGTCACACTGTCTTGTACTACAAATTCTCTGTTTTTGCCTACTAGCTAGCTACATGTTTTTGCTTACATATGCCCGCTTAATTAAGACATGCAAGCGTGTGTGCATGCAGATTTCACAGGATCTTGTGTATCATTAAAGTTGACGCCGGAACAGTTGAAGTACTGGACTCACTACTTAAAAAACAAAGTGACTACACCATCTTGTTTGGGATAGTCAACAGGTAATTTCAATCATCATTAACTATATATCTCGGCCTATTTAGTTCGTCATTTCCTGATATGAACTATTTAATAACCCATTTAGTCATTTTCTTTGTCGGCGGGTAGGGCTTGGGCAAGGTTCATCAGCGCCACTCCAGGCCAATGGAAACAAAGACTGAAATGGTTTCGACCCAAGGTAAGTAATTAAGTAGTACTAGCTAGCTAGCTAGCTACCATCTCTTTAATTATCATGCTTGATTAATTATTATCTGATCAACTTCCATTCTCGTAAAGGCCCTGAAGCAGGCGCCGGGGACTGATCTGTGTGCATACTGCGTTTGCGAGAACATTCGCATGATGGCGTCCGGAAGGAGCAGATCTCAAAGACAGGAATGGGTACGTTTGTTAGAACACTATTCACAATTTTTACACCATTATCGATATCTAGTCACACAACTAATACACATGCATATTGATCTTCTTCTTAACAGTTCACAGAGGTGCGGGAGAAGCTCCTACCAACGGAGCGCGTAGAAGCACTTCAAGAGGAAATAGCGGGATTTTTGCTCGACCAGGTCATAAATCCGAACGGAGAATACTATTACCCGCTACCGCCCCCATGAACCACTTCCAATTGTCATCGTGCTCCGAAGGCACCAATTAGGCTAATGCCACTGGCTCCGAAGGCAACATTGTAGGAGAAATTGTATATAGCTAGCTAATTGTATATATATACATGTGTGTATGTGTGAATTAATATGGTGGTTTGTGAGACATTTGATGATATATATATATGATCGGTTCTACTAGAAATTCTATTTATATATATGCATAACGTGTACAATGTGTAGTACCGTAAAATACCAGCAAAAGAAAAAGAATTAAATGGAAAACACAAAATTAAATGAAAAAGAAATCATAAACCCAGAACCCCCCAACCTTTTAATACCGGTTGGTGTCACCAACCGGTACTAAAGGGCTCCCTGCCCCCGGAGCTGGCTCGTGCCACGTGGTTGCCCTTTAGCACCGGTTCATGCTGAACCAGTACTAAAGGGGGGGGGGGGCTTTAGTGCCCACACTTTAGTGCCGGTTACCGAACCGACAGTAAAGGGCCTTACGAACCGGTGCAATTGCCCGGTTCTGCACTAGTGTGCCAGGAATGCCCATTGGTTCTTGGCTGCCACAAACATAAGTTAAAGCATGCCACATGGCACAAACAAGGAGTATAAGGCTTATAGCCACTGGATTTTCTTAAACTTATGACCAAATGGGATTGCCTGGACCATAGGGCATTTGTGGAAAGGAACGTTTCTCCTTATCGGGGGAATAATGTCTACAATCAACGTAATCTCTCGAATTTCCTTCAGAAGGAAGTGCCAATGTGCTAAGAAACTTGTCCGAAAAGCAGCAACAAATGATGTTCTTTGACTTTCAGGGCCAAAAAGTCCTACTTAAGGCTGAATTTGAGGGTACTCTGGGCCTCCTAGCGCAAGCTGGGAGCATTTTCTGAATTTGCACGCTCGCCGCGAGCATTTTGAGTACTTTTGGGTCCAAAACAGACTCCGAATGACAAAGTTATGACCATTTTAGTGAACACCGGTCCATTATATGGCATTCCTTGAAAGAATTTCACTTTCCCGTGACGCTTTTCTCCGCAACGTCCTGAAACTTTGTGTCCTCAATAGAGAAGATATTGTTTCCATATATATATTGACTGATGCCAGGAATGCCCTTTGGTTCTTGTCTATCACACACATAAGTTACAACATGCCACACGGCGAAAACAAGGACTGTAAGGCTTAGAGCCGCTGGATTTTCTTGAATTTACGGCCAAATGGGATTGCCCGGGCCATAGAGCATGTGCAGAAAGGAACGGTTGTCCTTACTGGGGAAACTAATGTCTATAATCAACATAATCTCTCGAATTTCCTTCAGAAGGAAGTGCCAATGGGCTCAGAAACTTGTGTGAAAAGCAGCGGCGAATGATGTTCTTTGACTTTCAGGGCCTAAATGTCCTGCTTTAGGCCTAATTTGAGGGTACTCCGGGCGTCCTGGCGCAAACCAGGTCTATTTTCTAGATTCGCACACTCGCAGTGAGCATTTTGAGTATTTGTGGGTCCAAAACGGACTCCAATGACAAAGTTATGACCGTTTTAGTGAACACCGGTCCATTATATGGCAGTCCTTGAAAGAATTTCACTCTCCCATGACGCTTTTCTCCGCAACACCCTGAAATTTTATGTGCTCGATACTGGAGATATTGTTTCCACATATATATTGACCGATGCCAGGAATGTCGTTTGGTTCTTGGCATTCACACACATAAGTTACAGCATGCGACACGGCACAAACAAGGAGTATAAGGCTTATAGCCACTGGATTTTCTTGAACTTACGACCAAAAGGGATTGCCTGGACCATAGAGCATGTGTGGTAAGGAATGTTTGTCCTTATCGGGGTATGTCTACAATCAACGTAATCTCTTGAATTTCCTTCAGACGAAAGTGCCAATGGGCTCAAAAACTTGTCCGAAAAGCAAAGCGAATGATGTTCTTTGACTTTCAGGGCCAAAAAGTCCTGCTTAAGGCTGAATTTGAGGGTACTCTGGGCCTCCCAGCGCAAGACGAGAGTATTTTCTGAATTTGCACGCTCGCCGCGAGCATTTTGAGTACTTGTGGGTCCAAAACGGACTCCAGATGACAAAGTTATGACTATTTTAGTGAACACCGGTCCATTATATGGCATTCCTTGAAAGAATTTCACTTTCCCGTGAAGCTTTTCTCCGCAACGTCCTAAAATTTTGTGTCCTCAATACAGAAGATATTGTTTCCGTATATATTGACCGATGCTAGGAATGCCCTTTGGTTCTTGTCTATCACACACATAAGTTGCAACATGTCACACGGCGAAAACAAGGACTGCAAGGCTGATAGCCGCTGGATTTTCTTGAATTTACAACCAAATGGGATTGCCTGGGCCATAGAGCATGTGCAGAAAGGAACGGTTGTCCTTACTGGGGAGACTAATGTCTATAATCAACATAGTCTCTCGAATTTCCTTCAGAAGGAAGTGCCAATGGGCTCACAAACTTGTGTGAGAAGCAGCGGCGAATGATGTTCTTTGACTTTCAGGGCCAAAATTTTGTACTTTATGCTGAATTTGAGGGTACTCCAGGCGCAAGCCAGGTCTATTTTCTAGATTCGCACACTCACTGTCAACATATTGAGTATTTGTGGGTCCAAAACGGACTCCAATGACAAAGTTATGACCGTTTTAATCAACACCGGTCCATTATATGGCAGTCCTTGAAAGAATTTCACTTTCCGGTGAAGCTTTTCTCCGTAACGACCTGAATTTTGTGTGCTCGATACTGGAGATACTGTTTCCACATATATATTGACCGATGTCAGGAATGCCCATTGGTTCTTGGCTGTCGCACACATAAGTTACAGCATGCCACATGGCACAAACAAGGAGTATTAGGCTTATAGCCATTGGATTTTCTTGAGCTGATGATCAAATGGGATTGCCTGGACCATAGGCCATGTGTGGAAAGGAACGTTTGTCCTTATCGGGGGGAATAATGTCTACAATCAACGTAATCTCTCAAATTTCCTTCAGAAGGAAGTGCCAATGGGCTCAGAAACTTGTCCGAAAAGCAGCGGCGAATGATGTTCTTTGACTTTCAGGGCCAAAAAGTCATGCTTAAGTCTGAATTTGAGGGTACTCTAGGCCTCCTAGCGCAAGCCGAGAGCATTTTCTGAATCCGCACGCTCGCCGTGAGTATTTTGAGTACTTTTGGGTCCGAAACGGACTGCGAAGGACAAAGTAATGACCCTTTTAGTGAACACCGGTCCATTATATGGCATTCCTTGAAAGAATTTCACTTTCCCGTGACGCTTTTCTCCGCAACGTCCTTAAACTTTGTGTCCTCAATACAGAAGATATTGTTTCCATATATATATTGACCTTTGCCAGGAATGCCCTTTGGTTCTTGTATATCACACACATAAGTTACAACATGCCACACGGCGAAAACAAGGAGTGTAAGGCTTATAGGCGCTGGATTTTCTTGAATTTAAGGCCAAATTGGATTGCTTGGGTCATAGAGCATGTTTACCGGGGATACTAATGTTTGAAATCAACATAATCTCTCGAATTTCCTTCAGAAGGAAGTGCCAATGAGCTCAGAAACTTTTGTGAAAAGCAGTAGTGAATGATGTTCTTTGACTTTCAGGGCGAAAATGTCCTGCTTTAGGCCGAATATGAGGGTACTCCGGGCGTCCTGGCGCAAACAGATACTTTGGAACAAATGATTATCAGTCATTGACACCATTCTTCTGTGACGATAAAAATCGTGTCACGTGGGTATCTATTTGCTTTGCTACTAGCATGGCTTATTCCGTTCAATATTTTGCTGCTTAACTGGCGCACTTGCCCAACAAGGGGTTGATGGGTACTCTGTGGTTGAAACTGCACAGGCTCTTGTGAGAGTTCGTCATGACAGCATATCAAGCCATGGCTGCGGCATATTCTCCAATTTTTGAGAAACTTATATCTGCGTTTCAAACTCTAGAATGCACATATATAATGATGTTTTCTTTACCAGACACTGTACCATGGAACATACAGACAGAACATCTCTTGATATAACTAAGTCGATCCATTCCATCTTTGTCTGTTTCGAAAGCAGTTTTTTTGCGTGGTTCGAAAGCAGTGTCTTGTTCAGCCATTTTGGGACTACATCGTGTCCTGTTCAGCAGCCTCTGCAATGACTGGTTTTCCTTTAATGTAATAAATTAGGAAAAAAAGATCTTTTGGGTCAGAACTTTGTACTGCGAAGGATTTGATCATTCACATACAAGTGCATGTTGTAGCGACGTATTCTTACACTTTTGTCGAAGATGACCGCGTCCGCCTGTCCTCCGAAACGATCAATCGCTAGAGGAGTGGGGCATAGGAGGTCAGGGTGGAAAATTTAGGTTCTCTCCGTACCATTTATGTCGACCGGCTGAGCTGCTCAGGTACCGTGACGGCCGCTCTACCGGGGACTGCCGCCGCAGATTTCAAAGTGAAGGCAATACTATGAGAACTTTGCCGTCGGGGCACCGAATCAAGCTGCAGCGCGACATGCCACACCCCTGAAGGAAGCGGAATTCTAAAATCTACCCCACGGAGATTTTTGTAAAAATCATTTCAAAGGAGTTTTGAAAAGCAAAACCCTTTCAAAAGTCTTAATATTATAAAAAAAATCTATTTGAAGCAATATTAAAAAACATTTGATTAAAGTTTCAAAAATCAAAATGGGATACAACCTATTTCAAATGTATATTTCCAAATCCAAAAGATGTAACCTTCTTCTCTGCGAAATCTTCAAAAAAAGGGGCGTTTAAAATGTTGCTTCCAAAATAAATAAATAAATAAAAGGCTTTGGTTTCCAAATAAAAAAAACATCCTTAAAAATATTTGATGCATACGCCTTCCCAAAAGCCTTAGCCCCGAAGGACATGCTCGAGTACCTTGGACACCTGGAAAAGAATTTGGATCAAGTTATGAAAGAAGCTAAAAGGACGACAATTCCTTTCCACAAGGTCCTATGGATCAACCACCTTGATAAAAAAAAAACAAAGTGCCAGAAGTTTTGATTTCAGAAGCAACATCTCCGCCTCTTCATCGACCAAGCAACCACTAAATCTCAAGGACGAGATTCCTGTAAGGGGAGTCGACTGTACCATCCCAGGTTTTCGGAAGCCAAAAATCCGAACTTTTTAGAACTTTTTCATGCAATGTGTGAATCATGTAGTCACTAGGTCAAACGTAAGTTGACCCACTAAGAAAAACGTGGCGTACATTTAGAATTGATTGTAAGAGTTTGCTGGAGTCCTTTAGTGGTTAGTGTTTTGTGTCGGAGTGCACAATCCGAAGCAACTTTGCCTCAATCCCTCGTGATGTCTTTTCTCTCCTCCGGAAATTCCTCCCCAATTCCGTGGACCCTTCTTGAATTCATCGCGTGAATCTTCTCTCGCATCTCACTCAAATCCTCCAAGTCAGAACTCATGGAAGTGAAGATCTTTATCTTCTCTTAACAATCAACCCCCTCCACTGCCCTTACTACTTTTGATCTATATGCCTCACGGAGACCGCAACCTCTGTGCGTCTTTCATCGGCAAGCAATAGAGCCACGCCAAGATTCCTGACCTATCCAATCATCACATCCACCTTCTAGCTGCCCGTATGCATGCTCGACCAAATGTAGCCAACCATAGCCCCACCTAGCTAGCCGCAGCCAAACCCTACTAAGCCCTAGCCCTGTTTGACCAACCTTAGCTAGCCATAGTTCGACATAGCCCTACCCCGCGAGTTGTAGCCTCTCCCAGCCATCCATAGCTAGCCGTAGCAAGTCCTAGCCAACCACGTCCAACCATGATAGGCCATAAGAGGCCACAGCTAGCCAACGGTGGCCACAACAAGCTAGAGCAGACCACAGATGGTCAACGACAAGCCAAGTAGCCCAAACGACCTTCCCTTCATCCTGCGGCTCAATCTCCACTGGGTCTCACTCTAGAATTCCATGTATCGATTTCATAAACTTGAAAAAGGAAAATTCCCTTTTCCTTTTACCTCTACATTTCGTCTATTTGAATTCCCTCTCACTCGCTATCAATTCTTCCCAATTCGGCATCTTGTGAACCAACTCGAATATTGGAGTCATGAACCGTAGAAGGAAAATCCTTTTTGTAAAATTCTCTCTCAAGTCGTCATGGTCTATTCCTCTTGGAATTCTCACTAGTACGGTGAATCTCAACTCAAACAAATGGAGAGACCCTTTTTCACCTCAAATGCCTTTGAATTCTACTCAAATTTCATGACTCCAATTCGTTTTTCGTTTTTGGATTCCATTGAATTTGATTTGCGCTCTGCGCTCGTGCAAGGAAGGAAGGCACGCACGTTCATCGGTCCAACCAAAGCATCCATCGGCTCTCCCGAAACGGAAGCCCAAGAAGCGTGCTAGCTAGCGCGGTCAAAGCGCTGACTCGAGACACTCCGTCAGCTGCACGCTTTTCTTTTTTCTTTTGACGAGGGAAGTCACCTGCACGCTCGAAACGTCCTTTTCTCACAAACCAAAAGGGATTTATTCCTTCCAACCAACGCCCCGAAACGAATCCATAACCTCAAAAAAAAAAAAAAACGAATCCATATCCCTTTTTTCATTTTTTCCCAAACCAACGAAAATCCCGCTGCGAATCCATATCTACTTTTTGGGAGTCCTCTTCCTTCTCTCTCGTCAATCGATTCGATTAGATTCGATTTCATCCACACGCACGCACGCACGTCGTCCTTCCCCTTCGCCAGTTCGCCTGCCTACACCGTCCCGACCACGCTCGCCGCCCGCCGTCTTGGTTGCCGGCCGTCGGCCTCACGCCCTCCGCGACGCCGTGCAGAGCCCCCAGCGTCTCCTCGCCACGACGACGCCGCGACCGCTACACCGACCACACCTGCGTCCTCGGCCTCCTCTGCACCGCGCGTGGAACCTGCGGCACCACGTCGCGCCTCCACCTTGAAGCCAGGCCGACGTCGGAGTAGCACCACCATCTGACATCGTGCACGTCCTCAACCACGACAGCACCCCGATCTGCGACACAGGAGCTGCCGATCTGCGAGCCAGGACTCCACATTGCAGCCCATCCTAGATGCCAGACACGAACCGCTCAATAAAAAAAAGAAAGATGGCAGACGCGATCATCGACACCAATGATCAGCTCTTAGCCCTGCAGAACCTCCCCGGTCTGAATCGGGTCATAGAACTGGTGACGCTGGGGGCTCTGGCGTCGGCGCCCAACATGTACCAGCACCTCCACTCCCTAGTAAGAGCAAGGTTGTGGACATGTAAGAAGCTAACCGTTCTGGAAGGATTTAGCTGGTTGGCTCTTGCTGTCCAACACCTCCGCGACGATCTCGAAGGCCTACAGCCCGCCATGAATCTACATGCCGCCTTACAGGGGCCTAACAGCGTTCTCCACACGTTTGCTCGGATTAAATACCAAGCAGGTCAGCTAAAACATGCTAAGACCGAGATCAGATTTAGGGCTGGAGTTCTGGCAACGCAAATTGGAAATCTCGAAACACTTTTAAAAGATCAGTCAGATCAGGTTCTGTTAGGTATCATGACCATAGCGGAGTTCCAGGCACGTATCCCCGCGTTCCTCGTTCATATCGACAATCTACTCCGTGAGGGGATGCAGTTCTGAGGGATTGAAGTCTAAGGTGAGCATTTTTTTCTCCTGACTCCTCCTAAACTTGGTGAGCCGATTGTGTGCCTATTTGACAGGTTTTATCCTGGCCATTTGTATTTCTATTAATCATCTGTTTTGTGTGCTCTTAGATGGACCCGAGGAACTTGTGTTACTCAAGGAAGGGCAATAATAAGAGTGGTGAAGCTGAGGCAGAGTAAGATGGTGGTGGCTGAGTTTGCGGCGACAAATGCCATCTCTTGTATCGCTAGAGTCTTAGTTGTGAACTTAATTCTCACTTCTGTATCATTAAAGGAGATCCATCAATTGGTACCAATGTTTTTTTTTGTCTTGTTGCCTATCTGGAATTTAATTAAAACCATCACTTGTGTCCTTTTGAGCATTGGGCACTTGATTTGTCATTTTCGCTCTGCTGTGATCTGTTATCACCAATTTACTTGCCGATTTCTTGCCTCCTTTCAGGTGGGTATCCGCTTTTGTTCAATTTCAATTTCCAAAATTTCTTGTAGCCAAAACCGAATTAGAACTGTATATATGTCGTTCTCGCTTTCCTGGAACCAAACTCATTCAGTTTTATTAGATGGTGGACATTATTGAATCTATTTTCATAAAAATTTGCTAATATTTTTCTATAAATCTAGTTAAACTTAAAAAAAATATTGACCGGCGTAAATACTAATTTTGGGAAGTCTAGAGTACTTTATATTTCTTCTACTTCTTGACTGTAACAAAACTTTTTAATAAAAAATACTTTAAACAAAACTTGCTTTTCGAGAAAATAGATAATTTTTTTAACTTTGAGTAAATATAAAAGGTATCAATACTTATGGTACATAATTAGTATCATTAGGTAGGTCATTAACAATGTTTTCACAGTAAACTTGTTTTTTTACACCTTAGTTAAATTTGAAAAAGTTGCTTGAGAAATCCTATAACACATGGCTTTTTATGGAGTACATGGAGGGAGTATATAAATACATGTACTCCTGTTCATGTTGCTGTTTTATGCACACTAAGAGTCTATTTGGATACAAGATCTAATCACTAGTTAGCTAAAAATTAGTCAAAATTAGGTCTCGTTATTTTTTTTTGGGAAATCAAAATTAGTTCTAGTGCATCAAACAGGAGGGCTGACGGATGGGCTAACTTTTGTAGCCAGGTCCATTGTTAGTTTGGTTAATGTTTAGCTCAGCTAGTAATTAGCCATATTGTACCGAACAGGCCCTAACACGCAACCATCAGGCAACGATCCATCCATGATAGGACACGCCTCCTGTTTGACGTTTTCACTCCGCGTCGCTCGGCGCACTCATAGCAGCTCCATGCCGCGGCAACTCATCGTTGTCACCGGTCTCACTCTGAAAAATTACGTTCCGCCACTGCTCGCGGCGGCTGAGCTACGCATCCTCTCTGCCGGCCGGCCGGATACGCCGGAGCTCGAGTACGTGGCTGCAGAAGCTCACCGGTGTGCTCCTCGATCTGTGGGCTCGTCTGCTGCTCTGATTGGTCATCATCGCATCAATCAACAGACAGGGAAGGAAATGCATATTATGAATTTGAATCAACCCTTAATTTTAACGATGGCTTGTAGGCGCAGGTTCTGACTGAGAGAGACTCTTATGCAGGACACACAGCGCGCTAAGTGCCAGCCAAGACATTTATCTCCAAGCATGGAAAGCTGCATACGTCATTAGTGTACAAGCTGCTCAAATGAGGACAGCAACAGGATGATCTTTTTAAGTTGGGGAAGCTGTGCACCGCCAGTGCAATGGTGCAATTCTAACCAAGGAAAACCTTTTTAAGTTAAGAAGAAGATAACTGAAAACAAGCTCGCATGGGGTTGAATCAGCTTGGAACGCCCCTTTGCACGGATCTTCGATCGGGGAAAAGATTCAAGTGCAGAGAGACGAATGTCATGTCACTTCAGTGGAGGTTATTAGGGCTTCCCTAACAGAATGACATGGCGTACTGCCCTAGGCTCCACATCAACGCTAACCATCCACATAATTAAGACTTGTGGTAAAAGAAAAGATGAAGCTTTTATAGAATGTGTATAGGGAGTGTGGTCCAGGAGAGATAAGAAAAGATTGGAAACCAAACGTGAGATGTGATGGAGCAGTAAAATGCAAGCAAGGCTGACTCGGTTGGAAGTGTGTTAGACTTAAGAGAGCAGCTCTGGACTTTTTTTTTTTGGCCAAGGCCACCAGCAGATGCTGCCCTTACTCACATGATCCAAAAACCTGGACATATATATAACCGCGGTGCACTTCAACACATCTACCACTTTATGGTGTTGGCTTCTTTTGAAAAGGAGAAATGAGTTTGTTTTCTAATGGGAAGCAATGACAATGAGGCGGTTCTAACTAAGACAAGTGCTCCATTTTGTTGACAATAATTAACTAAAATCACGACGAGTAATTTGGAACGGAGGGAGTGTTATGTAATAATTACATATTTTAGAGCAGAAGAGCAGTAATGCTTCTAAACTCACCTTTTTTATTATCAGACCGCAAGGGCAATGAGCAATATATACATGTGCCAATTTCAAAAAAAGAAAAAAGATCGGCGGCTGTGACTGTGCGTTGACCATCGTACCGGCCCCACACGGTTACACGGGCCGCACGGACGAGGAGAGGCTCCCATCGGCGGGGGCTCGGGCTCGGCGGCCTACGCGCGTTAGGGACTCGACGGCTGCTCCGGATGACGTCACCTGTCCCTGTCTCATCTATCCGCACTCTGAGTCCGAGTTCCCTATCCCAATATCCAGACATAGCGAGCGAGCGAGGGGTTTCCCTATCCCAATCCTCATTTTCCATCGAAGAACCAAAATCACATCTTCTAAATCTAATAATTGTTAGTATATTTTTGGGAATTGCTAAATGACACCTGGGTGTTTCTGTTGAAGAAAACACGCGGTTGTCCCCGTCGTCCGTCGCGCGATGGAGGGCTGTGAGTCTCTGTGTTGTGTTCCCACCGAAGTGCCATTTGGATCTATGGCCGACTTGTGGGACCCATGACGTTGTTCATTTTTGAAAACCGCGCCGGTAGCCCATCGGTCGCGAGGCTGGTTCCCATTTCTCTCCCCAGTCAGTTCCCCTTTCTGATCACTTCACCGCTCTCCCCATTTCGCCTCTCTCTTCGTTGTCGCCAATCCGCTCTCCATCCCGGCGGTCGTCTAGGGTTTGTGTCGCGCGACAGCGTCGGCTCCTCCGGTGGATCATCTCGATGTGGTGCTGCATCGCGTTTTCGGAAACCATCTTCATCCTGGTGCACGAAGAGGCGATTCATCAGGTGGAGCGAAATTTTGGTGGGGGTGAAGTCCATCTTCGTCTCGGATTCGTGTGTAAGGTTTGTAGTTCATCCCGTGTCTCTGTGTTGGTTTAGGTTTTGGATTGATTTGGGTGTTTTTTGAGTAGTATGAATCAAAGTGTTAGGGTTTGTGTCCGAGTTGTGGTCGATTTTGTTGGATGCAGTGGTCGGGACTGTAGTTGGAATCGATTTGTTAGGGTTTGTTTGATGCAGTGTCTCGGTGTTTGTAGCTAGATCCGCAGCCTTGTTATTGAGGTGTTAGGGTTTGTTTGTGATTTTGATTCCTCTAGATTGTCGGATTGGGGGGATATCTGTGAGTGCAGTTTGGGATGTAGAATGGTTGTTTGCTAGATTAGGGTTGCTTTGTTGTTGATGAATAATTTCGTAGATTAAGTTGATCTGTGTTCTCGTACTAACTGTAGATGGATTTGTTGGTCCAACTTTAGAGGTGTTTACTGTTGTCTGCAGTCATGGTCTAGAGCTATAGGATTGCAGATTAGCATGTTGTTTACTGTTGTCTGCAGATGCTTGATTTTTAGTTAAGCTTCACTTGACCTTTTGTTCTTGTTTGTGTGTAGGTTCAAGTATATTTAATAACTCGGTGAGCAGACACAAGGTACATGCTCTGCTTTTTTTGTCCTGTATATGTTGTAGTATGCCTGTGCTAGTGTGTAAATGTTTCTTTTAGCCTCCAAATATAGTATGAAAATGTTAAGTACTTTGGATTATTTGGTCATTTTTTTGACCTGGAAGACTGCAGGGCTTACACCCCACATTATTTTATTAGAAAAGAACAAGGTACAGATACAAGGTTCCTCAAGAGGAGGAACAAAGAAACAGAAAAACTGTACAAGAAAGGCTAAAGAAATCTAAAAAGAAGAAAGGAAAAGCACCAAAATCTACAACTAGGAAATAAAGAAGATACAAATAAGATGGCCCTCAAGGGGGCAGGAAATCAATCCATTTGAGTAGAGCTTCCTTGTATCTGGTCTTGATCCGGTGTGAAAGAAGAGTAATATCATGATAAACCCATTTCTCGACTGCCTAAAAGTTGGGTTGACATGCCTAAAAGCCCTGTCATTCCGAACTTTCCAAATTTCCACCATGCAAGAAATACCACCTCTGAGAAAAAAGGCTTATTAAACTCCTTCCTGGCATGTAAGGTGGCACATTGAACTATTGAGTAGTCATCAGCTTTGCTCTGCCAGACGTTCATAACATCTGGCGTTGCTCCTGCAGCAGGCCTGGCACCCAGCGGTGCTTCCAGGACGTAATTCTTCTGTGCAGCAATGAGGATAATCCTCAAGTTACGGACCCAGTCCGTGTAATTGCTACCATCATCTTTCAACTTTGCTTTCTCAAGGAACGCATTAACGGAACAACAGCATGAGCCATCTATCTACAACAAACATAGATAAGCAAAATACTATCAGGTACTAAGTTCATGATAAATTTAAGTTCAATTAATCATATTACTTAAGAACTCCCACTTAGACAGACATCTCTCTAGTCATCTAAGTGATCACGTGATCCAAATCAACTAAACCATAACCGATCATCACGTGAGATGGAGTAGTTTTCAATGGTGAACATCACTATGTTGATCATATCTACTATATGATTCACACTCGACCTTTCGGTCTCCGTGTTCCGAGGCCATATCTGCATATGCTAGGCTCGTCAAGTTTAACTTGAGTATTCTGCGTGTGCAAAACTGGCTTGCACCCGTTGTAGATGGACGTTGAGCTTATCACACCCGATCATCACGTGGTGTCTGGGCACGACGAACTTTGGCAACGGTGCATACTCAGGGAGAACACTTCATGATAATTTAGTGAGAGATCATCTTAAAATGCTACCGTCAATCAAAGCAAGATAAGATGCATAAAAGATAAACATCACATGCAATCAATATAAGTGATATGATATGGCCATCATCATCTTGTGCTTGTAATCTCCATCTCCGAAGCACCGTCGTGATCACCATCGTCACCGGCGCGACACCTGGATCTCCATCGTAGCATCATTGGCGTTACGCCATCTATTGCTTCTACGACTATCGCTACCGCTTAGTGATAAAGTAAAGCAATTACAGGGCGTTTGCATTTCATACAATAAAGCGACAACCATATGGCTCCTGCCAGTTGCCGATAACTTCGGTTACAAAACATGATCATCTCATACAATAAAATATAGCATCACGTCTTGACCATATCACATCACAACATGCCCTGCAAAAACAAGTTAGACGTCCTCTACTTTGTTGCAAATTTTACGTGGCTGCTACGGGCTGAGCAAGAACAGTTCTTACCTACGCATCAAAACCACAATGATAGTTCGTCAAGTTAGTGCTGTTTTAACCTTTGCAAGGACCGGGCGTAGCCACACTCGGTTCAACTAAAGTTGGAGAAATAGACACCCGCCAGCCACCTGTGTGCAAAGCACGTCGGTAGAACCAGTCTCGCGTAAGCGTACGCGTAATGTCGGTCCGGGCCGCTTCATCCAACAATACCGCCGAACCAAAGTATTACATGCTGGTAAGCAGTATGACTTGTATCGCCCACAACTCACTTGTGTTCTACTCGTGCATATAACATCAACGCATAAAACCTAGGCTCGGATGCCACTGTTGGGGAACGTAGTAATTTCAAAAAATTTCCTACGCACACGCAAGATCATGGTGATGCATAGCAACGAGAGGGGAGAGTGTCGTCCACGTACCCTCGTAGACCGTAAGAGGAAGCGTTATGACAACGCAGTTGATGTAGTCGTACGTCTTCACAATCCGACCGATCCAAGCACCGGACGTACGGCACTTCCGAGTTCAGCACACGTTCAGCTCTATGACGATCCCTGGACTCCGATCCAGCAGGGTGTCGGGGATGATTTCCGTCAGCACGACGGCGTGGTGACGATGATGATGTTCTACCGACGCAGGACTTCGCCTAAACTCCGCGACGATATGACCGAGGTGGAATATGGTGGAGGGGGGCACCGCACACGGCTAAGGAACGATCACGAAGATCAACTTGTGTGTCATGGGGTGCCCCCTGCCCCCGTATATAAAGGAGCAAGGGGGGAGGCCGGCCGGCCCTAGGGGCGCGCCAAGGAGGGGGGAATCCTCCTCCTAGTGGGAGTAGGATTCCCTTTCCTAGTCCCACTAGGAAGGAGTAAGGGGAAGGAAAGAGAGGAGAGGAGAGGGAGAGGGGGCCGCCCCCCCTAGTCCAATTCAGACTCCCCATGGGGCGCCACCTCCTGGGCTGCTGCCCTCTCTCTCCCCTCAGGCCCACTAAGGCCCAATACTTCCCCGGGGGGTTCCGGTAACCCCTCCGGCACTCCGGTTTTCTCCGAAATCACCCGGAACAATTCCGATGTCCGAATATAGTCATCCAATATATCAATCTTTATGTCTTGACCATTTCGAGACTCCTCGTCATGTCCGTGATCACATCCGGGACCCCGAACAACCTTCGGTACATCAAAACATATAAACTCATAATAAAACTGTCATCGTAACGTTAAGCGTGCGGACCCTACGGGTTCGAGAACTATGTAGACAAGACCTAGAACTGTTTCCGGTCAATAACCAATAGTGGAACCTGGATGCTCATATTGGCTCCTACATATTCTACGAAGATCTTTGTCGGTCAAACCGCATAACAACATACGCTGTTCCCTTTGTCATCGGTATGTTACTTGTCCGAGATTCGATCGTCGGTATCCAATACCTAGTTCAATCTCGTTACCGACAAGTCTCTTTACTTGTTACGTAATGCATCATTCCGTAACTAACTCATTAGTCACATTGCTTGCAAGGCTTATAGTGATGTGCATTACCGAGAGGGCCCAGAGATACCTCTCCGACAATCAGAGTGACAAATCCTAATCTCGAAATACGCCAAACCAACATGTACCTTCGGAGACACCTGTAGAGCACCTTTATAATCACCCAGTTACGCTGTGACGTTTGGTAGCACACAAAGTTTTCCTCCGGTAAACGGGAGTTGCATAATCTCATAGTTTTTAGGAACTATGTATAAGTCATGAAGAAAGCAATAGCAATATACTAAACGATCAAGTGCTAGGCTAACGGAATGGGTCAATACAATCACATCATTCTCCTAATGACGTGATCCCGTTAATCAAATGACAACACATGTCTATGGTTAGGAAACATAACCATCTTTGATTAATGAGCTAGTCAAGTAGAGGCATACTATTGACATTATGTTTGTCTATGTATTCACACATGTATCATGTTTCCGGATAATACAATTCTAGCATGAATAATAAACATGATATGAGGAAATAAATAATAACTTTATTATTGCCTCTAGGGCATATTTCCTTCACGCGGCCCCTCTTTCCCTCTCCCTCTCCCTCTCTTTCCTTCCCCCTTCTCTCTTCCTAGTTGGACTAGGAAAGGAGTCCTACTCCTACTAGGAGGAGGACTCCCTCCTCCTGGCGCTGCCCCAAGGGCGGCCGCCTCCCCTTGCTCCTTTATATACGGGGACAGGGGGCACCTCTAGACACACAAGTTGATCTTCGTGATTGTTCTCTTAGCCGTGTGCGGTGCCCCCCTCCACCATAATCCTCGATAATATTGTAGCGGTGCTTAGGTGAACCCCTGCGACGGTAGAACATCAAGATCGTCACCACGCCGTCGTGCTTACGAAACTCTTCCCCGACACTTTGCTGGATCAGAGTCTGGGGATCGTCATCAAGCTGAACGTGTGCTAGAACTCGGAGGTGCCGTAGTTTCGGTGCTTGATCGGCCGGGCCGTGAAGACGTACGACTACATCAACCGCGTTGTCATAACGCTTCCGCTGTTGGTCTAAGAGGGTACGTAGACAACACTCTCCCCTCTCGTTGCTATGCATCACCATGATCTTGCGTGTGCGTAGGAATTTTTTTGAAATTACTACGTTCCCCAACAGTGGCATCCGAGCCTAGGTTTTATGTGTTGATGTTATATGCACGAGTAGAACACAAGTGAGTTCTGGGCGATATAAGTCATACTGCTTACCAGCATGTCATACTTTGGTTCGGCGGTATTGTTGGATGAAGCGGCCTGGACCGACATTACGTGCACGCTTACGCGAGACTAGTTCTACCGACGGGCTTTGCACATAGGTGGCTGGCGGGTGTAAGTTTCTCCAACTTTAGTTGAACCGAGTGTGGCTACGCCCGGTCCTTGCGAAGGTTAAAACAGCACCAACTTGACAAACTATCGTTGTGGTTTTGATGCGTAGGTAAGATTGGTTTTTGCTTAAGCCCGTAGCAGCCATGTAAAACTTGCAACAAACAAAGTAGAGGACGTCTAACTTGTTTTTGCAGGGCATGTTGTGATGTGATATGGTCAAGGCATGATGCTAAATTTTATTGTATGAGATGTTCATGTTGTGTAACCGAGTTATCGGCAACTGGCAGGAGCCATATGGTTGTCGCTTTATTGTATGCAATGCAATCGCCCTGTAATGCTTTACTTTATCACTAAGCGGTAGCGATAGTCGTAGAAGCATAAGATTGGCGAGACGACAACGATGCTATGATGGAGATCAAGGTGTCGCGCCGGTGACGATGGTGATCATGACGATGCTTCAGAGATGGAGATCACAAGCACAAGATGATGATGGCCATATCATATCACTTATATTGATTGCATGTGATTTTTATCTTTTATGCATCTTATCTTGCTTTGATTGACGGTAGCATTATAAGATGATCTCTCACTAAATTTCAAGATAAAAGTGTTCTCCCTGAGTATGCACCATTGCCAAAGTTCGTTGTGCCCAGACACGACGTGATGATTGGGTGTGATAAGCTCTACGTCCATCTACAACGGGTGCAAGCCAGTTTTGCATATGCAGAATACTCAGGTTAAACTTGACGAGCCTAGCATATGCAGATATGGCCTCGGAACACTGAGACCGAAAGGTCGAGCGTGAATCATATAGTAGATATGATCAACATAGTGATGTTCACCATTGAAAACTACTCCATTTCACGTGATGATCGGTTATGGTTTAGTTGATTTGGATCACATGATCACTTAGAAGATTAGAGGGATGTCTTTCTAAGTGGGAGTTCTTAAGTAATATGATTAATTGAACTTAAATTTATCATGAACTTAGTAACTGATAGTATCTTGCTTGTTTATGTTTGATTGTAGATAGATGGCCCGTGCTGTTGTTCCATTGAATTTTAATGCGTTCCTTGAGAAAGCAAAGTTGAAAGATGATGGTAGCAATTACACGGACTGGGTCCGTAACTTGAGGATTATCCTCATTACTGCACAGAAGAATTATGTCCTGGAAGCACTGCTGGGTGCCAGGCCTGCTGCTGATGCAACTGACGATGTTAAGAACGTCTGGCAGAGCAAACTGATGACTACTCGATAGTTCAATGTGCCATGCTTTACGGCTTAGAACCGGGTTTTCAACGACGTTTTGAACGTCATGGAGCATATGAGATGTTCCAGGAGTTGAAGTTAATATTTCAAGCAAATGCCCGGATTGAGAGATATGAAGTCTCCAATAAGTTCTATAGCTGCAAGATGGAGGAGAACAGTTCTGTGAGTGAGCATATACTCAAAATGTCTGTATAATAATCACTTGATTCAACTGGGAGTTAATCTTCCGGATGATTGCGTCATTGACAGAATTCTCCAATCACTTCCACCTAGCTACAAGAGCTTCGTGATGAACTATAACATGCAAGGGATGGATAAGACAATTCCCGAGCTCTTCGCAGTGCTGAAAGCTGCGGAGGTAGAAATCAAGAAGGAGCATCAAGTGTTGATGGTCAACAAGACCACTAGTTTCAAGAAAAAGGGCAAAGGGAAAAAGAAGGGGAACGTCAAGAAGAACAGCAAGCAAGTTGCTGCTCAAGAGAAGAAACCCAAGTCTGGACCTAAGCCTGAAACTGAGTGCTTCTACTGCAAGCAGACTGGTCACTGGAAGCAGAACTGCCAAGTATTTGGCGGATAAGAAGGATGGCAAGGTGAACAAAGGTATATGTGATATACATGTTATTGATGTGTACCTTACTAGAGCTCACAGTAGCACCTGGGTATTTGATACTGGTTCTGTTGCTAATATTTGCAACTCGAAACAGGGACTACGGATTAAGCGAACACTGGCGAAGGACGAGGTGACGATGCGCGTGGGAAATGGTTCCAAAATCGATGTGATCGCGGTCGGCAGCTACCTCTACATCTACCATCGGGATTAGTATTAGACCTAAATAATTGTTATTTGGTGCCAGCGTTGAGCATGAACATTATATCTGGATCTTGTTTGATGCGAGATGGTTATTCATTTAAATCAGAGAATAATGGTTGTTCTATTTATATGAGTAATATCCTGTATGGTCATGCACCCTTGAAGAGTGGTCTATTTTTGATATATCTCGATAGTAGTGATACACATATTAATAATGTTGAAGCCAAAAGATGCAGAGTTGATAATGATAGTGCAACTTATTTGTGGCACTGCCGTTTAGGTCATATCGGTGTAAAGCGCATGAAGAAACTCCATACTGATGGACTTTTGGAACCACTTGATTATGAATCATTTGGTACTTGCGAACCGTGCCTCATGGGCAAGATGACTAAAATTCCGTTCTCCGGTACTATGGAGAGAGCAACAGATTTGTTGGAAATCATACATACAGATGTATGTGGTCCAATGAATGTTTAAGCTCGTGGCGGATATCGTTATTTTCTCACCTTCACAGATGATTTAAGCAGATATGGGTATATCTACTTAATGAAACATAAGTCTGAAATATTTGAAAAGTTCAAAGAATTTCAGAGTGAAGTTGAAAATCATCGTAACAAGAAAACAAAGTTTCTACGATCTGATCATGGAGGAGAATATTTGAGTTACGAGTTTGGTCTACATTTGAAACAATGCGGAATAGTTTCACAACTCACGCCACCCGGAACACCACAGCGTAATGGTGTGTCCGAATGTCGTAATCGTACTTTACTTGATATGGTGCGATCTATGATGTCTCTTACAGATTTACCGCTATCGTTTTGGGGTTATGCTTTAGAGATGGCCGGATTCACGTTAAATAGGGCACCATCAAAATCCGTTGAGACGACGCCTTATGAACTGTGGTTTGGCAAGAAACCAAATTTGTCGTTTCTGAAAGTTTGGGGCTGCGATGCTTATGTGAAAAAGCTTCAACCTGATAAGCTCGAACCCAAATCGGAGAAATGTGGCTTCATAGGATACCCAAAGGAGACTGTTGGGTACACATTCTATCACAGATCCGAAGGCAAGACATTTGTTGCTAAGAATGGATCCTTTCTAGAGAAGGAGTTTCTCTCGAAAAAAGTGAGTGGGAGAGTAGAACTTGATGAGGTAACTGTACCTACTCCCTTATTGGAAAGTAGTACATCACAGAAACCGGTTTCTGTGACACCTACACCAATTAGTGAGGAAGCTAATGATAATGATCATGAAACTTCAGAACAAGTTACTACTGAACCTCGTAGATCAACCAGAGTAAGATCCGCACCAGAGTGGTATGGTAATCCTGTTCTGGAAGTCATGCTACTAGATCATGATGAACCTACGAACTATGAAGAAGCGATGGTGAGCCCAGATTCCGCAAAATGGCTTGAAGCCATGAAATCTGAGATGGGATCCATGTATGAGAACAAAGTGTGGACTTTGGTTGACTTGCCCAATGATCGGCAAGCAATTGAGAATAAATGGATCTTCAAGAAGAAGACTGACGCTAACGGTAATGTTACTGTCTACAAAGCTCGACTTGTCGCAAAAGGTTTTCGACAAGTTCAAGGGATTGACTACGATGAGACCTTCTCACCCGTAGCGATCCTTAAGTCTGTCCGAATCATGTTAGCGATTGCCGCATTTTATGATTATGAAATTTGGCAGATGGATGTCAAAACTGCATTCCTGAATGGATTTCTGGAAGAAGAGTTGTATATGATGCAACCGGAAGGTTTTGTCGATCCAAAGGGAGCTAACAAAGTGTGCAAGCTCCAGTGATCCATTTATGGACTGGTGCAAGCCTCTCGGAGTTGGAATAAACGCTTTGATAGTGTAATCAAAGCATTTGGTTTTGTACAGACTTTTGGAGAAGTCTGTATTTACAAGAAAGTGAGTGGGAGCTCTGTAGCATTTCTGATATTATATGTAGATGACATATTGCTAATCGGAAATGATATAGAATTTCTGGATAGCATAAAGGGATACTTGAATAAGAGTTTTTCAATGAAAGACCTCGGTGAAGCTGCTTACATATTGGGCATTAAGATCTATAGAGATAGATCAAGACGCTTAATTGGACTTTCACAAAGCACATACCTTGACAAAGGTTCGAAGAAGTTCAAAATGGATCAAGCAAAGAAATGATTCTTGCCTGTGTAACAAGGTGTGAAGTTGAGTAAGACTCAATGCCCGACCACTTCAGAAGATAGAGAGAAAATGAAAGATGTTCCCTATGCTTCAGCCATAGGCTCTATCATGTATGCAATGCTGTGTACCAGACCTGATGTGTGTCTTGCTATAAGTCTAGCAGGGAGGTACCAAAGTAATCCAGGAGTGGATCACTAGACAGCGGTCAAGAACATCCTGAAATACCTGAAAAGGACTAAGGATATGTTTCTCGTATATGGAGGTGACAAAGAGCTCATCGTAAATGGTTACGTTGATGCAAGCTTTGACACTGATCCGGACGATTCTAAATCGCAAACCGGATACGTATTTACATTAAACGGTGAAGCTGTCAGTTGGTGCAGTTCTAAACAAAGCGTCGTGGCGGGATCTACATGTGAAGCGGAGTACATAGCTGCTTCGGAAGCAGCAAACGAAGGAGTCTGGATGAAGGAGTTCATATCCGATCTAGGTGTCATACCTAGTGCATCGGGTCCAATGAAAATCTTTTGTGACAATACTGGTGCAATTGCCTTGGCAAAGGAATCCAGATTTCACATGAGAACCAAGCACATCAAGAGACGCTTCAATTCCATCCGGGATCTAGTCCAGGTGGGAGACATAGAGATTTGCAAGGTACATACGGATCTGAATGTAGCAGACCCGTTGACTAAGCCCCTTCCACGAGCAAAACATGATCAACACCAAGGCTCCATGGGTGTTAGAATCATTACTGTGTAATCTAGATTATTGACTCTAGTGCAAGTGGGAGACTGAAGGAAATATGCCCTAGAGGCAATAATAAAGTTATTATTTATTTCCTTATATCATGATAAATGTTTATTATTCATGCTAGAATTGTATTTACCTTAAACATAATACTTGTGTGAATACATACACAAACTAAACGTCACTAGTATGCCTCTACTTGACTAGCTCGTTAATCGAAGACATGTGTTGTCATTTGATTAACGGGATCACATCATTAGGAGAATGATGTGATTGACATGATCCATTCCATTAGCTTAGCACCCGATCGTTTAGTATGTTGCTATTGCTTTCTTCATGACTTATACATGTTCCTGTGACTATGAGATTATGCAACTCCCGTTTGCCGGAGGAACACTTTGTGTGCTACCAAACGTCACAACGTAACTGGGTGATTATAAAGGTGCTCTACAGGTGTCTCCAAAGGTACATGTTGGGTTGGCGTATTTCGAGATTAGGATTTGTCACTCCGATTGTCGGAGAGGTATCTCTGGGCCCTCTCGGTAATGCACATCACTTAAGCCTTGCAAGCAATGCAACTAATGAGTTAGTTGCGAGATGATGTATTATGGAACGAGTAATGAGACTTGCCGATAACGAGACTGAACTAGGTATTGAGATACCGACGATTGAATCTCGGGCAAGTAACATACTGATGACAAAGGGAACAACGTATGTTGTTATGCGGTCTGACCGATAAAGATCTTCGTAGAATATGTAGGAGCGAATATGAGCATCCAGGTTTCGCTATTGGTTATTGACCGGAGACGTGTCTCGGTCATGTCTACATTGTTCTCGAACCCGTAGGGTCCGCACGCTTAACTTTACGATGACAGTTTCATTATGAGTTTATATATTTTGATGTACCGAAGGTTGTTCGGAGTCCCGGATGTGATCACGGACATGACGAGGAGTCTCGAAATGGTCGAGACGTAAAGATCGATATATTGGACGACTATATTCGGACACCGGAAGTATTCCGGGTGATTTCGGAGAAAACCGGAGTGCCGGAAGGGTTACCGGAACCCCTCGGGGAAGTATTAGGCCTTAGTGGGCCTGAGGGGAGAGAGAGGGCAGCAGCCCAGGAGGTGGCGCGCCCCCTCCCATGGGGAATCCGAATTGGACTAGGGGAGGGGGGCGCGGCCCCTCTTTCCCTCTCCCTCTCCCTCTCTTTCCTTCCCCCTTCTCTCTTCCTAGTTGGACTAGGAAAAGGGAGTCCTACTCCTACTGGGAGGAGGACTCCCCCCTCCTTGGCGCGCCCCAAGGGCCGGCCGGCCTCCCCCCTTGCTCCTTTATATACGGGGGCAGGGGGCACATCTAGACACACAAATTGATCTTCGTGATCGATCTCTTAGCCGTGTGCGGTGCCCCCCTCCGCCATAATCCTCGATAATATTGTAGCGGTGCTTTGGCGAAGCCCTACGACGGTAGAACATCAAGATCGTCACCACGCCGTCGTGCTGACGAAAATCTTCCCCGACACTTTGCTGGATCGGAGTCTGGGGATCGTCATCGAGCTGAACGTGTGCTAGAACTCGGAGGTCCCGTAGTTTCGGTGCTTGATCGGTCGGGCCGTGAAGACGTACGACTACATCAACCGCGTTGTCATAACGCTTCCACTGTCGGTCTACGAGGGTACGTAGACAATACTCTCCCCTCTCGTTGCTATGCATCACCATGATCTTGCGTGTGCGTAGGAATTTTTTTGAAATTACTACGTTCCCCTACACGTGCGTCATCAGGGGAACATTGTTATGCAAAACATTGTTACCAACCTTGCATTTCGGATATCAGACATTGTTACAGACCTGCATTTCAAACGGAAAACAATGTTACAGAAACATTGTTATGGACCCAGCATATTTACATAACCCTGGTCATAAAACAGTGTAACGGACCAGAGGCAGAACCGGGACAAGCATCAACACGGGAACATTTGGATTACGTACTATTTGTTAGTTATGTTCTCAAATCATATAGTTTTGTTTATATAAGTCTTATAAGCTCTTCTATTAAGGAAGATACACTCGCCAGAAACAATGTTACGGGTTTCGGATGTATTCAAGACTAGGCTGTGAAGGCAGAACCGGACCTTCTAAACAAAGTTACGATTCCTGAATTGGAGTTTGCTGCGTCAACCGTTGGCTACCCGAAAGACATTGTTAGGGATCCTGTTGTCACCATCCATGGCCCAGCTAAAGGAACAGCGTGGTTCCCGACCGTGCGTCATCAGGGGAACATTGTTATGCAAAACATTGTTACCGACCTTGCATTTCGGATATCAGACATTGTTACAGACCTGCATTGCAAACAGAAAACATTATTACAGAAACATTGTTATGAACCCAGCATATTTACATAAGCCTGGTCGTAAAACAATGTAACAGACCAGAGGCAGAACCGGGACAAGCATCAACAGGGGAACATTTGGATTACGTACTATTTGTCAGTTATGTTTTCAAATCATATACTTTTGTTATATAAGTCTTATAAGCTCTTTTATTAAGGAAGATACACTCGCCAGGAACAATGTTACGGGTTTGGGATGTATTTAAGCGTAGGCTGTGAAGGCAGAACCGGACCTTCTAAACAATGTTACGATTCCCGAATTGGAGTTAGCTGCGTCCATCGTCGGCTACCCGAAAGACATTGTTAGGGATCCTGTTGTCACCATCCATGGCCCAGCTAAAGGAACATCATGGTTCCCGACCGTGCGTCATCAGAGGAATATTGTTATGCAAAACATTGTTACCGACTTTGCATTGCGGATATCAAACATTGTTACAGACCTTGCATTGTGAATAGGAAACACTGTTGCCGACCTTGCATTGAGAATAGAAAACATTGTAACCAACCATGATTTGCGAACAGAAAACATGGTTACCTAAACATTGTTACGGACCCAACATATTTACATAAGCCTAGTCGTAGAACAATTTTTCGGACCAGAGGTAGTACCAGGATGTTGGGGAACGTAGTAATTTCAAAAATTTTCCTACGCACACGCAAGACCATGGTGATGGCATAGCAACGAGAGGGGAGAGTGTATGTCCACGTACCCTCGTAGACCGTAAGCGGAAGCGTTATAACAACGCGGTTGATGTAGT
This sequence comes from Aegilops longissima, assembly GCA_021605205.1. Taxonomy (NCBI): domain Eukaryota; kingdom Viridiplantae; phylum Streptophyta; class Magnoliopsida; order Poales; family Poaceae; genus Aegilops; species Aegilops longissima. The sequence continues at coordinate 3,909,272 of CM038682.1, read as the reverse complement.
CGACGCCTTCACGATCCGAGCGATCCAAGTACCGAACGACGGCACCTCCGAGTTCTGCACACGCTCAGCTCGATGACGATCCCGGACTCGATCCAGCAAAGTGTCGGGATGAGTTCCACAAGACGACGGCGTGGGACGATGATGATGCTCCACCGACGCAGGGCTTCGCCTTAAGCTCATGACGATATGACTTCTCCGCGCAGGGCTTCGCCTAAGCCCGCGACGATATGACCGAAGTGGAATATGGTGGAAGGGGCACCGACACGGCTAAGGAACGATCCGTAGATCAACTTGTGTGTCATGTGGTGCCCCCTGCCCTCAGATATAAAGGAGCAAAGGGGTGCGGCCAGCCCAGGCGGCGCTGAGGAGTCCTACTCCCACCGAGTAGGACTCCCCCTTCCTAGTTGGAATAGGATTGGGGAGGGGAAGAGAGAAGGGCCGCCCCCCTTCCTTGTCCTATTCGGACTAGAGGGGGAGGGGGCGCGGCCTGCCCTGGCCGGCCCTTCCTCTTCTCCCTATGGCCCATCAAGGCCCATTGACCCCCCGGGGGGTTCCGGTAACCGCCCGGTGTTCCGGTAACTTCCTCTTTTCATCCGGAACCTTTCCGAAGTCCAAACATAGGCTTCCAAAATATCAATCTTTATGTCTCGACCATTTCGAGACTCCTCGTCATGTCCGTGATCACATCCGGACTCAACAACCTTCGTACATCAACTTATAAACTCATAATGAACTGCCATCAAACGTTAGCGTGCGGACCCTACGGGTTCGAGAACTATGTAGACATGACCTAGAACCATTCTCGGTCAATAACCAATAGCGGAACCTGGATGCCCATATTGGTTCCTACATATTCTACGAAGATCTTTATCGGTCAAACCGCATAACAACATACGTTGTTCCTTTGTCATCGGTATGTTACTTACCCGAGATTCGATCGTCGGTATCCAATACCTAGTTCAATCTCGCTATGGTAAGTCTCTTTACTCGTTCCGTAATACATCATCTCACAACTAACTCATTAGTTGTAATGCTTGCAAGGCTTATGTGATGTGTATTACCGAGAAGGCCCAGAGATACCTCTCCGACAATCGGAGTGACAAAACCTAATCTCGAAATACGCCAACCCAACAAGTACCTTTGGAGACACCTGTAGTACTCCTTTATGATCACCCAGTTACGTTGTGACGTTTGGTAGTACCCAAAGTGTTCCTCCGGTAAACGGGAGTTGCATAATCTCATAGTTACAGGAACATGTATAAGTCAAATAGAAAGCAATAGCAATATACTAAACGATCAAGTGCTAAGCTAACGGAATGGGTCATGTCAATCACATCATTCTTCTAATGAGGTGATCCCATTAATCAAATGACAACACATGTCTATGGTTAGGAAACACAACCATCTTTGATTAATGAGCTAGTCTAGTAGAGGCTTACTAGTGACTATCTGTTTGTCTATGTATTCACACATGTATTATGTTTCCGGTTAATACAATTCTAGCATGAATAATAAACATTTATCATGATATAAGGAAACAAATAATAACTTTATTATTGCCTCTAGGGCATATTTCCTTCAGTCTCCCACTTGCACTAGAGTCAATAATCTAGATTACACAGTAATGATTCTAACACCCATGGAGTCTTGGTGCTGATCATGTTTTGCTCGTGGAAGAGGCTTAGTCAACGGGTCTGCAACATTCAGATCCGTATGTATTTTGCAAATCTCTATGTCTCCCACTTGGACTTGGTCCCGAATGGAGTTGAAGCGTCTTTTGATATGCTTGGTCCTCTTGTGAAATCTGGATTCCTTTGCCAAGGAAATTGCACCAAGATTGTCACGAAGATCTTCATTGGTCCCGATGCACTAGGTATGACACCTAGATCGGAAATGAACTATTTCATCCAGACTCTTCATTTGCTGCTTCCAAGCAGCTATGTACTCCGCTTCACATGTAGATCCCGCCACGACGCTTTGTTTAGAACTGCACCAACCGACAGCTCCACCGCTTAACAAAAACACGATCCGGTTTGCGATTTAGAATCGTCCGGATCAGTGTCAAAGCTTGCATCGACGTAACCATTTACGACTAGCTCTTTGTCACCTCCATATACGAGAAACATATCCTTAGTCCTTTTCGTATTTCAGGATGTTCTTGACCGCTGTCCAGTGATCCACCTGGATTACTTTGGTACCTTCCTGCCAAGCTTACAGCTAAGCATACGCCGGTCTGGTACACAGCATTGCATACATGATAGAGCCTATGGCTGAAGCATAGGAACATCTTTCATTTTCTCTCTATCTTCTGCTGTGGTCGGGAATTGAGTCCGACTCAATCTTACACCTTGTAATACAGGTAAAAACCTTTCTTTGCCTGATCCATTTTGAACTTCTTCAAAACTTTATCAAGGTATGTGCTTTGTGAAAGTCCAATTAAGCCGCCTTGATCTATCTCTATAGATCTTGATGCCCAATATGTAAGCAGCTTCACCGAGGTCTTTCATTGAAAACTTTTATTCAAGTATCCTTTATGCTATCCAGAAATTCTATATCATTTCCAATCAATAATATGTCGTCCACATATAATATCGAAATGCTACAGAGCTCCCACTCACTTTCTTGTAAATACAGGCTTCTCCAAAAGTCTCAGATAAAACCATATGCTTTGATCACACTATCAAAGCGCTTATTCCAACTCCGAGAGGCTTGCACTGCACCATAAATTGATCGCTGGAGCTTGCACACTTTGTTAGCACCTTTTGGATCAACAAAACCTTCTGGTTGCATCATATACAACTCTTCTTCTAGAAATCCATTCAAGAATGCAGTTTTACATCCATTTGCCAAATTTCATAATCATAAAATGCGGCAATTGCTAACATGATTCGACAGACTTAAGCATCGCCACGGTGAGAAAGTCTCATCATAGTCAACCCCTTGAACTTGTCGAAAACCTTTTGCAACAAGTCGAGCTTTGTAGACAGTTATATTACCATCAGCGTCAGTCTTCTTCTTAAAGATCCATTTATTCTCAATGGCTTGCCAATCATCGAGCAAGTCAACCAAAGTCCATACTTTGTTCTCATACATGGATCCCATCTCAGATTTCATGGCTTCCAGCCATTTCATGAATCTGGGCTCACCATCGCTTCTTCATAGTTTGTAGGTTCGCCATGGTCAAGTAACATGACTTCCAGAATAGGATTACCGTACCACTCGGGTGCGTATTTTATTCTGCTTGACCTACGAAGTTCAGTAGCAACTTGATCTGAAGTTTCATGATCAACATCATTAGTTTCCTCACCAATTGGTGTAGTTGTCACAGGAACCGTTTCTTGTGATGAACTACTTTCCAATAAGGGAGCAGATACAGTTATCTCATCAAGTTCTACTTTCCTCCCACTCACTTCTTTCGAGAGAAACTCCTTCTCTAGAAAGGATCCGAATTTAGCAACGAAAATCTTGCCTTCAGATCTGTGATAGAAGGTGTACCCAACAGTCTCCTTTGGGTATCCTATGAAGACACATTTCTCCGATTTGGGTTCGAGCTTATCTGGTTGAAGTTTCTTTACATAAGCATCGCAGCCCCAAACTTTAAGAAACGACAACTTTGGTTTCTTGCCAAACCACAGTTCATACGGTGTCGTCTCAACAGATTTAGATGGTGCCCTATTTAACGTGAACGCGCCATCTCTAAAGCATATCCCCAAAACGATAGCGGTAAATCAGTAAGAGACATCATAGATTGCACCATATCAAGTAAAGTACGACACGACGCTCGGACACACCATTTCTCTGTGGTGTTCCGGTGGCGTGAGTTGCTAAACTATTCCACATTGTTTCAAATGTAAACCAAACTCAGAACTCAAATATTCTCCTCCACGATCAGATCGTAGAAACTTTATTTTCTTGTTACGATGATTTTCCACTTCACTCTGAAATTCTTTGAACTTTTCAAATGTTTCAGATTTGTGTTTCATTAAGTAGATATACCCATATCTGCTCAAATCATCTGTGAAGGTGAGAAAATAACGATACCCGCCACAAGGCCTCAACATTCATTGGACCACAAACATCAGTATGTATGATTTCCAACAAATCAGTTGATCGCTCTATAGTTCCGGAGAACGGCGTTTTAGTCATCTTGCCCATGAGGCATGGTTCGTAAGTACCAAATGATTCATAATCAAGTGATTCCGAAGCCCATCAAGATGGAGTTTCTTCATGCGTTTTACACCGATATGACCCAAACGGCAAGTGCCACAAATAAGTTGCATTATCATTATCAACTCTGATCTTTTGGTTTCAACACTATGAATATGTGTATTACTACTATCGAGATTCAATAAAATAGACCACTCTTCAAGGGTGCATGACCATAAAAGATATTATTCATATAAATAGAACAACCATTATTCTCTGTTTTAATGAATAACCGCCTCGCATCAAACAAGATCCAGATATAATGTTCATGCTCAACGCCGCACCAAATAACAATTATTTAGGTCTAAAACTAATCCCGATGGTAGATGTAGAGGTAGCGTGCCGACCGCGATCACATCGACTTTGGAACCATTTCCCACGCAAGATCGTCACCTCGCCCTTAGCCAATCTTCGCAATCCGTAGTTCCTGTTTCGAGTTGCAAATATTAGCAATGTAACCAGTATCAAATACCTGTGTACTACTGCGAGTATTAGTAAGGTACACATCAATAACATGTATATCACATATACCTTTGATCACCTTGCCATCCTTCTTATCCGCCAAATACTTGGGGCAGTTCCGCTTCAAAGGTCCAGTTTGCTTGCAGAATAACACTCGTTTCAGGCTTAGGCCCAGACTTGGGTTTCTTCTCTTGAGCAGCAACTTTCTTGCTGTTCTTTTGAAGTTCCTTCTTCTTTCCTTTGCCCTTTTCTTGAAACTAGTGGTCTTGTTGACCATCAACACTTGATGCTCTTTCTTGATTTCTACCTCCATGCTTTTAGCATTGCGTAAGAGCTCGGAATTGTTTTGGTCATCCCTTGCATATTATAGTTCATCACGAAGCTCTTGTAGCTTGGTGGCAGTGATTGGAGAATTCTGTCAATGACACTATCATCCGGAAGAGTAACTCCCAGTTGAATCAAGTGATTATTATACCCAGACATTTTGAGTATATGTTCACCGATGTAACTATTCTCCTCCATCTTGCAGCTATAGAACTTATTGGAGACTTCATATCTCTCAATCCGGGCATTTGCTTGAAATATTAACTTCAACTCCTGGAACATCTCATATGCTCAATGACGCTCAAAACGCCGTTGAACACCCGGTTCTAAGCCGTAAAGCATGGCACATCGAACTATCGAGTAGTCATCAGCTTTGCTCGCCAGACGTTGACAACTTCGGCGTTGTTCTGCAGCAGGCCTGGCACCCAGCGGTGCTTCCAGGACGTAATTCTTCCGTGCAGCAATGAGGATAATCCTCGTTACGGACCCAGTCCGTAATTGCTACCATCATCTTTCAACTTTGCTTTCTCAAGGAACGCATTAAAATTCAACGGAACAACAGCACGAGCCATCTATCTACAGTAAATATAGACAAGCAAAATACTATCAGGTACTAAGTTCATGATAAATTTAAGTTTAATTAATCATATTAAAAACTCCCACTTAGACAGACATCTCTAGTCATCTAAGTGATTACGTGATCCAAATTAACTAAACCATGTCCGATCATCACGTGAGATGGAGTAGTTTCAATGGTGAACATCACTATGTTGATCATATCTACTATATGATTCACGCTCGACCTTTCGGTCTCCGTGTTCCGAGGCCATATCTGTTATATGCTAGGCTCGTCAAGTTTAACCTGAGTATTCTGCGTGCGCAACTGTTTTGCACCCGTTGTATTTGAACGTAGAGCCTATCACACCCGATCATCACGTGGTGTCTCAGCACGAAGAACTTTCGCAACGGTGCATACTCAGGGAGAACACTTCTTGATAATTTTAGTGAGAGATCATCTTATAATGCTACCGTCAATCAAAGCAAGATAAGATGCATAAAGGATAAACATCACATGCAATCAATATAAGTGATATGATATGGTCATCATCATCTTGTGCTTGTGATCTCCATCGCCGAAGCACCGTCATGATCACCATCGTCACCGGCGTGACACCTTGATCTCCATCGTAGCATCTTTGTCGTTTCGCCAACTGTTGCTTCTACGACTATCGCTACCGCTTAGTGATAAAGTAAAGCAATTACATGGCGTTTGCATTTCATACAATAAAGCGACAACCATATGGCTCCTGCCAGTTGCCGATAACTCGGTTACAAAACATGATCATCTCATACAATAAAATATAGCATCACGTCTTGACCACATCACATCACAACATGCCCTGCAAAAACAAGTTAGACGTCCTCTACTTTGTTGTTGCAAGTTTTACGTGGCTGCTACGGGCTGAGCAAGAACCGTTCTTACCTACGCATCAAAACCAAACCGATAGTTTGTCAAGTTGGTGCTGTTTTAACCTTCGCAAGGACCGGGCGAGCCACACTCGGTTCAACTAAAGTGAGAGAGACAGACACCGCCGGTCACCTTTAAGCAACGAGTGCTCGGAGCGGTGAAACCAGTCTCGCGTAAGCGACGCGTAATGTCGGTCCGGGCCGCTTCATCTCACAATACCGCTGAACCAAAGTATGACATGCTGGTAAGCAGTATGACTTATATCGCCCACAACTCACTTGTGTTCTACTCGTGCATATGACATCAACGCATAAAACCAGGCTCGGATGCCACTGTTGGGGAACGAGTAATTTCAAAAATTATCCCACGCACACGCAAGACCATGGTGATGGCATAGCAACGAGAGGGGAGAGTGTATGTCCACGCACCCTCGAGAACGAAGCGAAGCGTTATAACAACGCTGTTGATGTAGTCGACGTCTTCACGATCCGACCGATCCAAGTACCGAACGACGGCACCTCCGAGTTCTGCACACGCTCAGCTCGATGACGATCCCGGACTCGATCCAGCAAAGTGTCGGGATGAGTTCCACAAGACGACGGCGTGGGACGATGATGATGCTCCACCGACGCAGGGCTTCGCTTAAGCTCCGCGACGATATGACTTCTCCGGTGCAGGGCTTCGCCTAAGCTCCGCGACGATATGACGAAGTGGAATATGGTGGAAGGGGCACCGACACGGCTAAGGAACGATCCGTAGATCAACTTGTGTGTCATGGGTGCCCCCTGCCCTCAGATATAAAGGAGCAAAGGGGTGCGGCCAGCCCAAGGAAGGCGCTGAGGAGTCCTACTCCCACCGAGTAGGACTCCCCCTTCCTAGTTGGAATAGGATTGGGGAGGGAAGAGAGAGAGAGCCGCCCCTTTCCTTGTCCTATTCGGACTAGAGGGGAGGGGGCGCGCCTGCCCTGGCCGGCCCTTCCTCTTCTCCCTATGGCCCATCAAGGCCCATTGACCCCCCGGGGGATTCCGGTAACCCCCCGGTGTTCCGGTAACTTCCTGTTTTCATCCGGAACCTTTCCGAAGTCCAAACATAGGCTTCCAATATATCAATCTTTATGTCTCGACCATTTCGAGACTCCTCTTCATGTCCGTGATCACATCCGGGACTCCGAACAACCTTCGGTACATCAACTGATAAACTCATAATGAACTGCCATCGAAACGTTAAGCGTGCGGACCCTACGGGTTCGAGAACTATGTAGACATGACCTAGAACCATTCTCGGTCAATAACCAATAGCGGAACCTGGATGCCCATATTGGATCCTACATATTCTACGAAGATCTTTATCGGTCAAACCGCATAACAACATACGTTGTTCCCTTTGTCATCGGTATGTTACTTACCCGAGATTCGATCGTCGGTATCCAATACCTAGTTCAATCTCGTTACTGGTAAGTCTCTTTACTCGTTCTGTAATAAATCATCTCACAACTAACTCATTAGTTGTAATGCTTGCAAGGCTTATGTGATGTGTATTACTGAGAAGGCCCAGAGATACCTCTCCGACAATCGGAGTGACAAAACCTAATCTCGAAATACGCCAACCCAACAAGTACCTTTGGAGACACCTGTAGTACTCCTTTATGATCACCCAGTTACGTTGTGACGTTTGGTAGTACCCAAAGTGTTCCTCCGGTAAACGGGAGTTGCATAATCTCATAGTTACAGGAACATGTATAAGTCATGAAGAAAGCAATAGCAATATACTAAACGATCAAGTGCTAAGCTAACGGAATGGGTCATGTCAATCACATCATTCTTCTAATGAGGTGATCCCATTAATTAAATGACAACACATGTCTATGGTTAGGAAACACAACCATCTTTGATTAATGAGCTAGTCTAGTAGAGGCTTACTAGTGACTATCTGTTTGTCTATGTATTCACACATGTATTATGTTTCCGGTTAATACAATTCTAGCATGAATAATAAACATTTATCATGATATAAGGAAACAAATAATAACTTTATTATTGCCTCTAGGGCATATTTCCTTCACAGGACAAGCATCGACACGGGAACATTTGGATTACGTGCTATTTGTGAGTGACTTTTTAAAATCATATGGTTTTGTTTATATAAGTCTTATAAGCTCTTTTATTAAGGAAGATACACTCGCGAGGAACAATGTTACGGGTTTCAGATGTATTCAAGTGTAGGCTGTGAAGGCAGAACCGGACCTTCTAAACAAAGTTACGATTCCCGAATTGGAGTTTGCTACATCCACCGTCGGCTACCCGAAAGAAATTGTTAGGGATCCTATTGTCACCATCCATGGCCCAGCTAAAGGAACAACATGGTTCCTAATACGTCTCCAACGTGTCTATAATTTTTGATTGCTCCATGCCATATTATCTACTGTTTTGGACTATCTTGGGCTTTATTTTCCACTTTTATATTACTTTTGGGACTAACCTATTAACCGGAGGCCCAGCCCAGATTTGTTGTTTTTTTGCCTATTTCAGTGTTTTGAAGAAAAGGAATATCAAACGGAGTCCAAAAGACCTGAAACTCCACAGAACCTATTTTTGGACCAGAAGAAGTCCATGGAGTACCGGAAGCTCATCAGGGGAGTCCCGGGCTGCCCACGAGGGTGGGGGGCGCGCCCACCCCCCTGGGGCATGCCCCCCTACCTCGTGCCCAGCCCGGAAGTCCACCAACGTACCTCCTGCACCCATATATACTCTCGTACCCTAAAACTTCCAGAACGGAGATTGGATCACAAGTTCCGCCGCCGCAAGCCTCTATAGCCACAAAAAACCAATCGGGGCCTTCTCCGACACCCTGCCGGAGGGGGCCATCATCACCGGTGGCCATGGAGAAGTATCTCGGAGGGGTCTTCATCACCACGAAGGCCAAGGACCAGAAGGTGGAGGCCATGGAGGAGGAAGCACAAGGGGGAGAACCTCTCCTCCTCTCCTCCGGTGGCTCCGGAGTGCCATCGGGAGGGGAATCATCGCCACGGTGATCGTGTTCATCAATATCACCATCCTCATCTCTTTTACGTGGTCCACTCTCCCGCACACCGTTGTAATCCCCTACTTGAACATGGTGCTTTATCCCACATATTATGATCCAATGATGTGTTGCCATCCTATGATGTTTTGAGTAGATATCTTTTGTCTTTGGGTTGATTGATGATCTAGATTGGTATGAGTTGTATGTTTTACTTTGATGCTGTCCTATGGTGCTCTCCGTGTCGCGCAAGCGTGAGGGATTCCCGCTGTAGGGTGTTGCAATACGTTCATGATTCGCTTATAGTGGGTTGCTAGAGTGACAGAAGCTTAAACCCGAGTAAGAGGGATTGTTGCGTATGGGAATAAAGAGGACTTGATGCTTTAATGCTATGGTTGGGTTTTACCTTAATGATCTTTAGTAGTTGCGGATGCTTGCTAGAGTTCCAATCATAAGTGCATATGATCCAATTAGAGAAAGTATGTTAGCTTATGCCTCTCCCTCATATGAAACTGCAATAGTGATTACCGGTCTTGTTAGCAATTGCCTAGGACAATTCCGCACACCGATCCACCATTATTCCACACTCGCTATTTATAATACTAAGTAATATATTCTAACTTTATGTTAACAGCACCTACTTTTATGTTTTAGCTCTCCGATACCATGCAAAGTTATCCTCTTCATACCCACAACGTAGTTTTATTTCTCGGTGCTAGTTGGAAGCAAATCTTCGGTGCACGTAGAGTCGTATCAGTGGCAGATAGGGCTTGAGAGAATATTGATCTTACCTTTAGCTCCTTGTGGGTTCGACAGTCCATACTTATCACTTCCATCTTTGGAAAGTGCTACGATGATTCCTTGCACTTGGGGATTATCAAGCTCTTTTCTGGCGCCATTGCCGGGGAGCAATAGCGTGGGGTTGGCATTCTCGTGTGTGCTTGTTTGCTTTCTTCATTAAGTAGATTTTGTTTTTACCTTTTTGTTTCTGTTTAGTTGTGGGTGAAACATAAAAAAAAATTTAAAATAAAAATACAAAAAAAATTATTACTTGCCTCTCATGCCTAAAAGTTTTTCAAAAAGAGAAGTGAGTGGAAGGTTTTGCATTGAAGAAGTGAGGGTCGACCTTGAACACTTGTGTTCATGCTCACGGAGAAAATGTAGAATTTTTCATGGAAGTTTCTCTGTAAATAATTATCCTCTTGTATATATTCATTGTATTATAAAACTAAATGTGCCAAGCTTGGTTTTAGGATGATTAGATTGCTTGTTTACTATGTGCAGAACAAAAACAGAAACTTTGTCTGTAGTGCATGAATTTAAATTTCGAACTAGAAAGTGAAATGGTTCTGATTCGTTTTGCACATTACTTCTGTACAAATTGTTAAAATTTTAAAATTTAGTTTATAATTTTAGGAGTTAGATAAGTTTGTCAAACTTCCAGATTACTACAGACTGTTCAGTTTTTAACAGATTCTGTTTTGCGTGTGTTGTTTGCTTATTTCGATGAAACTATGGCTAGTATTGGAGGGTATGAACCATAGAGAACTTGGAATACAGTAGGTTTAACACCCATACAAATAAATAATGAGTTCATGACAGTACCTAAAGGTAGTGATTTGCTTTGTTACACTAACGGATCTCACAAGTTTTTGTTAAAGTTTTGTGTGGATGAAGTGTCCGAAGGTCGAGGAGATATCAATATGAGAAGAATAAAGAGAGACAAGAGTTCACGCTTTGGGATGCCCAAGGCACCCCAAGTAAATATTCCAAGGATACTCAAGCATCTAAGCTTGGGGATGCCCCGGTTGGCATCCCATCTTTCTTCTTCAACATTTATCGGTATACCTCGGGTTTTGTTTCATTCACATGACTTGTGTCCTTTGTGTTTTTTTCTTTTTCTTCAAGAAGCATGCTAGAATGAGATATCCCTTCAATTATTTATAGAATACTTCATGTGCTTCACTTAAATCTTGTAAGTATGATCTTATAGAATTGCTCTTTGTGCTTCACTTAAATCTTTTGAGTATGGTTTTATACAATGCTTCATGTGCTTCACTTATACATTTTGAGCTTGGATATTGGTTAGTTGTGGAATGCTCCATGAACTTCACTTATATATTTTGGAGTATGAATAATACTATTATTAAAGTGGGTTGGAAGAGTGTCAACTAGGAATTAGTGATCCCGCTATTTTGGAGGATGTTGAATCTTAGTGTGATATTTATGAAAGTGGATTTGGAAGAGTGTCAACTTTAGCTAGTACTGATTCCACTATTTCGGAAGAGGTTCGAATTGAGTATGAGAACAAATTTGCTATCCATGATGCTACTGAAAATTTTTTATGAGGGAGGAATACATGCTTGTAGGAGTTGCAACAATATCAAGTTTCTTCTCCATGTGCTTAAAGTTTTGAAGTTATACTTGTTTTGCCTTCCTATGCTAGTTGATTGTTGTTCTTATAAGTTGTGTGCTCACAAAATCCCTAGGAATAGGAAGTGTGTTAGATTTAAATATGCTAGTCATATTCTTCAAGATGCTCTCTTTGTGTTTCAATTCCTATCTTTTATGAGAGCATCATTGAAATCTTCAGGCCTAGCTGAAAGGCATTAAAGAAAAGCGTTTGTTGGGAGACAGCCCAATATTTACCCTTACTGTTTTTGTGAGCTACTGTAGTAATCATGTTTAATAGCTTTAGTTTCAATTAAGTGCCAAGTAAGACCTTTGGGAAGACTTGGGTGAAAGTTGATGTGATCTTGCTGTAAAAAACAGAAACTTTGCGCTCACGAGAATAGATGTCATTTTTTTACAGAAGAGTGATTTTGAGTTGATTCTTTTTGCACACGATTAATAGACAAATTCCTCACGTCCACCAATTTATTTCATAATTTTTGGCGTAGCAGATGTATGGTTATTGTTCAGATCATTACAGACTGTTCTGTTTCTGACAGATTCTGTTTTCATTGCATAGTTTGCTTGTTTTCTAGTTTCTATGACTTATATTCTTCAATATAATTTGTAGAAATGATATGGTACAGTAGGCATTGTTCGAAAACAATTATGAACCTTGTCATTGTCAGTACCAAAGTGAATGGTTTGCTCTTTATCATACTAACCTATCTCACGAAGTTTGGCTAAGTTTTGTGTGATTGAAGTTTTCAAGTTTTGGGTGAGATATCGATATGAGGAGAATAAGGAGTGGAAAGACCCTAAGCTTGGGGATGCCCGAGGCACCCCAAGGTAATATTCAAGGAAGACTCAAGCGCCCAAGCTTGGGGATGCCCCGGGAGGCATCCCCTCTTTCGTCTTCAAAAATATCGGTATACTTTACTCGGAGCTATATTTTTATTCATCATATGATATGTGTTTTGCTTGGAGCATGTTTTCAATTTTACTTGCTGTTTGAATAAAATCATTGAATCTGAAATATTGAATGAAAAAGAATCCTCCCGTGGCTAGTTAATTATTTGACTACTCAGTGTTCTTCATTCATATCTTTTGGAGTGGTTTGTCAATTGCTCATGTGCTTCATGTATATCCTATGAGTAAATGGTTGAATAAATTGGATGTCATAAACCTGAATTTATATATTTTCATATGCTTATAACATGGGGAGTAATGACTTACACATAATAAGTATGGGTAGTAAAACTTATTGGAAGTTAGCAAACGTAGAATCGGTCACTTGAACAGTTCATGAAAGAATATTGTAGGAAGAGGAGTTTCACATATAAATATACTATCTTGGACATCTTTTATGATTGGGAGCACTCATTAAAATATGACATGCTAAAAGAGTTGATGTTGGACAAGGAAGACAACGTAATGGGTTACGTTTTCTTATATCTGAGATAAAGTATGTTGTCATGGATCCTCTAACATGTTGAGCTTTCCTTTCCCCCTCATGCTAGCCAAATTCGCAGCACCAAGTAGAAATACTACTTGTGCTTCCAAATACCCTTAAACCAGTTTTGCCATGAGAGTCCACCATATCTACCTATGGATTGAGTAAGATCCTTCAAGTAAGTTGTCATCGGTGCAAAGCAATAAAAATTCCTCTAAATATGTATGATTGATTGGTGTGGGAGAAATAAGCTTTATACGATCTTGTGATGTGGAAGTAATAAAAGCGACAGACTGCATAATAAAGGTTCATATCACAAGGGGCAATATAAAGTGACGTTCTTTCACATTGAGATTTTATGCATCCAACCATAAAAGCGCATGGCAACCTCTGCTTCCCTATGCGAAGGGCCTATCTTTTATTATTATCTTCTACCTTATGCAAGAGTCACGGTGATCTTCACCTTTCCTTTTTCATTTTATCCTTTGGCAAGCCTAGCATGTTGGAAAGAACCTGATATATATATCTAATTGGATGTAGGGGAGCATGAGTTATTATTGTTGACATTACCCTTGAGGTAAAAGGTTGTGGGGCAAAACTATAAGCCCCTATCTTTCTCTGTGTCTGATTAAAACTCCATAACCACAAGTATTGCATGAGTGTTAGCAATTGTGAAAGATTAAAAGATAGTTGAGTATGTGAAGTTTGCTGAATCAAAGCTCTGACATAGACTCTTCCTGAAAATAGGATGAATTGCAATTGTTTGATGACCGAGAATGTTGTTTGTTAGTTTTCAAGAAAGTTTATGATCCATACTTTAAAATTGTGAATTTCTTGTTACTTGATCATGAAAAGTTTTATGAGATGAGCTATGGTTATGATATGTAGTGATGCTAGAAAAAGTGATTGGAATTATCATTGATCAAACTTAAGCACTTACTAGCATTCCGCATCAAAAATTATCTTTTTTATCATTTACCTACTCGAGGACGAGCAGGAATTAAGCTTGGGGATGCCTGATACGTCTCCAACGTATCTATAATTTTTGATTGCTCCATGCCATATTATCTACTGTTTTGGCCTATCTTGGGCTTTATTTTCCACTTTTATATTACTTTTGGGACTAACCTATTAACCGGAGGCCCAGCCCAGATTTGTTGTTTTTTTTGCCTATTTCAGTGTTCTGAAGAAAAGGAATATCAAACGGAGTCCAAAAGACCTGAAACTCCATGGAACCTATTTTTGGACCAGAAGAAGCCCATGGAGTACCGGAAGCTCACCAGGGGAGGCCCAGCCTGCCCACGAGGGTGGGGGCGCGCCCACCCCCCTGGGGCGTGCACCCTACCTCGTGGCCAGCCCGGAAGTCCACCGACGTACCTCCTGCACCCATATATACTCTCGTACCCTAAAACTTCCAGAACGGAGATTGGATCAGAAGTTCCGCCGCCGCAAGCCTCTGTAGCCACGAAAAACCAATCGGGGCCTTCTCCGGCACCCTGCCGGAGGGGGCCATCATCACCGGTGGCCATGGAAGAGTATCCTGGAGGGGTCTTCATCACCATGAAGGCCAAGGACCAGAAGGTGGAGGCCATGGAGGAGGAAGCACAAGGGGGAGAACCTCTCCTCCTCTCTTCCGGTGGCGCCGGAGTGCCATCGAGAGGGGAATCATCGCCACGGTGATCGTCTTCATCAACATCACCATCATCATCACCATCCTCGTCTCTTTTACGCGGTCCACTCTCCCGCAAACCGCTGTAATCCCCTACTTGAACATGGTGCTTTATGCCACATATTATGATCCAATGATGTGTTGCCATCCTATGATGTTTTGAGTAGATAACTTTTGTCTTTGGGTTGATTGATGATCTAGATTGGTATTTGTTGTATGTTTTACTTTGATGCTATCCTATGGTGCTCTCCGTGTCGTGCAAGCGTGAGGGATTCCCGCTGTAGGGTGTTGCAATACGTTCATGATTCGCTTATAGTGGGTTGCTAGAGTGACAGAAGCTTAAACCCGAGTAAGAGGGATTGTTGCGTATGGGAATAAAGAGGACTTGATGCTTTAATGCTATGGTTGGGTTTTACCTTAATGATCTTTTGTAGTTGCGGATGCTTGCTAGAGTTCCAATCATAAGTGCATATGATCCAAGTAGAGAAAGTATGTTAGCTTATGCCTCTCCCTCATACTAAACTGCAATAGTGATTACCGGTCTTCTTAACAATTGCCTAGGACAATTCCGCGCACTGATCCACCATTATTTCACACTCGCTATTTATAATACTAAGTAATATATTCTAACTTTATCTTAACAACACCTACTTTTATGTTTTAGCTCTTCGATACCATGCAAAGTTATCCTCTTCATACCCACAACGTAGTTTTATTTCTCGGTGCTAGTTGGAAGCAATCGTTAGGTGCACGTAGAGTCGTATCAGTGGCAGATAGGGCTTGAGAGAATATTGATCTTACCTTTAGCTCCTTGTGGGTTCTACACTCCATACTTATTACTTCCATCTTTGGAAAGTGCTACGATGATTCCTTTCACTTGGGGATTATCAGTTCCCGACCGTGCGTCATCAGGGGAACATTGTTATGCAGAACATTGTTATCGACCTTGCATTTCGGATATCAGACCTGCATTGCGAACGGAAAACATTGTTACAGAAACATTGTTATGGACCCAGCATATTTACATAAACCTGGTCGTAAAACAATGTAACGGACCAAAGGAAGAACCGGGACAAGGATTAACATAGGAACATTTGGATTATGTACTATTCGTCAGTTACGTTCTCAAATCACATAGTTTTGTTTATATAAGTCCTATAAGCTCTTTTATTAAGGAAGATACACTCGCCAGGAACAATGTTACAGGTTTCGGGTGTATTCAAGACTAGGCTGTGAAGGCGAAACCAGACCTCTAAACAATGTTACGATTCCCGAATTGGAGTTTTGTGAGTGACGTTTTAAAATCATATAGTTTTGTTTATATGAGTCGTATAAGCTCTTTTATTAAGGAAGATACACTCGCCAGGAACAATGTTACGAGTTTGGGATGTATTCAAGTGTAGGCTGTGAAGGTAGAACCAGACCTCTAAACAAAGTTACGATTCCCGAATAGGAGTTTTCTGCGTCCACCATCGGCTACCCGAAAGACATTGTTAGGGATCCTGTTGTCACCATCCAAGGCCCAGCTAAAGCAACAACATGGTTCCCGAACGTGCGTCATTTGGGGAACATTGTTATGCAAAAAATTGTTACCGACCTTGCATTTTGGATATCAAGCATTGTTACAGACCTGCATTGCAAACAGTAAACATAGTTACAGAAACATTCTTATGATCCCAGCATATTTACATAAGCCTGGTCGTAAAACAATGTAACAGACCAGAGGCAGAACCGGGACAAGCATCAACACGTGAACATTTGGATTACGTACTATTTGTCAGTTACGTTTTCAAATCATATACTTTTGTTTATATAAGTCTTATAAGCTCTTTTATTAAGGAAGATACAATCGCCAGGAAAAATGTTGTGGGTTTGGGATGTATTTAACCGTAGGCTGTGAAGGCAGAACCGGACCTTCTAAACAAAGTTACGATTCCTGAATTAGAGTTTGCTACGTCCACCGTCGGCTACCCGAAAGACATTGTTAGGTATCCTATTGTCACCATCCATGGCCCAGCTAATGGAACAGCATGGTTCCCGACCGTGCGTCATCACGGGAACATTGTTATGCAAAACATTGTTACCGACAACATTGTTGCAGACCTGCATTGCGAACAGAAAACATTGTTACAGAAACATTGTTATGGACCCAGCATATTTACATAAGCCTGGTCGTAAAACAATGTAACGGACCAGAGGCAGTACCGGGACAAGCATCAACACGGGAACATTTGGATTACGTACTACTTGTGAGTTACGTTTTCAAATCATATAGTTTTGTTTATATAAGTCTTATAAGCTCTTTTATTAAGGATGATACACTCGCCAGGAACAATGTTACATGTTTGGGATGTATTTAAGCGTAGGCTGTCAAGGCAGAACCAGACCTTCTAAACAAAGTTACGATTCCTGAATTGGAGTTTCCTGCGTCCACCGTCGGCTAGCCGAAAGACATTGTTAGGGAGCCTGTTGTCACCATCCATGGCCCAGCTAAACGAATATCATGGTTCCCGACCGTGCCTCATCAGGGGAACATTGTTATGCAAAACATTGTTACCAACTTTGCGTTGCGGATATCAAACATTGTTACAGACCTTGCATCGCGAATAGGAAACATTGTTACCGACCTTGCATTGAGAATAGAAAACATTGTAACCGACCAAGACTTCGAACAGAAAACATTGTTGCCTAAACATTGTTATGGACCCAGCATATTTACATAAGCCTGGTCGTAGAACAATGTAATGGACCAGAGGCAGTACCGGGACAACAATCAACACGGGAACATTCGGATTACGTGCTATTTGTGAGTGGCATTTGAAAATCATATAGTTTTGGTTATATAAGTCTTATAGGCTCGTTTATTAAGAAAGATACACTCGCCAGGAACAAAGTTACGGGTTTCGGATGTATTCAAGTGTAGGCTGTGAAGGCTGAACCGGACCTTCTAAACAAAGTTACGATTTCCCAATTGGAGTTTGCTGCGTCTAACGTCGGCTACCCGAAAGACATTGTTTGGGATCCTGTTGTCACCATCCATGGCCCAGCTAAAGGAACAGCATGGTTCCCGACCGTGCGTCATCAGAGGAACATTGTTATGCAAAACATTGTTACCGACCGTGCATTTCGGATATCAGACATTGTTACAAACCTGCATGGTGAATGGAAAACAATGTTACAAAAACATTGTTATGGACCCAACATATTTACAAAAGCCTGGTCGTAAAACAATGTAACAGACCAGAGGCGGAACCGGGACAAGCATCAACACGGGAACATTTGGATTACGTACTATTTGTCAGTTACATTCTTAAATCATATAGTTTTGTCTATATAAGTCTTATAAGCTCTTCTACTAAGGAAAATACACTCGCCAGGAACAATGTTACGCGTTTCGGATGTATTCAAGAATAGGTTGTGAAGGCAGAACTGGACCTTCTAAAAAAAGTTCCGATTCCCGAATTGGAGTTTGTTGCATCCACCGTCGGCTACCCGAAAGACATTGTTAGGGATCCTGTTGTCACCATCCATGGCCCAGCTAAAGGAACAGCATGGTTCCCGACCGTGCGTCATCGGGGGAACATTGTTATGCAAAACATTGTTACCGGCCTTGCATTTCGGATATCAGACATTGTTACAGACCTGCATTGCGAACAGAAAACATTATTACAGAAACATTGTTATGAACCCAGCATATTTACATAAGACTGGTCGTAAAATAATGTAACAAACCAGAGGCAGAACTGGGACAAGCATCAACACGGCAACATTTGGATTACGTACTATTTGTTAGTTACGTTTTCAAATCATATAGTTTTGTTTATATAAGTCTTATAAGCTCTTTTATTAAGGAAGATACACTCGCCAGGAACAATGTTACGTGTTTGGGATGTATTTAAGCGTAGGCTGTCAAGGCAGAACCAGACCTTCTAAACAAAGTTACGATTCCTGAATTGGAGTTTCCTGCGTCCACCGTCGGCTACCCGAAAGACATTGTTAGGGAGCCTGTTGTCACCATCCATGGCCCAGCTAAAGGAATATCATGGTTCCCGACCGTGCCTCATGAGGGGAACATTGTTATGCAAAACATTGTTACCGACTTTGCGTTGCGGATATGAAACATTGTTACAGACCTTGCATCGCGAATAGGAAACATTGTTACCAACCTTGCATTGAGAATAGAAAACATTGTAACCGACCAAGACTTCGAACAGAAAACATTGTTGCCTAAACATTGTTATGGACCCAGCATATTTACATAAGCCTGGTCGTAGAACAATGTAACGGACCAGAGGCAGTGCCGGGACAAGCATCAACACGGGAACATTCGGATTACGTGCTATTTGTGAGTGGCGTTTGAAAATCATATAGTTTTGTTTATATAAGTCTTATAAGCTCGTTTATTAAGAAAGATACACTCGCCAGGAACAATGTTACGGGTTTCGGAGGTATTCAAGCGTAGGCTGTGAAGGCTGAACCGGACCTTCTAAACAAAGTTACGATTCCCCAATTGGAGTTTGCTGCGTCTAACGTCGGCTACCCGAAAGACATTGTTAGGGATCCTGTTGTCACCATCCATGGCCCAGCTAAAGGAACAGCATGGTTCCCGACCGTGCGTCATCAGGGGAACATTGTTATGCAAAACATTGTTACCGACCTTGCATTTCGGATATCAGAAATTGTTACAAACCTGCATTGCGAATGGAAAACAATGTTACAGAAAAATTGTTATGGACCCAGCATATTTACAAAAGCCTGGTCGTAAAACAATGTAACAGACCAGAGGCGGAACCGGGACAAGCATCAACACGGGAACATTTGGATTACGTACTATTTGTCAGTTACGTTCTTAAATCATATAGTTTTGTCTATATAAGTCTTATAAGCTCTTCTATTAAGGAAAATACACTCGCCAGTAACAATGTTACGCGTTTCAGATGTATTCAAGAATAGGTTGTGAAGGAAGAACCGGACCTTCTAAACAAAGTTCCGATTCCTGAATTGGAGTTTGTTGCATCCACCCGGCTACCCGAAAGACATTGTTAGGGATCCTGTTGTCACCATCCATGGCCCAGCTAAAGGAACAGCATGGTTCCCGACCGTGCGTCATCGGGGGAACATTGTTATGCAAAACATTGTTACCGTCCTTGCATTTCGGATATCAGATATTGTTACAGACCTGCATTGCGAACAGAAAACATTATTACAGAAACATTGTTATGAACCCAACATATTTACATAAGACTGGTCGTAAAATAATGTAACAAACCAGAGGCAGAACTGGGGCAAGCATTAACACGGGAACATTTGGATTACGTACTATTTGTCAGTTACGTTTTCAAATCATATACTTTTGTTTATATAGGTCTTATAAGCTCTTTTATTATGGAAGATACACTCGCCAGGAACAATGTTGCGGGTTTGGGACGTATTTAAGCATAGGCTGTGAAGGCAAAACCGGACCTTCTAAACAAAGTTTCTATTCCTGAATTGGAGTTTGCTGCGTCCGCCGTCGGCTACCCAAAAGACATTGTTAGGAATCCTATTGTCACCATCCATGGCCCAGCTAAAGGAACAACATGGTTCCCGACCGTGCGTCATCAGGGGAACATTGTTATGCAAAACATTGTTACCGACCTTGCATTTCAGATATCAAGCATTGTTACAGGCCTGCATTGCGAACAGTAAACATAGTTACAGAAACATTGTTATGAGCCCAGCATATTTACATAAGCCTGGTCGTAAAACAGTGTAACAGACCAGAGGCAGAACCGGGACAAGCATCAACAGGTGAACATTTGGATTACGTACTATTTGTCATTTACGTTTTCAAATCATATACTTTTGTTTATATAGGTCTTATAAGCTCTTTTATTAAGGAAGATACACTCACGAGGAACAATGTTACGGGTTTGGGATGTATTTAAGCGTAGGCTGTGAAGGCAGAACCGGACCTTCTAAACAAAGTTACGATTCCTGAATTGGAGTTTGCTGCGTCCACCGTCGGCTACCCGAAAGACCTTGTTAGGTATCCTGTTGTCACCATCCATGGACCAGCTAAAAGAACAACATGGTTCCCGACCGAGCGTCATCACGGGAACATTGTTATGCAAAACATTGTTATCGACCTTGCATTGCGGATATCAAACATTGTTCCAGACCTGCATTGCGAACAGAAAACATTGTTACAGAAACATTGTTATGGACCCAGCATATTTACATAAGCCTGGTCGTAAAACAATGTAACGGACCAGAGGCAGAACGGGGACAAGCACCAACACGGGAACATTTGGATTACGTACTACTTGAGAGTTACGTTTTCAAATCATATAGTTTTGTTTATATAAGTCTTATAAGCTCTTTTATTAAGGAAGATACACTCGCCAGGTACATTGTTACGTGTTTGGGATGTATTCAAGCGTAGGCTGTCAAGGCAGAACCAGACCTTCTAAACAAAGTTACAGTTCCCGAATTGGAGTTTCCTGCGTCCATCGTCGGCTACCCGAAAGACATTGTTAGGGAGCCTGTTGTCACCATCCATGGCCCAGCTAAAGGAATATCATGGTTCCCGACCGTGCCTCATCAGGGGAACATTGTTATGCAAAACGTGTTTACCGACTTTGCGTTGCGGATATCAAACATTGTTACAGACCTTGCATCGCGAATAGGAAACATTGTTACCGACCTTGCATTTAGAATAGAAAACAACGTAACCGACCAAGACTTCGAACATAAAACATTGTTGCCTAAACATTGTTTTGGACCCGGCATATTTACATAAGCCTGGTCGTAGAACAATGTAACGGACCAGAGGCAGTGCCGGGACAAGCATCAACACGGGAACATTCGGATTACGTGCTATTTGTGAGTGGCGTTTGAAAATCATATAGTTTTGTTTATATAAGTCTTATAAGCTCGTTTATTAAGAAAGATACACTCGCCAGGAACAATGTTACGGGTTTCGGATGTATTCAAGCGTAGGCTGTGAAGGCTGAACCGGACCTTCTAAACAAAGTTACGATTCCCCAATTGGAGTTTGCTGCGTCTAACGTCGGCTACCCGAAAGACATTGTTAGGGATCCTGTTGTCACCATCCATGGCCCAGCTAAAGGAACAGCATGGTTCCCGACCGTGCGTCATCAGGGGAACATTGTTATGCAAAACATTGTTACCGACCTTGCATTTCGGATATCAGAAATTGTTACAGACCTGCATTGCGAACGGAAAACAATGTTACAGAAACATTGTTATGGACCCAGCATATTTACAAAAGCCTGGTCGTAAAACAATGTAAAGGACCAGACGCGGAACCGGGACAAGCATCAACACGGGAACATTTGGATTACGTACAATTTGTCAGTTACGTTCTCAAATCATATAGTTTTGTCAATATAAGTCTTATAAGCTCTTCTATTAAGGAAAATACACTCGCCAGGAACAATGTTACGCGTTTCGGATGTATTCAAGAATAGGCTGTGAAGGCAGAACCAGACCTTCTAAACAAAGTTCCGATTCCCGAATTGGAGTTTGTTGCATCCACCGTCGGCTACCCGAAAGACATTGTTAGGGATCCTGTTGTCACCATCCATGGCCCAGCTAAAGGAACAGCATGGTTCCCGACCATGCGTCATCGGGGGAACATTGTTATGCAAAACATTGTTACCAACCTTGCATTTCAGATATCAGACATTGTTACAGACCTGCATTGCGAACAGAAAACATTATTACAGAAACATTGTTATGAACCCAGCATATTTACATAAGACTGGTCGTGAAATAAGGTAACATACCAGAGGCAGAACCGGGACAAGCATCAACACGGGAATATTTGGATTACGTACTATTTGTCAGTTACGTTTTCAAATCATATACTTTTGTTAATATAAGTCTTATAAGCTCTTTTATTAAGGAATATACACTCGCCAGGAACAATGTTACGGGTTCGGGATGTATTTAAGCATAGGCTGTGAAGGCAGAATCGGACCTTCTAAACAAAGTTACTATTCCTGAATGGAGTTTTCTGCGTCCACCGTCGGCTACCTAAAAGACATTGTTAGGGATCCTATTGTCACCATCCATGGCCCAGCTAAAGGAACAGGATGGTTCCCGACCGTGCGACATCAGGGGAACATTGTTATGCAAAACATTAATACCGACCTTGCACTGCGGATATCAAACATTGTTACAGACGTGCATTGCGAACAGAAAACATTGTTACAGAACCATTGTTATGGACCCAGCATATTACATAAGCCTGGTCGTAAAACAGTGTAACAGACCAGAGGCAGAACCGGCACAAGCATCAACACGGGAACATTTGGATTACGTACTATTTGTGAGTTACATTTTCAAATCATATACTTTTGTTTATATAAGTCTTATAAGCTCTATTATTAAGGAAGATACACTCGCCAGGAACAATGTTACGGGTTTCAGATGTATTCAAGAGTAGGCTGTGAAGGCAGAACCGGACCTTCTAAACAAAGTTATGATTCCCCGAATTGGAGTTTGCTGCATCCACCGTCAGCTACCTGAAAGACATTGTTAGGGATCCTGTTGTCACCATCCATGGCCCAGCTAAAGGAACAGCGTGGTTCCCGACCGCGCGCCATCCGGGGACATTGTTATGCAAAACATTGTTACCGACCTTGCATTTCGTATATCAAACATTGTTACTGACCTAACATTGTTACAGAAACATAGATATGGACCCAGCATATTTACATAAGCCTGGTCGTAAAACAATGTAACGGACCAGAGGCAGTACCGGGAAAAGCATCAACAAGGGAACATTTGGATTACGACTATTTGCGAGTTATGATTTCAAACCGTATAGTTTTGTTTATATAAGTCTTATAAGCTCTTTTATTAAGGAACATACACTCGCCAGGAACAATGTTACGGGTTTGGGATGTATTTAAGCGTTGGCTGTGAAGGCAGAACCGGATCTTCTATACAAAGTTACGATTCCCGAATTGGAGTTTCCTGCGTCCACCGTCGGCTACCCGAAAGACATTGTTAGGGATCCTGTTGTCACCATCCATGGCCCAGCTAAAGGAACAGCATGGTTCCCGACCGTGCGTCATCAGGGGAACATTGTTACCGACTTTGCATTGCGGATATCAAACATTGTTGCAGACCTTACATTGCGAATAAGAAACATTGTTACCGACCTTGCATTGAGAATAGAAAACATTGTTACCGACCATGACTTCCGAACATAAAACATTGTTACCTAAACATTGTTATGGACCCAGCATTTTTACATAAGCCTGGTCGTAAAACAATGTAACGGACCAGAGGCAGTACCAGGACAAGCATCAACACGGGAACATTTGGATTACGTGCTATTTGTGAGTGACGTTTTAAAATCATATAGTTTTGTTTATATAAGTCTTATAAGCTCTTTATTAAGGAACATACACTCGCCAGGAACAATGTTACGGGTTTCGGATGTATTCAAGCTTTAACTGTGAAGGCGGAACCGGACCTTCTAAACAAAGTTACGATTCCTGAATTGGAGTTTGCTGCGTCCACCGTCGGCTACCCGAAAGACATTGTTAGGGATCCTGTTGTCACCATCCATGGCCCAGCTAAAGAAACAGCATGGTCCCGACCGTGTGTAATTAGGGGAACATTGTTATGCAAAACATTGTTACCGACTGAGGGAGTCCTAGACTAGGGGGTGTCTGGATAGCCGAACTATCATATTTGGCCGGACTCCTGGACTATGAAGATACAAGATTGAAGACTCCGTCCCGTGTCCGGATAGGACTTTCCTTGGCGTGGAAGGCAAGCTTGGCGATACGGATATGTAGATTTCCTACCATTGTAACCGACTCTGTGTAACCCTAACCCTATTCGGTGTCTATATAAACCGAAGGGTTTTAGTCCGTAGGACGAACAACAATCAGACCATAGGCTAGCTTCTAGGGTTTAGCCTCTCTGATCTCGTGGTAGATCTACTCTTGTACTACCCACATCATCAATATTAATCAAGCAGGAGTAGGGTATTACCTCCATCGAGAGGGCCCGAACCTGGGTAAAAACATCGTGTCCCTTGTCTCCTGTTACCATCCGCCTAGACGCACAGTTCGGGACCCCCTACCCGAGATCCGCCGGTTTTGACACTGACACCAACCTTGCATTTCGGATATCAGACATTGTTACAGACCTGCATTGCAAACAGAAAACATTGTTGTGGACCCAGCATATTTACATAAGCCTGGTCGTAAAACAATGTAACGGACCAGAGGCAGAACCAGGACAAGCATCAACACGGGAACATTTGGATTACGTACTATTTGTGAGTTACATTTTCAAATCATATACTTTTGTTTATATAACTCTTATAAGCTCTTTTATTAAGGAAGATACACTCGCCAGGAACAATGTTACCGGTTTGCGATGTATTTAAGCGTAGGCTGTGAAGGCAGAACCAGACCTTCTAAAAAAAGTTACGATTCCCGAATTGGAGTTTGCTGCGTCCACCGACGGCTACCCAAAAGACATTGTTAGGGATCCTGTTGTCACTATCCATGGCCCAGCTAAAGGAACAGCATGGTTCCCGACCGTGCACCATCCGGGGAACATTGTTATGCAAAACATTGTTACCGACCTTGCATTGTGGATATCAAACATTGTTACCGACCTTGCATTGCGCAAAGAAAACATTGTTACAGAAACATTGTTATGGACCCAGCATATTTACATAAGCCTGGTCGTAAAACAATGTAACGGACCCGAGGCAGTACCGGGAGACATCAACAAGGGAACATTTGGATTAGGTACTATTTGTGAGTTATGTTTCAAACCATATAGTTTTGTTTATATAATTCTTATAAGCTCTTTTATTAAGGAAGATACACTCGCCAGGAACAATGTTACGGGTTTGGGATATATTCAAGCGTAGGCTGTGAAGGCAGAACCGGACCTTCTAAAAAAAGTTACGATTACCGAATTGGAGTTTGTTGCGTCCACCGTCGGCTACCCGAAAGACATTGTTAGGGATCCTGTTGTCACCATCCATGGCCCAGCTAAAGGAACAGCGTGGTTCCCGACCGTGCGCCATCCGGGGAACATTGTTATGCAAAACATTGTTACCGACCTTGCATTGCGTATATCAAACATTGTTACCGACCTAACATTGTTACTAAAACATTGTTATGGACCCAGCATATTTACATAAGCCTGGTCGTAAAACAATGTACCGGACCAGAGGCAGTACTGGGACAAGCGTCAATAAGGGAACATTTAGATTACGTACTATTTGTGAGTTATGTTTTCAAATCATATAGTTTTGTTTATATAAGTCTTATGAGCTCTTTTATTAAGGAAGATACACTCGCCAGGAACAATGTTACTGGTTTGGGATGTATTCAAGCGTAGGCTGTGAAGGCAGAACCGGACCTTCTAAACAAAGTTACGATTCCCGAATTGGAGTTTGCTGCGTCCACCGTCGGCTACCCGAAAGACATTGTTAGGGATCCTGTTGTCACCATCCATGGCCCAGCTAAGGTTGTGTTTGGTTTCTGTCACAAAGTGGAACGTCATGGGTTGGACCTACACCAGAGCCTCGTTCATGCATTTGGTTCGTAGGTGGAACGGGAACCAAGTCGTGGCACAGTTGACGCGAAGTACCAGTGGCAGAAATTAAATTTGTGACCGGTTCTTTCTTCGTCTTTCTTAAACAGCGTGTACAGCCAGTTCGTAAAGAAACTACTATTTCCGATGAGTTTCCTGATGAACAGTCTATTGGAGGTCGTCTTTCCCCATTCCTCGTCCAACCCTTTCAGATGCATGCAACGCTCAGTGGTGTGTTCAACGGTCGCAAGGGCCGTCCGGATTGCCGAATGAGCTCCTGGTGTGATTAAACTGCTCAGCTACTCCATGTATGCACCTAGGAAGTCTATCCGTCGAGAGTGTAAACACGCTGCACGCGCATTGATTCCAGTGAATGAGGTACAGTGCCATCGCTGGTTGTCCGCCATATAAACCCAAGCGCCGGCCGCCGTCCCGTCTCCGTCTCTAGAGGTTTGCAGCCATCTACTTCTAAACATTGAGAAAATCTTGGAGCTTGCGCTCGATGGACGCCGTCGACGAGCTGAAGTGTGCACGCGGCGGCGGCGGCAAGCAATCCGTGGACCGGCTGAGCGCCCTGCCGGACGACCTCCTGCACGCCGTCCTTTAGCGCCTCAAGGCCCGTCAGGTGGTGCGGACGTGCATGCTGTCCACGCGGTGGATGCACCTCTGGCGCTCCGTGCCGTGCCTCCGCATCGACCAGCGGGAGTTCGCCACGGCCAGCGATGGCTTCCTCCTCGAGCGGCAAAGATTCAAGAACTTTGCTCACATCATGCTGCGACGCCACGATGCTGCGTTCCTAGAAGAATTTCGTCTGCATGTAGGCTTTGGCTGTGATTTTTAGAGTCGATATGCTGAGAGCTGGGTCCGCCACGCCATAAGTCAGGATGAGACATGGCCTTGCCGGCTCAAAAGGTTGCATGTTAACAACGTGTGTTTGGACAGTTATTTTGCCAGTCACATCAGTTTGCGGTGCCCTTGAGGACATGCGACTGAAAAACTGCAGCTTCTTGCTCACCGAGGACATCAGGTTTAGCTCCGCTTCCCTAAAGAAAGTGGTTATCATCGGCTTCCGTGTGCTGGAAAATAATCCTTTCGGGCTGATTTTGGAGGCTCCTGCCCTTGCTTCACTTCGCCTGACCGGGCATCATCATCACATTTGCGGTAGTTGGCCACAAGATTGCATGCCATCTCTTGTCGATACATCGATCCAACTGACTGTGCGGAATTGGTTCAATTACAACAACAACAACAAAGATAACGACCTGATTGAGATGCAATTGTCTTTGCTCGACGAGCTTTTCAATGTGATGAGTTTGCATTTGTCTCGTTTCGGTGTCAGGGTACGTACACCTAATTATTCAGATTGCATCTCTTTTGTTTATAGCCATTTGATGATATTTTTTAATGATATGTACGTTTTAGTTTCTTGTTCTTGGTGATGATCCTGGTCTGTATTTCCCCGAGTTCAAAAACCTCAAGACGTTGTCCCTGGAGGATTGTGATATCAGTGATGACTTCCTCACGCTGAGGCATTTCCTGCGGAACTCACCTAATTTGGAGAAGCTCATGTTGCGCTATTGCAAGGTACTACTACTACTAATACTACTACTACTACTACTACTACTACTTTCCTAACTCAGTTTAGTATGTAATATTAATTCTTTTATACTGCCAACAGCTTTTCCATCCCAGACCAAAAAGATAAAAGGAGATAATGGGAAAGGATCACTCATGTTCCCAGGACACGGCGATTGTTGAGTGCAAGAACCTCAGGCTCACTGAAATCATATACCCGAAGTATGACGATCATCATGTCCACCTATTGGTCATGTTTTTGTTGGGCATGTCAAAGAATATGCCAAACAATAAGATTGAGATCACTAGAGTCAATTAGCAATACCATATCCATATGTCAGCTTGTCCAGAAACTACTATGTTGTCTATCGTTTGATGTCTTTCTAGTTTAGATGTCATATCGGATTGCCGATTTTACATTTTGTTCTTTCTTGAAGTCCAAGCTTTGATTGTGTCTTATGGAGTTTATGGAAGGACATTATCTATCGTTTGCTGACTTCCCAGTTTGCATGTTGTAATATGTATAATCAGGTTTTCCTTGCAGGGCTTGGGTTTGATTTTTTACTTCGGGAAATGTCGTGGAATTGTCACGGCAGATGTCCTAGGATGAAGACTTAGTCGTGAGGCCAACGTATCTATGTGGTAGCTTGAGAGGGGTTGAGTGGAATCGAGAGACGCAACACAAGACAGGGATTTAGACAGCTTCGGGCCCCGGAAACATAATCCGGTAACAACCATACATGCTGTTTGAGGCTAGATCTCATTATCATCACGAGGGAGTCGTCGTAAACCGGCTCTCCTCTTTGTGTCTATCCCTAAGATTGTTTCTTCTTGCTCGTCCCTCTTTGGGGAGCCCTACCCCTCCTTATATATGTTGAAGAGGCGGGTTACATGTAGAGTCCAACTCGGACTTAAGACTTAACTATTCCGACTCCCCTTCCTGGACTTCTTAATGTCTGCCGGTTTAACATTGTCTGCTGGTTTAACATTGTCTGCCCGTTTACCACCAGCCGGTTTACCGTCTGTCTTAGCCATCTATCTTGACTTTCTGTCTTAAATCTCCGCCGGTTTACCATCCGCCGATTTACCAAGTCCCAGCCGGTTTACAACTCCAGCCGGGTATATCCCCGACATTAGCACCCAGTTTAATTTGGATTTATCCATGTTAAACTGATCCTGATCCTCTTTAAATCCTTGTCATTTCCTTCTAGAAAATCCGGGTCAATAGGCCAGCTTTATAATCAATTTGCTGACATTGGTTTGTCACAGAGAATATTGTGAAGAATAACTACTTTGACTCAGCTCCCAATGCTTAACAAAAATATTGGTCTTTGAAATACTCATCTGACCTTCAGCCGGTTTAAGAATGCAGAACTTTGCCGGTTTAAAAATATTGAAGGCACCGGATCATAACTATTTGTTAACATCATCTTTTGAAAATATACCTCTTATATGCCTATCACTAGTAGCCCTCAAATCTTAAGAAGGTAACGTAGTAACAGCTTAAGACTTGCTTCAATATAAATATCACAAGCGTGAAGAAATCCAAGTTGTTCATCTCAATTACTAGTCAGAACTGAGTATTACACATATGTAGCCCCCAAGTGCCGGGTTGTCATGCTTGCAGCAACCTGGGACTTGTAATTTCTTGATGCTCATAAAAAACTTCAATCAGTGTAGCCCCCAAGAGACGGGTCATTATGTAAATAATGAGCAGGGACTTTGAAAATATGATCATGTAGACTTTAACAGCAACGTGTAGCCTCCAAGGGCCGGCTCAGTAAGATAATATTGAGTTGGGACTTTATATATACTTCATTAAGAATAAAATTATATTATGTAACTCCCATCATGGGGCTTGAACCCACGTCCACAAGGTTGAGAGCTTTGTGCTTTACCAACTGAGCAGTGGATCCTTCAATAATAGATGAAAATTATGTACCTTGAACTGTTGATAGGAGCAATTGGTAGCCCCCAAGGGCCGGCTCATTATGATGTCATGACTCGCGTCTTCAATAAGGCTAATAAAAATGACTTTGCATTAGCCCCCAAGTGTCATGGTGCATGCTTGCAGCGACATGAGACTTGCATATTTGATATAATCTTAAGTTGAATAATGTAACCCCCAAGTGCCGGGTTGTAAGCCTGCAACGACTTGGGACTATTCCTTCAATTGTAAAATAAATCATATCCATTGACAATATAATAGCCATTGCGCTAAAGAGACTTTGAAAACCTTAATCATAATACTGGTTACTGATTACCATAATAAAATCCAGCCATGTTGGCTATTTGAAGATTTGAATAATATAATCCTATGATTTATGAGCTCATGATTCCAATGGCGCAATCCAAATATATGCTGGCGACTTATAGTCGAAAACCAGACCGGGCTGATAGTCTCCGGATTATGATTTAATCGTGTTCCGTCAATCTATAACTGACAGTTGAACCGGATTTAATAATGTTGGTTGAAAACGCAACAGAAAAAATATTTTATCAAAAGAAAAACAGAAGCAAAGGCAAAGATAAAACCATTGCAAATGAGGCTTTGAGCCGATCAAGTGGCATTACCATGGTCGGACAAGACCATGCCCCCAAAAAAGGCGTAGCTATGGTTCAAGTCTGCCAGGTCCCCAAATGATGCGTTGGCATTAGGCCGATCAAGAGGTGTAGCGATGGTTCGGGTTCGACCAAAGCCCCCAAGTGATGCTGTGGCACTAGGCAGATCAAGAGGCGTGACTATGGTTCCGACATGACCAAGTCCCCAAGTGATGCTATGGCTTTTGGCCTACCAAATGGCGTTGCTATGGTTCCGACACGACCAAAGCCCCCAAGTGATACTGTGGCATTGCGCCGATCAAGAGGTGTGACTATGGTTCAGACATGACCAAGCCCCCAAGTGATCAATAATATGATAAGCCAATAAGGCATGATACCCATGTTTGAACCGCGCATCATGGCAGCAGGTCCTCTTTGGCACCCTTTAACTTTTTGCAAGAGATGAATCCTTCTTGAACCGGACGTTAAACCGGATATTGAGAGCTTCAAAGCCTTGTGGGAGACATCTTTCCCTTGAACCGGATTTTAAACCGAAATCTTCATTTTCAGCCGGAAATTTTTTGACGGCCTTTAAACTCGAACTTGCGAGAAGTTAATTCCTTTTTGAAGCGGACATTTTTAAACCGGATTTGAGAGAGATAGTTTCCTCTTAAACCGGATTTGAACCAAATACTAAGGGCTTCAGCGCTGTGTGGGAGACGGGATTCCCCTTAAGCCGGACTATAAACCGGAAGCATCATTGTGAGCCGGAATATTTCTGACGGCCTTCAATTTTTTTATAAATATAACAGTAGCCTCCGGGACCGGTTTTCCTTCAACATCCTGGGGCACTTGAATTTGCTGAAACTGGCAAGACTTACTGCGTCATATCATCGTAGCCCCCGAGTCTTAAGATGACTCAAGGAGTTGTCTTGAGATTCTCCGTACTTTGACCATAGCAGAAGGTATATATTATTGGTGTTGATAACGCGATGTAAATCCACAGAAGGCTGAGGTGACTGCGGTGGGTTATAAATGATCCCGCATGAGCCGTGTCAGCAACTCAGCCAATGGTTCCTTCCAACTGGCTGTTTGAAGTTGACCAAACTGTAGTGGCATTGATTTGTGCGCATGTCCATTCATCCATCCAGTGCAGACGGCGACTGAATGATAACTTGCCTCCAATGTATTGGAAGAAACACCGGGCTACCCAAGCAGTGACTTGCTCATACTCAATAAACAGCTCATGCAGACAGGTGCGGCCCGGTGTGGTGACGTAGACCAGGCCGCGAGAGATGGATTTTTAAAAACGACCGTAGCATCAGAGGCAACATAGATGAGTCGGCCACAGCGCTGTACGCTGGTGCGGACAAGCAAGTTGTCCTCCTTGTTGTAAGCCGGCGCGGACGCGTGAACCGGCCGCGAGCGCGGACGGGCGAGTCATCCGTGGCGTTGTAAGCTGGTGCAGATGCACGAGTCAATCATAGGCGCAGTCCTAGCTAGTTGATGTAGACCAGGCGGTGGCTTGTGCGCGTCCATTCATCGGGTAATATGTTACAGACTATCACCGGGCGGAATATTGTCAGCCTGTGCTCCATACCCATGGTATAAACCATATTTGTAATGAATGACTGTCCTGTATATAAAAATACACAGATCCAAGTAATTGTTCTTTAATAAAAACAATATGTGCCAATAAAATAGACTTAGATAAACATCACCTGACTGGTCTGGATGACAGATGATCCGTACATAGATTCCATGAATAATCCACGATGATTCCAATGGCGTTTTAATCACCCTCCCGAGGAGATTTAAACCAGGGCGGCTCTTGTTTTTTGATTCTCAAGTAGGCGTTGGTGCTTAGCCCTTCATGTGTTCGAGCAACTTGAGAAGACAAAATTTTGAAGCAGCAGTACACCTTGCATCTTTTCCTCACGTGATAAGATATCATGATGACCTTGCATCAGCTTTTTTGGGATTTGTGCAGCGGTACTAACATTTTTATCTTGAACTGCTCTTGAACTCTCCTCCGAGGTGCCTTGTCATTAAACATCTGATTGCAAAGGTCCAAATCCTCAGAACTTCATCCGGGTGTTGAGTGCTATGAATCCTGTCACGGGCATATACTGCACCCGCATGTCTACTATGCACCAGTAGCGTCGTTCAGATTGAATCAACTTCATCAGGTGATCTCGAGTATGCAGCCTGATGTACCAGTACAAGGCTTCAAACGCCTCAAGTCTGAAACTTGTATCCAACAGCGACAACTTCCGGTTAGCGGCCGACGGATCGTGGACGCGCCCGCGACCACCGTAGCAGAGGCAAGCTGACCCGGGATGGCACTAGAAGGAGGGGTCGAACCAGTAGCCGCGCCCGCGACCACAGCCCCACAGCAACAGCACCCGGCACCACAGCAACAGCACCCGCGACCTCAGCGGCTCCGGTTTAAAAGGGTGAGCGGGCTGAAGGAAATATGCCCTAGAGGCAATAATAATGTTATTATTTATTTCCTTATATCATGATAAATGTTTATTATTCATGCTAGAATTGTATTAACCGGAAACATAATACATGTGTGAATACATAAACCTACAGAGTGTCACTAGTATGCCTCTACTTGACTAGCTCGTTAATCAAAGATGGTTATGTTTCCTAACCATGAACAAGGAGTTGTTATTTGATTAACGGGATCACATCATTGGTTGAATGATCTGATTGACATGACCCATTCCATTAGCATAGCACCTGATCGTATAGTTTGTTGCTAGTGCTTTTCTTCATGACTTATACATGTTCCTATGACTATGAGATTATGCAACTCCGTTTGCCGAGGAACACTTTGGGTGCTACCAAGCGTCTGGCGTAACTGGGTGATTATAAAGGTACATTACAGGTGTCTCCGAAGGTACATGTTGGGTTGGCATATTTGAGATTAGGATTTGTCCTCCGATTGTCGGAGAGGTATCTCTGGGCCCTCTCGGTAATGCACATCACATAAGCCTTGCAAGCATTGCAACTAAATGTGTTAGTTGTGAGATGATGTATTACGGGCGAGAAAAGAGACTTGCCGATGTGAGATTGAACTAGGTATTGGATACCGGCGATCGAATCTCGGGCAAGTAACATACCGATGACAAAGGGAACAACGTATGTTGTTATGCGGTCTGACCGATAAAGATCTTCGTAGAATATGTAGGAGCCAATATGGGCATCCAGGTCCGCTATTGGTTATTGACCAGAGAGGTGTCTCGGTCATGTCTACATAGTTCTCGAACCCGTAGGGTCCATGCACGCAACGTTTCGATGGCGGTTATTATGAGTTTATATGATATTGATGTACGAAGGTTGTTGAGTCCCGGATGAGATCGGGGACATGACGAGAGTCTCGAAATGGTCGAGGCGTAAAGATCGATATATTGGACGACTATATTTGGAGTTGGAAGGTTCCGAGTGATTGGGTATTTTTGAGATGCGGGTAGTTACGGGAGAAGTAATGGGCCTTGATGGGCTTTAGTGGGAAGAGGAAAAAGGCTGCTGCGCCCCCTCCCTCTAGTCCGAATTGGACTAGGGAAAGGGGCGCCACCTTTCCTACTCCTCCACTTCCTTCTCCTTCCTCCCCTACATGGAAGGATTCCTAGTTGGACTAGGAAAGGGGAATCCTACTCCGGTGGGAGTAGGACTCCCCTGGCGCGCCTCAAACATAGGGCGGCCTCCTCCCTCCTTGCTCCTTTATATACGGGGCAGGGGCACCCTATAGACACACAAGTAGATCATTGAGATCGTTCCTTAGCCGTGTCGGTGCCCCTTCCACCAAACTACACCTCGAATATACCGTTGCGGAGCTTAAGCGAAAGCCCTGCGCGGTGGAACATCATCACCGTCACCACGCCGTCGTGCTGACAAAACTCTCCCTCAACACTCGGCTGGATCGGAGTTCGAGGGACGTCATCGAGCTGAACGTGTGCAGAACTCGGAGGTGCCGTACGTTCGGTACTTGGATCGGTTGGATCGGGAAGAAATGCGACTACTTCCGCCACGTTGCGTCAACGCTTCCGTTGCTGGTCTCAGAGTGCGTAGACAACACTCTCATCTCGTTGCTATGCATCACCATGATCTTGCGTGATCGTAGGAAAATTTTTGAAATTACTCGTTCCCCAACAGTGGCATCGAGCCTGGTTTTATGCGTTGATGTCATATGCACGAGTAGAACACAAGTGAGTTGTGGGCGATACAAGTCATACTGCCTACCAGCATGTCATACTTTGGTTCAGCGGTATTGTGAGATGAAGCGGCCGGACCGACATTACGCGACGCTTCGCGAGACTGGTTTCACCGCTCCGAGCACTCGTTGCTTAAAGGTGACGGCGGGTGTCTGTCTCTCTCACTTTAGTTGAATCGAGTGTGGCTCGCCGGTCCTTGAGAAGGTTTAAGCGGAGTCTATTTGTGAAATATCGTTGTGGTTTTGATGCGTAGGTAAAACGGTTCTTGCTCAGCCCGTAGCAGCCACGTAAAATTTGCAACAACAAAGTAGAGGGCGTCTAACTTGTTTTTGCAGGGCATGTTGTGATGTGATATGGTCAAGACATGATGCTGAATTTTATTGTATGAGATGATCATGTTTTGTAACGAAGTTATCGGCAAGCTGGCAGGAGCCATATGGTTGTCGCTTTATTGTATGAAATGCAATCGCCTGTAATGCTTTACTTTATCACTAAGCGGTAGCGATAGTCGTAGAAGCATAAGATTGGCGAGGCGACAACGATGCTACGATGGAGATCAAGGTGTCGCGCGGTGGCGATGGTGATCATGGCGGTGCTTGGAGATGGAATCACAAGCACAAGATGATGATGGCCATATCATATCACTTATATTGATTGCATGTGATGTTAATCCTTTATGCATCTTATTTTGCTTTGATTGGCGGTAGCATTATAAGATGATCCCTTACTAAATTATCAAGAAGTGTTCTCCTGAGTATGCACCGTTGCGAAAGTTCTTCGTCTTTGAGACACCACGTGATGATCGGGTGTGATAGGCTCTACGTTCAAATACAGCGGGTGCAAAACAGTTGCACACGCAGAATACTCAGGTTATACTTGACGAGCTATGCATATAAGATATGACCTCGGAACACGGAGACCGAAAGGTCGGCGTGAATCATATAGTAGATATGATCAACATATTGATGTTCACCATTGAAACTACTCCATCACACGTGATGATCGGTCATGGTGTAGTTGATATGGATCACATAATCACTTAGAGAATTAAAGGGATATTTTTCTAAGTGGGAGTTCTTAAGTAATATGATTAATTGAACTTTAATTTATCATGAACTTAGTCCTGGTAGTATTTTGCAGATTATGTTGTAGATCAATAGCTCGCGTTGTTGCTTCCCTGTGTTTTTATATGTGTTCCTAGAAAATTGTATTGAAAAATGTTAGTAGCAAAGATGCGGATTGGATCCGTGATCTGAGGTTTATCCTCATTGCTGCTTGAAGAATTATGTCCTTAATGCACGCTAGGTGACAGACCTATTGCAGGAGCAGATGCGGGCGTTATGAGCGTTTGGCTAGCTCAATATGAGCGAATCTGAGGCGTTATGAGCGTTTGGCTAGCTCAATATGATGACTACTTGATAGTTTAGTGCACCATGTAACGGCTTAGAATCGGGACTTCAAAGGCGTTTTGAGCGTCATGGACCATATGAGATGTTCCAGGAATTGAAGTTAATATTTCAAGCAAATACCGAGTTGAGAGATATGAAGTCTCCAACAAGTTCTATAGCTAAAAGATGGAGGAGAATCGCTCAACTAGTGAGCATGTGCTCAGATTATGCGAGTACTTCAATCGCTTGAATCAAGTGGGAGTTAATCTTCGAGATAAGATAGTGATTGACAGAATTCTCTAGTCACCATCACTAAGTTAGTAGAACTTCGTGATGAACTATAGTATGCAAGGGATGACGAAAAGATTCTCGAGCTCTTGGCGATGCTAAAATCGCGAAGGTAGAAATCAAGAAAAACATCAAGTGTTGATGGTTGACAAGACCACTAGTCTCAAGGAAAATGGCAAAGGGAAGAAGGGAACTTCAAAAGGAGCGGCAAGCAAGTTGCTGCTCGGTGAAGAAGCCCAAGTCTAGACCTAAGCACTGAGACTGAGTACTTTTGCTGCAATGGAACTAGTCCTTTGGAAGCAGAACTACCCTGAATATTTGGTGGATAAGAAGGATGGCAAAGTGAACAAGGTTATATTTGATATACAGGTTATTGATGTGTGCCTTACTAGTGTTTATAGTGGCCCTGAGTATTTGATACTCGTTAGGTTGCTAAGATTAGTAACTCGAAACAGGAGTTTACAGAATAAGCAGAGACTAGTTGAAGGGAAGTGACGATGAGTGTTGGAAGTAGTTCCAAGATTGATATGATCATCATCGCACACTCCCTATACTTTCGGGATTAGTGTGGAACCTAAATAAGTGTTATTTGGTGTTGAGCATAAATATGATTTGATCATGTTTATTGCAATCTGATTATTCATTCAAGTAAGAGAATAAATTGTTGTTCTGTTTACATGAATAAAACCTTATATGGTTACACACCCAATGAAAATGGTTCATTGGATCTCGATCATAGTGATACACATATTCATAATATTGAAACCAAAAGATGCAAAGTTAATAATGATAGTGCAACTTATTTGTGGCACTTGCCGTTTAGGTCATATTGGTGTAAAGCGCATGAAGAAAACTCCATCTTGATGGACTTTTGGAATCACTTGATTATGAATCATTTGATGCTTGCGAACCGTGCCTTTTGGGCAAGATGACTAAAACTCCGTTCTCGGAACAATGGAACAAGCTACTGACTTATTGGGAATAATACATACCGATGTATGCGATCCAATGAGTGTTGATGCTCGTGGCAAGTATCGTTATTTTCTGACCTTCACAAGATGATTTGAGCAGATATGGGTATATCTACTTGATGAAACATAAGTCTGAAATAGTTGAAAGGTTCAAAGAATTTCAGAGTGAAGTGGAAAATCATCGTAACAAGAAAATAAAGTTTCTGCGATCTGATCGTGGAGATGAATATTTGAGTTCTGAGTTTGGTCTTCAATGAAAACAATGTGGAATAGTTTCACAGCTCACGCCACGGAACACCACAGCGTTATGGTGTGTCGAGCGTCGTAACCGTACTTTATTATGATATGGTGCGATCTATGATGTATCTTACCGATTTACCACTATCGTTTTGGGGTTATGCATTAGAGACAGCTGCATTCACGTTTAATAGGGCAACCATCTAAATCCGTTGAGATGACACCGTATGAACTATGGTTTAGCGATAAACCTAAGCTGTCGTTTCTTAAAGTTTGGAGTTGTGATGCTTATGTGAAAAAGTTTTCACCTGATAAGCTCGAACCCAAATCGAGAATGCGTCTTCATAGAATACCCAAAAGAAACTGTTGGGTACACCTTCTATCACAGATCTAAAGGCAAAACATTCGTTGCTAAAATGGATCCTTTCTAGAGAAGGAGTTTCTCTCGAAAGAAGTGAGTGGGAGGAAGTAAAGAACTTGATAAGGTAATTGTACCTTCTCCCGAATTGGAAAGTAGTTCATCACAGAATCAGTTCGGTGATTACACCAATTAGTGAGGAAGTTAATGATGATGATCATGAAACTTCAGATCAAGTTACTACCAAACCTCGTAGGTCTTCGAGTAAGATCCGCACGGTGAGTGGTGCGGTAATCATATTCGGAAGTCATGTTACTAGAACATGATGAACCTACGAACTATGAGGAAGCGATGATGAGCCCAGATTCATGAAATGGCTTGAGACCATGAAATCTGAGATAGGATCCATGTATGAGAACAAAGTATGGACTTTGATTGACTTGCTCGATGATCAGCAAGCCATGTAGATAAATGGATTTTCAAGAGGAAGACAGATGTTGATAGTAGTGTTACTATCTACAAAGCTCGACTTATGCAAAAGGTTTTGACAAGTTCAAGGTGTTGACTACAATGAGATTTTCTCAACTGTAGCGATGCTTAAAGTCTGTCGAATCATGTTAGCAATTGCCACATTTTATGAAATCGGCAAATGGATGTCAAAACTACATTCTTTAATGGATTTATTAAAGAGAGTTGTATATGATGCAACCAGAAGGTTTTGTCAATCCTAAAGGAGCTAACAAAATGTGCAAGCTTCAGCGATCCATCTATGGACTGGTGCAAGCATCTCGGAGTTGGAATATATGCTTGATGATTTGATCAAAGCATATGGTTTTTTACAGACTTTTGGAGAAGCCTGTATTTACAAGAAAGTGAGTGGGAGCACTACAGCATTTCTGATAAGTATATGTGAATGACATATTGTTGATCGAAATAATGTAGAATTATTCTGCAAAGCATAAAGGAGTATTTGAAAGGAGTTTTTCAAAGAAAGACCTCGGTGAAGCTGCTTACATATTGAGCATCAAGATCTATAGAGATAGATCAAGACGCTTGATAAGTTTTTCAATAAATACATACCTTGACAAGATTTTGAAGTAGTTCAAAATGGAACAGTCAAAGAAAGAGTTCTTGCACTGTGTTACAAGGTGTGAGATTGAGTAAGACTCAAAACCCGACCACGGCAGAAGATAGAAAGAGAATGAAAGTCATTCCCTATGCATCAGCCATAGGTTCTATAAAGTATGTCATGCTGTGTACCAGATCTATTGCATACCCTACCACTGAGAT
The DNA here is from genome assembly GCA_021605205.1 of Aegilops longissima. Taxonomy (NCBI): domain Eukaryota; kingdom Viridiplantae; phylum Streptophyta; class Magnoliopsida; order Poales; family Poaceae; genus Aegilops; species Aegilops longissima. The sequence goes on along the minus strand of CM038682.1, from coordinate 3,869,827 downwards.
TGGCAAGGGAGTGCAATAGAGATCTAGGAGTAGATCAATGGACAGCGGTCAAAATTATCCTTAGTAGAATAAGGATATATTTCTCGATTATGGAAGTGAAAAAGGTTCGTCGTAAAAGGTTACGTCGATGCAAGTTTTAACACTAATCTAGATGACTCTGAGTCTCAATCTGGATACATATAGAAAGTGGGAGCAATTAGCTAGAGTAGCTCCGTGCAGAGCATTGTAGACATAGAAATTTGCAAAATACTTACGGCTCTGAATGTAAACAGACCCGTTGACTAAAATTATCTCACAAGCAAAACATGATCACACCTTAGTACTCTTTGGGTGTTAATCACATAGCGATGTGAACTAGATTACTGACTCTAGTAAACCCTTTGGGTGTTGGTCACATGTCGATGTGAACTATGGGTGTTAACCACATAGAGATGTGAACTATTGATGTTAAATCACATGGCGATGTGAACTAGATTATTGACTCTAGTGCAAGTGGGAGACTGAAGGAAATATGCCCTAGAGGCAATAATAATGTTATTATTTATTTCCTTATATCATGATAAATGTTTATTATTCATGCTAGAATTGTATTAACGGAAACATAATACATGTGTGAATACATAAACCTCTGAGTGTCACTAGTATGCCTCTACTTGACTAGCTCGTTAATCAAAGATGGTTATGTTTCCTAACCATGAACAAGGAGTTGTTATTTGATTAACGGGATCACATCATTGGTTGAATGATCTGATTGACATGACCCATTCCATTAGCATAGCACCTGATCGTATAGTTTGTTGCTAGTGCTTTTCTTCATGACTTATACATGTTCCTATGACTATGAGATTATGCAACTCCCGTTTGCCGAGGAACACTTTGGGTGCTACCAAGCGTCTGGCGTAACTGGGTGATTATAAAGGTACATTACAGGTGTCTCCGAAGGTACATGTTGGGTTGGCATATTTGAGATTAGGATTTGTCACTCCGATTGTCGGAGAGGTATCTCTGGGCCCTCTCGGTAATGCACATCACATAAGCCTTGCAAGCATTGCAACTAAATGTGTTAGTTGTGAGATGATGTATTACGGAGCGAGAAAAGAGACTTGCCGATGCGAGATTGAACTAGGTATTGGATACCGGCGATCGAATCTCGGGCAAGTAACTATACCGATGACAAAGGAACAACGTATGTTGTTATGCGGTCTGACCGATAAAGATCTTCGTAGAATATGTAGGAGACCAATATGGGCATCCAGGTCCCGCTATTGGTTATTGACCAGAGAGGTGTCTCGGTCATGTCTACATAGTTCTCGAACCCGTAGGGTCCCACGCAACAACGTTTGATGGCGGTTATTATGAGTTTATATGATATTGATGTACGAAGGTTGTTGAGTCCCGGATGAGATCGGGGACATGACGAGGAGTCTCGAAATGGTCGAGCGTAAAGATCGATATATTGGACGACTATATTTGGAGTTCGGAAAGGTTCGAGTGATTGGGTATTTTTGAGATGCTGGGGTAGTTACGGGAGAAGTAATGGGCCTTGATGGGCTTTAGTGGGAAGAGGAAAAGGCTGCTGCCCCCTCCCTCTAGTCCGAATTGGACTAGGGAAAGGGGCCGCCACCTTCCTCTCCTCCACTTCCTTCTCCTTCCTCCCCTACATGGAAGGATTCCTAGTTGGACTAGGAAAGGGAATCCTACTCCGGTGGGAGTAGGACTCCCCTGGCGCGCAAACATAGGGCGGCCTCCTCCTCCTTGCTCCTTTATATACGGGGCAGGGGCACCCTATAGACACACAAGTAGATCATTGAGATCGTTCCTTAGCCGTGTCGGTGCCCCTTCCACCAAACTACACCTCGAATATACCGTTGCGGAGCTTAAGCGAAGCCCTGCGCCGGTGGAACATCATCATCGTCCACCACGCCGTCGTCTTGACAAAACTCTCCCTCAACACTCGGCTGGATCGGAGTTCGAGGGCGTCATCGAGCTGAGCGTGTGCAGAACTCGGAGGTGCCGTCGTTCGGTACTTGGATCGGTTGGATCGGGAAGAAATGCGACTACTTCCGCTACGTTTGCGTCAACGCTTCCGTTGCTGGTCTACGAGGGTACGTAGACAACACTCTCATCTCGTTGCTATGCATCACCATGATCTTGCGTGATCGTAGGAAAATTTTTGAAATTACTACGTTCCCCAACACGGGCATGGTGACCCGACGCGGCGACTCGTATAGAGGCGGAGTAAGACTATGGCGCACGGCATAGCCATCAAAGGTGGACGGTGACTTGGCGACGGGGCCGGCGGCTCAGCAGCAGCAGCTCTCCCGCTATAATGTCAGTGAAGGAGACGGCAGGCCGGCGATTTAGCACAGTGCCGCGGCGAGGCGGGGCCTCTCGGCCGCAGCGACGGAGGAGGCGAATCCAAGGTGCGGCGGCGCGGGTCGCAGCCTATGCGGATAGAGCGGGGCGGCAGCCGACTGGAGAGCCCGTGATGCGAGGCGGGGTGTCGGGCTGTCTCAGGACGGTGTAGGCGCGGACGCAGTCCGGCGGCAACTTGGCACAGGAACGGATGGCGCGAGGTGGTGGCTTGATGCGAGGTCCTCGTCCGCGTCGTTGTTTGACTTATAATGGTGGGGCGGCCCCGATTGCGGCTCGGCAGAGGTCATGAAGTTGACTCGGAGCAGAAGATGGCGACGGCGGTTTAGTAGCTAGGGCTGCGCCAGGCGGCTCTTTCGACGGCGCTGGGCTGGCGGATGATCTGAGAGCGGCACAGAGGCACTGGCAAGCCATGGCCACCACGATGCAGGGGCTCGCCGGCTCGGAGCGGACGGGAGGCCAGGCGCGGATGCAGCCGGCTCACGTGGGGGCGGAGCGGCGCGAGGCCGTAACGGCGGGGGTACTCAGGTGCGAGCGCTGGTGCTTGGCGGAGGCACCCGGCGAGGCGACTCTCCGCAGGCAACTCAGGCGCGCCCGACGACTAGAACCGGAGACGAGACGCGACCCAACCGCGACTTGAACCGGAGACGAGATGAGGCCCGATGGCGAGGCGGACCAGCAAGCCGGTGTGCAGCTCAGGAGGCCGGGGCGGTTTGCAAGAGGGAGCAGGTGTAGAGACCCGGCTGCGGCTGCAGAGTTGAGGCAGATCCGGTCGCAGCGGCTCATAGCAGAGGTGGAGGCGGCCTGCTCCAGGGACAGCGGCCGCGAAGACCACGGCGACAGCGGAGGCGACCGCTTGTTGACACGAGGCTCGGGGTCCAGTTTGTCCAAGCCCGTGGATGACTCGTTCCTGGGTCACGGGCTCATGGCTGTTTTTCTTCTTTACCTAATAATATAGGACGAAAGCTTTCATAGTTCTTCATATGTCATTGTTTTATATCCGTCAATTATATGTCAACTATAAAAAAAATAGGCGTCAATTAGAGGGATCGAACTCGCAACCTATTATATGTCAACTATAAAAAAATAGGCGTCAATTAGAGGGATCGAACTCCCAACCTATCATGCAACGCAGCACACGTAGTACCAGATGAGCTAGCACTAATTTTGCATTCAAGTAACAATGGCAGAGGTGAAGGTGAGACCCCCGGGTAGGCTACTGCAGCAAAACCGTGGGGTTCGTCAATCGTGGAAATCACTCTGAGACCCCAAAACAGTGAGTAATAGTCCACGAAACTGGCCAGAATCGGCCAAAACTGCGAGTGTTGATGACCGACACGTAATCGCACCTCGGGGTTCGTCAATCGTGGAAATCACTCCGAGACCCCAAAACAGTGAGTAATAGTCCACGAAACTGGCCAGAATCGGCCAAAACTGCGAGTGTTGATGACCGACACGTAAACGCACCTCGGGGTTCGTCAATCGTGGAAATCACTCCGAGACCCCAAAACAGGGAGTCATAGTCCACAAAACAGGCCAGAATCGGTCAAAACTGCGGGTGTTGATGACCGACACGTAACAGCACCTCGGGGTTCGTCAATCCTGGAAATCACTCCGAGACCCCAAAACAGTGAGTAATAGTCCACGAAACTGGCCAGAATCGGCCAAAACTGTAGGTGTTGATGACCGACACGTAACCGCACCTCTGGGTTCGTCAATCGTGGAAATCACTCCTAGACCCCAAAACAGTGAGTAATAGTCCACGAAACGGGCCAGAATCGGCCAAAACTGCGAGTGATGATGACCGACACGTAAACGCACCTCGGGGTTCGTCAATCGTGGAAATCACTCCGAGACCCCAAACAGTGAGTTATAGTCCATGAAACGGGCCAGAATGGGCCAAAACTGCGGTGTTGATGACCGACACGTAACCGCACCTCGGGGTTCGTCAATCATGGAAATCACTCTGAGACCCCAAAACAGGGAGTAATAGTCCACGAAACTGGCCAGAATCGGCCAAAACTGCGGGTGTTGATGACCGACACGTAACCGCACCTCTGGGTTCGCCAATCGTGGAAATCACTCCTAGACCCCAAAACAGTGAGTAATAGTCCACGAAACGGGCCAGAATCGGCCAAAACTGTGAGTGATGATGACCGACACGTAAACGCACCTCGGAGTTCGTCAATCGTGGAAATCACTCCGAGACCCCAAAACAGTGAGTAATAGATCACGAAACGGGCCAGAATCGGCCAAAACTGCGAGTGTTGATGACCGACACGTAACCGCACCTCGGGGTTCGTCAATCGTGGAAATCACTCCGAGACCCCAAAATAGTGAGTCATAGTCCACGAAACGGGCCAGAATCGGCCAAAACTGCGGGTGTTGATGACCGACACGTAACCGCACCTCGGGGTTCGTCAATCCTGGAAATCACTCCGAGACCCCAAAACAGTGAGTAATAGCCCACGAAACTGGCCAGAATCGGTCAAAACTGTAGGTGTTGATGACCGACACGTAACCGCACCTCTGGGTTCGTCAATCGTGGAAACCACTCCTAGACCCCAAAACAGTTAGTAATAGTCCATGAAACGGTCCAGAATCGGCCAAAACTGCGAGTGATGATGACCGACACGTAAACGCACCTCGGGGTTCGTCAATCGTGGAAATCACTCCGAGACCCCAAACAGTGAGTTATAGTCCATGAAACGGGCCAGAATCGGCCAAAACTGCGGGTGTTGATGACCGACACGTAACCGCACCTCGGGGTTCGTCAATCATGGAAATCACTCCGAGACCCCAAAACAGGGAGTAATAGTCCACGAAACTGGCCAGAATCGGCCAAAACTGCGGGTGTTGATGACCGACACGTAACCGCACCTCTGGGTTCGCCAATCGTGGAAATCACTCCTAGACCCCAAAACAGTGAGTAATAGTCCACGAAACGGGCCAGAATCGGCCAAAACTGCGAGTGATGATGACCGACACGTAAACGCACCTCGGGGTTCGTCAATCGTGGAAATCACTCCAAGACCCCAAAACAGTGAGTAATAGATCACGAAACGGGCCAGAATTGGTCAAAACTGCGGTGTTGATGACCGACACGTAACAGCACCTCGGGGTTCGTCAATCATGGAAATCACTCCGAGACCCCAAAACAATGAGTAATAGTCCACGAAACTGGCCAGAATCGGCCAAAACTGTAGGTGTTGATGACCGACACGTAACCGCACCTCTGGGTTCGTCAATCGAGGAAATCACTCCTAGACCCCAAAACAGTGAGTAATAGTCCACGAAACCGGGCCAGAATCGGCCAAAACTGCGAGTGATGATGACCGACACGTAAACGCACCTCGGGGTTCGTCAATCGTGGAAATCACTCCGAGACCCCAAACAGTGAGTTATAGTCCATGAAACGGGCCAGAATGGGCCAAAACTGCGGGTGTTGATGACCGACACGTAACCGCACCTCGGGGTTCGTCAATCATGGAAATCACTCCGAGACCCCAAAACAGGGAGTAATAGTCCACGAAACTGGCCAGAATCGGCCAAAACTGCGGGTGTTGATGACCGACACGTAACCGCACCTCTGGGTTCGCCAATCGTGGAAATCACTCCTAGACCCCAAAACAGTGAGTAATAGTCCACGAAACGGGCCAGAATCGGCCAAAACTATGAGTGATGATGACCGACACGTCGCGCACCTCGAGTTCGTCAATCGTGGAAATCACTCCGAGACCTCAAAACAGTGAGTAATAGATCACGAAACGGGCCAGAATCGGCCAAAACTGCAAGTGTTGATGACCGACACGTAACCGCACCTCGGGGTTCGTCAATCGTGGAAATCACTCCGAGACCCCAAAATAGTGAGTCATAGTCCATGAAACGGGCCAGAATCGGCCAAAACTGCGGGTGTTGATGACCGACACGTAACCGCACCTCCGGGTTCGTCAATCACGGAAATCACTCCGAGACCCCAAAACAGTGAGTAATAGCCCACGAAACTGGCCAGAATCGGTCAAAACTGTAGGTGTTGATGACCGACACGTAACCGCACCTCTGGGTTCGTCAATCGTGGAAACCACTCCTAGACCCCAAAACAGTTAGTAATAGTCCATGAAACGGTCCAGAATCGGCCAAAACTGCGAGTGATGATGACCGACACGTAAACGCACCTCGGGGTTCGTCAATCGTGGAAATCACTCCGAGACCCCAAACAGTGAGTTATAGTCCATGAAACGGGCCAGAATCGGCCAAAACTGCGGGTGTTGATGACCGACACGTAACCGCACCTCGGGGTTCGTCAATCATGGAAATCACTCCGAGACCCCAAAACAGGGAGTAATAGTCCACGAAACTGGCCAGAATCGGCCAAAACTGCGGGTGTTGATGACCGACACGTAACCGCACCTCTGGGTTCGCCAATCGTGGAAATCACTCCTAGACCCCAAAACAGTGAGTAATAGTCCACGAAACGGGCCAGAATCGGCCAAAACTGCGAGTGATGATGACCGACACGTAAACGCACCTCGGGGTTCGTCAATCGTGGAAATCACTCCAAGACCCCAAAACAGTGAGTAATAGATCACGAAACGGGCCAGAATCGGTCAAAACTGCGGGTGTTGATGACCGACACGTAACAGCACCTCGGGGTTCGTCAATCCTGGAAATCACTCCGAGACCCCAAAACAATGAGTAATAGTCCACGAAACTGGCCAGAATCGGCCAAAACTGTAGGTGTTGATGACCGACACGTAACCGCACCTCTGGGTTCGTCAATCGTGGAAATCACTCCTAGACCCCAAAACAGTGAGTAATAGTCCACGAAACGGGCCAGAATCGGCCAAAACTGCGAGTGATGATGACCGACACGTAAACGCACCTCGGGGTTCGTCAATCGTGGAAATCACTCCGAGACCCCAAACAGTGAGTTATAGTCCATGAAACGGGCCAGAATCGGCCAAAACTGCGCGTGTTGATGACCGACACGTAACCGCACCTCGGGGTTCGTCAATAATGGAAATCACTCCGAGACCCCAAAACAGTGAGTAATAGTCCACGAAACTGGCCAGAATCGGCCAAAACTGCGCGTGTTGATGACCGACACGTAACCGCACCTCGGGGTTCGCCAATCGTGGAAATCACTCCTAGACCCCAAAACAGTGAGTAATAGTCCACGAAACGGGCCAGAATCGGCCAAAACTGCGAGTGTTGATGACCGACACGTAACCGCACCTCGGGGTTCGTCAATCGTGGAAATCACTCCGAGACCCCAAAACAGTGAGTAATAGATCACGAAACGGGCCAGAATCGGCCAAAACTGCGAGTGTTGATGACCGACACGTAACCGCACCTCGGGGTTCGTCAATCGTGGAAATCACTCCGAGACCCCAAAACAGTGAGTAATAGTCCATGAAACGGGCCAGAATCGGCCAAAACTGCGGGTGTTGATGACCGACACGTAACGCACCTCGGGTTCGTCAATCGGAAATCACTCCGAGACCCCAAAACAGTGAGTAATAGCCCACGAAACTGGCCAGAATCGGTCAAAACTGTAGGTGTTGATGACCGACACGTAACCGCACCTCTGGGTTCGTCAATCGTGGAAACCACTCCTAGACCCCAAAACAGTTAGTAATAGTCCATGAAACGGTCCAGAATCGGCCAAAACTGCGAGTGATGATGACCGACACGTAAACGCACCTCGGGGTTCGTCAATCGTGGAAATCACTCCGAGACCCCCAAACAGTGAGTTATAGTCCATGAAACGGGCCAGAATCAGCCAAAACTGCGGGTGTTGATGACCGACACGTAACCGCACCTCGGGGTTCGTCAATCATGGAAATCACTCCGAGACCCCAAAACAGGGAGTAATAGTCCACGAAACTGGCTAGAATCGGCCAAAACTGCGGGTGTTGATGACCGACACGTAACCGCACCTCTGGGTTCGCCAATCGTGGAAATCACTCCTAGACCCCAAAACAGTGAGTAATAGTCCATGAAACGGGCCAGAATCGGCCAAAACTGCGAGTGATGATGACCGACACGTAAACGCACCTCGGGGTTCGTCAATCGTGGAAATCACTCCAAGACCCCAAAACAGTGAGTAATAGATCACGAAACGGGCCAGAATCGGTCAAAACTGCGGGTGTTGATGACCGACACGTAACAACACCTCGGGGTTCGTCAATCCTGGAAATCACTCCGAGACCCCAAAACAATGAGTAATAGTCCACGAAACTGGCCAGAATCGGCCAAAACTGTAGGTGTTGATGACCGACACGTAACCGCACCTCTGGGTTCGTCAATCGTGGAAATCACTCCTAGACCCCAAAACAGTGAGTAATAGTCCACGAAACGGGCCAGAATCGGCCAAAACTGCGAGTGATGATGACCGACACGTAAACGCACCTCGGGGTTCGTCAATCGTGGAAATCACTCCGAGACCCCAAACAGTGAGTTATAGTCCATGAAACGGGCCAGAATGGGCCAAAACTGCGGGTGTTGATGACCGACACGTAACCGCACCTCGGGGTTCGTCAATCATGGAAATCACTCTGAGACCCCAAAACAGGGAGTAATAGTCCACGAAACTGGCCAGAATCGGCCAAAACTGCGGTGTTGATGACCGACACGTAACCGCACCTCTGGGTTCGCCAATCGTGGAAATCACTCCTAGACCCCAAAACAGTGAGTAATAGTCCACGAAACGGGCCAGAATCGGCCAAAACTATGAGTGATGATGACCGACACGTAAACGCACCTCGGAGTTCGTCAATCGTGGAAATCACTCCGAGACCCCAAAACAGTGAGTAATAGATCACGAAACGGGCCAGAATCGGCCAAAACTGCGAGTGTTGATGACCGACACGTAAACGCACCTCGGGGTTCGTCAATCGTGGAAATCACTCCGAGACCCCAAAACAGTGAGTAATAGTCCATGAAACGGGCCAGAATCGGCCAAAACTGCGCGTGTTGATGACCGACACGTAACCGCACCTCCGGGTTAAATCAATCACGGAAATCACTCCGAGACCCCAAAACAGTGAGTAATAGCCCACGAAACTGGCCAGAATCGGTCAAAACTGTAGGTGTTGATGACCGACACGTAACCGCACCTCTGGGTTCGTCAATCGTGGAAACCACTCCTAGACCCCAAAACAGTTAGTAATAGTCCATGAAACGGTCCAGAATCGGCCAAAACTGCGAGTGATGATGACCGACACGTAAACGCACCTCGGGGTTCGTCAATCGTGGAAATCACTCCGAGACCCCAAACAGTGAGTTATAGTCCATGAAACGGGCCAGAATCGGCCAAAACTGCGGGTGTTGATGACCGACACGTAACCGCACCTCGGGGTTCGTCAATCATGGAAATCACTCCGAGACCCCAAAACAGGGAGTAATAGTCCACGAAACTGGCCAGAATCGGCCAAAACTGCGGGTGTTGATGACCGACACGTAACCGCACCTCTGGGTTCGCCAATCGTGGAAATCACTCCTAGACCCCAAAACAGTGAGTAATAGTCCAGAAACGGGCCAGAATCGGCCAAAACTGCGAGTGATGATGACCGACACGTAAACGCACCTCGGGGTTCGTCAATCGTGGAAATCACTCCAAGACCCCAAAACAGTGAGTAATAGATCACGAAACGGGCCAGAATCGGTCAAAACTGCGGGTGTTGATGACCGACACGTAACAACACCTCGGGGTTCGTCAATCGCGGAAATCACTCCGAGACCCCCAAACAGTGAGTAATAGTCCACGGAAGCGGCCAGAATCGGCCAAAACTGCGAGTGTTGATGACCGACACGTAACCGCACCTCTGGGTTCGTCAATCGTGGAAATCACTCCTAGACCCCAAAACAGTGAGTAATAGTCCACGAAACGGGCCAGAATCGGCCAAAACTGCGAGTGATGATGACCGACACGTAAACGCACCTCGGGGTTCGTCAATCGTGGAAATCACTCCGAGACCCCAAACAGTGAGTTATAGTCCACGAAACGGGCCAGAATGGGCCAAAACTGCGGGTGTTGATGACCGACACGTAACCGCACCTCGGGGTTCGTCAATCATGGAAATCACTCCGAGACCCCAAAACAGGGAGTAATAGTCCACGAAACTGGCCAGAATCGGCCAAAACTGCGGGTGTTGATGACCGACACGTAACCGCACCTCGGGTTCGCCAATCGTGGAAATCACTCCTAGACCCCAAAACAGTGAGTAATAGTCCATGAAACGGGCCAGAATCGGCCAAAACTATGAGTGATGATGACCGACACGTAAACGCACCTCGGAGTTCGTCAATCGTGGAAATCACTCCGAGACCCCAAAACAGTGAGTAATAGATCACGAAACGGGCCAGAATCGGCCAAAACTGCGAGTGTTGATGACCGACACGTAACCGCACCTCGGGGTTCGTCAATCGTGGAAATCACTCCGAGACCCCAAAATAGTGAGTCATAGTCCACGAAACGGGCCAGAATCGGCCAAAACTGCGGGTTTTGATGACCGACACGTAACCGCACCTCGGGGTTCGTCAATCCTGGAAATCACTCCGAGACCCCAAAACAGTGAGTAATAGCCCACGAAACTGGCCAGAATCGGTCAAAACTGTAGGTGTTGATGACCGACACGTAACCGCACCTCGGGGTTCGTCAATCGTGGAAATCACTCCGAGACCCCAAAATAGTGAGTAATAGTCCATGAAACGGGCCAGAATCGGCCAAAACTGCGGGTGTTGATGACCGACACGTAACCGCACCTCGGGTTCGTCAATCATGGAAATCACTCCGAGACCCCAAAACAGTGAGTAATAGCCCACGAAACTGGCCAGAATCGGTCAAAACTGTAGGTGTTGATGACCGACACGTAACCGCACCTCTGGGTTCGTCAATCGTGGAAACCACTCCTAGACCCCAAAACAGTTAGTAATAGTCCATGAAACGGTCCAGAATCGGCCAAAACTGCGAGTGATGATGACCGACACGTAAACGCACCTCGGGGTTCGTCAATCGTGGAAATCACTCCGAGACCCCCAAACAGTGAGTTATAGTCCATGAAACGGGCAAGAATCGGCCAAAACTGCGGGTGTTGATGACCGACACGTAACCGCACCTCGGGGTTCGTCAATCATGGAAATCACTCCGAGACCCCAAAACAGTGAGTAATAGTCCACGAAACGGGCCAGAATCGGCCAAAACTGCGGTGTTGATGACCGACACGTAACCGCACCTCTGGGTTCGCCAATCGTGGAAATCACTCCTAGACCCCAAAACAGTGAGTAATAGTCCACGAAACTGGCCAGAATCGGCCAAAACTGCCAGTGATGATGACCGGCACGTAAACGCACCTCGGGGTTCGTCAATTGTGGAAATCACTCCGAGACCCCAAAGGAGTGAGTAACAAATCACGAAACTGGCCAGAATCGGCCAAAACTGCGGGTGTTGATGACCGACACGTAAACGCACCTCGGGGTTCGTCAATCGCGGAAATCACTCCGAGACCCCAAAACAGTGAGTAATAGTCCACGAAACTGGCCAGAATCGGCCAAAACTGCGAGTGTTGATGACCGACACGTAACCGCACCTCTGGGTTCGTCAATCGTGGAAATCACTCCTAGACCCCAAAACAGTGAGTAATAGTCCACGAAACGGGCCAGAATCGGCCAAAACTGCAGTGATGATGACCGACACGTAGCGCGCACCTCGGGGTTCGTCAATCGTGGAAATCACTCCGAGACCCCAAACAGTGAGTTATAGTCCACGAAACGGGCCAGAATCGGCCAAAACTGCGAGTGTTGATGACCGACACGTAACCGCACCTCGGGGTTCGTCAATCATGGAAATCACTCCGAGACCCCAAAACAGGGAGTAATAGTCCACGAAACTGGCTAGAATCGGCCAAAACTGCGGGTGTTGATGACCGACACGTAACCGCACCTCTGGGTTCGCCAATCGTGGAAATCACTCCTAGACCCCAAAACAGTGAGT